>JABSTQ010009369.1:115000-734917 GCA_013358835.2 Ixodes persulcatus | reverse complement strand
GCGACTCTGAGGGGCTGTGATGTGAGTGACTGGCTGTGAGTGGGACCTCCTCGTGATTGTGAGTAACAATGATGGGGGTGAGTTTGAGGGGGCGTGATGTGATTGGCTATGAGTGTTTCTCACGGTTGAACTCTGTGACGTAAAGGGCTGTGAATTTTGAATGGCGGTGTACTTTGTGGTGTGATTGCAAATGACTTTGTTGGGCTTCCAATTTTGGTGATGTGACGGTGAGTGAGTGCGTCCTGAAATGCCGACCTATGGTCACTACACGCAAACATAGCCGCCAAAGTCAAAGACACTGAGGAGATTGGATAATTCCCTTTGCTTCCTTTTCTTTTCTACAAGACGTGCAAATAGAAGTGCAAGTTCATCGCTTGGCAGTCATATTTGTGTGCAGTGATTCAGGTGTCTTCCACAAATGACTATGATATGCGCAGACTGAATATAACGTATCACAGCAGTCGCGAAAATCCGCACTATAAGCGGTACCACACTCTAACCGAACATAAATTTTTCAGGTCAATTGAAGTATCGTATTTGCGCAATTCCGATGTGCCCCAATCGTAACACAGAGTTATATTGAACACTCAAATGTTAAACCGATTCTACCCCACAGACAAAATAATGAAAGCTGAACAACATACACCTCGTAGTACAACAAATGCACATACTCCGCATGTAAGCTCTCCAGCCCCAGAAAGTGCCCACAGTGGGTGCTATTGAAGGCCTACATAGAAAACTTGCAAGTGAAAATTCGATCCCTTTGACATTTCCAATCACGCTTGCACGTCACCCTAAAGCACGTCGCAGAGGACACCACTCGGGTTCTTTTTCCTGCCACTCCGATCACTTTTCGTTTAAAGGAAACCTTGTAGCGAAATCGGTTTTGTTTTTCCAAGGTTGAAACATTGAAACACCGCAAAAGGGTGGATAGTTGAGCTAGTTGGTATTGATTCATCCTGGTTTAAAAAAGCGCACAAAAGACGAGGACAGAGTAAGAAACACGCACGACGTTTCTCAAGAACAACTTTGCCATGTGAGCTGACAGGCCAAGCGTAAAATAAAAGTAAATAAACAGCCGAATCTGGATTTGGACGCGGTTTTGGATTTGAATTGGACACATGTGTCCATAGCGGTGGCCTGTCCACTTTGCACTAAGTCTCCGATTTGCTCAAGGACGTTTTTGGTTTTGCGTAGCACGTTGGGGCTTTCGGAGTTGAGACGTTAAAAATCGGGACTTGGCGAGCGTGCGCGCGTTGCACCTCGCTTCGTTGCTATTCGCCTCTCCCTTTGCTGCTCCTTCGGCTTTTAGCTTTTTATCCCGTGCAGCTTCCTTGCTCCCGCGAGTTCTGCAATCATCTGGGGCCCTTTGTTCGGCTTTTGGACTCCTACGGCGACTAGGGAGAAGGAAGGGACGTCAACAACGCAGCAAACGCAGATTGGATGTTGATTGGTGAGAGTCGCTGATGACGAATTGCCGCAGAAGAAAACAAAGCTCACTTTTCCTTTGTTTTCTTCTGCGGATATTCGTCATCAGCGACTCTCATCAATCAACATCCAAACTGCGTTGTTCACGCCACTTCCCTCTCCCTAGTCACCTGAGAGTCCGAAAGCCGAACATAGGGCCCCTGGTGTCGTGCAGGGCATGCTTGCCGCGCCTGTCTGTCAGAGGGTCGGTGGGCTGTCCAGAAAGCGCACTATAGCCGGTATTTCGCTTCGCCCGACTGTATTTTAAGCGACATGCAATTTGGGAGACAGACCGGTGGTTGGAAAAAGATCAGAACACTGCAGTTATGTCTTAATCTAAGAAATTGAAATTGTCAGTGTTGGGAAGTACTTGAAGTACATTGTACTTAAAGTACTACTTCAAGCAGACCTCGATCAATTATACTTTACTTGAAGTACATTCCTGGCCAGGGGCATACCTAGAAGATTTTGTCGCAGGTAGGGTCCACAGCGGCCATCTTGAAAACACATTTTGTGTTTATTTTTTACATACCAGCAAAAATGATCTAGATGTAATTATACCAATTATTTTCGAACATTGGCTGGCATGACTGAACAAGGTGTGGTAATTGCGAGCAAAGATTTGCTTTTTGTTTCACTTTGAACATTACATTGCATTTCGGTTGTCTAGCTGACTGGTTTTAAAACAGCTTTGGGGGGGGGGGGGGGTCAAAAACATGACACCCCCCCCCCCCCCTCCCCTTAGGTACGACCCTGTTTCTGGCATATCTACTTGTACTTTACTTAGAGTGCTCTTTTTCAAGTACTTTGTGGGGGAAGTATAAGTCCGACTTCTAAGTACATTCCCCAAATTCGGTTTTGCTAAATTTGTATCACAAAATGATGCTTGGTCAACTCTAGAAACACTGGTATTCAATACTGCGATATTTGCTGCCATTCCCGTAAATAATATCCCCGTAGATTAAACGCTCAGGTACCCCTATGGCTATGCGTATAATAAACAAGCGTATTAAAAAGTGCGTGTGTAAAAAGTGCTTTGAAAGTATATTGTATTTCAAGTATTTTACTCAAAGTACATTGTTTCCGATGTACATACTACTTTCCTTGAACTACATAACCTCTTAAGTTCTTTGTACTTGACTTGAAGTACTTTTTCTACGAACTTTACCCACCACTGGAAATTGTCAGGTTATGTAGACCAGACAAAGAAATATTGCTTACACTCGGCAGGACACATTGGGCGTTGAGCCTTCGTGGAGTTTTTTTGCTGAGCTCGACTTTAGATCGTTTCGCGCGTTCCCCTGCGACCTCCCTCACGTCCAACATCCGTCACCTTAGGTTTTTGGTCATGTTCTTGAGGGCCTGCTTCCAGGAGCCCTGGAAGCATATGCATAATTAGAATACAATTCTCATTGCCCTAAGTTTCTTACATAACCAGGGTTGTAAAAGTTACTTCAAAAATGTACCTAAGATACAGTTACAGTTACTCATACGAAAAGGTACCTAGGTACGTATCTAGGTACTCCCTTAAAAATTTACCTAGGCACAGGTACAGTTACTTTAAAGATACTTTCTTTCTTTATTTTCCCCAAATTCGTCAGAATATATTGGAATAAAGCTTTTTATACTAAGGATGCACAAAAAAACGAGTTCGATAAATATGCCTTATTGGTGTCAATGTGAGAAATAAGAAAAACCGCATTGACATGAGCATTCTAGGACACGTTATCTTTTTCGGTTTCGGTTTCAGATGAAGGAAGCAGGTCGCTACTTTCCCCAAACGGAGTTCCGAAGCGATTCAATAAATAGGTGTCGCTTGAACGGCATCGCTAATCCACCGTTCGCTCAAATGAACACAGCCATTCGCTAAAGTGTCGTTCGATGAAGCATTATGGGCGGGGCTTCGTTCGCTAAAACGTCGTTCGATCAAGTTAGTGCCTCCCAGGTCATACCTAAATCACCGTTAATCACGGCACATGGTAGTGTGTTAAACCTTTCAGATTTATAGTTTCTACCATTTTGACGAAGCGAATAGAAAAGTACCTGTAAAAAGTAACTTCACTCAGTTACAAGGTACTGGAAAATGTACCTAAGATACAGATACAAATATCGAGAAATGAAAGTACCTAGGTTTGTATCTTAGGTACAACAAAAGTACCTAGATACTGATTTCCAATTACTTGTACCTAGGTACTTTACAACCCTGTACATAACATACAAGGACCCTTACCGTATACCACAGCCTGGTTTATCTCCTAAAAACGGATGTTTGAACAAAGAATGTCGCGTTGCCTCATTGTACAGATGCCGCTTTGCATCTGTACATAAGATGAATTCGCAAAAATAAACAACCACCAGCTAAGTAAACAAATTGGCATAGCCATTGTTTGTCGGTCAGGGAACTCACAGCTCATATCTGCAAAATATCGGCATGCAGCCAATGGATTATATCCTTGTGCGAAGGTCATTGGTTAACTCTTTTTCTTGGCCTTTGACCATTTGAAGGTCTTGCTTCAGGTCAAGTGTTGGCTCCGGCAGCGTATATCCCACTGTAAGCCTGGTGGAAAGGCTCGGAGACCTAAACCATGGCAGCGAAATAAAACAACTTGTATAATAAATTTAAATTCCTACAAGTTCTGTGTTTCTTTACTTTCTGCAAAATTATATTCACATATAAAAAAATTAAGGCCAATGCTAATACCAATCATTAATACACTCTTCGAAGCTGATCTACCTCTTTGTCTTGGTTGTGTGGCTGTAGTCTCCTACCTATTTTTTATCACTCGTTATTCATGGTGAAAACAGCTCAAAAAACGAAGACGATGAGACGGAACAAACACGACAGGACGAAGCTGTTCCCTTCTCGTCGTCTTCGTTTTTTAGCTGTTTTCACCATGAATAATGTTTATCAACTGACCAAACTCGCTACCTTAAGCGCAGACCGCATGGCGCGTTTTTGCTCGCGATTCAGGCGCGTCGGCGTCAAACTGACGTCATTTCCTGCGCGCGGGCGCGCGTTTTCGCGGGAGCGTTGGTTTCTAGCCGACCCAGAACAAGACGCTAGCGCCGAGGCGTCGAAGCGGCTCTCGTCCAATGAGGGTCGGTCGAACTATCACGTGATCCTGCACACAGTGGCGTCAGAAGGGGGGGGGGCTGTCGCGGCGGGGGGCTCAGGGGGGTGTCGCGGCGGGCCACGAGAGCGGGGGGGGGGGGGGGGGAGTCGCGGCGGGCCACACGAAAGCGGGGGGAGGGGAGGGGGGAGTCGCGGCGGGCCGCGCGAAAGCGGGGGGGGGGGGGGGGGGGGGGGAAGTCGCGGTGTGTCACGCGAGAGCGGGGGGTGTCGAGGCGGGCTACCGTTTCGGGTGCCGCTGACCCTCGTGACGCCACTGCCTGCACAGTACGCTGTTTCGTGTTCGGCACATTTTAAAGTGGTCAAAAGCATTTTTATTTTCCATATAAAAATTGAAAAGGTGTTTCTTTTGACACACAAATCCGTTTTATTTACTTATTTGTTCATTTAATTCTCATTTTGTAGTATTTGCGTCGACATTTACATCGCGTGTTGATAATTCTGTTATCTGGCAACGCTGATAACTCGCGGCCGGCGGTGCTTGGCTTTGTCTGCAAGCGGGTGTCCCCGCGTCAGCTTTCGCGCGAGCGTTCATAGCGCGTCGCGTTTTCGCGTGCAGAAAAACGCGCCATGCGGTCTGCGCTTTAGTCATCACTCGTGTTTTCATACTAAAGGTTCGTTCACACGCTTGTAACCGAGCACGACCGAGAGAGACAAGACCGGTTTTAAGCCTCTTGCGACGTCTTAGGACCGGGTTGCTGCTGCGGAGCTGGTCCTAAGACGCCGGAAGAGGCTTAAAAACCAGTCTTGTCTCTCTCCGTCATACCCGGCTGCAAGTATGTGAACGGCGCTTAACAATCATGCAAAGCAGAATTTACTGCTTCAGTCTGCATGGCATTTTGTTTAGAATATAACCATCGCATGTCTGCAATCTAGCACAGAAATGCTGTTAGTGTTGCCGAGTTAAACAAAGCAAAGAATGTATATACCCGACAGCAGAGACAGGTTTCACAGGCAGCGCTGCCGACGTTGAGTAAATGCACCTCCTCAAGGGGCCCCTGTACGATCAGGTTTATCTTGTCATGGTTCTTCACGACGCCCCGTTCATCTAAATCCACATACTCCTCGTAGATTGGGTTATACACCTGTAAAAAAGGAGATAAAAACAAAAATATTTTGACGTAGTGGTGTCAATTTACGCGGCAACCTTGAATTTCTTTGGCTGAACTATTGAAGTACAATATGTATTAGAGTGCCATCGGTGAACTTTCTTATCATCAATGACAATGCATGGAAGGTTGTGTACAGTAACAGAAGTTTCA
Organism: Ixodes persulcatus; assembly: GCA_013358835.2. Taxonomy (NCBI): domain Eukaryota; kingdom Metazoa; phylum Arthropoda; class Arachnida; order Ixodida; family Ixodidae; genus Ixodes; species Ixodes persulcatus. The sequence continues at coordinate 729,058 of JABSTQ010009369.1, read as the reverse complement.
TGATTAGATAAGCTAAAAGTCCTGGGTTTTATCTTGCAACAGATTGTAGCGAATAAAAATGTCAGAAAAACTGCATGATGCTGTGAAAGTTTGGTGTGAAGAATTGATATAGATCTGTTTGCTTTCGAAATCACTAATTCACTCCGTCTAGAAAGCCGAGAGTGATATATTAAATAAGAAAAAGAAAACTGTAGACGAAATTGCTGCAGATTCTAGTTGAAATGTGAAGCACTTTGCAGAGTCTTGTAACTACGTAAACGTTTCTTCGTAACTGCTGTGAAACTTATCTGAAATTTTAACGTTCAATTAAGATGTTCGGGATTACGGACTTTGTGTCACATAATCACGTAAGATTAATATGGAGGCAGCTCAGGAAATGGCGAGGCCGAACTTTGCATTGCTTAATGTCACAGGGCAGATTTAATTTTTTGGTCTAGAGTCTAGACCTTTATATTCAGCTTCAGCATTCAGAGTGTACCGCGTGCATCGATGCACCATGCGCTACTTTTAAAACATGAAAGGGCTTTATTTGTAGTACCCGATGCCGACAGCACGCGCTCACGGGGAAAATACAAAGAAATCGACGAAAACAAAATGCCGCCATAGCACAGTCGGCGCCACAAACGCGTGCAGGGACTCACTCTTTCACGTGCTTCTGAACCAAAAATAAAAATGAACGTGTGGGACAAAATGGCCAGATGCCACCACCCTAAGCAAAGGGCACATGAAGGCACCCTACGCGAAGTGTTCTTGCATCCCAAACGTTTAGCTGTACCCTGAGTTGCCAGACGCCTACGTTCACGGCGCTCTTCATCAGATAGTTTAACTACCATGTGTACCCTTGAGAGTTGTTCCTAGAATGAAGCGATGCTATCGCTATTCGGGCTGATAAACCTGGATGGCTAGGTTCGACATTGTACATGTTCCTTTTAAAAGTACACGGAAGTGACGTCATCACGTCTGATTGGTTGGAAGCAAAAGTGACGTAATTTCCCTAGAAAAATGTAGGCGGAGTCGGCAAAACTGGGCGGAGTCGGCAACCGGACGTGACAACAAAGTGACGTTTCACTTTGTACCGAGTACGTTTCAAAAGGTACTAGCTCCTTAGTAGGTGTCTTTCGTTGGTCATATTTTCCAAACCACGTCGTCGTCAGGCGATTATGCCACTTTTCAACTAATTTACTTATTGTTTTCGTCGGGAAGATTTACCGACACCACCGCGCAGCATTCGAGCTCCCGGAGGATTGCGAGCGTGCGACGTAGCACCGGCAGCGAGAGACAACGTTGGCGCTAGGAACCGGAGGTGAAGAGACTGCGAAACGGAGCTCGTGGACGTTCACGACAGTGGAGCTTCAAGTGTTGTACACTTCGTTTCTACGCCACGGAGTGCCTCCAAAGTGTGGTGGCGAGCGACGAGCATGCAGCGTGGGACTGAAGACAACTTTTGAGGTGGGGATGTGTAGAAAAAGACTGAAAAATAAATAATCCCCTGTCCGCTCCCGCGTTAGCACTGCGGACTTAAAGCCAATTGAAGGAAAATGAATAGGACTAATCAGTCAAAGAAAATTTTGATTAAAATCCAATTGGAAAAAAATGCTTATCTAGCTACCGCAACCCAGAGAACGGACCCGATCAGCGGCGTTTATTTGTAATTTATGTAAGGTTACTTTTCTTTGCCCGTTTTTTTTTTTTTTTTTTTTTTTAGTTTTTGAGTATCGTCTAGGAGTCTTTCGGGGTCGTTTCTTCTTCCTGGTGGATGATTGTGGATGATGTCCGCCGTGGCGTTGGTCTTGTCCGGGTGTACCGTCTGGAAAGACTCATGTAACATTATTCCCCCCCCCCCATCTCCTCTTGACTGAGGAGATTCTGAAATAAATAGTAATAATAATAACGAAAAAATTATCACGATTAATACTAGTATTTACACTATGTACAGAGTTGAGTTCCCCCCATTTCTTAAGACTGCGGGGATTCTTAAATAAATAATGTATAGTGAAAAAAAAGAAGGGGGCGGTATTAAGAATATACAGGTATTTACATTGTGTGCAGGAATTGTTTTAGTGAGCATTCACCTTCGTTATGTACATGTGGGTGTTTCATTGCTCAAGTTCTATTTTTAGTTTCATTACCCCGTAGCAGGCTAAATGTGTATTCTACTATGTAGTTTCTTGTGTTGCGGTTTGTGTTAAAGGAACTAAGTGAGAGGGACGACGGGGCCCGGAGTCTTCGCTTTTGTTCTATTTTCCCAGAACCCAGGCATGTGTCTATGCATGCATGTGCTCACCAGCCAACTAATTTGTCCTTTTTCTAAACTATCTTCTCTCCTTTTTTTTTTTTTTTGCGTCCCCGTCTCTTATGTTCTCTTACTTACAGTCTGTATGTGCCCAGGTTTTAGAGGTTTGCCACCTTGCTGCAATTGTTCAAAGTTCACACTCTTTTTTTTTTTTTTTCGTAATCTCGGAAAACCGCCCGTGCCCCCTTGGGGTCCATGGGCAATGTAGTCCACATCCCACTAGGCTGGGATGGATGCAGGAGCCGCCGTACCACCGATACCCTACCTGATGCTACTCGTGACCCGGCCCCAGGGCTCGGCGGTCAATCTCTGTCAGTCCAAGGGGCACTTGCAGGTGTCCCTCAAGGGCGCCAATGGGCCCTCCGCCGGGGCCTCATTTATGTCCGTAGGTTGGTGCACTTCGAATGTTGTCCATTTGTGTGTTTTATTTGTTGTTGCGGTGTTTAAATGGGGGAGGCCCCGGTTGTTCCCCCCTATCTCGCCCCAAGTTTCTGTTGGTCACCTATGGTGGCCCCTTGTTTGTTTGGTATGTACTCACTTTGAGTTTTACATAGGTGGGATGGTGGGTTTAGAGTGGGGTTTAGGCCAACCGGAGTGAGGGAACTATTGTTGTTCACCTCGTGTACTTTGGGCCTGTCTTTTCCCCCATTCGGTTATTCTGCATCCGTGTCTCAAAACGTGTGTTTTTTTGTTTTTTTTTAGAGGCAGTATGGGCACCTGCTCGGCAAGATTGCCTCGTCTCTGTGAGTGTTGTTATCCACCTCCATGTACCCGACGGGTATCCGCCCCTGCCCCCTTGGGGTCTGTGGGCTGTATTGTCCGCATCTTGCTAGACTGGGGCAACTGCAGGGGCCACCATGACACCACTACCCTGTCTGAGGCTTCTCGCGACCCGGCCCAGGGGCTCGGGCGGGCGACCCCTGCCGTTCCCGGGGGCTCCGGCAGATGGCCCCCAAGGACGCCTATGCGCCCTCCGCCGGGGCCTCATTTATGCCCTTGAGCAGATGTGCTTGTGCATGTGCATGTAGTCCTTTTGATGAGTCTGTGTTTTTGTAATGGTTAGATGAGGGAGGCCCCGGTTGTTCCCCCCTACCTTGCCCTAATACACGATTATTCCCTAGTGGTGGCTCCTTTCTTGTCCAATGTTCTCTACACAGGTTTTCACGATTTATGAATGGGTGGCTTCGCATTAGGGTTTGGGCCAGCCTGGGTAAGAGCAGAATTGTCATCCACGTCCTTGACATTAAGCCTATCTTTGCCTGTGTGCACATGCAATAACTTTTTTTTTCCCCTTTTTCTTGTCTGTGCGTCTCCGCGCCCCGTCGACCCCCTAAGTCTACGGATGGTTAGGCCCCTATGTGAGTTAATTTTTCATCTGTGTGGTATGGCAGTTGATATGTGTTTTACCATTTCCTCTAGCAGATCCATGACCTTCCGTTCATGGACCGCTGTTGGTTTAGTGGTGTCATTTAATCCCTGTGGTAATAGTCGAGTGAGTTGTGTGCGAAAGTGTGAAGTTAATGTACATGTAGTTGTGTAGTGTGTAAATGTTGAACACTGTTTTCCACAAGGGCAGGTGTCATAGGGGGATTTATTATGTTTCAAAAAATAATAGGGGAATCTGCCGTGATTTGTTAGTATTTGTGTTGTGTAGTATGTGGACGGGAAGTATTCCGGGATGTTGTGCATGGATGGTATCCAGCTAAATAATGGGGAGTCGGTGCAGTGTTCGGTCCAATGTTCATTCCATTCGGTGTAATTTTGTTTCCGTATGGTTTTCCTAATGTAGTGTTTTGTGAATTTGTGCGGGATAAGTGTTCCTGATTTGCGAGCCTCATTTGCGAATTTATCTGCGATGTCGTTTCCTATGATGTTTAGTGTGGCTGCGAATGTGTACTAAATATATTGTGTGGGAAGCGGAAAGTTGCTGGAGAAGGAGTTTAATGGTTAGTACAGTTGGGTGTGTATGTATGGGTTAGCTATAGCCTGTAGTGATGAGTAGCTATCAGAGTAAGTGTGAAGGTGAATGTTTGTGGTTGTTCGATAAGTTGGAGAAGTGCACAGTGTATTGCTGTAAGTTCTGCGTCGTAAATTGAGGTGTGCGGGGGGAGTTTAAATTTACCAAAGTGTGTGATTTCATAGTGGTGGTTCATTATAACGTAGGCCGAGCCCACGGTGTTCTCATATACTGATCCGTCTGTAAAAACCATGTGTGTTGTAGTGGGAGTGGATGTTGTTGTAAAAGGAAAGTGTGGTAAAAGACCTGGGTGAATATTCCAAATGGGTGTGTCATGTTGTAGGTCAGATGTTTTGTATTCTGTGTTGTTCTAAGTGTAGTCTGTACGGAGTTGAAAGAGGTGAAATAAGGCGGTTTCCCGGTTGAGTGTATACTGTATGGGTAGTATATTGGTGAGAACTCGGAGGCTGTTGTTGCTGACTGTGTTAAAGGCTTTACATATTTTTAATAGTGGGATTCGTTGGATTGATGTCAGTTTGCGTGTGAGATGTGTGTTGTTTTCAGTTTTCCAATAAATTGGGGCGCCATATGCTATAATACGTTCAAGTGAGCGGGTGCATAAGTCTCTAAAGTGTGTCGGTGTGATGCCCCAATTTTTACCAGAAAATGCGGATAGTGCTATTGTATGTTTGTAGATTGTGTCGCGGAGGTGATGTGCATGTGGGAGGAACGAGAGTTTTGAATCGAATATGATACCTAATATTTTCATTTCGTGTGTGTGTGACAAGCTGTGATTTCCGAGTTTGATTGTCGGGGGTCTTTTAAGATAGTGTCTGCCTACGAGTGTGAAATTGCATTTAGATGGATTGAAGTTTATATAGTGGTGATTGCCCCAGTCATTGATAATGCTAAGTGTTGTGTTTGCTGTTGTTTCTAAGTGTAGCCGTGTGTGTCCTGTAATGATTATAGTTATGTCGTCTGCATACGCTTGGATGTGGGAGTTAGGGGGGAGGGAAGGTCGAGGAGGGAGGAGATTAGTAACGTTCCATATCAGAGGGCTGAGTGGAGAGCCCTGTGGGCTCCCCACTGGGTGTGCGCAGGGTTACGGGCTGTGATAGAAGGGGGTAGGTAATCGTACGGTTAGTCAAAATGGCTTGGAGAAGTAGGTAGAGGTTACGGGGGAGGCGTTTTTGTTTGAAGTAATCAAGTACAAATGGAATCCATATGGTGTTAACGCGTTTGATACGTCTAATGATATAATGAGTGCTTTCTTTTGTTCGGCTATTGCAGTTTTGAGTTTCTGTTTTATGTGGTATAGGGCTATCGTGGCAGATGTGTTGTGGGTGAATCCGAATTGAGAGGGATGCAGAAGTTTATTTTGGTGAAGGAAATAATAGATTCTGTTGTAGAGAAGTTTTTCTAGTACTTTTCCAAGAAGAGGGTTAATACATATTGGGCGGTAGGACGAGGGTAGGGTAGTGGGTGTGTTGGGTTTTGGGGATTAGGACGACCTTTGACTCTTTCCAAAGGTCGGGGTAATAAGAAAAGGTAAGGCAAGCATTAAGAATGGAGTGGATAAGATCAGGGAATAGGGAGTAGAGGGATTTCAGGAGAGATGCTGTTATATTGTCTAAACCCGGAGTGATGCGTGAGGGAATGTTCATTATAATATGTTTAATTTCATATTGTGTGAAGGGAATATCATTAGGGGTGTGAGGCGGAGTCTGTATGCGCTGGATTATTTCTTTATGGGTGGTTGTTTGTGGGTCAGGTTGGTGTTGAGGGAATTGTGTTTCCAATATGTACCTTACGGAGTCCTGAAGTGTATTTGTAGATGTGCCGTCTGGTTTGGAAATTGGAGGGATAAGGGTTGGTTTTTTTTATTTTGTTTAGTGCTATTTTGTATGGTAGTGTGAAAATGTTTGTACGGTGTACTGGTGCGCAGAATTCGTGCCATGATGTAAGTTTTGCCTGTTTAATGTTTATTTTATATGTTTTGTGTGCCTGTAGGTATAGCGTTTTGTGTATGTTGCGGAGGTAGTCTGGCGAGTGTTGGTAGCGGCGTCGAAGAGCTCTGACTCGTTTTCTTTCGGTGTCCAGTTCAGGTGTCCACCATGGGAATTGATGTGTACTGTTTTTGACATGTTTGCAGTATTTGTCGTATAGTATTTTAAGTTTACTATACATTGTTTTATGATGTGTTTGAGGAAGGTTAATGAGTGTATTGGGGTTTTTTGCATTTGTTTAAACCATTGATCTTGTGAAATTTGGTTCAATAATTTTTGTTGGCCTGATTTTGTTAATTTTTTTGTGGTCGGTATATTGTTGTTGTAGACTTGTGTGAAAATGTAGTTGTGGTCACTCCCTGTGGTGTCTGTGAGTACTGTCCAGTTAGTGATATCTCGTATGATGTTTTGTGATGCCATTGTGATATCTATCCAGCTGCAGCCACGCGCAGATTCAAATGTTGGTAGTGAATCTGGAGTGTTCAGTGGTAAGAGATCTCGCGCTATAATAAATTCTGCTAATTGGGCCCCCCTGTCGTCTGTTCTATTGCCCCCCCCCCCCCCCCCAAACCACGTTTTTAGCGTTGAAGTCCCCGCCAATTAAGATAAGTGTAGGATGGAATTTAGTGCATAAATCTGTGAGTGTCGTCAGTGTAGTGTTGAGGTCGTCGTGTGGTGGGGCGTAGACTGAAATTAAGTAAATGTCTGTGGAACGATTAGTTAGGCGGATAGCTACGATATCTCGAGAAATATGAGCGGGGTATATGTCGAAGGATCTTGTGTGGATTATGATGGCTGCGCGCGGCTGTGCTGGATGATGAATGGCGAAGTCGGTGAGTGAAAACCCTATCACCTTATTTCTAAGGTAATAGGGCTCTTGTAATAATGATATATGGATGTCTAAGGTGTTCTGTGTTATCCGAAGGTGTTCAGTTGCGGTGTATGTGTGGTTAGTGTTGAGTTGTAGGATGTTGATACATGGAGGTGTAGTGTGAGTGGCATTTTGATGTTTGTGTATTTGGTGGTGTGTTTTATTCCTCTGTATTGTGTTGTGAGGTATGTCCTGCTACGGGGTAAGTTGTTTAGAGGTAATTGATTTTTTGTTTCAATCTTTCAATGTGCCACAGGTATGTGGGACATGCTGGGTCTAAGGCACTATGGTTTGGTTTGTCATCTCCAGCCTGGGGTTGGAGACGTTCCTCGCACGCAAGGCAACGGCGCTCACGAGTCTGTGAGCACTCCGTGCCCCGGTGCTCGCCACCGCACTCCGTGCACCTCGGACTCGCCGAGCACCTCTCTGCCCCGTGCCCGTAAGTGCAGCACCGACGACAGAAAAGTATATGTAGATTTTCCTCCACGGGGCAGGAGGACCAGTAAATTAGAAGCCTTTCTCTCCCACCAAGCTGTCTGAAAAGAGAAGGCGACACCTCCACAACTACTGTTTGCGTGCCGTATTGGTTCGGGAATGTTTTTACCACTGTTACTTCTTCTGGAGTGCTTTCTACGAAGTTCTGTCGGATGATGGCCGCCTTCAATTCATAGCCGGAGAGGGAAGAGCTGACTCCTCGGATCTTAAGTTGGGGGTTACGGCGGTATGGCCTCTTGGTTTCCAGATTGACTTTGAGTTCCGGCTTGTTGTTGATAGCCTTTTCCAAGTTGTCAATACCTTCTGGCGATTTACTAAGTACGAGTGCACCTCCCTTTATTCGGCGTATCTCTGGTGCTTCTAGGCCGATGTCAGTGGGGGTGAATGCGGAGCGCAGCGCCTGCACCACCTGCCTGTGCTCTTCATTTTTCTTGGGTTTAATGGGATACACCAGCAGTGCGGCTTTTGGGGGAGGCTTCTCGTTTCGGGTTGCGTCTATCCTGCTTAATAGCTCCGGTTGTTCGTCAGTGTTGGGGACCCCTATGTTGTTCAGGCCTTTTATAAGCATAGAGGCATAGCTGTTGTGGGTGTGCTCGTTTGTGGGGGGTCTCTCCACGAGCCGTCCCTTCAGGAAGGCGTTTTCCTCCAGCAGCTGTGTGGCCACGTTGGCCACAGCCTGAAAGCTGTCCACCAACGCGTCGCGATAATGGGGCTCCATTGGCGCCCCAACAGCCGCGATGGCCTGCAGGAAGATACGCTGAGCTAACCCCATCTGCTCGCGGAGAGACGCCTCCTGGGGGGTTTGTTCTGTGTGTTTAGTCATTCCAGTCTTATCCCTTCCTTGTGTTGGTTCGGTGTTGGCGTTTTCACGTTTTGGGTCTTTTGGCTCTTTTTAGTGCGCTTTTCGGGGGGCGCTGGCACTGCACTGGTGCTACCCCCCGAGTTGTCCTCCTCGGTAGTCGATATTGGGTGGTTCTTTTTAGTAGGTGCCCTTCTTTTAACCGTGTTTTGGGATCTTTCCAAAGTCGTTTCAACGTCGTTAAGGTCCGTAGAATCTCCCTCGATCTCCTTGGCTGTCTCCGGATCTGAATCCGAAATGGAGTCAGGGTCCGACGACGAGTCGTCCGACAGCATTTTTGTTTTACCCGTTTTCCTCATTTGTCCCGCCATGCCGCCCTACCAACCATTCAGCAGGGGGGGGGGGGGGGGGGGGGGGGGTGCTGTTTTGTGGGGTGAGTGTGAGGATTTGGTACTTCCCGATATTTTCTAACTCCGAAAGTGTTATTTTTGTTTAGAAAATATAATTTGCTTATACGAAAATCGAATTTTTATTCCTCTAGCTCCTACCCTTGATTTTATAAATATTTTTGAAATTCGAAAATTGAAGTTTCGTTTTCGCCCTGTAGGGGGCGCTAGGGTCTGCATTCTCGAAGGTTCCTGAGTCCTCACTGCAGCAAAGTGGAAAAACAACATGGCGGACCCGAGTGTGTTACGCGGCCGCCATATTGTTTATACAGGAAAAACAAAATGGCTGCCCCCATTCGCTCTCGATTCATATTTTCCGAAGTCGATTACTCCGCAACGCGTCGGCCTTTAGCGATACAATTTCACAGACCGCTAGCCGCCTATCGGAGCTGCCACCAGTGAAAATTTGATGTGCCCTGAGTGAATAAAACCAAAGTTATGCCCTGGGAAAGTTGGCCCTATGTATTTCCTATGGGGCCCACTCGGCCGAGATTTAAAGTTCTGAACTATTGATTTACAATCGTAATTGGTTAAAGCCCTGTATTTCCCCGAGCTCCTGGTGTGTTAGCGATCCTTTCTGCACACTTTACAGGCTTTGGGAGGTTGGATAATTAATAGAATAGGCAAATAATCACAGAGCTCACTCACCAGTGGTCCGGGCCGGTCCAGGGTTGCCAGCAGCTCCTCGGGACTGAAGACAGTCGTCGTCTCTGTCCGCGTCGTGTCCGTCGCTGTCGTGCGTCGTGTCGGGGTCCGGCGCGGCTGGCTCCGCTTCCCCGAGACGCCGAGCGAGAGGTACGACATGGAGACGGGCCTCAGACCGCTCGGTAGGATATCCGGCGTCATCGGTTGCGTGAACGAAACGATGATCGCCATCGTCGGCCCGTCCAAGAACGATCCCACCGCCATGAAGGTGGTGCACTGTGCCGCAAGCATTTCTACGCCCTCAACGTGACGGTGGTAAGTATGCTCGTATTACGTACTCAAAATCAGTTCCATGTGTGTCAAAAAGAATACAGCGTAACGCGGGTACGGTGTGGATATGCCATTTTATTAATGAGAGGTGCGGGCTTGTGTGCTCCGCCAGGGGCGGACGCAGGTATTTCGAGGGGAGGGGGGGGGGGGGGGGGGTCAGGTTTTTGGTCAGCGTATCATATGTCGCCCCCCCCCCCCACTCATTTCCACGCCCTAAATTTTGACACATGCAAAATTCAAGAGGAGAGTCAGGTCATCCGGACCACCCCCTCTGAATCCGCCCCTGTGCTCCGACTGCACGAGCGTGTGCTCTAGGTAGTATGCCGTGACTTTTAAAACGTGCATCCTTCCGCCCGCCACATTATGTTTGTTTGAAAGAAGTGGTTTCTTGTCATCATATCTTGCGTACATGAAGGTGTGTTGCAATCATGTTAATTATCTTGTCAAAAGAACTTGGAAGGTTCCGGAATTGAGACTGCTTTGTGAACCATGAGTGGAACATTCAAGTAAATTCATGTCGGTATCTCTCTCACACTTGCAGATGCGTGACGCCGAATGCTGGGTAAGATTCATAGAGCCACGGTGGGCGACGACGGCTACTGCTTGGAGTCATGGTTCATCACCCCTGTCCTTGGGATCCACGTGACCTCCATTGCTTGCTGCCGTTGTGGAGCGCTGCAGTGGGCTGTTGAAAAACAGATCCTCGTGTCTGCAAAGGCACCGGACTCTGCATTATCATCCATCAATAGCCACCACCACCATTATAACGACACGTGCAGTGCTGGACAACGCCTGCCTTGTATTGAGTGAGCCAAAACCGGAGTCAGGTTCCGACCCTGAAAAGCGAGAGTTGGAGTCTGAGCCGAGCTCGGAGAGGTCAGCGTCTGATGGCGAGAGGCTGGCTCCTGCCAACCTTCCAGTCGACCTCTCGGACAGGGCTTTGAGGCAAAGCCTTGTCGCCCGGTTCGAGACCTGCTGCAGCCGTGCCCCTGCGCAGCGCCAGACACGCCAGGATTGCAGTCCCACCCATGAGGGACGCCGCCGGCATCAAGGAGTCTGTCGCCACGACGGTGGTTTCGCCCCAAAGGACGCCGTCGGCGAGCCCCTACTGCCCTCGCCACGGTGATGCCCAGCACGGACGCCGCCGGCGACGGGGAGCCGCTCACCACCACGACTGCGGTCCCGACCACCAAGGACCCATCTGTTTCCTTGCCGTCACTGAAGCCCTCCCCGTGAAAGCCGTCAAGTGCACACTTCGCTCGCTGCTCCGCAATCATGGCCGTGCATAATCTATGCAGTCTCTTCAGCTCCAACACCTTGCACAGTTCATCGCGCAGCCACCATGGCTAGGGCCAGCTTGAACTTGAGAGAAAAACATATCGCTGGACTACCAACTATGGTTTAATACCTCTTCCTCTTCATGTGCCTCAGCTATCTGTTTCTTTTTGTTCTTTATTCTGAGAGCTGTAGATACAATTTAGTTTGAAACGACCCGCATTTCAGCGGGACGTAAAACATTCCAAACACTATTGCTTTTCTTGTCGAGTTTAATGGAAGGCACACTGACGCATGCTACTTTGTTTCCTTCGATGGCCATTGTTTTATATGTTTTCGCATTTCTCGTGCATACAGGCTTTTGTTTCTTGCAAGAATGGTGATGCTGCTGAACACAACACTGCATTTACAGGTGCGGCAATGACCTGCTGTAGTTTCCTTGACAGATGCTGCATGCTCTCTTATCCTGTCATTTAGTCACCTACCAGTTTGACCGATGGGACATTTGCCACGTGGTAGGGGAATGTAATAAACAACCTCTATGTAACACGGGGCACATGAGCCTAAACCAAAGTCTTGTAAGAAATGTCGCACATTTTTTTCTGGTTGAAGTTGCAATTTACTTTGTCTTGTTAGGGTACACTGTGTGGTGGGCGAGGAGGTCGTTAGAATTGTAAAAAGAGGTCTGGGACATGTATATAAGGCGATGGTTGTTCAATGAATTTCAAGCTGTGGTAGAGACTTCATTGTTCTGTCCGTTTTTTTTTTATTGTTCCTATGTCTCAGGGTTGCTATGGATGTCATCCACCAGCTCGCCTGCGTTTTATACCTTTGTTCATACAATACGCTGAGTTTGGAGCAGAGCACACAACCTTATTGCCCTGCCTCGCAGCTGCTTCCTTTCAATGTATGGGTTATGCCATGAATGTAGGGTACTACAATTGTTTGCTTAGTTCTTGTCTTCTCTGTTCCATATCTGTGTCAGCTGATTTGTGTTAGTTAGGTGCAAATGTTTTCAGGTGAGCGTACCAGGACACCAATCGGATAGCCAGAATCACGTAGGCAGGAAAATTGCTTTTCAAAACTTTGCCCATTGTTCTGGTGACAATATTTCTTTAAGGCCGATGCAAGAGCGATGTAGGAAACACTGCGTTTTATAGTTTTGGAATGTCCAGATGCAAACAAAAGAAATCTTTTGCATGACCTTGGTTCATACTTCCAACATATGTTTATATCTTTAAATTCCAGTGTGACGTCGAGGCACATGATGGACTTGTTCACAGGTATTTCATGTGCTGTGTTTAGAGACGGATGGTACTGCCCCCGCATATGTGTTGAGTGCATAGCGGTGATATCGATAGCCTTTCAATTTTATGAGCAGAAGGCATGAAATGCGTGGGATAATGACAGAGAAGGCTTGCGGGTTGCCAAACCGACAAAGGTCACCTGGCTTTCCCCTGCAAAGAGCCGAGAAATACTTTAGACCATTTGTAGACCTGTAACGACCTATTTCTCGGTGTTGATTAAACCAGGGATATTGCCATTTTGGGTATTGTTTCAAATCCCTTGTGGTTTTAAACATCCCATTATTACCTTCTGTATTATGACTACATCACTCAGGTGTGCCTCTTGATGTTAGTATTGGGATTTGTGTCAGGATCTCTCAAGTCATTCCAGGTTTCTCTCTCCCCCCCTTACTTTTTGTCATGGTGCCTATTTTAGTTCTTTTTGGAAAATATAAATTTCAGCTGTGTTTGAGACCTTTCGGTGTATGTGTCCTTTTTTACATAGAGTATCAGGGTTTATGTTATGTTGCACAGCTAGTTTATTTTTGATGGTGCTTTATTTTTAGAATGCAAAACCGTAACTTGAAAAAGTAAAATTATATGAAAACAGGTTTTGCAATATTTCATTCTCGAAAGTAAAAATGAACACTGACTAGCATAGCATAACGTAAACAGTCGAACATTCTTAAATCACATCTTATGTCAAACATTGATCTCTTTTTTTAACACGTTTTGCAGCACACTACCTCTAGGTTTTATCTCGTAACATATCTACTAATATACACGAAGGCCTGCCATATTCGAGACAAAATGAAATGCAGCTAGACAATAATATACTGTAAGCGACCTATTTTTCGAGGGCTCAATATTTCGCGATTTAGGTTAAAGCTGAAGTTTTGGAATAATTCGCGGGTTCTAATTTTCACGACGCGGTGGGATCTCAATATAGATTCGAATATGTTGACATCTTACCGGAATTGTTCGCGGGACCTATTTTTTGCGAATTGTAGGCGATTGGCGAAAATTAAGTCGTTTACAGCATATACAAAAAAGACGTGGCGAAGTTTGCTACTGAGGTATTCTAGACAAGATGAAAGTAGTTGCTATTGCAAGTTATGACTACACTGTAGGTCTCAAAAAAGGTGAAGGCGCAGGCGAGCTCGTAAAACGTGGACATACCTTGACCTGAGACAGGAAGGAAAAGAAATTTAGGCTGGTCTCCGCACACACAGCTGTCTTTGGATACGCTGTTTGTTGACCGCGTCCCTTTTACGAATCTTCTTTCTTCCCTGTCTCAGGGTAAGTCATATCAACCGAATGTTTCTTGGGTTCAACAGAGCAAGCAGGCGTCTTTGTTCAGGTCGTCTGCTTGCTTCCGCGCCTTCATTACGCGCCGGGACCACGAAACGGGAGCTCTTTATGTGCAGCCATCGACTCCGCGATTCTGGCTTGCTCCGACATGTTGCTTTAAAAGAAGGCGCGAAGCGCGCATCCCGCATTCCTTGTAACATTGAAACAACTTTCTCTCCTATTAACTCTTAAATGTATTGCAAAAGGACAGAAATAAACGGTTTGTTTTAACAACGCCCAACATGTTTTTATTGTTTTTCAATACTTTTACTTGTACTAGAACAGATGCGACGGCCAGCGACGCACAGGATTGGTTGCCGTTCGTTCACTAAACGCAGGAACTGCTCCCCGCGTCGTAGTAAATCCTACCCCGTACCCCGCGCGTAGGGACGCCTCGGTGAATGCGTAGCTCCTTCCGCTCATCAGGGGTTGGCTCCGGACGTCGCTCAAACGGGTGACAGGTGTCAAGTTTGCGATGACGTAGCGGCGTCAAAGTGGGCAGACCCGCCACGTGAGTGTTGCTAGGATACGTTCCTCCTTCCCATTACGTCACTTCCATGTACCTTTTCTTAAATGTCCAACCTAGCCATCCTGGAGATCTTCCAGAGCCTTCCATACACTTGAGCACCTCTTCCTTAGTGCGCACTGGAGGTCGAGCTCCTCCTCGCCTACCCCTCTGGTCACATGACCTCTCCGTTAACCAATCGGCGTCGAGCACCTCACTCCTCCTCTCCCACCCGGAGACCAATCAGTGTCGAGCCTCGAGGCCTCGCTTTTAAGGATGGTTCACACTGTTGCAACCGACTACGACCGAATCTAACAAAATGGGGTTATAAGCCGCTTACGACCGCCATTGCTGCTGCGCTGCACGGTCGTAAGCCGTCACAAGAGGCTTAAAAACCGGTTCTGTCGCACTCGGTCGTAGTCGGTTGCGACAGTGTGAACCGGCCTTTATCCAGGCTTCACGAAATGCCGAACACCTAACCAAAGAACGTTTGGCGTTAAAGGGGCCCTGCAATCATATTCAAGCGTCTACCTTTTTTGCGGTTTCCACGTCTCTTGGGGTTCAGGCAAGCCAGCGGGCACGGAGAGAGTAACTAAATATCAGCGCGTCATATTTTAACCGGACGACGCGGAAACCTCCTCCACCGACGAGGGCGACCCACGGTACCGAAAGCGCGCAAAATGTGACGTTTTTGGTCCTGGGCTTACTACTGGTCAGAACCGCTAAAAGCTTTTTTTTTTTAGTCGAGATACAAATCATAAGTGTCGCGAACCGTTTCAATTATGTATGAAAGTAGTTTTTGTTCAGTATTTTAGATCAGAGAAGAAACAAATGCAGTTTATAAAGTACGGAAACAAGAAATGACCCGTCGACATACCTGCCGCCAAGCGGCGGAGAAAGCGGCGCATATTAGAAAGGGCTAGTGGGTTGAGTCGCCGACGAACGGCGAGCGTAGAAAGGTCCCGGAGCGTAGAAAGGCCATTCGGCGGTATGGCAGCGCGAAGTGGCTCCCGTTCTGTACTGATCTTTACCCCGTGTTTGCTGTCGTTTGTGGCCAATGAAGTGTTATGCCGAAATAGTCTTAATCGCGCAGCAAATGCAATGCGAGCCGCCCTGGCCGCCCACTTCATGCAGCCTATCCAACACACGCTTTAGTGGCGCCCTCTCGAGCCGTCGACACGGAGTGCGGCAGCCTTGAGCGCTCGATGAGCTCACTATCCCTCCTCTAGTTCACGGCCACTCAAGCCAGGACCTACGACGTCATGAAGGAGGTTATTTTTTGCTTGTTTTTGTAATTCTAATTTGCCTATAACTTTTAAAATAAAGCGAATTTTGCGAAAAGAAAAGTTTCATTACGTTACTACGTTCAGTGCGCTTAGGTTCGGTGCAAATTAAAAACCAGTCAAAAAGTTGTTGCAGGGCCCCTTTAAAGCCCTATGCAATTCCAATGACAACTTTTTAGTATTTTTTCTCAAGAACCACCGAACGGATTGACTTGGGATTGGTTTTATTAGAAAGATAATAAAAAACTGAGTAATATTGCGCCGCTACATTTTCCAATTTTGAAGCTTAAAATCTTTTACGGGAACTTAAAGATGCTTGAAAAAACCTCTTTTTTTCGTTCCGTGCTTCATAAACATTTAAAAATAAACCGGGGCCTAAATACAAATTTAGGCTCGACAATATTCAAGCCCAGGACTTTTTGAATATATCTCTTACAATATCTTTTTGCGAGAGATTGTCATTGTGATAAAAATTTAACTAAGTTTGTGGCCCATCAAAATGCCAGAAATCGAGCTATTAGCTGGTGCCATCTATGAGCGTGTCGCTAATACTACCTCTTGAAATTGCGCAATGTGTTATTGCGCCCCGGACTACTTGCATCTTCAAGGTCGTCGGGTTCACGGTCGGGATTTCGAGGAAAAGTTCCTTTCAAAGCTTTTTTTTTTTTTTTTTTTTTTTTGGCGGGCGAAGATAATTTGCGCGTTATCGCGATGGTGAGTAGTAGGTTGTCCATCGCCCGAGCGCGTCCTTGGGAGGATGTTCCGTCTTTGTTGGTGTTTTGGGGTCGCACAAATGCGAGTGAAAGGTTTCTTGTTTTGTTTTTTTCCTTTTTTGTTCGGCGGCGAAGATATTTTGCGGGTGGGTGTGAGTCATTAGTTTTCAATCGCCAGAACGCGTCATTGGGAGGATGTTTCGTTCTTTGTTGGCGTTTTGGGTCACGAAAATGGGGTGAAAGATTTCACGCTTCAAGCGGTCCTTGCGTGAGTCCTGAAGTTACCAAATGCAGGCAGACAAAAGCTACCGAAGCGTCAAAGGGTCGATACTGTCTTACCACTTCTTTCTGTTCGAAGTAGGAGAAGTGATTTGATTCGGCGATTTCGAATATTCTGCAGAGATGCATTTAAAATGTTTACATATTTTAAATGCGGAAGAAACATACGTGAGTTCGTCGATTTTGTTTTAATTTCGACATTCGCTTTGTATATCAGCTTGTGGAGGCTGATTTCTACCGTAATGAAACAAACATTGCGAAAATTTCTTCAGTGAAGCTAAAAACAGAACAAGCTTTTTGGTAGTAGCGCGTCACACGTTTCTATTTGGAAGTTGTGAAAGTCTCGCGCTGAAGATTCTTCGTTTGACCCGAACCAAAACATTCTTGATTCGGTATTCTATGAAATAGAGGCGAATGTATTAGACAAGAACCCGCACACCTTTCATTATGGTGTTCGTCGATTGCACGTCTTGGCTGCGATGAGCCCTTGGTCGGCTGTTACTGTTGGGCGGCCAAGAAAATCTCACTGGAGAAAAAGCGGCGTTGAAAAGCTCACCGGAGAGAAGTTCGCCGGTGAAATGCTCACCGCAAGACCGACAAATGCGGAGAAAAGCTCATTTACAAAATAATTTATTCAACATTTAAAATTTAATATTCTCAGCATTGTTCGCACTGCGGTGTTTATATTTAAAACTCACGTCCACACTTTGCTGACCGCTCATTCTGCGCTTTTGCGTGTTCGTATAGTTGTAAAACCAGGGGTTCTTGTTCAGTCCCAGAAAAATAGCTTACTTTCTAAGAAAAATGGCGAAGAGGCGAACGAATCCACAGTTTGGCAGAATGCGAACAATTAAAAAAGTGGGGAACTCATTTTTTTTTTTTTAGTTATCATTTACACGGAGACAGGACATTGCCTCAAAGTTGAGTACTACGAACAGCAACAATTGTGGACCTCCGTCTCGGCACCCGACGACCCCTGACCTCCCAAAAAGTATCAAGTCCGTCTTAGGCCACATCACCGAAAGAGGTCATTGTTTATTACGAAGCAAAAGAAAAACGGAACATAAAATTGCCGCGTGCGCAGCTGGCCAGGTAGGCAGTGTGCCCGTGGCCTAGCTGTTACCGTGCTTACCTTCGACGCAAATGGACGAGGTTCGATGCCTGGTAACGGATACACTTTTTATTGTTTCTATAATGTAGCGTTCTGGTAAGTTCTAGGACCCTGTTGCTTATTGGAGGTTAGCTGATTCTACTGCCGAACCTTCTACGCCGATTGTTCCAGAAGCCCATGCGTGTACATAAGGGGCTGCGCGTGGCGAGCCGCAGTCAGCCTCGATCCTGCTGTTTCACCGACATCGACGCCTGCGACGCTAACCTTCTATTTCGTTCACCCGATTAAACGTTTAGTTTCTAAAGTTATTCACCGCCTCATCAGTTGTCATTCGTGACAATATATTAATCCTTTGGATGCAAAGAAAACACACTATTTACAAAAACGAGAAACGATCTGGCCAGAAACCGTGATGTTTCATAAAACAACGTTCTACTAAACGGCTTCGATGAAATTGGGTTCCAATAAATGGCGTTGAAATAAATATCTTTGATAGAACAGAGTTCTATAAAATATCGAGAGCTGCGAAGAAATAATGTTAGATCGGTTTGTAAAGGTGAGCTTTTCTTCGCATGTATCAAAAGTCTGGTGAGCTCCCTTCCGCATCCGCCGGATTTCTGTGAGCTCTTCTCCGCCGGAGAACAGCGCAACACCGAGAAGCTCACGGGAGAAAAGCTCACCGCAAAACTGACAGATGCTGAGATAAATCCACGCAAGTATTATACGATCAAGCTTTTAAATTTAGTATTTGCGGCTCTACTCTGGGGGCCCCGTGGGGAACACAAAAGGAGATATATACAAAAGTTGTATATTACAGACACCAATAGAAACGAAGAAGCAGAAGTCCACAGTTATGCAGGATGGGAACAATTAACAAAGTGATAGACAGGTATTTTTTTTTTCTATAAAGACATTGCCTCAACGTTGAGTTCTATAACGAAGAGACCTCGTCATTGCACCCGACGACCACAGAGAGCCCCCAAATTGTGTCAGGACCTATCCGCACCAGAAATCATAAGTTGCGACAAAAAAAAAAAAAAACGGAAAAGATTGTTGCTATTATCCATATACCAAAAGAATGCCATTTCCGAAAACGAAAATCGTATGTGAGTTTCCACCGCATTCTTCAAGAGGCCGGTGAGCTTTTCTCCGCGTCGGTCGGTTTTGCGGTGAGATTTTGTTTTATTAGCTTTTTTCCGAGATTCGTGACTTTGGCATTGACCTGCACCTTTTTTCTTTTTATATCGGAACCGCAAAAAGATCGCACGTGCCTGAAAGACGATGCCGGTTTTCACTCATCACATTTTCACAAAGCGAGGCATCTGAGGTTCTGTTGCGCACTAGAAGATGAACCGCACCTGGGACCGGACATTTCACCGAACGCCGTTTCATTGAATGCATCATAAGTTTCTGCCAATAATATTTGAAAATTTATTCTTTCTTTGAAACCATTGAATCTTGCAAACTAAGAAGTAATTTCTCATTGTCCTCTCGTACAACAGACGCTTAGATGGCACGACGTAGGACACGCCTGGAGTTGTAACCTAGCGGATGGATTCGGGGTTTCCACCATCTCCCCCCTCCACCAACCCCGATTATATATATATATTTTTTTTCGGTTAGCAACGTTTTTATTTGTTTTTTCCGCTATTAGGATGTTTTGTTTAAAAATACCGGCCAATTGTTGCAATTGAAAGTTTCGGTACGGGACGACCACTTTTTCGATGAAACGGCGTTCGATTGACCCCCGAATTCATAGATGTGACTTCAACTGAAGCCGAACTTCGACTTGCTCAAGTCCGCCTTAACACCAAGTTCGACTTGAAAACGCCCAAGCTGGCTTTGCTTTGCTTGACGACAACTCAGGCGCAGATTTGGAGCCCCCCCCCCCCCCTTTTTTTTTGTTTTTTTTTGTTTTTCTCCCTAAAGACAAACCGGCAAAACACAAAGAAGGTCCAGACTCCTCGGAACGCAATACAACGACGCCTACCCCAGCCACAAGCCAGTGGACCCCCTCTAATTGACTTTGAGAGTAGCGTTATCCGTAAGGACAGAACGAGCGGGTTGGTATAGGATGGAAGAAAACGAGAAAGGGCGAACAACCGTCCTTTCTAGTTTTCTTCCTCATGTTTAATTAGCGTTATCCCCAGCGCAAAGAGGGAGCCGGCCCGAAACAAGCCAGAAACCGAAACTCAGCTAATTTTTGCTGAAATTCGGACTATATCTGTCGGTGCATCGATCTCATGTTTTTAAACTGGAATTGGTCATATTATGCGAGAAAAAACACTCCGGAGGTGACCGCGGTACATGGCTCATAGCCTTACTGATACTCAAACATTCCACTTTATCTCAGTTTCGCTTGACATAAAATTGGCTCACTTCGAAAAAAAAAAGTTATTTACTTGTGATCTCGTAAGAAAGACAATCACATGACTCAAAAAGTGCCCAGCGCCCCTTGACGCTGTTACATGGTGCCACACCGTTTACTTATTTGAGTGATTTGCGGAGGCGGTGTCTCGTCTGGGCGAACAAAACAAAACAACAAATGAGGTTCTCGGTAAAAGATGCCGGAGCCTTAGTGGCAATTCAGCTTTGTGAAGTGATTAATCGGAATATGTAATTATAAAAGTTAAAACCTTTTCCTTTTTTTCTTTTTTTTTTCATAGCTTTCTGACAATGGTACTACGCTTTGATCAGTACGTATATAAGACGCAACACTATCTAAACCTGTGGTAATTGATTCTTTGGCATTTTGACTGTACAACATATAGTTCTGCTTTCGTGCAATTTAGAAATTGTGCACCTATTTAGAAATCAGGGTGACCGTTGAAATAAAACGAAATCCGGTGCTCTGGAAAAAAAGAAAAAAGCTGGGACTCTAATGGCTGTTGATTGCATCGCGAAATGGTTAATTTCGTGTCTTTTTTCTCACAAGGAGGTCAGACACTTTTTAGAGTGATTAGATTTATTTTTCAAAGCACTGCTTCGCTGGAATGAAAAGTAGGCTCTGAGGGGCCGCTATTAGGACGCAACGCCATTCCGACTTGTGGCAGATTATTTCGCAACATTTTAATTTATGACACAACATCACGAAAGAAATGTATGGCATATTTCGCTTTTGTAATGACGATATCAACAATCTATATGCAATTTGGAAATCGTATCGTGCAAAAAATCTCGGAACACGGAATACCCGAAACACCGAGCCAAATCTTTTTCCGAAGTAAAACCGGGCAGCGAAATAAGGCGTTCTGTAACCGCGGTTTTTTCTTCCTAATCCGGTAAGAATGGGACAAAGGCTCCTTTGCGATGGGCTTGGAGGCCCACAACTAGGGTGCCTATCTTCTGTCTAAACTGCATAAAAAAATTTAAAAAAAAAAGCCATTCTCGCAGCTTGCAGGGCGGGGTGACGGGATGTGTGGGTTAAAGGGACAATGAAGGGAATTTCGGACATCTTTTTGACGATTGAACTGGGTTCCCGGCACGTCTCAGGCCACGTTGCCCGAATTTCAGCCGAAACCGGCACTTGTGTGCCGCGCAAATCAATTAAACAGTCGCGGTAATAATCGTACCGGGATCGACTGGGGCGACGCCCCGAGAGTTGCGGGAGAAGCCAGGAGAAGCGGAGCTCACGTGACCGATGTGGGGCCAAGAAGCGCGACGTCACAAGAGACGCGTCAGCGATTGGTCGAAACGAGAAACGTGCCCTCGGTCACGTTTTGGTTCGCGATTTTTAGGAATACTGTTCTAATTTCCGCTTGAATAACCATGAAAAGTATAAATCGGACCGGAAATGATTACTAAACCGTAAATAAAGCAGCATAATTGTTTTTTTCTTTGCTACGCTGGATGCGAAACGGGCAACGAGCAACTATGGGCAAACAAAATAAAATAAAAAAAAAAAAAGAACACGGTTCTCGAAGGATTCTGCAAAATGGTAGATGTAGATCGCTGTGCTAACGGTCACCTGAAGACCAGTATTCGTTCGGGCGACGCTAGTTTTCACGTGTGGGTTTCTGTTCGTGTTCTTTGACGACGAAAAGAGGACGTCCGCGGAGGAATCGGATCCCGGAACGGCCGGATCGCTGTCACTTTCCCCTCGGCATCTTCCCCTCGTCCGTCCTGCGGCATGCGGGCAGCTCGTTGCCGGCTGGCTGGGCGGTCTCCGTCGGGGGCCGACACACACGTACTCCCGTTCCGTTGGTGTTCGGTCACTGAACGGAAGACGGAAGCTCGAACTCGCTCGCGAGAGCGGCATTGCCGTCCATGTTGACAGCTTCGGCGAAACCATAGCGAAACGACCGCGCCAACCGCGCCACCGCGCTGCTATAATCCACCGCGATAACCAGAGTCTCGATCTCCTAAATACTACCGATACCGACTATTCACACTTGACGTCACTCCCTACGTCACCTCCGTTTTCGGGGGCCCAGAATCTGGAATGGAGATTGTTCAGTTTCGGTTTCTTTACTTCTTTCGTAGGCACAGAAATACGCGTCACAAAATGTCTACGAAAAATTTAGCAGCATGCTATGTTCCCAAGAAGCATAAAAACACCATTTAAAAAAAAAATTAAATAAAATTGTCTTCAATGTCCCTTCAAGGGGGGGGCTTTCAGGGTCAAGCCGTCCGCTGATAACCGGAACAAAAAGACAAGCTTTTTCTTTATTTTTGTTTGGAAATAGCACTATATCGCGTAAGCAGGTGAGTGGAGAGGCTCTCCCCCCCCCCCCCCCCCCCCCCAGTGCCATCTGGATTCCGGAAAAGTTCCTATCGGAGATGAAATTCTACTGAGATATCCTCTTAAAACGTGTGACGGGTGTCAGGTTGTTATCTGCCGGACACAGAGCGGATGCCTCCGCTGGGCTTTCCCGCCAAATAGCATCCACTCACGGTGATGTGTGCAGAACGTAAGGGCGCAAGTGCGCTGGTGTACACTGAACATTTTGAAGCAATCCGAGACAGGAATACGGAAGTTGACACCAAGAGAAGAGAACGAGAACGTCTCAAACACAAATAACATTTTAATTGCGGACAAAACCCTTTATACAAGGTTTTTTTTTTGTTTTTTTAAGCTTAGCAGTTTTTTTTTTTTTTTTAACCGTGAAAGCTCCACTAATGTGCTTTGTGTAGGTACGGCCAGGGGGACATAATAGAGGGGGCTAATCATCAAGATAAATCGAATACCGAACTAAAACATGTTATTCAACTTTAAATTAGTGAGAATAGACATATGGTTTCAATTGGAAACTTATTGAGCCTCATCGAAAGCCACTGCATCAGAAATGTTTAGAAATACTTTAGGCGCGTGGGAAGCGCAGTAGTGCGCTAAAGGCACCACTCGTGCAACAGGCACAAGGCTGGGGTATGATAAGAGACGGAAACACCGCGCGGGCGCCTTATCACACCGGTAGCCTCGCTCCTGCTGCACGAGTGACGACTTTAGCACTCCACCGTGCTTCCCACATGCTCAAAGTATTCCTACTATTGCCACGCCCGTCGCCGAGCGATCCCGTATACGTGGCCGAATGGTTACCTTGCTTGGCTGTCGCGCGGAAGGTCTGGGTTCAATTCCAGGCAGTGGAATGTTCTCTTATTTATTCTTTCTATTTGGCGTTTTCGCAAATTCGGGAATTTTGTCGTCTGATCGAGTTACGAATGTTCTACGCGCCGAACGTTCTAGGCCGAATGTTCCAGAAACCCACGCGGCTACAAAAGGTGCTCCTCGAGGCAAGCCGCAGTCGGTCTCGCCTCAGCGGTCGATCCTACTGCTACGCCGCCATCGACGCCCGCGACGCTCTAGTGTTATCTTCTGTTCCCTGTTTGTTTTGGACACAAGTTCGCCCCATTAAACCTTTAGATTGTTTCAGTTTTCGTCGCTTCATTAATTTTTTTCGTGACAATATTGATTTAGTAGTTTTCGGTGACGCTCAGCAAGTTTCTAATCAGAACCATATGCTTGTTTTCAAGTATTAAAGCGTTATAATTAACACGTTTTAGTTAATTAGCCAACTGATCGTTACGATTAGCCCTTTATACTATGTCCCCCAAGGATGTATAACTCACCTGCATAAACCGCATTAGTGTAGCTTTCACGGCATTTTTTTGAACAAATCTGTAAAGCTTAAAAAAAACCTCCCTGTATAAGGGTTGAATAAACTGAAAGAAGGGTAAGGACCTTCTCCCCACACGCCGCTCTCGCTTGACACAAAGGAATGAAGCGACTTCGGACGCTCCACAATGTGGTCACCTCAGAGGACTGTAACAGAGATAACACTGGGAGAACAAGGCCAGCGGGGACGAACCTGTGACCTTCAACTAATCGAAATACGGTGTGCAAGTTCGTCTGCTCGGTACGCACCTCGTACCTTTGTTTAAGTCCTCAACCAATGACGACGCGACCTTGGCCGCCTCGTCATCACGCGTTCCCTGCGCGTTTTCTATATTGGTCTTTGATTGGCGTGCAACTCCTTGCATTCCGATGCGCCGAAGACGCATTTTGGAACACTTGCTCGCCGTATACGGCCTGCAAGTTCGTCTGCTCTCTGCACACCACGTGCGTTTGATTACCCCCCAAATGCACCATGTGCTTTTGTTTCCCCCCGACCTGAACCAACGACGGCACGTACTTGGCACGTAATTCATAGAAGGTGTATTCTTCATTTCTTGGGACGCTGGAGTGTCACCGACTTACTAGATTTAAGACTTCAATGGCGAGGGGGTCTCGCACGTTTTGCGTCGGCCGGGTGAATAAGTAGGGATTTAATTGAAACTACTCCACAAGCCAGCCACCGATTCGTCCTGCCATTTCTTTTAAGGGAATATTTGCTTACTGGTTTACAAAATTCAAAAAGGAATTAACTTGAAACTAATAAGATACCAGCACTCACAAAACACATTAGAACCAACGGGATACACAGAGTCGCTTTCACTGAAGTGTTTACCACATAGGCGAGAGGTTCTCGAATTTCGCTTTCCTGTTTTCAATTCGATGAACATTCCTTTCTCAGTTTGATTTTGTCCGAATCAAATCATAATTAAAAAATACACCCTATTTGCCATGGTAAATGTTGTGGTGGGGTAAAGCGCTGGATATTATATTTTCATCATCGAAATTTTTCTACTGGGGTAGAGAACAGCGCACCACAATCCCAGCGCTTTGACACCTCAGCGCCAAAAGTGCTTGTTAGCACGACTACGCGTGCCATGGTTTCAAGCTTTGGTAAAATGTCCCACTACGAATATCGCTACCAAGTAAACACAACGCCTGAAACAAGCTTTGCCGCGGGTTACCCAAACAGCGCATGAAGCGAGCCGACCACCCGAGGGATTCAAGATCTGCGCGGTCTGTCCCAGTCTGTCCTACAAGTGACGTCACAAACGATGATGATGATAGCTAGAAAAGCGCCCCCTGTAGTTCGCGCACGCCGTCAATAGAGAATTTAGTAGAACCTGGTAGAACCTTGATCTAAAAATAAAAAGCGAACAGGGCATGTTTCGACTCATTTACAGTCATTTCTTCGTGCACTCTTTTGGGTTATTACACCCTATTTTATGAGTGTTGGTCATTGCGCCTTTTTTTTTAGTTCCCTTTCTGGCGGTAGTACACCCAATTTAGAGAGCGTACTGTGCAGTCGTAACGCACTATTAAAAAGGTGTACTGTGGGATCACACCTTAATTTAAGGGTATTCGGAATAACGCCTTCCTTTACGGGTGTTTAGAATAACGCCCTTTTCTTAGGGCGTTTTGCTACACCAATAAGGGTGTTAGCTATAGGACAAGCCATTTATACCTTCAAGGGTGTAATTATGTTTAGTGTGTATGGCAGACTGCATGCTGTGCCACATCTGGCACATATACAAACCACAGCGCAAACATATTATAAAATACACATAACATACGCCACGCCTGAGGCATCCTCAAAGAATGACAAAACAAACAGCTTCTGAATTACTGAAGTAACTCACATAATCAAAACTTTTCGTATTTATTTGATTTATTACATAGTGCAGACCATGGTTGATCCAAGCAGAAGGGGACAAACACAAAGATCCCGAACAAATCAGGAGAGAAGTACAGTTAACAAGTTTCAAAATAATGTAGAAATTCACACTGCCAATGCACAATATACACACAAAAGCAAATGCGATATGGACGGACGCACCACGACGGTGACCTCCTTAGAAAAAAAAAAAAAAAAGCAAGACTCGCAGTCAAAAGCAAGAGTTGAATAAGTACGCAAACAACATAAAACTCCACACAATAACTAAAAAAAAAAAAAAAAAAAATCCTTCGTTTAGTGTTCTATTATGACGTGAGCATATTCAATGATATACGCACCGCTGAGGGCAACCTGAAATGATGACATAGCTGAAAAGGAAACAATCTTAAAAAAGGTTCGAATGTTCGTTATCTAGTAACAAGGTGAAATTAGTAGATGAAACAAGGTCACAGGGAAGATAATTTAAATCATAAATAAGGAATGGCTGAAAAAGCCCATGTGAATGGCAAACTCAATACCGAAACGATGGGCCCAACTTATAGTCAAGCTATTTAAATTTAAGATAAACTTTGGTTTGAACAAAATTACCAATGCTGCATGTTTGTGCCACACATGGCACAAACCATTTTTTTATCTTACTATTCAAAACAAAACGTGGAAAAAATATTTTCAGCCGTCCTTACATGACCACGACGTGCACAAAATGATTTTTTTTTAGTCAAAGTAAAAAAAAAAAAAGTTATGCGATAGAGGGCATAAGGACCACGTGTTCCCCGCTGCGAGGCGAGGCTGTATGCCCTTGTGGACGGTTCTCTCTCGCCCTTCTAGGGTGCCACCGGCACACCCGTCGGGGGCATTCTTATTTGGAATTTCCAGAGATAGCTATGTGCTATCTCTGAATCCGCATGCAGTACAAGCAAAAAATATTATAGTAATAATAAATGTATTTTTACTGGTATGTGTTCTATACGACCCACCGTGCGGTAAAGGGTTAAAGTTTTTTTAATGCAAGATGTTCTTCAGAAAAAAACTCAAGAGATGTAACCATGATTTTGGTATTGGTATTTATTGCGTGCCCAAAACACCGTGAAGGCTTTGATATTGGTGCACATAAAAGTCACAATGAGTTGAACATGCAAAGACGTGAAATACAGGAGTGACACATAAGTCATAATAAAACAAATTACAGACACAACTCGGTATTCAAAGTAAAATAAGGCATGGAAAAGAAATCATGCTGCACAAGGCTATTACAAAAAAAGTTGGTCTATGCATTGGTGACCCTTCAATCTGCTTGTCAGGATAAAACGTATCGCAGAGTCGCGTATGTTTAGCTGGCACACGTGAGCTTGTACTACTCAAAAGATCAGGTACATCGAAACGAACTTGTATGAGTTTCTGTAAAAACACCACATCTCGGCAATGCCTGCGGTCAATTAGGGTTCTGAGGTTTAAAACTTTAACAAGAAAATTATACTCGAAATAGAGTCTCCTGTTAAAATGCCTATCGTAGACTATGCGTATCAGACGCCTTTGTACCATTTCAATGCGTCTGCAATCGCTATGTGATAGAAAGTTCCACACAGCAGACGCACATTCAAGTCGTGGCCTAATCAGAACACAAAATAAGCGTAATGAAGTATCAGGTGCCTGGAAGTGTCGAGTCAAACGTGAGATCATCCCGAGCACTTTAAGACTGGTACCACAAATGTTAGTGACATGAGATTTGAACAATAGTTGACAGTCTACTAGCACTCCAAGGTCCCTGACTACATCAGATCGAGCAATAGTACTGTTTCCCAACTTGTATTTAAAGTGTAAGGGATTATTGCGTCTTGTTAGCGAGATTACCTTAGTTTTGTTGGCGTTCAAAGGCAAGCGGTTTAACAGGCACCACTTAAAAATGCTCAACACTTCAGATTGTAGCGCTTCACAGTCTTTTTCGGAATGAATATGTGAAAATAACTTTATATCATCAGCAAATAAAAGCACCCTGTCAGATGTAATACACTTTGAAATATCATTAATGATAGCAATGGCCTCCACTACTGACCCCTGGGGTACTCCTGAAGTTGGAGAGAACGCACTTAATAAAACATTATCCACACGAACTAACTTTCTTCTCGATGACAAAAAACTAGAAACTCAATCACAAAGCTTAGGTACAATACCATATTGTTCCAATTTTTGTACAAGCAAAAAATGATCAACTCTTTCAAAAGCCTTTGAAAGATCGAAATAAATTGAGTCAATCTGACCGCTTTTCGAAATGGCCGGGGCTGCGTAATGAAGAAATGTACAAAGGTTAGTTTCAACGGAACGTCCTCTAATGAAGCCATGCTGTTGATGCGTAAGATACTTTGATAAATGGGAGAAAAGACATTGTTGCACGATTGTTTCAAATATTTGTATAATAGTATAATAATAGTAGTCCTCAAACAGGAACTGCCGCTTGCGTCCCAAGCAACATCCGGTCGTTCCGTCTTTGCAAGCCTGTCGAGTTTTGCTTACGTCACCAGTGTGAGAAGGCATAAAAGCTACACGAAAAGCAAAGTTGGAGATTTAGCTAGGAGTTTTGGCTGTACAATTTAAAGGGGTCATGATACAATATCCGGTTGGAATGTTCATGACCTTACAGAGGCGTACTGGTCCTAGTCTGGTCCAAGTATACTCGCATGGACCGCCACTGATTCAGAAGCGTCTTGGTCGTGGTGAAATCGCGAGGATAAAATAACTATTTCTTTCAATCTTGCCTTCGCCAAGCTTGATGACGTGCGCGTGAACGTAGCTTTGCCCTTTGGCAAGCTCGTAATTGCACGCACTTGCCCGCACAAGCAGAGACATGGCTGCGGCCAGATTACCTGCTTGCAATCGTGTATTTGCGACGAGATGTTTTGGTGGCGCCACCTCGCGGGCGCCCTCCTGTGACGCAGCTGGTAGGATGCTAGCAGACGACGCGCTTTGCCAAACCACGGAGTGGGTAGAGTGGCTATGTTCGTTTGCATCTACGCCAATTAAAAACCGTTTATTTATTCAAGAAAAGCGTATAACGTTTTTGTGAGTGATATTCTAATGAATAACAGCGTCTCGAAGTTACATTTTATATTAAAATCTTTAAGATCTTAAAAAAATAAAAAGAGCCTGGGGCTTTACATTACAGCTTGCGCTGCATGCGTCAGGGCTATTCACAGTCTCTCTCATTCTTGTTTTTTTCGCATCTGTGGAGGCGGCTGTAGAAAAAGGTTTTGCATTCACCAGAGTAAATAACGTGCCGTATTCTTAGCTGTGCACGCGCGCACAGTTGTGTTGCAAAGCTCCGCAACCTTGTTTTGGCTACATTGAGCTTGACGGTACCGACGCTTCTATGCAAGTATGACTCGGGACTTGCTGCCAAGCAAATGCTCGTTTGCAGCTGACGCTCAGCTCCTCCCGAAACGAATACGTGGCAAAGAAGTTTGTCACATCGCCACTTCTTCTCCAAAGGAAAACAGAAATTTACATAAATTCTTTAACCGTCGCCTATGGCCCGGCGAATTCAGAAGATTGATTAATTCGTTCTATCCTATTTTTACTACGAATTGTTTACAAATTTAAAATCGCTCGATGAGAATCGCATAACGCATTATGCGCATTAAGCAAATGGTATTAATTCATACCAGGTGTATTCCCCATTCTTTGGGACGCTGAAGTGTCACCGACTTGCTAGATTTAAGACTTCGATCGCAAGAGGGTCTCGCATGTTTCGCGTTGAACCGGGTAAATAAGCAGGGATTTAGTTGAAACGACTCCGGAAGCCAGCCGCCGCTTCTTCCCGTCTGTTATTTTGAGGAAATCTTCGTATAGTGGTTTCAAAATTAAAAAAAGAAATCAAAGGAAGCACTCGCAGAACAGATTAGAACCAACAGGATACACGGAGTCGCTTTCACTGAAGTGTACTACACACACGAAGTTCTCGAATTTGGCTTCCTGTATTCAATTTGATGAGACATTCATTTCTTAGTTTTATTTTGTCCGAATCATAATAAAAAAATACACCCTATTCGCCGTGGTAGATGTTGTAGTGAGATGAAGCGCTGGACAATCTATTTTCGTCATTCAGCTTTTTGTACTGGGGTAGAGTACAGCACACCACCATCCGGAGCGCTTCGACACCTCAGCGCCAAAAGTGTTTGTTGGCACACAAATACGCGTGTCACGTGCGGTTTCAAACTTTTATCAAATGTCCTACTACAAATATCACTTCAACAAACAAACATAACCCGTGAAACGCTTTGCCGCGCGTTACCCAAACAGCGCATGAAGCTAGCTGATGAGCCGAGAGATCCAAGATCTGCGCAATCTGTCCCAGTCTGTCCTACCCGTTAAAGGGGCACTGACACCCGAAAGATCGTATTTTTTTTTATTGTCTAAAACGACGCAAGTTGTTGTCATAGACACGCAAAAAAAACGCATCGCGAAAAAAAATTTCCCCGCGCGCGCGCGCGCCTTTTTATTTTTGGCGTTTAAATCTCCAGCGGCTACCTCCTCGCTTCTTTTGATCGGTGACGTCAAAAATCAGGAAATTTAGAAGCTTTGTAGGTGACATTTCTATAACATTTAATAACGGCAATCGTAAAACATGTTTTTTAACGCAATTGCGAACGCACTACGGCCCCTCTTTTTGAAATACCAAAAATCAGAGTTCGGTGAGATGTCCCCTCCTAGATTTGTGTCCTCTCTCAGAAAACTTGGCCGCGCTCGAGCAGACCGGCGAGTAGGGGAAGAAACCGGTTTCCGCGCCGGCTCCCTTCTATCGCGCCAGCTCGCCTCCTCCTCCCATCGGGTCAGCGGAGGTCCGAGAGAAAGTAGAGTCGCAGGAGACCGCAAAATTTGGCTGACTGCACTGGCGGAGATCGCGCGGGAACTTCAAATTCGGCATTTGGAAATTGTTTTTTTTTTTTTTTTTATTCACAAATACTGAATTCCCAAGTTTCGAATTTTGAGGGTAATGTCCCGGCACCGTTTTCAATCGTTTCGGATAATAAAAAAAAAATATGATTTTGATGTGTCAGTGCCCCTTTAAGTCACAAACGATGATGATGACAGCTAGAGAAGCGCCCCCTGTAATTCGCACATGCCGCCAAATGAGCTCCATGCATTCGAGAGCTCCGTCGGCCGCCATTTTTCCATGGAAATTTTCAGAAAATCGTTTATAACTTTTGAATAAGACAACGGTTGGTTCTGAAACTTTGGCATCTTGCTCGAGCGGCTTGGGCTACGTTTTGGCGGTGTTGGAGCTCTCCGCAATGTCTAGTTTATTTTTGCGGTCCAAAAAGCCGGGTTCGGATTTCTGACAAACACCCGGTACATCAATTGTCTTTTAAAGCTCAAGGCTCAAGTTCAAACCTAACACATCTTTTGGTGTACACCCCCCCCCCCCCCCCCCCCCAGCATCCCGGCTCAGAAGGCAGGCAGGTGGTGGGCAATGGGCGTTTGTTTTCGGTTTAAAAATGTCGGTGCTCCACGGGGCACCTGATAACCGGCAAGCCGACGTAGTGTTTGGCTCGGTGCCAGCACTTTCAAAGCGTTCGTCTGAGTCACTGGAAGGTGCGTGATATCCTTGACAGGCCGTGACCGTGGAAACCGTACGGAAACGGGAGAAACCTGGGCGAATTCTACGGGCTATCGAGAGGGTGAAAACAAGGCAAAGCTGCATCGCCGCACAGCCGCGTTTCACGGAGTAGCCGGTACTGTGAAGACAGCGCCGTGAAGACAGCGCCAACATCCTCCTTCTCCATCGTTTTCCACTAGTTAAATAACCCGTATTCATGCACTGCCGCGTTTTCAGCCTCGCTGACCGCGTCTGGTGATTCCGCGCGCAACTCAGGATCGTCTCGTTGACGTCGTGCCATGTCGTCGGTATTCACTGCGCCTAGGAAGCACTCGTCGTCATCGTCGTCGCTGCTGCCGGAAGGCGTTTCGACAGGGGCTCTGGAGAGGCAGTCGGCGTCGCTGTGCTTGCGGCCTGACTTGTAGACAACAGTCATGTTGAACTCCCGTAGTCGGAGACTCCATCGAGCGAGGTGTCCTGACGGGTGTTTGAGGTTCGCAAGCCAGCAGAGCGAGTGATGGTCGGTGACTACACGGAACGGGCTCCCGTACAAGTACGGACGAAACTTCGTGATTGCCCAGACGACCGCGAGGCATTCTTTCTCAGTCGTGGAGTAATTTTTCTCCGCCTTGGACAGTGTCCGACTCGCGTAGGCGATGACTCGCTCGGTGCCTTCTTGCACTTGAACCAGTACCGCGCCAAGTCCAGCGTTACTTGCGTCCGTGTGAATTTCGGTTTCCGCATCCTGATCCAAATGTCCAAGAACAGGAGGAGTCTGCAGTCGTCGCTTCAGTTCGTCGAATGCCTGCTGCTGCTCTTCGGCCCATTCGAACTTCTCGGAGTCCTTTGTGAGGTTTGTTAGCGGTGCGGAAATCCTTGCGAAATCCCGAACGAAGCGCCGATAGTAGGCGCATAGTCCAAGTAACCTTCGCACGGCCTTCTTGTCTCTCGGCGCTGGAAATGCTGCGACGGCACGAGTCTTCTCTGGGTCGGGGCGAACGCTTCGTTACTAACCACGTGACCTAGGAACTTCAGTTCGTCATAGGCGAACCGACACTTGGACGGCTTCAGGGCGAGTCCTGCGGTCCGTATGGCTTGGAGAACAGCTCGGAGTCGTTGCAAGTGCTCGTCGAAGTCGCCGGAAAACACTACGAACGTGTAGCACGCCATAATGGATGGACCACTGAGCAGCGCCTCCAAAACCTCTACTTCTCCTTGGAGGGTACCGCGAGGCAGTGGTTCGAGAACCACCAGGCGTCGCTTACGTCGTGGGACACCTGTATCGCCGGCCTGAAGGAGACATTCACGAACCAGACACGACGACAGCGAGCGGAAGACCTTCTGCAAGTACGAACTCAAGGGCCCAACGAAACGGTCACCAGCTTCGTTGAAGACGTCCTCCGCCTGAGCAGCCGCGCCGACCCTCATTCCACCGAGGAGAAGAAGCTGCGCGTCCTGATGAGAGGGGTGAGGAGTGACATCTTCGGCGGTCTTGTTCGCAACCCCCCATCTACCGTCGAAGACTTCGTCACGGAGGCCACGAACATAGAACGTGCCCTCCCCGCAAGAGCCAGCCACTACCATCGGCACTCGAGCGTCGCTGCTGCTTCTGAATCGGGCTACGACATCAGCCTTAGCATCCCCGGCCTTCGCGACATCATCCGCGACATCGTCCGGGAGGAGCTCAAGAACCTTCTGCCGACTGCTGAACGCCCGGCCGCAATCTCCATTGCCGAGGTTGTCCGAGACGAGGTTCAGCGAGCGTTCCTACCAGATGCCCCTGCTACCGTGGCCACACCCGAAGAACCGACGCTGACCTACGCCGCAGCTACCCGACGACCGCCGCCCCCCACCCCGACGTGAACCTCCAGCGCCGCAGTTTTCCCGACGCCAGGAAGATCGGGTGCACGCCCACCCAGAACAAGCAGCGCCACGAAAGACCGACGTGTGGAGGACGGCCAGTCGACGCCCGTTGTGCTATCACTGCGGTGAAGCCGGCAGGTCTCCTGCAGCCGATTGCTCCCCCGACCGCACCGTTCCAGCAGATCGGAATGGATCTACTTGGCCCTTTTCCGCCGTCAACGTCGGGAAACCGCTGGATAATCGTCGCCACTGATTATCTCACGCGGTACGCCGAAACGAAAGCCCTTCCTTCAGGGACTGCTGTGGAAGTCGCCAAGTTTTTCATCGAGTCAATCGTCCTCCGGCACGGCGCTCCCGAAGTTCTGATTACAGATCGCGGATCATCGTTCATGGCACAGATGACCCAAGAAATCCTTCGGCTCAGTCACACCAGCCATCGTCGTACCACTGCGTACCACCCGCAGACCAACGGGCTGACGGAGCGACTCAACAAGACAATCGCCGACATGATCTCTATGTACGTCGACGTAGAGCACAAGACGTGGGACGAGGTGTTGCCCTACGTCACGTTCGCCTACAATACGGCGGTTGAAGAGACCACTGGATTCACACCTTTCCAGATGGTACACGGTCGGGAGGTAACGACCATGCTGGACGCCATGCTGCCCCATGAGCCATCTGACAATGAGAGCGACGACGCCCAGGCGGTTGCTCAACGGGCCGAGGAAGTCCGCCAACTCGCCCGACTCATGATTCAAGACCAGCAACGCGTCGACGCGGGCCGCTACAACCTCCGTCGCAGGGACGTCCGCTTCCAGCCCGGAGACAGGGTGTGGGTGTGGACGCCCATCCGTCGCCGCGGCCTTAGTGAGAAACTGCTGAAACGGTACTTTGGACCGTACAAGGTACTTCGTCGCCTCGGGGAGCTGAACTACGAGGTGATGCCTAACGGAACACGAACATCGTCACGCCGCCCACCACGACCTGCGGTCGTCCACGTCGTTCGCCTGAAGCCGTACTTCGCTCGATAGGACTGTGGACCTTATGTGCTCCAAAGGACTCTTTAGTTTATCGTTCTTTTTTTATTTCGTTTTGTTTTGTGTTGCATTGGGGCGATGCACTTTTTTAAAGGGGAGAGTAATGCCGCGCGCGCAGCTGGTCAAGTAGGCAGCACGCGCGTGGCCTACCGGTTAACGTACCTGCCTCCCACGCGAAAAGCCAGGGTTCGATTCCTGGGAGCGACGTGTCTTTTGTTTATCCCTGCATTTAGTGTTCTGGCAAATTCGAGAATCCTGGTGCTTGTTCGAGGTGCGAATGTTCTACGCGTCGAACTTTCTGCGCCGATTATTCCAGAAGCTCACGCGTGTACTATCGTGGACACTGTTAGCTATAACACGGCAGCGGCGGCCGTCCGGTACCCCCAGCGCCGCGTAGCAGGCGCCGTCCGAAACTCCGCGCATACGCCGTGTGGCGCACTCGCTCTTCCCGTTTGCGAGCACACCCTCGCTTTGTCGTCTGCTAGGCGCAGTGCAGGCGATGCCACAGTGCTGCTCGTCTGGTACCCTCGCCATAGCGAACTGGCCTCAAACTCATTTTCAACCGGCGATTTTTATTGGGGCAGGTTGTAGAGTCATTGGAGCATTATTCCTGTCTACGTTTTTTGTTGTTTTTTTTTATTTTTTAGAAACAGGCGTGCGGAATGCATCTTTAACAATATGCGTTCGCAAAACAGTATGAGCGCAGCAGGTGTGATACAGAAATAGAGTGTTATTCTCCGTCTCACCTTAAGTCCGAGCGCAGCGTACGCTACAAAACGACAGAGCCAACCAAATAGCGGCAAAGGTGCAACGTCATGGAGTGCATCACCGGGGGACCCAATAGGGTGCAAAAAGTGCGCTTTTGTCGCTGCTTGGTTGGCCCTATCATCTCGTAGCGTCCGCTGCGCTTAGACCTAAAGTGAAACGGAGTATAACTGCAAGTTTGTCCCATAAAAGAAATGTAATCTACCGTGATATTACATGTAGTGGCGATGATTATCCTTAGCCAGCGGAGTCAGGGAATCAACCGTGGGCACCTCTGACGCGGCGGTTCGCTGAAGCGTGTTCAGCGAAAATTGGCGAGCGTTGTGGCGTCGTCTGCTCTGTGCCTAGCAGACGACAAAGCGAAGGTGTGCTCGCAGGCGGGAAGAGCGAGACCGCCACACGGCGCATGCGCGGGGTTTCGTACGGCGCATAGAGTTATTACAATAAACGCTAGAGGCTCAGCTGGCGCTAGTGTCTACGGGACTTCCGGTTGCAAATTGAAGCAGACAGCATGCAGTCTACTTTTCCAGTCTTCCTGTGTATTCCTATGGGAAAACGCGCGTGAATTTTGTCTCTTCGCCGGAAAATAACATGAATAACTTCTGTTCTTGCGGTTGTACCGGATAGTATGTACCTTTATTAATATGGTGAAAGTGTAATTGCTTTAGTTACAACATTTTTTCTTTACCACTGAACGATGTTAAACTTCGCTATATTTCAGGCCCAAACCTCTGTTCCATGGCAGGTATGTAGAAACGAGCGACGATTCTAAGCAAAATAACGATCGAAAAGAATGTAAAGTGTGTTCAAAGTTCGCCAGCATTCCGTTGGTGCTTATATATTGTTAATATGCCCGTCCTGTCACTATATGAAAATGACCCCGTCGTGCATCTTTACGAATGGTTAAAAAAACGTTCGAAAAGTAAGGAATAAAGTACGCGGGCTACTAAAGGTGTGTTTTCTTATTATTTCCTATGTCAGGCAGTTTTTATCGGGCACCTGTTCTCTGGCTTCTCCCTATTTGCCAAGATTTGGAGCGTGCGGGTGATGATTTGAACCCAGAACAAGCATCTTCGCACATATTCATGAGCAGAAAGAATAAAGCAGTACTTATTTATTGCAAATCGGACTATATTACGTGACTTTCAATTTATTTTAGGGGTGTGCGAATATTCGCCATTATCGAATAACGAATCGAATATTACCCTATTCGATTCGTTAATCGAATCGAATGATAATTTTCAAAAGTTTCGAATATTTTTCGAATAAATTCCGAATAGCCGTTACGGTGTCGCGCCGCGAGATTCCCTTCACAGGCGTCCCACAACGCTCCGGCACGCCTGCCATACGTGCCCGCAAGATGGCAATACGTACCCTCTTCTCCTAGAGTTCCTGTATAGGCTCCCTATGGGAGCCAGAGTTGCGCGTCTTTTCCACGTGCCGCCGCGCCGCTATTCGCCGAGATCCCATCACGTGAGGAGCCGGATCAAGTGCCGTGCAGGAAAGTAGACGTTGCACGCGTCCCGGCGTACTTTTCCCTGCTTTTGAGCGCGCCGCTATTCGCCGAATTCAGTCACGTGGCGAGCGGGATCAACATGTCGTGCAGGAAAGACAGCGCTACGGAGATGAACGCGCAACTCTGGCTCCCGTAGGGAGCCAGAGTTGCGCTGTTTACACGCTGTTTACAAACAAACCCGCTCTTGCCCACACCAGGTGTGGGCACTGCGCGTGCGCAGAAACCAAATTCGCGTGAAGTGAAGCGTCTGCGCATGCTCAGTGCCGTCGACAGCGCCACCGCAGCTGCGTGACGTCAGGGCCGCGTGCTGGTCTATACAGAAACTCTATCTTCTCCTAGACAATGATTATCATCATCGGCAGCATGCAGTTTCTCTCTATACGTACGTTGCTGTGGCCTCCATTAGGGACCACTGTGTTAAGTATAACCCGCATGAAAGCGATTCGGCAAGAGACGAGACAGGCGACGTCCACCCGCTTCGCTGTCGCCCGGTCAGTCGCGCGATGAGGCAAGCCGCATAAAAGTGGCGTGAGCAAGCGACCAAGGCGATGATGACGTTTTTCTAGAAATCCAAACACCGAGCGACACGACGAGCGACAGTGAGAAACCTCCATCACTCGCTGCTGACTCTCGTCGCTGTCGCTCGTCTCGTCTATCGCTAAATCGCTTACATGCGGTTCAGCCTTCAGGGCCCGCTTTTGCACGAGAATGCTCGTGCATGCTTTCGGAAAGCGTGACGTGGAAACATTTTTCAGAACTGGTTGCAACGGTACCGCCGCTCTGTATGAGCGAAGTAGAAGTGGCAGAAGCGGGAAGTTGTTCGAAGAGAAAGCGCAGTAAAGTATGGACGTTTTTCGGCCGCTCCCATGCAACCAATTGAAGAAGCCACAACAGCTGCTTGTGCCGAGTCTTTCCCAACACTTTCCATGGTTGTTCCACTTGTTCAGTGTGTGAAGATGTTGCTTTTTGAGGGCGCAAGTGAAACAAGACAATACGTTTTCCAACTATCTTCTCACATCAGTGAAAACAAGGTTCCTGAAGGTAAGTACACAAGCACATCACGCCCTTGCCACCTTCCTTGATCCTCAATTCAAGGACATCTGCTACAACAAGGAATAAAAAGAGAATATAGAGTTCCTACTAAGTACATTGCTTCAGGATGTACCAGGCTCAAGCGAACTCTGATTTCCTGTTCAACATCCGCGTGAACCGTGATATTATGTTTAGCATTCTAATATTTTAGTAGCTTTTGACTTTAATTATATATCGTTGAACTCTAGTCATTGTCGTCTAATTACCAGTAGCGTTGTTACAATAATTTTAAGAAACATTTCGGAACAATAAAAAGTAATTTTCTAATCTCTTTGCTCTTCTTTAGTCGCTGTCTACTTACTATTCGGAAACTATTCGAAAATTATTCGATTCGTATTCGTATTCGATTCGGTGCCACAATTATTCGATTCGTATTCGATTCGGCTTCGAAAATCACTATTCGCACACCCCTAATTAATTTTGATCGTCTGCATGCACAAGGAGTTACTTATCCAGTGTCACTGCGTAGTTCTTGCCGTCTCTCTTGGTTTTCCAAATGTCCTTCGTTCGTTTGGCACGTATATCCAACATGCTGCAAAGTGTCGACGCCGTGTTCGCGCTAACAGTGTCCGACAGTGCACATAAATACACGTACGAAGTGGTTTTAACACCGTTTTTCATGCCACGAATTTCAAAGAAAAATGCTGTAACTGACCAATTATTTCGTCTGCGTGACTGAGAAATGTTCCAATGTGCCTAGTACGTGCAAATTATTCGTGATATTTGCTCTTATAATCGAGCGCAGGGAGAAAATGCGCTCGATTTTTCCCATAGAAATGCATTACCGGAAGTCAATTTCTGACTGCTTGCTGTCTGCTTCAAAATGCAACAGCACATAGCGCCAGCTGAGCCTCTAGCGTTTATTGTAATAACTCTATGGTACGGCGCCTGCTATGTGGCGCTGGGGGTACGAGACGGCTAGAGTTCCTGTATAGACCTTTTCAGCCTCCGTCGCATGGGCGCTGCCATCTTGGAATCACGTGACGCGGCCGCCATAAGGTGGCTTCAACTCGTCGCGCCCCTCTCCCCTTCGTGCCTTGGCGAAGGCGCGGCATTCGCGTTTTTCGTCGCGTTTCACCGAGTTTCTCACCTTATTGTAAATTGCCGCCTGATGCTTACATTTACAACTTAATTGCATGCCATCATTATGTGCACGACTACATAGGCAGTAAATTTTGTAACCGATTTTTACTATTTTCACCGTCGGCGTACCGGATACGCGTGAGGAGGAAGGATATACAGGAATCAGCGTCAGACCTGGCGCATATTGAGCCCAATTATTTATGACAACTTAAATTAACACAGTGATAGTGGCGGAATATTCGAAATAAGTATAGTGTAATGTATATGTATAATCACGCGTTTAGAATCTTAAGAAATGTGACCAAAATACTACGCAGCATATGAAGCTATGTGTGTTTCCTGAAAGCCTCCGGCCTTGCCTTCATAACAAATTTAAAATAGTTGTTTTTAGTTATATAGGACATATAAGATATACAGGTGATAAACGTTTAACTCACATTTTATCTGATGCTTGGGATAATGGTAATGTCCACGTCGGGCGATTTGTTTGTGCACGACATTACACCTAGATCTGTTAGACGGTCTTAAATCGTTTTTGCAATAGAAATGTTTGCTTGATTTGTTTATTTATGAATTTAGAGAAACTGTACACTATGCCCGGTCACATATCTGCAGTCATTAAAGGGTGCTAACATTTTTTATACAAAATTTAATTATGAATTTTATTTATTTTAAACACAAAGACCTCTGTTAAATAATCTGTCACAGGCAGCTTGAGAGTGCCTAGGGCTCGCATTATGTGATGCCAAAAAGAAGCCATCTACATAGAAATCACCCAAGTTCAGGGTTGTTGATTTTAAATCGCATCAGTTTGCATGGAGATCTGTCATGAAGGTTCATGAAGTCGTGCCTAGCATTTGACTTCAACCAAACGTACGAGAGATCTCTTCTCTCGTACCCTTATTTTTATTTGGCAAAGTTTGTACAAAGATAAAATTTCTGATTTCAATTGATGGGCCTCACTTATATCATGTGCCAAGCACGTCGTAATCAAATGTCAGTAAACCAAATAGTTCATTTTCTAACGCCAACATTGCTAAATTCTGTTAGTAAGTACTTTAGTAAGGTTAATAGCTAAATGAATTTCCCACCCGACCTAGGACGCGGACCATCGAAATATATCTCGAGTACTTAATCTTCTTAAAAAAAACAGCCCGAGACAATATCACTTATTTCTTAGAATTACTGCGTATTATAGTAGACATTTCGAGTTTCTAAAGTTCACAGAAAGTTGGTGTCCGCGAAAATCAGTCAGAGAACTTGCGACTTCGTGTGTTTTTCGCGATTTAGGAGGTTTTTAATCAGGTTGTGGACCTGCATTTTTACTATATATCTATTCAGTAGTCTCTTCATTAGTTTTTTTTTTTTTGTTTTTTGTTTTTTTTTGGAAACTAGAGTCAGTGGGTCAGGCTGTAGAAGATGAACCCTCCTTGTGCATCGTAGTCGTTACGCCGCCGAACCTGACCGAAATTAGCGACGAACATGACCAGATGCATCGTAAAGCGTTAGTCCGCGAATATGACTCGAAACCACTTCGTGGTTCTCCATTTGGCTCAGTACCACAGTTTTATTAGTTGTGCGTTATAACGGGCACATTTGTATGACGAAATTAGGCGAGAATGACATAACACACAAACACAGCCAAGAGCGCGGTGAAACCTAAACCAACCAAATTGAAGCCACCCAATCGCGCCGAATGCGTCAGCGCCCTCTGTCCGCCGGTCGGGTAACTATCGCGACTCCAGCAAAACGGACGCCACCAAGCGGGAAAACCGGGAACCAGCCGGTCCAGGTCGCTTTGCGCCCCTCCGCGTCTCTGGTGGCTTTCGCGGACACGTGTTGTCGGCGCGGTGGCGAACAATGTAATTTGACGAAGGTCCAAAAATTTCTTAAGTGTGCCTGAGTGTTGATTAGTGTGGTGAAGCCTCAGTAGATAGTTTCCTTCCATCACGTGTTTGAAGACCCGTTTACGGCACAACACATGGTCGCGTGCTTTCGATTTCTTGGATGGGGAGGAATCAGGGAAAAACGTTTTGATTTCTTGTCTGTCTCGAATCACGTTGAAAGTGACGACTACTTGGTAACTGATAAGTGGTTTCTTTATAAGTATGTAGAACAGTGGATTGAGGACGACAGACGAGGTGTTTCACTGGAGGGAACACCAATGTTGCAGTCAAGTGCATGAATGGGAAGGTTCGATATCTGCTTTTCTTGAGTTTGGTTGTGTTCCATTAGCTTCAAGTTTGAGCCAATCACTCCGGTCAGTGCGTTGGCTATTCATCTTGACTGCTTTTCGCCGAAAAAGCCTCTGGACCACACCGAAGGAGTTGGGCTGATTTCGCAATTACTTGATTCGGGAAAACCTGCTCGCTGCATATGATTAATGAGGGAAATTATCTGCTTTCAAAAGGTGGGGGACGCGTCTCGCAAGTTAGGAGCTGTCACGGCATTATGATCTATCGCGCCTCCAATATTTATATTATACCCCCCTCGAAGCCAGCAGCAATATACATTTACATTGCTCAGGTTGACTGGCCACAAAAAATACTCATTTCCTCCGTTCAGGATTCGAAGTCAAGTTCAATGCAACGAGGTTCTGCGTGAATCTCCGATGAAGACTCTCTTCAGTTTGTTCGCATTCGTCTCCGTGCTACCGGCTAGAACCATTTGGCTAAGTTTAGGTTGTATCTCTCTGTCTGTCAAATATACTTTTATTCAGCAGTTCACCTAATAGCTAGTCAACTAAGCTCATATTTCAACCCGAAGAATATACTAATATCGCTTTAGTGGGACATAGTACGTAATATAATACATAACCCGCTCGTCAAAATGACTTCTCGATTGCTACTAAAACCTGAATTGAAATATGAGTATCAGCTGTTTAGTGGGGTGCCAGCGGGTTAACATACTCTTTGGCTCAAGAAGCGCTTGCCAAGCAGACGGCTGAGAAACGCGGATACGCACAAAAGCTCGATTTCGATAAGTCGCCAGGTCGAGGCAGGCGAGTTAGCTGAAAACTACTCTCGGTGGAACAATTCTGTAGTCATCGCCACTTTCCTAAGATAATCAAAACTGATTAGAGGCTATTACCGTCTCCGGAGCCCATAGTTTCGGTTTTGAAGGTAATCTCCGAAACAAAAGTTTGACATGAAAAGAATAAAAAGCACCGGGAAAACAAAAATATGCTCTGAAAGTTTACGTGCACCGGCTACGCTTAACCGCCTCAGTTCAAATACCTATAAAATTGGGCATTAAACAAAAGAAAACTTGTCAAATTGAATGCGCCACCCGTTCAGGCGGCCCGGCCGAGCCGACGCGACCTGGACCCAGCCGCCATGTTTGTTTGATGGTGGCGCCCCCTATAGGTCGCTGGAGTCGCGAAGGCTCCCTGGGCTCCCTACGGGAGCCAGAGTTGCGCATTTGATTCCACGTGCCGCGTGCCGCCCTCGCCGCTATTCGCCGAGATCCTATCACGTGAGGAGCCGTATCAAGTGTCGTGCAGCAAAGTAGACGTTGCACGTGCCCCGGCGTACGTTCCCCGGCTTTTGAGCGCGCCGCGCGCCTCGAACGCGCGGCGCTGCTATTCGCCGAATTCAGTCACGTGAGGAGCTGAATCCACATGCCATGCATGAACGCGCAACTCTGGTACGGTGTACTAGAACTGGGCAGTGTGTCGTCCACGCCGAGAAGCAACGGAGGGAGGTGGTCGGCGCAGCGATGACGGCGCGCAAGGCCGGCAGGGGGCGCTGCGGGTAACAGGCGTGCTACTTCCCGCTCGGATTGCCGTGTTGTCGTACTGCTTGTGATCGCGTGGTTCGCGTCGTCGCTTTGTTTTGCTACAGTGTCTTTTTTTTAATGATTGAGTGAAATGGATTGCGATCGGTGCCGTTCAGGGGCATGTAGACAACGCGTGCAATGACGGAAAAACGGCAGGACAAGAGAGACGGGACGTGTTTTAGTGCCGGAGCAGTGATTTCCCTACTGCCCCCCCCCCCCCTTGTTTTTCCGAAGGCACCCCCTTAATTCGCAACGACTCTTATATTCTCAATGCCCCCCGAACCCCCCCCCCCCCCCCCCCCCTAATTTCCATTCCTGGGGTCCGTGCCGGGTTGCAACAGTGGCTACCGGTCCTGCAAAGGAGCCCGTTCCCTTTTTCGTGCCCCTCTCGAGATCGATCGGCGTGAGTCGTGGTCCCGCAACATTAAAAAGAATGACAGGGAGAGTCTGCTTCATGTAATGCAGGCGGTCATGACTTCTCGCACTCTGTAAAGTATCTGCTAAATCGGAAACTGGTTTCGACACGCCGAAGGGTCCTGTGCACGCTGACTGCATTAGAAAGGCTTGGAGAAGTGGCTGTGAAAATGTGACATTGAAGGTTATGGCCTCACATCAGCAAATTATTTTTTTTCCTAACGGCTTTGAAAAGATGAGGGTTGGCCCAACACTCCGTCTCTTCAATGAGGAGGTGCTAAGAGGCCTCTTTTTTACCGCAAGGAAATTGAAAGGTTTTATGGCCCAGCGCAAGATACTGAGTCATTTATCCTGAAGATGTCGAAGCTCCTCAAGATCATTACCTCACGTTGGAGAATGTAGAGGTACAAAACGCCATAGGCGCCGACTACGGGGGAGCTCGGGAGCCCCCCTCTCCCGAGCTCTTGGGAAAAGCAAGTACCATCGCCTCCGGAATCTTTGGGTGCACCTCATTAATCTCATCTGTGCGCTGGTACCCGGAGTATAATGAAAAATTTATCTGTGCGCCCTGGTGCCCACACATATCGATAGCTGGTGCTCAGTGGATAAATAAGAATTTATCCACTCTGGTTACTACCAGAGCTGGTGAGTGGACACATTTTTCTAATTATTCGCACAGTCCTGTTTG
Source organism: Ixodes persulcatus (assembly GCA_013358835.2). Taxonomy (NCBI): domain Eukaryota; kingdom Metazoa; phylum Arthropoda; class Arachnida; order Ixodida; family Ixodidae; genus Ixodes; species Ixodes persulcatus. The sequence continues at coordinate 685,586 of JABSTQ010009369.1, read as the reverse complement.
ATGACCCTACGTATTAACGCAAATACGATAAAGGCTAGTGCTGGAAATTCCTTCGAAAGCCCGCTTAAGTAGTTGCGAAAGACGACAGTGGCACCTCTATAGCATACCATGCAGCCTACGGAAGTAGACGATTAATCCGTTTTGTAAGCCCCATTTTGTTTTCCCAAACGAAGAAACAATTCATTACGGTAGTGCGCTTCAACCACGGAATTCATTAGGGAGTTTTCGTAGATCGTTTTCGCCGTCCCGCAACGCCCTCCGCAATCCGCTACGATACCCGGAACTCTACAGTCAAGGCTATCGGCGCGCAGGCGCAGTAGCAACTTCTCCGTTGCGGAGGGCTTAGCGGAGGGGGAAACGCGGTCTACGAAAACTCCCTATTGATCACAACTACAGTGACAGCGAAATTATAGGGTCACAAAAGCAGCCCAGGCGAAAATCAGCCCACTTCCAGCTGGATTATGGAACTGGAAATGAGGCGGTCCAGCTGGATTCCGGCTGGACCACCTTATTTCCAGTTCCATAATCCAGTTGGAAGTGGACTGATTTTCGCCTGGGAGACATTTGTTTAGGTATCATGCCATCAGCATGCTTATCCTACGTTATCCAGGGGATTACACACGTTTGGGACGTCCCTTTCAAGAGACTTCCCGAACGTTTCCCGGGGAGATGGAGTTTCCGCCTATTCAGAACGCAACGCTGTTAGTGCGAACAAGCAATCGCCGGTTTTTCTATGAGAAACCAAAGGGATCTCAGCAAAGTTCTAATTGCTGGGGAAAAAGCTCATTTGGTTCTATAATGCAGGTGATATAATTTTGTCCTCGCTAATACTCTTTCGAAGTAAATGAGGAAAAAGCGCCAATGTCGTGTTCGCGCCAGCAGTGTCGCGATGTGTACTGTGGCGTCCTGCCCGAAGATGCACGTCTCGGGCAAAGCATTTGGCAACGAATTAGTGCGATGAATATTATGTGAAACAGCAGAAATAAAGAGTACCGTAAAGAGTTAGCCAAACAATACGAAACAATCGAAGCCGTGCGGAACGCCAAGCCAGCCAAGCGCTACCGCTGCCTGCGTTCCGCACTCCGGTAGCACGCCTACTACACGTTGCGCCCTCTCGCGGCCACCGATCCGGTCATTGCTGAAAGAGCCCCCCCTCCGCCCACGCTCGCTACACTGCCCAGTATTCTAGTGCACCATAACTCTGGCTCCCGTAGGGAGCCTATACAGGAACTCTAGGGACGGCTAGAGTTCCTGTATAGGCTCCCTACGGGAGCCAGAGTTGCGCGTTTGATTCCACGTGCCGCGTGCCGCCCTCGCCGCTATTCGCCGAGATCCGATCACGTGAGGAGCCGTATCAAGTGTCGTGCAGCAAAGTAGACGTTGCACGCGCCCTGGCGTACGTTCCCCGGCTTTTGAGCGCGCCGCGCGCCTCGAACGCGCGGCGCTGCTATTCGCCGAATTCAGTCACGTGAGGAGCTGAATCCACATGCCATGCATGAACGCGCAAATCTGGCTACCGTAGGGAGCCCATACAGGAACTCTAGGGACGGCCGCCGCTGCCGTGTTATTGCTAACAGTGTCCACGATAGTACATAAGGGGCTTCGCGGAGCGAGCCAGAGTCAGTTTCGCCCCAGCGTTCGACTTTGCTGTCACGCCGACCTCGACGCTCGCGACGCTCTGTTCTCTTCTGTTGCATTTTTATTTTCGGGCACAAGTTCGCCCTATTAAGCGTTCAGTTTAGTTCAGTTTTCTTTGCCTCATCACTTGTCATTCATGACAATATGGATAATAGGTGAGGCGAAGGAAAGCAGTCTGGCACGTGTAGAGGCCTGTGCCAGGAGGTGGAATCGTGGAATCGGCGAGGTAAAACTGGTAAAAAAAGGCTCGCTTTGTTCAAGCATCTGTTCCACCTGTCGTCCGGGCTGCGGCAGGTGTTAACAGAAATACCGGGTATCCCAAAAAGCGGCCAGGCTCTTTAAATGGACCGCAAACTTCGGTTTCTTAACCTATCGTGCTACGATTTTGTGCAGCATTGCACACAGATGATACATTTTTCGTAAATTTTGCAAAGAGCGAACTTACCTGAGGAAAAAGTAAAGAAAGAAGAAGGCTTAACTCCTATGGAAACGCAGCGAAGCCACCGGTCTTCAAACCACAGGGCGCCCTATGGTTTGAAGCCGGTGGCTTCGCTGCGTTTCCATTGGAGTTAAGCCTTCTTCTTTCTTTACTTTTTCCTCGGGTAAGTTCGCTCTTTGCAAATTTTACGAAAAAAAAAAAATGCACCATCTGTGGGCAACGCTGCACGAAGTCGTAGCGCGATAGGTGAAGAAACCGAATTTTGCGGTCGATTTAAAGAGCCTGGCCACTCCTTGATACACCCACATATATATATATATATATATATATATATATATATATATATATACAGGGTGTTTTTTTTTTTTTAAGCTTAACAGAATTTGTTTTAAAAAACCATGAGAGCTAGATTAATGCGGTCTGTGCAGGTGAGGTATACGGCCAGGGGGCCATATTATGGAAGGCTAATCGTAACGATCAGTCGGCTAATTAGTTAAATATCGTTAATGAACTTTTTAATTAATGAAAATAGACATATAGTTCCAATAAGAAACTTGCTCAGCGTCATCTTAAACCACTAAATCAGTAATTTTCAGAAGGACTTTGAGCGCGTGAGAAGCGTAGTAGTGCACTAAAGTTAGGACTCGTGGAGCACGTACAAACCTAGCGGTTGCGATAAGGCGCCCGCGCAATATTTCCGTCGCTTATCTAGCCCCAGCCTTGTACCCGCTCCACGAGCGGTAACTTTCGTGCACTACTACGCTTCTCACAGGTTCAAAGTCGTTCTGAAAATTACTGATTTAGTGGTTTTCGATGACGCTGAGCAAGTTTCTAATTGGAACTATATTCTATTTTCATTAATTAAAACGTTAATTAACGAATTTTAACTAATTAGCCGACTGATCGTTACGATTAGTCCCCTATACTATGTCCCCCTGGCCTTATAACTCACCTGCGCAAACCGCATTAATCTAGCTTTCATGGTTTGTTTTTAAAAATTCTGTTAAACTTAAAAAAAAAACACCCTGTATATATACAGGGTGTTTCAGAGAACTCAGGCCAAATCGCTCCTGCGAAAACTACTCATCGCAACGAAAAAAGGCTTGTGTCGTTTTGGTCCTGGGCCAGGGGCCCATTTAGGAAAATTATTAAAGTCCGGTATAATTAAGTTGTTAATTATTTTTGCGTAATTAACTTTTTTAATGTTGTGTTTAAGGGCATGGTTTCAATTAGAAAATTGCTCAGCATCGTCGAAAAACACCAAATCAACAAATTGCAGAACGATAAACGGCACGCAAAGCATTTTACGGCTTTCTGAAAAACCGCACAAATTCGACGGGTTTTTAAGTTTAGGTTTGCTATCGGAGCGCATCTTGGCCCCGACGGCACCGCGCCCCGTGGAGAGATAGTGCAACCAACCTCTGCTGCGCTGTCATCGCGCGACGCAGCAGAGGCTGGTTGCACTATCTCTCCACGGGGCGCGGTGCCGTCGGGCCAAGATGCGCTCCGATAGCAAACCGAAACTTAAAAACCCGTCGAATTTGTGCGGTTTTTCAGAAAGCCGTAAAATGCTTTGCGTGCCGTTTATCGTTCTGCAATTTGTTGATTTGGTGTTTTTCGACGATGCTGAGCAATTTTCTAATTGAAACCATGCCCTTAAACACAACATTAAAAAAGTTAATTACGCAAAAATAATTAACAACTTAATTATACCGGACTTTAATAATTTTTCGAAATGGGCCCCGGGCCCAGGATCAAAACGACACAAGCCTTTTTTTCGTTGCGATGAGTAGTTTTCGCAGAAGCGATTTGGCCCGAGTTCTCTTAAACACCCTGTATATATATATATATATATATATATATATATATATATATATATATATATATATATATATATATATATATATATATATATATATAAATATTCATTAAATTGAGGGAGTCAGGTCTATTTTAATTTGACGTAAAGAAAAAAAAAGCAGAACCCAAAGCAGAATGCTGTCATTTGATACCACGTGATAGTAGTGAACTGTGGCTATTCGGGCATACTGTGTAACCAGTCCAGTAAGAAATTAATAAGCGGAATGTCCAATTATTCCGAAATTTTGTTCGTGCAGGTGCGCCAAGGAAACACAGCTTCAAGAAGTCCTAAGGTGCATGGAACCACTTTAAACAATAAGAAACCAAATTGCCCGTGACTCCCAGAATTGATATTCGTACGGCTGCAAGAAGGTGATGGCAGTAAGTCCGATTTCCTTCTATGTGTACATTTTGTGTTCAACTAGGGTGTGAATATAGAAATTGCTGCATGTTGATTAGCCCTACTTAGTGAAAGTCCGAAAATAAGTGATGGACTAAGCTGTGTCAACTAAGAAAGGTGACTCAAAAATGTTCCTTGCAAGGACATCTACACTTTCGGGAAACATTATACTTGACAAAACATGATGCACGTTGAAAAGCTATTACAAGATGATACCACGACAGGGCAGGTGTTTTAAATTGCGAGTAGAATTCGTTTCTTCCTCAATACAATCTAAGTCCGAAATCGTCAGCAGCACACGGAAAGAGGAACTCCGTGTGCAACTGATTGCAGGTGCATGATCATACTTTCCCTTGGAAAGTCACTCTCATAAAAATATCTATAAAAAAGTTTCGGGGGTACCACAGTGGAATGGATGTATGCCACCATTGCTCTATTCTTGAAATGAAGATGTACACAATTCTGAAAGTAGACCCAGATCCGACCCCAAGCCTGGTAGCACAACATGCAAAGCAAATATAGAACAAGTGTCGGCATGAGTGACACAGACAAGATCTTACTTCTGAATGGTATTTCAGGGGTAATTTTCCCAAGCAGTGTATAGCGTACAACACCCTGAAGTATACCGAGCCAGGTAGTAACAGCGATTTTTTATTCACTTCTGGTGTGGCAGAACTGGACGAGTCTGCAAAGTTTGCTGTTGGAATCTAGCTGCGTATACACCAGAGAGGGAAAATATGTAGAGACAATTTTATGAAAATGTCGAAACCTGAGCAAAAAAGTGAATTGAAGATGACGAAACATCTAGTCGGTCGCTGATTTCAGTTAATGTGTCGTAAACAGTACACTTTCAACTGAGCTTGATTTGGACGAGGCCAATGCACAATCTGAAAGGAGAAGACCACTCCTCGATTCTTTGTCCCAGAAAAGAAGACACCTTTTCTTCTGCAATCATTAGCTGCCGGATCAGATGCATTCGCATAAGGAGAAAGCATGAAAACGAAACAAGGAAAAGGGTTTTGAGCGAAGCTGAAAAAGATGTTGCAAGTCGTCCTCCCAATTTTGAGGATGCATGGTAAGTCATCCTCCCAATTTTGAGAATGCGTGAAATAGAAGATAACAAGGTAAACCTATTCTTTGAAAGCTTGGCTTGGATTTATAAATATTTACATTTTTGCAGAGATTAGCTCTAAGATCTACAGCATCTGAGTGACAAGGAGGGCAGTGTGAGAAGAAAATTGGGGAAAAGGTTTTCAGTGAGACTAAAAACAATTTTTTTTTTGTTGAGCTTAACCTTTTTAGTGTGCAGAATCATATGAGTACATATATTTACTCATACTGAAATAGCCGATATTATGATAAGCCTTATATCTTCAAAGGCTTGACCGAAATTTAGAAATATTCCACCTCCTGTAGGGATGAGCTCTTGATCTGTTATATTTGGATAAGGATGATAGAGCATGAAAAGGAAACTGTGGTTTGTTTTTTTAGACAGGTTGAAGACAATTTTGTAAGTCGTACTAAAAATTTCGTAATATGCAAAATAAAATGAGAACATAATTAAATAGCAGATTTGGTAATATATTTCTTATAATTAAAAGTTTCCTTTAAATTTATAAAAAGTTCTAGTTTCAGGGCCACTTCATACTGACTAGTAGGTTTAACCCATCCCTTACATTTCCATAAAACATGCTGTATACACAATTTATAATGAGTTTTATTCTCTCACACATGTTATTTCTTGCTAGTATTTGTCTTGGCACACGAGAGTTCAGATAAACTTCAGTGGCAGTAGCTGCACTCTGGGTGACATTTCACACCATTCACTCCACACTTGCAGCCAGCAGAAGTATCTCCTTGCCCCTGAAAGAAGAAGTCCCCAGACAATATTGCTTGCTTCATTTTAGTGTCTAGCATAGTTATTCCTATAGAGGAATGGGAATACTGTTGGTGACATGCTACGACATGCAGTCTTTTTTTTTTTGCAGCCCATTTCGTGATTTGAGAAACATCTGGACCTGGTTCATCCATGGGTGCGGCCTCGGCTTAAACTATGCACGCTGAAAATGCAAGCTCATATGCTTATAAGATCTCTTCCAGAGCATGAGTATACACAGACACGTTTTCTTTAGTATACAGGGTGTTTTTCTTATGCGTTACAGATTTGTTTTTAGAAAGCCATAAAATTTACACTAATGTGGTCTGTGCAGGTGAGTTATACGGCCAGGCAGACATAATATAGGGGGATAATCAACATGACAAGTCAAATAATTTACTAAAATTTGGTAATTAACTATTTTTTATTGGTGAAAATAAACATACGGTTCCAATTAGAAACTTGCTGAACGTCATTGAAAACCACTAAATCAGTAATTTTTCGAAATACTGAGTGCGTGGGAAGTGCAGTAGTGTGCTAAAGTTACCACTCGTGCAACAGGCACAAAGCTGGCGGTAAGAGAACATCGATGATAAAAGATGAAAAAGCGCTCGGGCGCGTTATTGCATCCGTAGCCTCGTGCCTGCTGCATGAGTGGTAAATTTAGCGCTTCATTGTGCTTCCCACACGCGCTAAGTCTTTCTAAAATTAACTGATTTAGTTGTTTGCAATGACGCTCAGGAAGTGTCTAATTGGAACCATACATTTATTTCCACTAAATAAAAAGATAATGAGCATATTTTAGTTAATTAGCCAACTTATTGTGACGATTAGCTCCCTATATTATCTCCCCCTGACCATAGAACTCCCCTGCACAAACTGCATTCGTGTAGCTTTCACGGCTTTTTTTAAAACAAATCTGTAAAGCATAAAAAAAGCAGAAAAAACTTTCTATTTGAAAGAAAGCAGCACCCAAAAATATTCCGAGAAAAATGCTAATTTTAAAGGGATACTGAAGCGAAACTTGAAATGCACCTATTATAGTCAGAAATAGGTTTAATATGATCAATGATATCCGTAATTCATAATCGCGCGTTTGTATTTTGAACGGATGGCTATATTTTTCACCCTGAGGGGCCCGATTGAGCGCGCGCTCGAAAATCGGCCATCGGAGAGCCCGATGCGTCTTGGGATATTCGGCGCATTCGTGACGTCACTTGTGCCAGACGGGAAAGGCTACGGCGTGAATGTCGTGGTTACGAGCGTTGCCACTTGGTGGCGCGTCGACGATTTACAACCTGTGACAACCTGGCCGTTTGAGATGTGCAAGGGCTGCACGCACGCTGCACCACGGCAAGTCGGCAACCACGGCAGCACTGCTGACAAAGCCAGCTCGGAGCGGGCTCGGAGGCCGGATTCTCAAAGCGAACTTACGACGAAAAAAGTGCGTACGACAAATTTGAAAGAAAACCCGTATTCTCGAAGCTAAATTATCGTAACTTTTGCGCAGGTTACAGCGTCGCTCAGTTACATGGTCGCGACAACCAACGGACATTTTTCTACGTGCTCTTCTCGCGCGTCCCGACCTCAACCAGCAAGAAAAAAGGAAGGAGTACTTGAACAGACCACGACGAACAAGAACGCTGGATCCACAAACACCCGAGAAGAGCTACAACCGCCAGGATTCCACCGACCAAGCGAGCTCGGATAGTAGGCCTAGCAGCAACATCGACTCGACGCACCGTTGCTCCGGCGATCCTTGGCCAAGACCGTCTGCCCACGACCGGCTGGCCTGCTGAATGGAATATAGCCGCGCGACCGTTGTGGACCCTTCCCGGATAAATAGTTTGATCCCTGAACTAAATTTCAGAGGTCAACCTTTTCCCCTTGGCTTCTCGATCTTTGTTTTCCGAGGCAGCGGGGACGAACGCTGTCGTCGAAAAGGGACTCTCATTGATTCTATCTCCTTGTTTTGTGTGATAGAGCTCAAATAAACGCCATACGGATTACCTTCGCAACACGGTATGTACACTTTGTTATTAGTATGCCATCTTTATTCTGACACTACGCTACGTTACTGTCGAGCTATAGCAGTTCGTGGGAGCTGCGCGATGTCGGTCCAAACTTTCTTTGCCGAGTGTCACGTCAGTATCGACTAGCAATCGTGAAAGATCGGTCCCGAAGCGCTTACCGAAACGCGGTCTAAAACAGAACGAATCCAGCACTTCGATTAAACGCGCGCGTCCGCTCCGAGTGTGAACAGGTATTTGCGTGGCTCTTGCTGACACTCTCGTAGTTGAAACGTGTCTTTTTTAACGTCGGCTCGCAACTCGCAGCAACTAATACCGGCCGCGCCAGAAGCGTGCTCGCGTGTTGTCGTGCATGGAGCCGCAACGAGAACGAGCTCACTGTGGCCAACTACGCTTAGGCTTTCTCCGCCAAGGCTTTGCAAACGCGTTCAGGCCTAGGCTAATTCTGCCGGCACGCCGTATCTCCGCAGAACGGCGCTGCTCCTATGCCACAAGTGATGTCACGAGAACTTCCCACCATCCACCAGATGAGAAGTTGAAATCGTTTAATTAGGTTTAAAATTAGTTCTCCTGTGTTTTACAGCGCGATATTGATATCTCCGAGGTGATGCCTTTCCCTAGCCCATATTTATGCAAAAATATGGGCGCTAAAATTTCGTTTCAGTACCCCTTTAAAACGACTTCATAGCCAAAGCACATTCTAATTTTTTTTTTTTCACTTTAAAGACAATCTTATGAAATTTAGCACTCCTTCCTTAAGAATAGCCAGGATTTTTTTTTTTTTTTTTGGGGGGGGGGGGGGTGCTAAAATGCCTGGGATGTCCACAGGGGTGGATGCAGGAATTTTTTGAGGGGGGGTCAGGTGTTGGTCAGCGTACCATGTTTAGAAACCCCCTCTTCCTCTCCCTCGTTTCACGCCCTAAATTTTACACATGCAGAAATCAAGAGTGGGGGTCAGGACATCCGGACCCCCTCTCTAAATTCGCCCCTGGATGTCTAAGACTTGGGGTGTGGAGGGGGGGGGGGGCGTCAAAATGTATGTGTATATTAGGGTCGGCTGGGTTTCCGGGGAGGGGGGGGGGGGTGGAGGAAGGGGCAAGAGCCCCATATGCCTCCCACCTGGCTATGCCACTGGACTACTGTAACCCACATGTATATCCTGGAAGTTTAATTTTACTTGCAGTCTTATTGAAAAGGCTGCACTTTAACCTAATTGCTACATAACTCACATTAGGACCCCAGCGAGGTCCCTTGGTGACCCAGCAGATTTCCATCTGGCAAATGGAACACTTGAGCCAATCACAGCCCCACTTCTTCATCACAATAACCTGGCACTGTGGGCAATGCATGGCCTGGCCTTCTTTCACCATGTTCTGCAAAACAAGCAGAGCCATTACAGTAAAACAATGACACCTTGAAGACATCCCAAATGGCCAGGATGCCGTGGGATGTAATTTTATGGGCCCCCTTTAGATAAGTGTATCTGGTTACCTATGGACATCCTATCAGAAATCAATGATACTATCAATGGTTAATATTTAGTAAATGTCCCTCTTAAAGTTTAGGGAAAATGCATGAATAGCACACTGACTCACATCAAGGTAATTCTTGGTCTGTCTTGCGTCATGGCCATTGGGGGAATTAAAGTCCAGTTCATCCTGGTACTGAAGACAGTTCTTGCCTTCGTGAATGGCACGACAAGTTAAGCAGTTCGAGTGGTGGCACACAGGACATGTGAACACATTCACATTGCCTTCAAGCACACACCATCCAGGGCAGTCGGCTGTCTTGCAATGGAAGCTGTTGGGTGCCTGACTTTCAGCAGTCTTGAGACTTTGTGACAGATGGTACTCGTAAACTTCAGGAGGTACCAGCTGCAAGCCCAAGACCACATCACTCAAATTGAAACCTCAAAAGGATGCTCAATCAGCAAATACAGAGATCTTAAGCTGCCCACCGATTTTTCAGATGCCAAAATTATAACAGCAACTTAATGTTTGAATGCTGTAAAACACATTGCACAATTTTTAAAATTTTGTTTGCACCAACCAGATGACCGCTGTGAACTGAGTAGGCATGTGCAAAGAGTGGATTTTGAGTTTGAAGCGAATTTGAAGCGTTTTCGAAGCGAATAGTGGTTTTGGCTGAATATTTTCTAATCGAATACCAAATAGTTTCTCTAAGCCTGTCGACTACTGCACCATCCTTAAAGGGCAACTTTGGTTCAAAACGAAACCAAAATAAATGACCGGTATCGCTTTAGTAGCACGAAATATGATCACAGCCAAAATATTACGCCAAAGTGAAGCCGCATAATCCACTAAAACCGATTTTTAAGATGCGACCACCTGCTCTTTGGCAAACGGCAAGCAGGTTAGCTTTTAGTCAAGGAACACTGGCACAGCACCCCTGTGACATCACGCCGCGGTGGAGCTGCTGTTGATTGGTTGTACTGTGTACCGCAGCACCCTTGTGACATCACGTCGTGGCCATACGGCTGATGATCACTGTTGCCATCCCTGTAGGTTTTGCCGTAGACGCCCGAAACCAAACTTTGAGCCGTGATATTTATAAAACTACACACAATACCGAAAAAAAAATTATACCTTGTAATTCAGGGACACTGCTTTAGCTGAAAACAGTTGTGATCCCAAATTCAAAACTATTGACCGGAGTTGCCCTTTAAACGAAAACACAGCTGAACTCGCGAAGGCCGTTCCTAAGCTTCCACTTGTCCATTTCTAAGCTAAGTTAATTTTAACCTGGCTATATTTATGGAATGTGGGTGGCCTCAGAAAGTCTAATTCCTACAATGCAGATAAGTAAATGATGCATTTGACATGAAATTAATCCTATCAAGGTGTTCAGATATACCTAATCAAGAGGATTTATAAATCTTGTATATGCAAATATTTCTCCTTCAATCTAGACTTTTAAAAAATTAATACAATCGGAAATGATTAACGCAGGTTGTTGGGGCACTCTGCCTAACATATACTTACACAATATAGCCACAGTTTAATTTTAAATATTTTTCTGCACTGTAGATATCATCATTCACAAAGTTGCCGTTTCTTTTTTAATACACCAGGCACGCCCGTGCACAATCCCACTTTGAAAGTGTGTTTGTCTCCTAAGCATGTGACTGCGCAATTTCTATTCTTCAAAATGTTGATCGTGGAGGGTTAGCCCTGTTGGGCGTGCTTCTTACCTGAGCATCGGTGTACTGCAGAGAAGCAACATTCTTTTTTCAGAGTGTTGATCACAGCTTCCACGGGTGTTGCTTGTGGGCAGTGCACCGGTGCTCGGTAAGAAGCGCACTAAATGGGATAACCCGCCATGATCAACACCTCGAAAGATATGAATATTGCAGTTCATCTTAAAGCGAATATTGAATAGCATATCATTCTAAACTACTATTCGAAAATTTGAATATTCGCGCAATCCTAGAATTGAGTTGCCGCCATTCCGGTTTTAACCAGTACCCTCGAGACCACATCCTTTGCAATACAAAAGCTAGACAGATGTTATAGTAGTCGGATGTTATGTTCCTGCATAGATCAGTCTGTAAAGTCGTCACCATCGCTGCCATTCTTCTTATGTTCCGCGATTATGTGTGCTTTTCATCAATAGGCCTAGTAGCAAAGGTACCTGGGTCAGGTGAACATTATCTCCAAGAGGTGACAAATGGTGCCAACTCATCTTCACTGTCTCATCCAACATGCAGCAAAGCAACAATCAATTTCTTTCCGGTTGTATAGCAAACAGAGTGAAAATAAAGTGACATTTTCAGTCAAACTCGTTTTTCAGACAGCTTGACTTTTTGTACATTGGCACAATCCAAATAAAGTTTGAAAAATCGGTTGGCAACAGTAGGAGATGATCATGCAATCTGTGATAGCTGCAAAACACAGAATTTATTTTTACCACAGCCTCGTCATCAAAGCATGGAAACAAACGACTGAGGCATAATGAGAAACAGAGTGTGCTGAGTCACCGAGGCAGCCTGGATTTTCTTCCATAGAATTAATTGCAACTTCGCAACAGATATTGTCAAATCCTTCGTGCATTTTCAACACTGTGATCAGGCTTTCAATGTATATATGCCGGGTGTCCCAGATAACTTGCACCAAAGGTTACAAAAGAAACTAAGTGCTCTGCGAGAGTAAAACCAACTATATGTTGTTAAAAAGCGTTCTGGGAAAGTGCACAATTTTTTTTTTAGTCTGCCTAGTAATTTAGTTAAGACTAATTAGCTCATTTTTTAATTATTTGTTTAGGAGCCAAGGTGTGAATTGGAAAGTTGCAGAGCGCATTGAGAAACACCCAATTAAGGTGTTTCCTACATGATACTTTATGCGCTTCTTTTTATTAGCCTAAAAAGAAAGCCTACAAATTATGAAAAAAGACAACTTGACAATGCGCTTGCACCTCCCGCTAGCAGCACACTCGGACGTGCTCCGATGGAACGAGGTCCACCTTATGAGTGGTGCACTGTCCGAGGCAAGGCTTTGTGGCAGCAGGTGCTCGCACTTATCGTCGGGGACTACCCCAAAACACAGGCCTGTCTCGGACAGCGCACAAGTGATAAGGTGGACTTTGTTCCTTCAGAGCACGTCCAAGAGCGCTGCAAGCGCGACGCACAGGCGTGTTGTCACGTGGTCTTTTAAATTTCACAGGCTTTCTTTTTAGGCTAATAAAAAAAAAGCGTGCAAAGTGTATTATGTAGGAAACACCTTAATTGGGTGCTTCTCAAGTCGCTCTACAACTTTCCAATTCACACTTAGGCGCTTAAACACTAATTAAAAATTAGCTAATAAATTTTACTGAACTAAATAAGAAGGCACACTTAAAAAATTGTGCACTTTCCCAAAAAGCTTTCTAACAACATACAGTTAGTTTCACTCTTCCAGAGCACTCCATTTTTTTTTTTTTTGTAATGTTTGGAGCAAGTTATCTGGGATACCCTGTAAATATTGCATTTGAGCAGATACACCGCAAACTTTTATACCACTCCTTTTTTTCACACTGGGCTAGGGCATATTTTTCTAAAATAAACCCCTCACAATTTTTTGACATATGAATATCTAAATACTATCGCTTTTTCTGCATCATATTTTCCAATGTACAAGTCACTTTGTTTTTTTCTTCAAAATTTCTGTTGGTGTGTTTAATACAATCGCGTGACTTATATGTGCTTTTTTATTTTACAAGTATGGACCTTACCTGTGCAAGACGTAGGCTGTATTGACATTTATGACAAAGGATGAACGGCAGAGCACTCTTCTGACGTACTGAAGACAGTCCGAAGCATGGCAGCATAGGCACACAGCTGCATCAACTTCGCACGCCATCCTTTGCAGCGCTCATTAACTACTATGTATAAAGCAGTGCAACTTACACAAAGGTGCAACTTATAAACTAACTTTTTTTGTGTGAAAAGTGTCGTCTAGGAGGGAGTGCGACTTATGTAACAGTGAAACTTGTAAACCGGAAAATATGGTACACTAGTATCCTGTGATATATTATAAAGTTGCAATTCCTTTGACCTTTAGTTGTTTACAGTGATACAAAAATATTGTTCCTATTTTTACCAAGTCAATTTTATTTACTTGTGGATATGAGCATGTTGATAAAGATTTCAAAGCCGTGTATGGGTGCCATCATAACTGACCTTAATTTTTGTCTCCTTTCATTTTGTTCACTTTGCCTCATCACTGTGGTCGCACGACAAGTTGTTGAATTTCTAGACTCCACAGTGTTCTTGTCCCCAAGACAGGCTTTGTTTAGATCTGTCCCTGCCCATTTCAGTGGCTGGGCATCTTGGCGCAGCAGCAGAAGGTCAGTTACAGCGACACAAATTTGGCGCGTGGGAAACGCATCAATATTGTTTTATGTTTTCGCTATATCTGACAGTGTCACCCCCCGCTCCCCAACCCAGAAGTCTAACCTAGGTTAACCGCAAAAAGAAATACACTAAACTAAAAAAAATATATATATAGTCCCTAGCTAGTAGTTTCCATGTGTGTTCTAACTAGAAACTTGTGTTAAATAGATTTTTTTTTTTATATAAAAGAGAGAGAACAAAGAGATACCCGATTAAGGTGAAACAAAAATAGCTCACCGTAGATTAGCCATGTAAATTTTTTCATCTGTTACATGTCCTTGCACAATGATTGTATCGATTCTAATTGGCAAACCTTTTAGCTACCTCGTAGAGCAGGGGGCAAGGGGGCAAAAACTGCCACATGAGGCACTGCGCTCAGTGCCACGAGGTGGGATTAAGGTTAGGCAGGTTGTTTCATTCTTCAGCTTCAGGAAGGAGGGGGAGAAGGCAGAAAGCATTGATATAAATGGCACAGGCTCGATATACAGCCTGATGAGTTGTCTTATTTTATGTTAGCTACTAATGTAAGTTTGTAAGAAATCAAAGAGGGCTTCTAGAGTACGCAAGTTGTGTCACACTCTATTGAATCGCCTTTCACTGGTGTCCACATTCTTTTATTATTAATGCAGCATAAACTTGCTTGCACTTGAGGAATCTGTCTTGATAGCTCTGTCCCTCACACCTAGAAAGTGGACCATCCTTTATTTAGCCTCCACCCCACATATGGCTGTCAATACAGTGTCCCATTTGGCAGCTTCTCCCTCCAGCCGCCATTTTCGTCAAGCTACCCAATAGTTTTTCTGAGAAACAATGAGAGTACTCACAGCTTTGATTTCTCTCTCCTGCAAATGACTACTGCAGGAATACTCTTCGTTCCGAAATGGGCACTTTACCATGGCTTCTTCGGCATATCGCACAGCATTATAAAGGCAGGCTCTGAAAATAATTTACAACGGTAATTGTCAGTAAACTTGCTAGCCTATACAACTTCCCAAAAAACAGTCCTAGGCTGCCACCATGTTGCTGATGATGATGCAACTGGTGTGACTTTCACGCCCCCCATCAGCTAGAAATGTTCTGCCACTCTCTTGGGCTGTTGAAACCTGCTCAGCGTGATTCTCCACTTGTGTTTTGCAGTTTTGCATTCCAAGTTTTCCAGCCTTTCTTGAAAGATTCCACTTTATTTTCCTTGTGCATGCTGCGTTTACATCTTCCACTGTAAGAAATATGGCTGGTAGGTGCCTGCGATTCAAGTGTTTCTGCTTGACATTTAGGGAAAATGACGGAAGGGAAGAATGGTGAACAGCCTTCGACGCGATATTGTAAACAATGACAACTGTTTTCCCCACTCCCAGGGACAATCCAAGTAGGGTCCTTCTTAGTCATCGCCAACAATAGGTGTTTTGGTTGGGGTGAGGAATGGATAAATCACGTCCATTCCTTTGCCTCCTGGATTCCAACCGAACGTCGAGACGTGACTGTTGTCGACACTATGCTGTGTTATTTGAGATCTTTCTGACATAAATCCTTTTCGGACAAAGCTGCACTGTGTGGTACATACACTATATTGCTTGAACGTTAACCCTTGCTACATTTTATATCCGAGTCCTGTCACATACATCGGTAAACACATTATTTGTGCGCGTGAAATATGCATGCTTTTCTGCTATTTTCTGTTGTAAATTATTTTCGACAGCTAAGCGGTTTGTCGATTGATACGGCTGAGCGGGCATCAAAACTCATAAAATAAAACAAACATTCCAGTCACAATCATACTGTTGCATGCATACCCAACAAAAATAGTTTGCAGTTTGTTTTTGTTTCAAATGTGAAACAATGCTTTCTCAATGTCATCGGGAAAATACATACACCATGAAACGCAAAACAAAATAGACAGAAAGAAAAGGCGAGAATTAAGCTGCCAGCAGTGTCTGAAATTGAACCTACGCAGGCTGCGCCTATCGAAATCAACAGTCCACTCGGTTGGGGTTAGCAGGGACGCTGGTGAGAGATTAGCCTCAAACCAAGTGAGCGTGCTCAAAAAAGACTCCCTTGTCCTTGGGGACGAGCGTTTCTCGGAAAGGTGTATAGACACATGGGCGTACCAACTGGAGAGGGGGGGGGGGGGGGGGGGGCAAGGGGTGCGCTTGTTCCCCTCCCTCGCTCTTTGCAAATTTTAGAAAAAAAAATGCACCATCTGTGGGCAATGCTGCACAATCGTAGCGCGATAGGTTAAGAAACCGAATTTGGCGGTCGATTTAAAAAGCCTGGTCGCTCCTTGAAACACCCGTACATTTAACACTTACGCACTTAAAACTGCAAAGAAAAAAAAGTTTTTTTTTAAACAGCCTAATTGGGACAAGCATGTCCCAAAACAAATGTTCCGCGAAAAAAATAATTTTTTTTAGCAATATTTAAACCACAGGGCGTAATTTAGTCGGAGTCAGAACCTCTCCACATTTGAAACTCCCGCTCTTTCGACCCCCGCGGAGGAGAAGCACGCCCCGCCCCTCACTCTCCTGACGCAGCGTCTCGACTTCCGGTGAGATCTGGCAACAACGCACGTAAAACCAGGCGCGGTCTGCGACAGTCTGCGAGCTCATAGCGAAGACGTAACCGGAGAAGTGCCCCTGTGATGTTCGCGGAAGACGGATTCATTCGTAATCGTCGTGTGGGCTTTGAAAGCGAAGGGAGTTACAGGGTCCACGATTGCGCAACCACAAGCCAAGGTCACGACAGCGCTGCGTTGACTTCGGCGATCTCGTTCTGTTTGGTGCAACACGGCGATGCGACAAAGAACTGAAACGTTCGTGGTGTGCGTGGTGCGGTGCTTCAAAGTATAGACACCCACGCTAACACGGAGCGCAAATTGGTTATTGTGGTGTTGATGTTTAACGGCATTAACGGGTTCAGTCTCGTCGTCGTCAGCTGATCCAGTCAAACTGTTCCGGGAGGACGCAGCGAGCCTTTTTAAAAGTAAATCTTCCTTCGTTCTGTTTCAAAATGTGGAAGATTCCCGACGCATACTGTGAGTAAAAAGCTGCGGGCGTTTTCAACAAAATTACGTCGTTTTAATTGAACAATGAACTCCGAATTGTCCTAAATCTGCCGTTTTTTACGCTTCGTGTTGTTGGACTGCGTTTGCATAGCGACGTGTTGCGCTCATCGTACGGTGTGAATAAATTTAGGCAAGATTTCGTACCTGCCCACAGATGCATGAACTGAGACCATTTTTTACGTAGTGAACGCAGTGCTTTTTTTATTTTTTTTTTATTTTGTGCGTCTAGTCGCGGACGTTCGATGCACCCAGTGCGAATCTCGACGGCCTCCGGAGCGATATGACGAGAACGTAACTGGACACGTTTGTCGCTACGCGAACGCTTCAGTGCCTCCAGCCAAATAGCATTCCTTTCGGGGCGACATGGCTGCTAGAAGGCTCGCTGTCGGGATCACTCATCTGACATTTCTGAAAAGTCGGCATTTGCACGCGCAAGCAAGCGAGCAAAAAAGAAAAAAAAAAAGCACGCTAAGCAAGCAAAGAGGAAAACGAAAGAACCGCGCTATGAAAGCCAAAACCCCGCGTCGCTTCCTATCACTAACACCTGCGACAGCTGCTAAACACACACTACTACACTTCAAGAAGTCTCACTCAAGCACCTGGGTCAGCACGAAACCCTGATCACTTCGGCGAAACGACTAGTCGAGGTAGGCAAGACAGGTGGGAGCAGAGGCTTCGGCGGCCATGAAAGAATGGCGAAGCTTTTGTTTGTTATGGTATGAATCCAAACGGAAGTGCCCGTTTTGTGAATCTTTTGTGAAGAATAGTAACTTTCCTCACATGGGTTATTCTTTAAACGTAAAAATATGCCGCTCAAAAGGAAATTGCAACATATAGCAAAGGTGTAACAACCAAGATCTAAGCTGTCAATCAAACTCTTAGCCAATGAGAACCTGTTGCGATTGACGTCACATAATCACAACTTTGTGGCGCGCGATTTAAAACGGACGAAATTGCCGCAAACTAAAATCAGTCTCACGCAATAAATATTGCTGTAAAATTTTTTTTTTTTTTCTCGCGGAAAAATTGTTTTTTGACATGCTTGTCCCAATTAGGCTATTTAAAAAAAAAACTTTTTTTTCTTTGCAGTTACCCTTTAAAGGGCAACTCCACTCCATTTTTACAATTTTTGGGTTATGATCTGTTCAGTCGAAGTCGGCGACCCTGAATCACGAGATATAATTTGTTTTTCTGTAGTCTGTATAGTTTTGTAGATATCGCGAATCCAAGTATCGTTCCGGCGGCACGGCGAAACCGAAACTACCGGCTGAAGCAGCTTGGCAACACTGATATTAGTGGCGCATCGCCGGCATGACCTAGTTCTCGTCCCGCGCTTCTGAGCCGACGCACCGACAATGTCGGCTCAGTCGCACGTGGAGTTTCAAAACAGAAGGTAAGTTGCACATTTTCTTTTTTTACCGCTTCACTTTGATAATATGCACCAAATATAGTAAGTTTTAGTGTGTATTTATAAATTTGCCGGCCGAAAAGCGAATCCGACTGCTATAAATATGACGCGGTCAGTGCCGGCGCAGCGTGACTGTATTTGTTTCTTGCTCGCGGACCAAGAGAAAAGGAAATAATGGGATAGATGGACAGATGTATCCACAAGCGGTCCAAGTTGTTAAAGATAAGGTGCCTTTATGTGCCGGCTAGTTAGATCAGCCGCGACCTGGCGCGTCCGGCCGATCGTGCTGGAGCAGCCGGCGGATGGTACGCGAACAGCGACGGCACCGCATCGTTCTTCAAACACGCATGTTTTGTGGAGAAACCCGCAACAGTCAGCAGCTGCAGATCCCGTGTGTAGGTGTCTAACATAAAGTGCTGGGAGCAGAGCTTCGCATTGGAGCTCGGGGTCGACGGTCTTCCGAATTCTATCCGGCGAACGGCACCGACCCACACCTTCTGCCTCTTCCGGTCTCTTGGGAACTGGTGGAACCGCAGCTCCGGGTTGCACACCGGATTGTTGGTGCAACCCACAGCACTACAAGCCGTGCTCGACATTGCCCAACGCGAGTCCGACGAGTCTCTCCGGCTCCACAATACGCGCGTGAGCGAGCAGCACCGCTTCGCTCTCTTCCGCGCTGTTGCGGAAGCAATGCTGGAGTTAAATTAACTGCCTGGACGCTAATAAAAATAGGAGAACATAGGATAACGTGGTAAGCACCTCTTGCCATCAGCAGAAACGCAGAAGGCCACGGGAAACAAAGCGTCCGTACGAGAGCGTAGGACTAAACCTACGTCATTTCCCAGTGTTGCTTCACTAGCTCACCCGGTGCCAGCGTTGCTCACCCACGTTCCGGCCGGTAACCGAGCCGGGAGAACGTTTTTAATATTGGTTTTAATTGGTAATGCGGCGTCGGTTTGACGTGATATTTTGGGTATGACCGTATTTTGACCCCCTAAAGCGATATCAGTCATTTCGATAGGGTCGACTTTTTGAGTGGAGTCGCCCTTTAATAAAACCACATATCTATGATTAAAACTGTTTCTCGCTACCACCGCCAGGGGATTCTTTTCGGCTTCTGGTTGGCCAAGAGAGCATGTCAAGCACTCTTTCTACGTCTGGTGCACGCTTTGGCTCTGCCCGCTCCTCCCATTGACCAAACTCTCTCTATAGACGGCTCTGCCCTGCTTGAACCCCGCTAAGTGCGCTTCTCACCGAGCACCGGTGCACTGCGGAGAAGCAACACCTGCGGAAGCAAGCTCCACACGTGTTGCTTCTCTGCAGTCACCAATGTTCGGAAAGAAGCGCACTCAACAGGGCCGCGGCAACAAAAAGTATGAATTACAGAAAAACGCCGTTCGAACAAGTGGCTTACGAATACATTAAAAACATAGCGGGACAACCAAAATTTTGAAACTTGCTTGAATTATTAACAGAAGTAGGAATATCCGAGTCTGAATTGTCTCGAGCCTACTGTAGCACTTGAATATAATTAAAAATTCAGACATGTTGAATTTATAGAGATGCTGAATTAATTTCAGCACTTGAATGGAATTGAGATGCATGAAGCACAATACATACCTGCAGAACATGTGCAGGCAATCTTTAAGTAGAGCTCCCTCACCAGGTCCTACATCTGAGAAGCAAACAGAGCACTCAAATGCTTCCATGCTAGGCACAATGTCCTGTTCTTCTAGTTCCATTATTCGTGCATATTCTTGGGGTGACAAGGCTCTTGGAAGCTGTTCGTCACCTGCTTCTGAGGTCACGGCCTGCATTAGAAAAGGGAAGGTGTGTGAATTTCAAATAATGCTATCCAGTATCCTCGAAACCATTAATCATATTGGCACAGAAATGTGCGGCATGTTTTTTTATAATTCTTCTGACATTGTTGTTAGTAGTAGCAGATTGACACTCTACACATTAGGCTAAATATTTTCAAGCTTTCGTTTTTTTAGCAGGGGGGGGGGAACAAATAAAACGTTGGAAGTTTGGTTTTATTTAAAGCTATTTGAATGGTTTGGCTGTAAAGAAGGCCTTGAAAAAAAATCGAGACTTCTACCCATAATAGCACAAATTTCTTTTTTCAAAGCTATCCCCATCTTGAGCGTGCTATTCCAGCATTTCCCACATAATTTGTTCCTTCCTACTCTAATGGCCTGCTTTGACACCAATAACAAAGAAAGAAAGCTAAAACATCAAACCCTATTTGCACGCAATGCCTCAGCATAGCTGGAAAGAGGGTAATACAAAACACTCTTAAGAGTGAGACAGGCACAATAAATTACGTTAATCAGCAATTCGACGGAAAGCGGCACACGTAGACAAAGCACGATTGGATGTTAGATTTATTATACTATAAATAGAAGAAAAAATATTGTCACTATGAAACTTTGTTAAATATGCAAACATTTCCAGGGTTTCTAACATAATTACATTTACAATTCTCTATTTTACCAACATTCCCCAACTAATTTAGAGAAGCATGCTAAGTCTATCAATAATAATGACAATGATCTCCCATTGTAGACAGTAACTTCGTGAGCTTTAAAAAAAAGAATCATGTTTGAAGTATTTGATGATTACTAATTATTAATCACAAAACTACTCTTTCATCAATGTATCAGTATCGATGCATTAAAAAGTTGATGACCCATCAGTAGTGTCACGTATCCTATGTAATGTACCCGCCAGGGGGTGCCGCCAGAGGCAAAGGACAATCAGATGAGAAAATTCGCACGCATCATCTTCCCCTTTTTGTTTGCATAATAAACAATGTGCTTTAAAGGTACAGCCACGCCACCTTTTGCACAGCCCTAGAATATAACGGCCTACAGGTAGTGTAAACAGGAGATGAAACTTTCATGCTCTTTTCCATCGGTAACTGCACTTGAAACTTGCCAGGATCTACTAAATTACTGCAAGTGAAAATAAAAACTACAGAAATATGGTTTCACCATTTTCTGACTTCTGAAAGAATCTATGAACGCATTCAGAAATAAATAAACAGTCTTACATAATGAGACGTTAAGAAGGTCTTTACATGGTCAAGTTTATAAACGGCCACAAACTCTTGGCAAGAAACTGCATTACAAGGAAATAATAAACAGAATGACCTCCTTACATCAACAACAGGAACTTCATCGTAAACGTCCACGGGTATTTCGACATACATTGGTGCCCCACACATAGCACAAGCATCGGGTTCGATGTTCTTTATCCCGCACAATTCACATGTCCATCCTGAAAAAAATATACATAACAGTGAGCTGTAAAGGTGAATCACTGAAAAAAGTTATTGTGCAGACAATAACTTTTATTTCAGTTAATTAGGATAATTAGATAATGCATAGTTACTAACAAAACCTGTTCCTTTTTTTGTGTGTCCCATGTCTCTGGGTTTTTATTTAGTAACTAAGGTAAATCAGTTGATGATAACATAATTATATCTGTGAACTATATCCAAGTGGAAGCGCCAAACTCAACATCTTTCTCTTTTCTATAAATGTAGGCTCCTAGACGTTCAAGGAGCGTAGTAATCCCAGACACTTGAACTAAACAAACGATTCCACTGTACGTAGCACATGGGCCACATAATACGCAGCAAAAGTCTGCAATACTTCTAGAAATGCCGATAAAACCACTGAGAATTCAGAAAAGGATACAACATTGCCAAGGCAAAGTGCCTCAGCCTCCGCAAGTGGTTGTCACCCGCTACAAGTAATGTTGCAATGCATGATGCACTTTGACTGTTTTGGCAAAAGATGGCATTTTGAGAATTTGGATAATCCTGCAACACTTCAGGGGGTTGGTCTGAAAAGACGAATGCTTGCCTGCTTTTCAGACCAATTCCTTATTCCAGTGGTTTTTGCACGAAGAGGTGTCCATTGTGGGGAATTAGTGACACCCAGAGCAGAGCCAATAAAGGCCCGATGGCCAAGAACGACAGTCCCACAGCACGACCACGCTACCAGGAGAACGGTTTCCGTGCCGGATTCTTTAGCTGCCATACTTTAGTGTTGATACTCTAAAGTGTAGCTTATTTAGTGGCTCTAGAGTGTACTAGAAGAACAACAAACAGCCAGCTTCGCACATAATCTCGTGTGAAGAGCAGCGCGTGGAAAGTTGGCATGGCGGCGCTGCGGCCGTACTCGCCCGTCAGCTTGGGCGGGTCGCGTCGTGCCTATAGGTTGCCTTCATGAGTCGTACCTGCTTGGCGGCGTTAGCAGCATCCCACATTAAACAACCCACATTAGTGCAGCTTTCACAGCTTTCTTTTTTTTTAACAAATCTGTAAAGCGTAAAATGCACCTTGTACAGACCAGCACGTGGCGCTAATGTGACGCTACTACGTTGGCGCTGCTATTGGCAAGGTGCATGCGCAGACGCTCCACTGACGTGAATCGGGTTCCTGCGCACACGCAGTGCCCACACCTCGTGCAGAAACTGCGCATCTGCCCACACCTCGTGAGGGCTTGTTTGTAAACCAGCGCCTTGGCCTATAAATTCTACTCTTTATATCAGCATTTTTTTTTACTTTGGGTTAAGTTTAAAACTATGCGAATCAAATGATTTGAATAAGTATTCAAAGATGTATTTATATTTCAATAATTTTCTTAAAAACGTAATTTCATTATCAATTCAAAACATTTTTTAAGGATTTTGTATTTGTATAACAATACATTTTTCTCTTTTTAAGTATTTTGCCCATCCCTGCTTCCACTGTTATAAAAACACTACCTCTCTTCCTTATATAAAGCACAAATGGTATAGTCTATACCAGGGGTGGCTAAACTGCAGCTCGCGAGCCGCATGTGGCTCTTCGCAGTTGCAAGTGCGGCTCGCGGCTCCCTAATAAGCATGCCCCCCTTCCCTTCCTGTGTCCCTAGACAAAAACAATTCTAGAATTAAAAAAAAAAAAATCTTCGAGTCTAGGCAGCTTTGTAGCACAGTAGTGAGTTGGGCTAGTTGGTGTTGCATTTTAAGAGGGTAAAAACAGCGCAAAAACTACACGGACAGAGAAGGTGTACACACAGAGCGCTGGCTTTTAACCGTTTAATTTCTGAAAAAAAGACGCCCACCTTCGTGCCCACATACATCCAATGACATCACTTCACGTATGTCTCATCCTATCAACTTCAGTTTATCAGCAGTTTTCGACGAAATGGTCAGTTGATAGGATGTGATGTACGTGATGTGATGTGATTGATGTAGGTGGGCACGACGATGGGCGTCTTTTTTCAGAAATTAAACAGTTGAAAGTCAGCGCTCTGTGTGTGTACAGCTTCTCTGTCCGTGTCGTTTTTGCGCTGTATTTACCCTTTTAAAATAGGCAGCTTTGTACTACACTACGCACTTACAGCTGGGCTGCTTTTTGACGCATAGATGTCCAGTGACCCTTTTTCCTTTATTGTTCTAGATAATTTCAAACCGTATACGCGTAACAGGCGCCAGCGGCAGTGGCTGACTAGAGAACCATGCCTTCATTTTTGCTTAGCGGTTGAAGAAACATTCTGCTGCCTAGTGTTATTTGTTGTAATCGACAATTATACTTGTCCCCTTTAAAGGGAATGTTCCCGCCATATCGTTTCTTGTGAAAATTAAATGCCACGCCCCCTTCCCCTCCTTTTTTTATGGCGAAAGCCTTTTTCGTCCCATTAAACAAAAAAGCGACGGCGTTGTGCCCGAAAGATGGTCATACCGATACGTCATCAAGCATGTGCCTCAGAAATAAAACAGAAAGAAGAGCAGCAACGCACTTGCTTCCTCACAGAAGCCGCCGTGAAGCAGGCGGGGTTCGCCGCGCCTGCGCAGTGGGGAAGCGTGATGTCACCGCCGGAGCGCCGTGTGAACAAAGAAGACGTGGCGCGCTGCTTGTAGGAATGCTTTGGCATTCCTACACGTAAGCAGTCTTAAGTGCCCCTGCCGAATTTTTGTTTCCCTGCGGCTCTTTGAACTTTTGTAGTTTCGCCTACGGCTCTAACCCCATATCACTCTGGCCACCCCTGGTCTATACTAAAATAAGAAGCTGTGGCTAGTATGATCACATATATAGATTGACTGACGTCATGAACCAGAAATACAATTACCTGTTGTCCTGAACGGGGGTCCACCAGATAAATTCCTTTATGTGATTCATTCAATATGTACATTGTTTTTGCTTTTTTTTTTTGCTTTTTTTTTTTTGAGGGGTGAGGGGAGGGGAGGGGAGCATAACAAAAGTAAAAAAATTGGGCTTTTTTTTATATATATATTTCAGGGGTCTCAAACACGCAGCCCGCAACTTCCTGGGACACGGCCTGCAGGCAACCAGCTAAGAGTCCCGGTTCCCATGTCTCGAGCACTAGGATGGCATGCGCCATAGTGATCTCATCACGCGGATTCATTTTCGCCTAAAGTGGCTCAGCTCTTTTAACGTAACCACATAGTTTATACTTATCTGTGTTCATTTGCCCTTTGTTTCACTTTATTTTTTGCTTTCCAGCTTTTTGCGATGTATAAAACAATTTTGCTACGGGGCTTCCAGCACGAGCTCTTCGTTGACGAATGCACCTCGGCTGCGTGAACTCCCAATCAGCAGGAGCAACTGCCAAAGATAAAGCTACGAGCTCGAGATTCTCGCCTTCAAAAAAATATTGCCATTAAAAGACAAGTATTTTTTCAAAGTGTTGTAATAAAAAGTGTCAGGAAAGCAAGAACTGTCAAATTAACTGATTGTTTTTTTAGACATGTTGAGCTTGGTTAATTCCCCAGTGAATTGAACAGGAACGACAGTGTACTTGCTCTCTTGTTCTATTAAAAATGCCAGCACGTTAGCAGGGCGGTGTTATTTTAATTCTTGTTATCACATCAGGTCAGGGCCAAAAGTAGTCATATAAACAAATCAAATCTTAAGATGTCACCGGCAAAACTGAGTTTACAAAAAAACATGGAGCACAAGTTCTCTTCTCTTTTTAATCTTTCGTCCCCCCCCCCCCCCCTCTCTTGTTACTTTGGCCCTCGACCCTTCCGGTGTGGGCTATCTGGCCCCCACACTCAAATGAGTTTGAGACAACTGATATATCTGCACTGACGGATATTTTACCAGTGAAAATTCTCAGAATTTTTAGGTTTTAATTGGAAGCATGGAATGTTGCCTATAGTCTAGTCTAGTAGGTAGGTAATCTTTTCCAAACAATTCAAACCAGGCAAAAGTACAAATTTAGTGCACTTTTACTTTTAAGTACATATTCAACTAAAGCGTAATCATTGAAGATAAAGCACACTGACCGATAGCTTCTGTGTGCAGTTTGATGGCATCTTCATACTTCTTTTGTTTGTACAGTTCGTTCCCTTCTTCCTTCTTTGCCTCAGCCAATCTGGAAAGACAACAAAGAGGACAACCAGGTGAATACAGCACAGTCAAATGAACCTTTAATACAATGCTTCATAAAAACAAAACAAGAAGGGGATGCAGTGGGCTTGTAAAGGACTTTGTGAAGAGCTTGTAAAGGGCTTTTAGTGTGAACATGACATTGGCACTTCACTGTGTTCTTTGAAAGGATATCGGCAGGCAACGTTTTTTTTCCAACTAGGTTAATACAGTCAAACCCGTTTAAACGAACAGCAGGAAACGCGACGATCAGTTCGATATAGCAAGTAATTCGATATAGCAAAAAACATTTACAACGAACTTCCACGATGCGTTCGTTGAAAGCAGAGTTTGTTCTTTTAGCTTATTTCCCCTTCTGAATCACTTCTCTTCGTAGACAGCCGTTTTGGGATGAACTTGTTTTTTTGTTGTTTTTTTTTTGTTCTGTGCATGCGTGCAGAGTGTATGTTTTAGCGTTCTCCCCTTCTGAATCGCTTCTTTTCGCTCAATTTTGTTTGCAACTTGAGCTTTTAAAATTTTCTTTCTTCCCTACTTTGTTTTATTGGGGGGGGGGGGGGGGGGGGGGGGGGGAATGGACAGGCTAGAAGACAATCGTTTCTGCATTTTTTGAAGCCTTCCCGGGGGGAAAGAGTTCGATATAGCCATTATGTTGTTCGTTATAAAAAGTACTTTTTACATCCATTTTTATTTAACTTTTTCGTCACTTCCCACCACACTATACTTTGTCTCACCCTACGATGGACTAAAGGCAAAAGCTACGAACCGCCAGATCCAATCACGAGCCACTTAGAAATCGCGTATTGCGCTTTGATGCGCGTATCAGTGCCCGCGTCTCGGATCACTGATGGGGATGGGTGGACAGTGGTTAGAATCGAAATAGCACTGAGTGACTAAACAATTTTACCTCGCAAAAAAGAGGTTGTTTGCAGTGTCGAAGTTATAGAAATGATGCAGCGTTTTTGGGTTCGGAGCATTATTCGTCCACCCCTAATCAATGCTAGGCATGTCGTAGTGCAGCGTGGAACGTGATTGGACCTGGCGGCCCATGGCTTTGGCCCTTAGTCCATCGTAGGATGAGACAAAGTATAGTCACTTCCCACCGCACTAATCTCAATGACGGCCTTTCTATTTTAACAAAAACAGAAAAAAACACTGATCGTTTCTTTGCGCTAAGAGTGGCCTACCATATGTCCTTTACGGATTGATTTGGAGTTCACCATATAGTTCCGTTGGCAAAAAAGCTTTCTCCCCCTTTGCTTTATGTGGATCTTGCATTCTATAACAACAATGACCAGCAGGTGTGTAGTGCTACAGTGAGCTCATCTTCTCTCGGGGAAGTTCAGTTTGAGTGGACGCATGCCAAAGAGTGGCTGTAATGTGCTGCAGAAGCCAATAGGGAAACATTCCTCCAAACCACTCTGGAGTGGGTAATTTCAAATAGATTGACCGAAGGTCGACTCGTCAACATTTTTATTTCACTTAATATTTTGCTATGTCATTGCCTAATCAATAATACAATGGAACCCATAAATATTCTCACCCAGGAAAAGAATCTCGAGACAAAAAATAGTAGAACATGAAGAGGTGAACACTTGCATTTACATGCCCTGACAGAATGGTGATGTTTGTTAGTAAATAACTATGAATATGGAGAGAAGCAAAACAACTTTTAGAAACATTATATGTGTGTATGTAAGATGTTACAAAGAATAACAATTGTTAATTTTGTTTTGTATATTTTTATAAAAAAAATTATAAAACAAGGCACTTTGAGTGACCATCTGCAAACTTTGAATGCCACTATCTTATAAAATATTCAAGTCACAAAGATGAAATATTAATAGCATATTTTATTAGCAAACAATTACAAAATGATGCAATATTAAGTATGCATATGGTGTGGTTGCCGAAATATAAGCATGCTAAGACATGGAAACATCGGAAGCTGCATTGGGCTGCCCAGAATAAACACTTTTGCCGTCAACACCAAAAGCCCATTATATAAGGGCTGGACGTCAATCAAAAGACAACCAGTGAATCTAACATTGAATATATTTAAGGGCTCATAAATGTTTTTGAAGATTATGGGCAATCCAGAATTTCAAGGAGGTACAGAGTATACCTCCTAACCGAATTAATCAAATCTGTATGAAAGAAGCATACTAAGGGAACCCTCTCCATAACATAAGAATATGCTGTCCAATATCTCTGGACAAATATTATTCATAATCCACTTTTCGGCACTTTCAAACGACCATACTGTAAAAATGATAAAAACACTAAATTAACTATATATATTAAAAAAACACTCGAGGAATAAACATATAAGGTTGAAGTTTGGGCTAGTTGGTTTGACATTTTTAAAAGGTTAAAACAGCGCAAACGACGAGAAGCAGAAGGACGCATCCACAGTACTGTGTATGTGTCCTGCTTCTCGGCACTTAAAGACCATAGTTGATGGCAATGGTTCACTGCGCAGAATAAATATAAGAGGCTCCACGCCGTGACTTGCTGCCAAATTTCACGATTCCGACAAACAATCGCGCCTCCTCCAGAAACGTTCCTCCCTGGCACATCTGAGAAAAACCAAGGATGAATAAGTGCTTTGCATATGCAAAGCACACAAGTTAGCGGCGTAAACCGCTCTCGCATGCCAAGATGCCGCAGAAACAAATAAAAATGTTCGGCCCACGCGCCATGTTAAAACGGAACCCCATCGACAACTCCGTGCGATACAAATGTCAGCGCAACGAGTGTACCGACCACACGCGGAAAACGAAAAAAGGAAAGAAGGTACGTAAAGTGGATTGGAGGAGGCAGCTCACGGCAAACGAACCAGAGCAACCGTGGGCGAAGTTCCGTTTAATAATTTCAACGCTCATCTTTTACGCAAGGTCGACCCACGCTTCGAGACTGTACCTGGCAGGGAGTCGGGCAGCCCCACACGGCGGCCAAGGTTCTTCCATTGCAGAAATACCCCCGCCGGAATCGAGAAACCACCGGCCTGAACGGACTGATGCCTGTGCAGACACCGGCTTCAGGAGGCCTTGCGAAATTCCCTGCCCAAAGTCTGCGCCGCACCAACGCGCTAATAGTAATGGTCGTATAACCAGGACGAGTGCTGCGAGTGACACTGCAAACAACAGTCTTCCATATGTCGAACTGAACCCGACACCGCAAAAATCAACGAATTCAGTTAAAAAACAAAACAACACCAAATGTCATCCTGCAAGAAAAAAACAACAAAAACACTCGGGTAAAGATATGTTTAAATTCGGTCCTTCTAATCATGTCTTTTATTCGTGACAAACATTCCGAGTGGTGAACGTAGTTACATATCTGTTCGCATCTCGCCTTACTTGTAGGAAAGGAGGTGCTCTATCCTATGGTATGCATTTAACTTGATCCGTCTTCTGGTACTTGCAACTTCTTCGGCAAGCTCGCAGTGTTTGCTCCAGTCAACAAAAAGAAAGGAGAAAAAAAAAGCCATTGACCTTGTCGCGCTTTCACTTGACATTACTAACCTATACAATGGTAATAAAAGCGCCGACAATGATCTTGTTCTCCTCTCATAACTACGACGACCCGAGTGACAAGAGGAACAAGAGGCATTCCAAACGACCACTGAACCATTACCGAGAACTCCACAGCACCACAGTCACTGACCCGCGCGCCATCATGACTCATGAGCGGCCGGATCTGGGGCCGGGAAAGTTACGCACCACAGGTGATCTGTTGCCACCACCGGTAACAAACGCCGAGGAACCCGAGAGAGAAAATCCCATTGCGTCAAGGTACAGCCCCGAATGTTTAAAAATAACACTGCGTACATATTCTCGGTATGGTGAGATCAGTAGGTAACTGTGACAGTGGCATTCTCCGTCCACGGTATTAAACAGGAGGTCCGACCAGCACTTTTTCCAGACGCCATTAAATGGTCGTTCAGAATTCCGATAAGTTCACATTAGTAAGGAGATTTAGCAGATCGTTCCAATAACGACAGCCGATACACGCCGGTGTCTTTGCGCATGCATCGTATATATGGTTATCGGAGTTATCTGAGCGATCCACTAAAACTCCTTTATGATAATACATAATAAGAATGAGGTTTCGAGAACAAGGTTTTAGGCCCGTTACACCAAGAAACAATGGCTACTCTTATTGCTGCTTCACGTATACGCCGTAAACAAAGAAAACTAATGACTGCAGCGCCAAAAAGACTATAGGACAGAGACGAACCAACTTGGACGTACATTACCCTGGCCACAATTAAACGAATAATCAAGGAGAGTGACGTTACCCATCATGAAAGGAACAGCTGCCTCCAAAGCCACCCCCTCCTTTTCCTCCAAAGCCACCCCTTGCCGCCACGAAAGCCACCTCCCCCCCTTCTTCCAAATCCACCTCTGCCACCTGATGGAGAGACAACAAGAATGGATCAGACCTTCAAAGAGAGGAGGCACTACTCTCTCGATGTTGGCAACCCATTACAGATCTTAGAATGGCTAGAACTGAACTTCGAGAATACATGGTGAATATATTCCCAAAGTTCTATATCATTTGCTCAAGCTGAATGTACAGCTGACCACAATGATGCCAATGGAGCCATCCGAGCAGTGAAGCCTATGCTCTGTTTCAGCAGGATGGGGCCTATAGCCCCCGTAAGCCAATAGACCTTTCAGGAACTATGTGGTGCCCCCAGCGTCTGCTTTACGCATTGTGACGTTCAGATGTACGGCACGTGAAATTATCTGAGGAGCAAAGACAAAGTTCACGTTGGTTTCAACAGTTTGTGATTTCAGAATGCAGAGAAGATGGAAGGAAAGCAAAACAGAGTATGTAGTGACTTTCTTTTCCGTTCGCTTAATTTTTTTGTGTGTTGTGAGCTCCTAACGATAAGAAAGGAAGAATCGTGCCACTACCAGGATACACGAAGCGTTCGAACTGGCACGAGCATACATGCAAACAGCCCCACAATTCTCCTCTTTGCAAGGTCTCCTGGGAATTTCCGGAAAGGTCTATTAGAGAGATGGAGCGAAGCACGTGCGAGCTCTCCACAAGAGAAATAAACTCGGACAGTACACCGTCGCACGACACATTTTGACGCCGACTGGCTCATTGGGGTCGGAGCTTTCACCATTTGCCTAGTTCTGCTGAAACAGAATATAGGACACAAGGTACACTTAATTGTATTCGGTGGCCTGGAAATTCAATATAATCTGTTTTCAACTGCAGCAACACTGACATCCTCAGCTCAGCCAGCTTCACTGGCATCCTTCTACCTTTCTAGGATGGACATGCGCCGGTACATGCGAAGCAGCATACATTGGTCTCGTTCTAATGTCAATTCGACGCATGGGCTTTCGAGCAACCTAAACAAAATATTGCGAGTTTCTCTACCCTGCCACCATCCAGTGTTGGAGGTAACGCGTTACTAGTAACGACGTTACTGGTAACGCGTTACATTTTTCGCTAACGCAGTAACGTACTCGTTAGTATTCTGAATGACTAACGAGTAAAGTATTTTCGTTACTTTTTTACGGTACTGGCTATCGAATTACGTTACTCGTTACTCGTTACTTTTGACCAAAACTGGTGAAATACATTAGGTATTTTGAAAAGGTCATGGCGCCTGATCTAACGTTTGGAATACACAATCTTGTGCATAAAACTGGGGACGTTAGGAGAACTAAATTTAGGTCACCAAGCTCAATGGAGGATCTAGCTTCTCTGCTCTGCTTATCAGTCCATCTATTCACCCACCCATCTCAAAAGCCTGCACAAGCTTATCGCTGCACGGAACCAGCATCCGTCAAAATAAACTTAAAAAAAAACCTTTCTCACCAAAAGAGACATCCGTTAAAGGCGACATTATTTCGCTTCTCGAAGGCGAAACAAACCTTCTGCTACCAGCTAATTCCGTTCGTCCACCTTTTTCTTTTTTTTTTTTATAGAGTCACCACTCACAAGGCTTGAACGAACGACTGCGTTACAATACAACCCACTCCCCTCCCTCCTCTTCCCCCTCTGCTTTGTGCAGCAGAGGTGGACAGCGGGGGGGGGGGGGGGGGGGGGGGGAGTGAGACATCCGTTTAAAACAGTGGACAACTAGTGGCGAAGCGATTTGCTCGTTCCTCTAGTTACAAAAAAAAAACACCCTTTGTGGAATATTTTACCCTCGCTCTCCCCCTCGCTGCCTGAAAGTTCCTGACCCACTTTTGTACACAGAAGAATCTTTCGCTTGATTAGTCTTTACTTCACTAAGGTCATAATAAAAAGATCAAAAAAAGTTTTAAACCTGAAAAGAAAACTTAGAAACACGAAACCTTTTATTTTTTTTCACAGAAAAACTAAGAGCTACTGCTGGTAAGAGGCAGCAAGTGATTATAACCAGTGTGCTGGTAACCGGTGTCCTGTTCCACATAGTGAAGTAAATCAGTCTCTGGTAATAGTATGAACCGGACTGTTACTAAAACCGGCGTAAAGATGAGGGCTGTTGGTTGGCTGGTTGTGTTCCAGCAGTCCCCGTTCGCATGCCGTAGTTTATAAAAGCCGATTGACTACCATCTGCGACTCATTCTACGTGTGAGATGAACATGAATAACGAAACTCCGTCGCTATGGCCAGGATTGAAGGAAATATATCAACTAAAGGAGACGGAATCAGATAATTTACAGTTTCAACGCCTAGTCTGCATGCCGAAAATTAAGCTGCTTCGCGCTTTAAAGACGTCTAGTTCTAACTTAAAAAAGCACATCAATGTGAGTACGTTTCTCGATTATAATTTCTCTTCAGCCCGCTTTTCACAATGTTCACAGATCACGGGTATTTTTTAGAACTTGCTGATGTTTCACTGACCTCGTTGCTTTATGCCAGTGCTAGCGCTCCCAGAACTTCTTAATAAGTTCATTAACGCATTCCGGAAACATGTCGACCATGGTCATAATCTAATATATTAAGCAGGTGGGCTAATATTGAATAGTTTTCTTTTTCATGAGACCGAAGGCATGTTTGTAAGCGAACACATCTCTGCCAAACATATGTACTCGAACACAAAAGTAACGTAAAAGTAACGTAAAAGTAACGTTCGTTATTTTTGAAAAGTAACGGTAACGGTATCTCGTTACGTTTATAAAGGAGTAACGTAGCTCAATAACGCGTTAATTTTTACCAAACTAACGAGTAACGCTATTTCGTTACTTTTTTTCGGTAACGGGCACAACACTGCCACCATCCAATGACTCACACTACAGCACAACATGGCAACTATTTGCCAGATTTTAATCGGATCATTAAAAAATCTTGCCACGAGGCCCCATAACCAGTCCCAGGCACGATGACTACATTGGCTGGACCGACATGCAGAACAAAAATCACGTTTTCTTTCTGCTTCCTGCACTCTCTTTGGTTACCCAATCTCCCATGGTACGCGAGAGCTGTCACCTCCGTGTCCAAACTAGCTAGCTGACACAGATGTCCTTGTCCACCACTGTCGTATTTGGCTGCAGGCAACAGTTAGAACCTCCAAGTGCGAAGTAACAAGTTCGAGTCTTGTACATCTCGGGCCACTACAGAAAAAAGTTCAACGGGCTCGTACCTCTACCTCCAGCTCTTCGCTTGCCAACCCGGTTCTGGTTTCCAGGAAGGAAACGCTGGAGTGGCATCAGCTTGTTGGGGTCAATGAAAAACTGCAAGCATTTGAGACGGCGGTCAGCTTAGCTCGACGTCCACACAGTGGACTGCTGCCATTGCAGATTAAGGTAAACATCTTTAGGTGCACCTTAGCATGCAAGCTCTTTTACACAGAAACACACCTAACTCTCTCCTGCTTTGCAGGCTACCAGACAATAGGTCTGTGTAGCTCAAGTTTTGAACGGCACCCCTCCGCCCCTCGCGAGGGAAGTCGAATATCTTCAGGTCGCGTTTCAATTGAGTGTTCTTACTCTTCCTCACATTGCTGAAAGGTGCCATGAAAGAAAGCGCAAACAAAATGGCCGAGAAGAATGCGTTCTTGGCATTTAAATGGATGCTAAAGCCACGAGCTGTACA
Organism: Ixodes persulcatus; assembly: GCA_013358835.2. Taxonomy (NCBI): domain Eukaryota; kingdom Metazoa; phylum Arthropoda; class Arachnida; order Ixodida; family Ixodidae; genus Ixodes; species Ixodes persulcatus. Next base: position 651,530 of record JABSTQ010009369.1, on the reverse strand, counting down.
TTTTTTGTTCATTTTTTTTTTATTAGAGCGCAGCTCTTAGGCGCCCGTTTCCAGCTTACCCCAAGGTCACGCGACCCCCAAGGTCATCCCAAGGTCACGTGACCCCTCCCAAGGTCACCTCAAGGTCGCGTGACCCCCAAGGTGACCCCCACGTGACTGGGGGGGGGGGGGTCACGTGACCTCGGGGGAGGAGGGGGAGGGGGGGTCACGTGACCTGCGGGGAGGATGGGAGGGGGGGGGGTCACGTGACCTCGGGGGAGGAGGGGGAGGGGGGGTCACGTGACCTGGGGGAGGAGGAGGAGGGGTATACCCTCCCCTGATTACCCTTCCTTCCTCCTCCTCGAGAGCTGCGCTCCAATTCGGCGTTACAGGGAGTTGTAAACGGCTTTCACTTTTTTTTTTTTACGCACATGAACAGATACTGACAGATGCTGGTATTTGAACTTAGCTCGCACATGATTGAATGCTACAATGCCGCCTTTATGATTGCGCCTTGCAGATGCCGAAGCCAACATCACATGGTCACGTCTTGTGGACCCACTCGCACCCCCTGGCCGCAACAGGCCTATGAGACACACGAGTGCAACAGGCCTATGGGACACAACACTACCGATATATCTTCCACTTTGGATGGTTTATTGTAAAATATACTTCCGAAACTGACTAGAATAGAACTCTACAAGAAACCAGGCAAAACTTTTTCTGCTTATCATAAGACAAGAGTGCTCTGAAGACATGATACAGCAAACAAACATCATGCAAAGTTCCGGTTGTCCAAAAAGTTACACCTTAAAGGGAAACTGAAGTGGTTCTGTATTTGAGGAAAAACACTTAAATCGTCTTTATTTGGCCTCTAGGATCACGAATATCGAGATTATTTTTCAAGTTGGTGCACGGAGGCTGAAGAAATTAATTTTAAAAGTACCGCTGAAACCCCTCCTTCCCGAGGCGTGACGTCATATTGGGAGTTTTCGGAATCTCCGCTATCGTGCATCTTCAGCGCCGATCAAAGCTATGCACGCGCACTTTTGCTATTTTCAAAAAGGTCACAGACGTCACGACCGGCATCAGAGCGGGGGAATATACTTGACAAGCTTGCAAGTGCACGCACTGCCCACGCGAGCAACACGCGCTTGGTGGCCCAAAGATCCTAGTACGACGTTGCGACTGGTAGGAGGTTTTTCATGTTTTCTCGCGTTTAGTTACATCTTCGGGGAAAACTAACGTGATATTCAGATTCATGGGATAAAAATACGTCACAATTCACCTTTAACTCGTTTTTTTTTTAAGTGTTTCATCTTCCCTTTATTGGATTCTTCTGTATGTTGCAAATAAAAGACATGGCTACACTTTTGTTTTAGCCGAGCCAACACTTACTTTCTGTTTTGAATTGAAGGAGCTGGCCTTGACATCCTCCTCAAGCTTGACAGACACATACTAAAGGCTTTTGTTAAGAAATGGTGTCAGTCACGGACAGTAATACAATGTACGAGTAACAGCAGCCCACTGAAAGGATACAAAGTCTTTGGTGGGGCCGAAGATTTCGTCCACTTTGCCGATCTGCTGCTTGTTCTCCAAGTACAGCGGGGCATTGAACGAAGGCACCCTCTCCTCTGTCACCTTACACACCAGGTCATCCTGGCACAGGTGACTCAGGAAGGCAAACTCTGCGGTTTGTAACAAGCAGTAGGGATGAAAGAGGATACAGGCAAAAGACCATTGAGTAAACTGCAAAAGATTAATACAAGTACTCACTGCTAATAGCAGTCATTTACAGATGGCAGAATTTTGTAGCCTAAAAGACATTGAGTGTTTTTTTTTTTTTTGTTTTTTTCGGTACCCAGTTGATGTCTGCTCTAACCATAAGTGCTTTAGGTCTTGCGACAGTACCTGCTTGGACAAAGCTAACATATGGCTGTTATGCACAATTTTACTGCATACCTTTTTAAATAAAAAAAAAAAAAATTGGGAAAGGTTCATAAAGGACTTACTATGTCTACATGTAGAAAAAGAGGGCCCAAAAGCACGACATCTTATTATGCAGGAAAATGGGAACCACTCGTGGCATGTCCAATGCAGCTCAGCGATGGAAGTGCTGCGCCATTTGCGCCAAATTGCGCCAGGAACGAAAGTCTGCTACATCTTGCGCCAAAATGGCATTTTTGCTCAGAATTGCGCCAGACCTGCGCCAAGAAGGGCTTAAAGAAAAAAATAAAAGTATTTCAATATTGATCAACTCTAATACAGAGTGAAAGGAAAGAAATATGGTACATTATCTATTTCACAGGGCCCGTCCCGTACTCACCATATAGTTTGTGTCATCTTAGGTCAGACCACAGTCGAAGACTCGAACGCATACAACCTCGAACACACATACTAAAAGTGCAAGTCACGGGACATTCGCTGCACTTGGTTGGTTTAGCCGATGATAGAACACGTACAGGAAGATGGCGAATGCCACCATGTCGAGCTTTGACGCTGTTTGATTGGTTCCTTTGGATCGTAGCGTCGGCTATAGCGTCGACTTCAGGTGAAACGAAGTATTGAGATTGCTCGTGAATCGATCTCGGTGGTTGATGCGCAGGCCGGTTGAACGCCAACATCTTCTAAATTTCCAGATGACAACTGCGTATTCAGGAACTAAAAGTCCCCAAAACACTTTGCGAAATAGTTCTATAATGGCTACTATGATACGACAGAACCAGAGTCTTGTACTCCCGATGAGATTAGATGATTATTATGTCTGCCACATGCCTTCGTGCCGTGGCTGCAGGGTACCATGGCACTTAAACCACTTGCGTCAACCTTTACCGCATCGGGTGTAGCCCGAAACAACCCATTCCCGTTTGAACCCGTCCCGTTTTGACCCATTCCCGAAACGACCTTCCCGTTTGAACCCTTCCCGTTTCGACCCATTCCCGAAACGACCTTCTCGTTTAAACCTGTCCCGTTTCAACCCATTCCCGAAACGCCCTTCATATTTGAACCCGTAGCCAAGACATAGTTTACGTTTGAATTCGTCCCGTTTGAACCCTTTGGTATAAAGCCCCGCACATCTCAACCTCTTCGCGAAAAGTGTCTATCGTTCTAATCCTGGTTTCCACAGTTTTTCTGCTCAAGAATATGTCCCGAAATTATGTTAATGCAATTAATCCAAAGGTGCAGGCGAGCAATTCAGTTATGTTGTGAAATATTTTTGCTTGTAAATGTATTCTTAAAATATGCAGTACTTTTAGACAAGCTTCAACGAAATATATTTCTACTTGAACCACTTAAAATGTTTCTTTCAAAATTGTCCCCAAAATGTGTAACTACGAAATGGACTATGTACACTGCGCGACAACGTTACCACGAACACGATGTTGGCGATTTTTCGAATTTTACTTCGAAATGGTATTAGAAGGTACCACATTTTACCGCTTGGGTTAGTGTGGGCCACTAGTGTGAGCACTTTCAGCCACACTAATAATATTGATGGCAGTCTTCTGATATTTTTTAGACAAACAGCTAAAACCAACAATCGCTTGTTCGCGCTAACGGTGTCGCGCTCTGTACAATAACAGGGAGCTTTCCTACGCCATTTTCGACGTCACGCGACGCTCTCCGCAACCCGCTACGATACCAAGAACTCTACAGTCAAGGCCATCGGCGCGCAAGCGCAATAGCGGCTTCTTCGTTGCGGAGGGCTTAGCGAAAGGGGAAACGCGGTCTACGAAAACTCCCTAATAAAGTCTTACAGTAACGCAGGCAAGCACTTTGAGTAAGCAAAAATTTGCGTTGCTTAAGTTTTTATATCGCGACGCTATTTTTAGGTTACCCAAAGCGTTTGCGTACGTTATTCTAAAACTTTCTTATAGTAAGCGGGGTATTTTTAGAAGTGATAAATCAGACAGGCTGACGGGCATATGATTGCGAGTTCATTTTTTTACATGTTTAAACACAGAACCGTCGCGTACGCAGGCAAAAATCATAAACTACAAAATGCTATCGCCTTGGTTGAGGAAGTCGAGCAGGAAAATCGCGGCATCAGAAGGGCGACACTCCAATTGTGATAGTTCGCGGCGGTCACCTGGCCCGCACGGCACCACCATTTGCAAGCTGCTGCAGCGATATCCTTGTCAAGGCCTCATCCCGCTTGCAGGTCGATGAAATTGTAAATATTCGGGTGAGCCCTCCCTGACGCAGCGTTTATCTTACGGTGTCATGTCTCCGAGGTTGTTTCGGGAGAGGGAGAAGTGATGTGAGCAAGGAGAGCAGACACTGGACACTTGAACCTAATCAACTGTTAACGAACAATACAAACGAACCGAACGATGGCCGAAGCGGGAAGGTTGTTTCGGGAAAGGGCGAAATGGGAAAGGATGAAACGAGAAGGTTGTTTCGAGCCGGGTCGAAACGGGAAGGTACAAACGGGAAGGTTGTATTGGAAATGGGTCGAAACGGGAACCACCCTACCGCATCTCAACAGCGTGCATGCGTCGAGCTTCACCGCTTTGCACTGGAGTGCTAGAAGCAGCGGCTGACCTGGGGGAGGGTTAGCGCAATAGGCACGGAATTTATGCTCAGGGTTATTACAGGTCGGCCTTCTTTGACCTGGTTGCAAATTAATCTCTAATAAAAAAAAATAATGATAAAAAAACCTAAGTCGAGAAACGTAGCTGTCGATCGAAATATCAGCGAACTTTGACCTAACTCGGATTCTAACGCAGCTAAAAAGCGGTGTCACCTTTAAAGCGCAAAAGTAGGCTTTCATAATATTCATAATATTTGTCGGTGATAGTTTTTGCAATTTATGATATTACAGTCACGAGTTTGGTAGGTTCATAAAACTTGGGGGACGCGTTTGTATTGATAGACGTGTAGCGGATATGCTGATTCTTGCTGGCATTTTACAAACCACTATATTTACAAGAAAAATAAACTGCCGAGTGTAAAATAGGGAGGGGAGAGAGGCTTTATCTCAAATGAAGTGTAGCGCCAAGATTTATTTTTGGACCATTTTTAGTAGCCTTTTAAATAGAATCTACTCCGACTAGAGCCTTATTTCTCAAAAAAGGTTGTGTTCCTTTTGCATCCAATCTACTTTTATCACCAAAAGTAACAAGTAATATACCCCAGTAGCAAAGAGGAACCGTCAATCATGATCATAAAAAAGCTCATTTAGAAACGAAATATTTTTTTTTTCCTTTTTAAGTACAAGTTAACAGATGTCGTCTGCTCCAAAAGCGTCAGCGGCTGCTTCAAGCCAATATTTTGCCTGCTACAGAACCTGCCACAATAGGTCAAATGCCGCTTCCATCACTGGATGCTCCAACAAAAAATAGGTACTAAATCGGAAAATGTTCTGGTTTATCTATTAAATTATGCTTCCATCCACAAGTAGAATTCACATATTGTAAAGGACTCAATTTTCACGAGAGCCCAATCTTCATGAATTTTGTGAACTGAAAAATACTGTAAAAAATTGATCTCGCTAAAATGTTGCCCTATGGTAACAGCTCCCCAGCACATCACCCCAAATTGTGAAGTTCTGTGCTCGCAAAATATTTCCGAAATCCACACTCTGCAAAATTCAGGAAGATATCGAGCTCGCGAAAATAAAGTCCTTACAATAATGAAGAGAGATCTAAGACAACTGCAAAGTATAGGAAGTTAACCAATCACTACGTTGCTAAAAGTAATAAGAAAAAATAGAGAGAAAAGGAAATCTGTAATTGTTTTCACCTCAAGAGCAGTAGTAAAAAAAGCCCGGCTCCTCGCAGAGCATTACTAATTTCCCCTTTATGTGAAGAACTAAAATACTATATGTAGGTGCATTTTAGATTAGATATATGTTACCTTATCAAGACTTGTACATTTTAAATGCCAAAAAGCATTGCTTCTTCCTCCGACAACCAAACCTTGTAAGAACTACTTTGTGCGGCGTACGAACAACGCGCGAAATTTCCTTTTTCCTCGAGCTGAAAATAATTATAGCTACCTAACCTTTAATAAGAATGTTGATCGTGTACCAGTTACAAAATATTAAGACTCTACAAGGACATTGATGGACGCAGTGTGTCGAAGGTGTGACAGGGCAGTTGCTCCTATGCCTACTCGACTGCCAAGGGGCTTTGACATCATCGTGCTTTGACGAGCGTGCAGCAAGGCAATTTTCAGGATCTAAGAAGGAAAAGATCCTCTAATGGCACATCAGGCGACGCCACATGCCACTGATGTTTCCGAGAGCCCCGTATTCACTAAAACATTCTGGGAAAAAAATGAAAGCCGTTTACAACTCCCTGTAACGCCGGATTAGAGCGCAGCTCTTGAGGAGGAGGATGGAGGGGTACTGAGGGATACGATGGAAGGGTATTGAGGGATAGGTGCCTCCCTGAGGTCACGTGGCTTCAGGGGGTCACGTGACCTGAGGGAGGTCACGTGTTCTCGGGGATCACGTGACATCAGGGAGTCACATGACATCAGGGGGTCACATGACCTCAGGGTGGTCACGTGACTTCAGGGGGTCACGTGACCTGAGGGAGGTCACGTGACCTGAGGGGGGTCACGTGACCTCAGGGGGTAACCCTCGTGAGGGTAACCATCGTGACACTCATGAGGCTAACCCCAGTAACCATTGTGAGGGTAACTCTCGTGACCCTCATGAGGGTAACTCTCGTGACCCTCGTGAGGGCAACTCTCATAACCCTCGTGAAGGTACCTCTCATAACCCTCGTGACCCTCGTGAGGGTAACCATCGTGACCCTCGTGACGGTAACCCTTTTGATGGTAACTAACCCTCGTAACCCTCGTGAGGGTTACGAGGGTTACCAGGGTTACTCTTACGAGAGTTATGAGGGTAACCCTCATGAGGGTTACGAGGGTTACGCGCGGTTACGCCGACGTCGACGCCGACGCGGACGGCGACGTCGCTCAAGCCGGAAACGGGCGCCTAAGAGCTTCGCTCTAAAAGGAGTGCTCGCTGATTGGTAGCTTACATCCATAATGGTACCAGTTCAGTTAGCCAAGCGACAAAGTTTTCTACACAAACATCTGACCGTATCCATATCATAATCAAAGCGAGGTATTTCGGCGTTTCGTTCACTTTGCCCTACCCTCGAATGTCATTTCTCGCCAGCTGAGAACACTCTACTCTCACTGCAAGCTTCGCTCACTTCACATGAGTCCATAGTGTTGCTTCAGAAAACAATGCAACCTCTTAAGAGGCTCTTGACAACCACTCGCACTGCCAAGCAACACTAAGCACAAGCTTTGGAGTCGCCCCACTCATCATCTGGCCACTCGAGGCAACATCACAAACAGCCGCATTGCAAAGACCAGTCGAGATGGAAGCAAGTTACCTACCAACGACTTCCTCAGGAGGCCCCTGGTTGTAGTTGCCCTTGAAGCCTCCACCGCCGCCACCGCGGCCCCTGCCTCGACCGCCAAATCCACCGCGATCTCCGCCGCCTCTTCCACTGAATCCTCCGCCATGGTCGTCGCCACCACCGCAGCCTCTAAAGCCTCCACCCCCACCTCCTCCGCCGTAGCCCCCGCCACCATAGCCACCTCTGCTCATCCCTCTGCAGAGAGGCAGCACAGTTGGACATGAAAATGTAAGACATTGTAGGTATCACAATCAAGCTTGGGGCTAGTGCCTTGGGTTTTGGAAAGGAACTGGGTTTTTTACCAGATGCTTATTGGAGGGTTTAGGAAAGCACCATTCCCGGTTCACCCCTAAGCCAAAAGTGCGGTGGAGGTTGGACCAGTCGTACGCCTATCTTTCACCACGTTATCATGCTCATACTGACAAGGAACAAAGGCGTCAATGGATGAAAGGGAGGTGGCTGATTGGTCCGGCGAGCGCATAACATCCCCCACACTATCAGCTGAGGGGTGAACTGAGCATAGTGCATTTCATTCACGCAAGCAAAAATATTAAGGGGGGATACTATAGTATGTTACAGGTCAAGAAGGTAGCGGCAAACGCCCCTCAAAGGGAATCATATATCCCTCCGCCACCTCCGCATCCAATAACGTCCCATCGTTTCCGTGACGTTGCGGCCAACGCGCGAGGAGGGTCGTGCCTTTCTGTACATATTTGCTTTATCTCTCGACTTTGACTTAGCATTGTGGAAGCCACGAGAGGGAGATTAAGTCTTCCCCCTTCCGATGGAAACAAAGACGACTTTCGGGGATTAGCTTCCCCCTCCGATTGATACAAAGGCTGCTTTCAGGGGCTCGGTTCCTTCTCCGATGAATACAAAGGTCGCTTTCTTAAAAAGTGGGGGTCGGAGATAAGTTGGCACCACTCTGTGGCCATTATCTATCCATTGAAGCGGAACAAGGAGCGTTTCCAGTGAACTCTTCTTTCGAATGCGGAGGGATTTGAAACCGGCGCACCACGCTTGTGGGAGGAGCTTGTCCTACCTTCTTAACTTGTAACCGACTATACCCAGAACAAAGAAATTTCTGCAAGAAAGCCGATTTTCAAAAATGCCACATTTACATCCACCAACATCTAGGGAGTATTCCCAGAAAGTTTAATTTGTTTACACTGCATGGTTATTTTTTTATAAATTATTTTCAGTCCAGCAATGCTAAAGAAAAGGTAGAGGTTCGAGCACTTTGAACACGTTTTTCTCTGGTCCACTTTTTGGCATAAATTTCACTTTCATAAAACTATTGTTTCAGTATGAAGCTATCGAGACTTAATATTTGTGGCTTATATGCCGAAATTTTATGGAGCTGGTTACTATTAACTTAGATTTTGCATTTTCATGCTCCTTTATTATGAAACATTGTAATTTGCAAAACTTGGCAAGTGTAAAAGAAAAAATTCGCAATTTTTTTTACTTGAAAAGTGCATATTTTCTGACATTTTTTATAGAAACCGGCAACAGGTATTCCAGTATGCACTCCACCAGAAAAATATGTGGTTATCAACACCATTTCTCAACGATAGATTCATTGAGCAGATTCCATGCAAAGCTATGCTTTACTTCGTTCTGGGGATATAGTACCTCATAAAATTGGTTCACAGGGCTGACACTTTGCATGCCCTCCTTCTATACGACCACAAACACCACCTGCAAACATCACGCCGATTGAGTGAGCGGTTCAAAAGTTGACATTCCCAGGTAGTGTCCCCACTTTAAAGAGAACTCGTTGCATATTAGAGAGAAGTTCATTTAGCTATTTGTGAGCAACACTCAAAGGGCTGACCACCTCACTTCATGCATATAGAAGCAGCACACTTCAAGGCTATTAGACAGAACTGATCACATCAACAAAAAGTGGCAGAAAATCTGACAAAGGTTTCTCATGGCATAAAAGGTTAGTTTTGACCTAAATGTGACACTTTTCAAAGTTGATATATATATATATATATATATATATATATATATATATATATATATATGTATGTGTGTGTGTGTGGGTGATTTCATCTCAAATCGTGCAGGCAAAAAGGGTCGAATTTTTAATTTCGCTGAAAAAAAAATATATGTTATGGCATCGTCTCTAAAAACGCAGTAGCCACAAACCGCAAGTTCGTCGGATTTTTCGTTCTCAACTTACGAATTTTAAAAGAGGCCGCGGCGGAAAGCAGTGTTTTTCACATCCATCATGTGTCGGATGTTTCGCTCAATCTCCCGCCGTGGATTTTCAGTCCACATTATATTAAAAATTTTCAAGCAATGTGTGAGCACAGGTAAAAGGCTCTAATACCATGAAATAATTTTAGGCGTTTTGCTTTTTTTCTGTAAAAATGTCAAAAACGCCCCTCCGTTAATTGTTGACGAACTTTGACAACTAAATACTGGCGATTTACTTGGGTTACATCAATAATTTTTATGTCTATGGAGAGCCCAAAACACGTTCTTTATACATATTATAAAATCACTCAGCTGTATAAAATATCCTTTGAGGGACGTTTACGTTAATGTTATGCGAAAACCAAAAAGTACCAATTTCGAAATCGATTTTCTCAAAAAAACCTTTTTTTTTCTTTTTTTTTTTTGTTAAAATGTAGATATGATAGTTGTCTACTCGAAAAGCAAGTCGAAAAAGTGTGTATTTTGCTTGTATGTTCTATATTTAAGCATCAATATCGTACAAAAACGTGTTTTTACGGCTCGAAACGGACTTGCGAATTGCGCGTCTTCACAAACTTGGAAATATTTTTGCCTTTTTTCAACGTTCCCACAGAAAAATGAAATACAGTAGTTCCACCCTGTTATATTTATTGATCATTTAAATTTTATTATAGGACAGCAAGCTACATCGGAGGAGTTCAAAAAAGAAAGCAACACTTCTTAACAGACCAGCAGGCGTCGTAAATTTTTAATGTGTAGAAATCGGCAGACGTCGTATTGATTCGGGGCCTTCCTTCCGGAACCAGCAGATGACCACGACCTTTCGCGCTCGTTGTGTTAGATAGGACGGCCCGTGACAGTAAAGCGAGCAGCGAACCCTGTGTCACGAGGAGTGAAATGGTACGAATGTGTCGTTGACGCGGCGAACAGTGACGGCCACCCAGGAGGAGTCAGTCAGTCAGAGTATTGCAGAAGGGAAAGCAAAGGAACTGTTGCCTGGGAGGATGAGGACGCCACAGCCTTACAATGTCGACGATCAACAACAGTTCTGCCGGCCAAAACAACGCCGCGTGCGCGCTAAAACCGGCGGCGCGGGACAAAAATCCCGCAGACGGACACACGAAGATGGGCCGGTTTCGTTAGGGATGTCGGGAAATTTTCAAATCAGCCATACGTGCACGCGTGAAACGATACCGCGTATTTGACCAAGTTTCGAGCGCCCTATTTTTGAAACGGCCGTGCTCTATCTCTCTCCGCGGAGATCCGATAGCACCGAAGGGTTATCTCTTTTGGAAGCAGCAAAGCCCGGAGACTAACATTAAAAACGAGCGTGTTGGTAAATATACTTGTGTTTATTCTGCCCGGAGACTAGTTGGGTGGAAGTCAGCCTCCTTGTCAACTATAACAGTTTGTGAAGAGTGGTCTTCTCCCGAGATGACAAGTTCGCCGGCTGACGTGTTCTTTTGAAAAAAGGAAGGGGATGAGAGAAATATTTAGTAACTACAGCAGTGGCGTCACGACGGTCAGCGGCACCCCGGTAGCCCGCCACGACACCCCCCCCCCCCCCCCCCCCCCCGCTCTCGCGTGGCCCACCGCGACTCCCCCCCCCCCCCCCCCGCTCTCGCGTAGCGCGCCGCGACCCCGCCGCTCTCGTGACCCGCCGCGACACCCCCCTGAGCGCTGCGCTCGGGGCGGTCCGCCCCCCCCTCCCCTCCCCCGCCCCCCCTTGTGACGCCACTGAACTACAGTAACTACCTTGAAAGCTCCTCTCCCGATATGAAGCTCGAGGCATGTTAACGTCTCCGTTACCTACTCGCGCATCGCTGCTCAAATCTATTCTTCACTTTGTTCTGCACAGCCACTGTTCCGCACAGCTGTCGTGACTGTGCGGAACAGAGTGAAGAATAGATTCGAGCATCATCTGGACGCCGTCATCCTGCCAGGCTTCAGTGTCGTGGGACTGGACTCCGCGTCGGTCAGTTAAGACTTTTTTTTTATTTCGTGTGCGTTTCATCGCCCCGCTGAACTTTGTTTCTCGGGTGCGATTCTGCTAACGTTTTTTTTTTTTTTTTTTTTTTAATGTTTTCTTACTAACTGTTTGTTAGCATTGTTTAGTTGTTGGGTTTATTTCGTCATGGTGTAGCGGCCTGACAGTGCTGTGGAGAGCTTGTTCTCACGCATTTGGTTGTATCCCGTTTAGGGAATACCCGGAGGAGTTGGTTTGTTGTTCTTGCCGTGTGCGGCTAAGTTTCTCCGTCTTGATTATTTTTTTCTTTTTTTTTTTTTTTTACCTTTACGTGTTGTCGATTTCTTTGTCTAACTCTCCACCAGGTGTGGACCTATCGCCTTGCCACCGCTCGAACCTAAATCTTTGATTTTTTTAACGCAATTGTTGTAAGATCGGAGTTGGGTAATTTTATTCTTATTTATTTATTTTTAGTCCCTACCCCTCTCCGTGACAATCTCTCCGTATGCTTCGGACCGTTTCTGTCTCATCACTTTTGTGTATTACGGAAGTGAAAGGTCATTCCCTGGTGATCTGTGCTATGTGCGGTCAACAAACCCTAGCGTTTGGTTTCGGAAAGAATTGTATTTAATATATCAATGATGTGGTGACTTTCTATGTCTTAGTATTATGACAGCTAATACCTAGTCATGCTAGTTTACAATGAAAGTTTTATAAATCGAAACAATACAACGTCTGTGCCTCTTCGATATTGAAGGTCTACTAGGCCTGCTGATTTGATATGTTTCTCATGGTTTCCCTCTCTTATCAAAACATAAATAACTATTCAATATCACAAAATATTTTTATATTTGATTACAAAACGCAGACAAAAATTCAAGAAAACTTTTTCACAATTCATAGAAACGAACGGGTCGCTATGTCTGACTTAGGTCTTGCAAAACGAAGACGTCTTTTTCCGATATTGATGCTTAAATATAGAACATACAAACAAAGTGCACACTTTCTTGACTGGCTTTTCGAGTAGACAACTATCATATCTACATTTTAACAAAAAATAAATAAATAAATAAAAAATGGGTTTTTTGAGAAAATCGATTTCGAAATTGGTACTTTTTGGTTTCGCATAACATTAACGCAAACGTCCCGCAAAGGATATTTTATACAGCTGAGTGATTTTATAATATGTATAAAGAGCGTGTTTTGGGCTCTCCATAGACCAAAAATATTGATGTAGCCCAAGTAGATCGCCAGTATTTAATTGTCGAAGTTCGTCAACAATTAACCGAGAAGGCGTTTTCGACATTTTTACAAAAAAAAAAAGCAAAAGGCCTAAAATTATTTCATGGTATTAGAGCGTTTTACCTGTGCTCACAGATTGCCTGAAACTTTTTAGTATAATGTGGACTGAAAATCCACGGCGGGAGATCGAGCGAAACATCCGACCCACGACGGATGTGAAAAACACTGCTTACCGCCGCGGCCTCTTTTAAAATTTAAAATAAAAAAGACGAGAACAAAAAATCCGACAAACTTGCGGTTTGTGGCTACTGCGTTTTTAGAGACGACGCCATAACATATATTTGTTTCAGCGAAATTAAAAATTCGACCCTTTTTGCCTGCACCATTTGAGATGAAATCACCCATACATATATATATATATATATATATATATATATATATATATATATATATATTTTTTTTTTTTTCTATTCTAGTCTTTTAGCGTACAGATTGTTCATTGTTTGTCTACTATGGACCGACACATGTGCTCATCAGCCATGTTTACCGCGGGGTCTTCTGAACCGTGCTGCCGCCACTGGCCACCTAGCGGGGGCCAACTGAAACACCTGCAATAGTATATTGTAACATCCCCTTTCTTTTGGGATACTGGAATTACCAGTTTATTAAGGTACATAGTCCTTCAGATAGTTCGGTACTCGGCATTCACGAACTGGTCGAATACTTGGGCTGCTTGGACCCTCCGATGTTGCCTTCACAGGAGAGGCCGAGTGGCGCTAGCCCACTCGTCCATTAAGTGGCGCTAGCCCACTCGGTGGCCAAGTGGGCTAGCGCACACCAGCTCGGAGCACGTGGAGCAAAAGCTCGCGCTGCAGAACCCAGGGATCCTGGGTTCAATCCCCACCCCTACCCATTTCGATCTGGATGAGCATCGTACTGGCGTGCGGTCGTGTATCACTACTGCGTGGTGCACGTCACCCCAGGCTAGCGGTTGTAATACTGGCTAATTTTCTCATCTACAGCGAGTGACTCGTCGCAACTTTGAAATGGCTGACCAACTACACGCTGTATAAATATCCACATAACCATAATTGTTATTACAGGAATGGTCTGCGGCTGGGTGACACAGCAGTTTCTCGCTGGGCCTTCGTCCTGATGGTGGCTTACGGTCTGCTCGTTGTCCACCTCGGTTTCTTCATAACCATTCCATGCTGGAACTGGCACTTTCCGCAGGAAGACTCCATTTCGCCGAAGCACATTTCCATTCATTTCAACATTATACGATCTGTTATTTGCCCTCTGCACGATTACTCCTTTGTCCCATGTGCGTTTTCCTGTGGGTTGAAGTCGCATATAGTCTCCTTGGTGTAGTGGAGGTAGATCTTTCACCTTTGCATTGTAATGGTTCACCATTTTGTTGCTCAATAATTGTTTTTGACGCTTGCAGTGTATGATCCGTGGACACAGCAGCAGGGTCGTGGTAGGGAGGGTGCTTCGGGTTCTCTTTCCCATCAGTAGCTGCGCAGGGCTGGCATTTGAGTCCTTGTCTCAATGTGTTCCGATACTCCTGTAGTGCTGGGTACGGGTCACTTCTATCCATCACTGCTCATCTTATACTTCGTCTCACCTTAGCATGGACTATTGTTAGCCGTGCATGCTAAAAGCGCGAGCTATAGTTGCTTCGGATGAAGCCTCGGTGGCGGCACGGGCGCTCGTGCAGCGAGTGCTCCAGTCAAGGCAGTCAAGGCTGGCCGCTCGCGCTTGCACAGCCTTCGCAGTTAGTCCATGCTAAGGTGAGACGAAGTATAGTATCTTCTTCGCTGTTTTTACAGCAGCTTCAGCCACGCCGTTGGACTGTGCATGTCCTGGGCTCGATGTCACGTGTTCGAAGTCCCAATTTCTTGTAAATTTCACAAACTCTTCACTCGAGAATTGCAGACCGTTGTCGCTGACAAGAACTGACCTGCCATATCTTGCAAAGTGCGCTTTCATTTTCCAGATGACCGCGGCTGATGTAGTGAATCGCAGTTGGTCTGCTTCAAAGAATCCACTGTAGTAGTCCACGATCACAAGAAATGCTTTTTCTTTGCATTCCATGAGGTCTGCACCCACTCTCTCCCTTGTTTGACTTGTCATTGGGTGGGGCTTCAAAGTTACCTTTTGTTGTCTGTCAGACTGAGCTTGGCATATCTCACATGTTGCGATGTAGTCTTTTAATTCCGAGATCATCTGTGGCCAGAATACACACTCGTACTCTTCGAAGTGTGCTTTCCACGCCTATGTGCGATGCATGAAGTTTCTTCTTGATCTTGTCGCGCAGTGCAGCGGGGACGACAAGTCGCTGTCCTTTGTAAATGATGTTATTTACAAACTGGGTCTTTGAGTGTGGCCTCCTTGACCTTCTTTATTGTCTCTGCTGACATTGAGAGGTAGTTCACAACGTTGACATCGGCGAACTGTTCAAACGTTACGGTCTCTTGTAGATATTCCCTTGACATGGTGTCCGCCAGGACGAGTTCCTTCCCTGGTCGATGCTCTATCGTGATGTCATACCTTTGACTCTGGAGGAGCATTCCTTGAAGTCGTCTGGGGACCTGATCTAGTTGCTTGCCAGAGATTGACTGCAGAGGCTTGTGGTCCGTGATGACTCTCGTATGGCGACCGAAGGTGTACTGATGAAATTTGCCCAGTGCAAAGACCACTGCCAGCATCTCCTTCTCGATTTGTGCGTATCTGCACTCTGTTGGAGTCGGGGCTTTGCTTGCAAACGACACAGGTTGTCCCTCCTGAAAGAGAGCGGCTCCCAGTCCCTTTTCGCTTGCGCCGCACTGCACTGTCAGTTCCTTCTTGGGATTGTAGTAGGAAAGGATAGGGGCCGTCATGACCAACTGGTTTGCTTCCTGGAATGCTTGTCTCTGCTCCTTTCCCCCATGCCGGTGGCTCGTCCTTGTTGGTTCGTCTTCTTATGGGTTCCAAGATCTTTGGTAAGAACCTTGCCAAGCAGCTGATCATACCGCACAGTCTCATGACTCCTGGGACGTCTGTTGGTGGCAGCATGTCTTTGATGGCTTTCACTTTTTCTGTATCCAGCCTCAGCCCATCCTTTGTCAGTTGGTGTTAAAAGACCATCTTGTCTCTTATGAACTTAGTATTCGTCTCGTTGAGCCTGATGCGAAGTGCCTGGCATCGCTGCAGCAGGTTCTCAAGATACTCTGCCTCTTCCGTGCTGGCTCCTACACCGCATACCAGGATGTCATCTGCAACACAGTGGACATTCGTCAGACCGTCTAGTGCTGCTTGTAGACGCTTTTGGAAGATCTTGCTGCTCACCGCAAGTCCAAACGGAAGTCTTTGCCATCTGTAGCGACCTGCTGGGGTTTGGAATGTTGTTAGCATGCTTGACTCTTCATCTAACACACACTGCCAATATCCATCTCGGAGATCCAGCTTTGTGAAAACCTTTGCTTTCGCTAGTTCCGGCAAGATGTTGTCCAAGACGGGAAGTGGATGCCGTTCTCTTTCTAGTGCTTTCTTTAGTGCTTGCAGGTCTATGCAGATTCGCAAGTCGCCTGCCTTCTTTGTAGCAATCACCATGCGGCTCACCCATGTCGTCGGCTCTTCCACTTTTGTAAACGACGCCTCTTTCTTCCATCATCTGCTGCAGCATCGCTGAAAGTTGAGGTTTCACACTGACCGGGACTCTGCAGCTTGTCACTGCTTTTGGTTGTGCTTCTGGGTCGGTGACCAGATGGACTTTTCCTGGGAGTGTTCCTAGGGCTGATCCAAACCCGTCTGGGTACCTCTTGACAATGTCGTTTCTGGTGGCTGCACTTGCTGTTTTCTTTTCTATCTTTGCCACCAAGCGATAATCGATGACAATGAGGCCCATCTTTTCTGCTGTCTCTCTCCCAATGAGAGGTGTGAGCTTTTCGTCCACGACTATGAATTCCACCTTGCGTTTCTTGCCGTTTTCCGCGGTAGCATCCAACTTGCACTTTCTAGCTGGAGTCACTGTGCTGTCATTCCACATTCTGAGAGTGGTTCTTGTAAACACAATCTGTTCAGGTCTCACATCCTTGCTTTGATGACGTTTACAGCAGCACCATTGTCGACTTGGAATTTCATCTCTTTGCCATTCATACGCAGTGTTGTGAATATCGATTTCTCCTGTCACTCCTGCTCATGGCCAGGACCTCTTCTTCTGAGCTCTCGCTGGCTTCCACATTTGCCACATTCTTGGCTCTACACTGTGCTGCAAAGTGATTCTTTCTCTTAGACTTGTTGCACGTTTGCTTCCACGCCGGGCATGCTTGCTTCGTTCGCTCATGGTTCCCGCCACAGTACCCACAGTTGCGCTGCTTCGGTGTCTGTTTTGGCGGCTTTTGGCGTTGACTCTGTGACGCGTTTCCTTCACACCATGCACACTGTCGGTCGTGGTAGCTCCCTCCTTGAATGCCTTCAGCTGAGACTTCGTCGTCTCTTGTGCCAGGCAGATTTTCACTGGGAGGCACTCACTTGATCGAATGATATTTTAGCGACCGCCCACGTTTCACCGAATGACACTTTAGCGAATAGTCGGACGCCGCGAAGCGGCGCTTTCGGGTGGGCCAAATGGGTTCACATTTTTGTAATGAGCCGCCGCAGACTGTCGCCGCGAAGCGGCGTAAACGCAGCGCGGCGGATGGCTTAAGGGGCTAGAGGTTGAACTTCTGAACTACTCAAGTGATCGGAATGAAATTCGCAGGAGAGATTTAACTTCAAATGTAGGTGTACTGTGTGCAAACTTTCAGCTCTCTAGGACAACATGACATAACTGCATAAGATGATGTGGTACTCTTCGTTAAGAAATCTATGATATGCAAATGAAGCTATTAAGCATACTTTTAACTGCTTGAATATAAAGTGGGGGATGTGGGACTTCGGGTTATCTAGCTTTCATAACTCAAATGTAAATATTTCAGGAAGAGTGATTACCTCGAAACATGAGATTCATAATCTGTCCTATATCAATTTTTGAAAACATAGCTTTTTCTCAATGACTTCAACTTAAAACAAAATAAAGTAGATAGCCCGATTCCCCAGTAAATTTCAGTTCAGAAACATCTTGATTGTGCTATCAGAATAATTTTATCCTCGAACAAAAGATTCCATCGTATGAAATTCGTAGCAAAAAGTGTAACTGAGAAAAATGCATTCAAACATTGAACTCCTTTACTCTGT
Source organism: Ixodes persulcatus (assembly GCA_013358835.2). Classification (NCBI taxonomy): domain Eukaryota; kingdom Metazoa; phylum Arthropoda; class Arachnida; order Ixodida; family Ixodidae; genus Ixodes; species Ixodes persulcatus. The sequence continues at coordinate 633,527 of JABSTQ010009369.1, read as the reverse complement.
TAGTGCCTCACAATGTGTTGAAAATATTTTATATCAACGTAACTATCTGGCGCACGGTTATGAAATTTAGTGTAAGGGTTATAATTAGTTTCTAAAACCAAAAACCTCAAAATTGAAAAATGAATTTTTCAAAAAATTTTGAAACTTAGGCGCACGCCCCCGTTATTCGCTAAAACGTCGATTCGCTCAAATGTCGCTGTTCGCTAAAACGTCATTCGCTCGGTTTTCTACGGTTCATCGAATGCCATTTCATCGAAGCACGTTTTAGAGAATGTGCACGTTTTATCGAAGCAGGGTTTAGAGAAAGCAGAGCCCGAGTTTAGAGAAACGCTATTTATCGAAAAGGGAACGCTTTTTTAAGAAAAAGGCTTTCCTACTTCTCGCGTGTATCACTGGTGCGCGTGTTAAGCCATGCCCCCCGCATAGAGTTATTACAATAAACGCTAGAGGCTCAGCTGGTGCTAGTGTCTGCGGGACTTCCGGTTGCTAATTGAAGCAGATAGCATGCAGTCTACATTTCCAGCCTCCCTGTGTATTCCTATGGGAAAACGCGCGTGAATTTTGCCTCTTCGCCGGAAAATGACATGAATAACTTTTGTTATTTCGGTTGTACCGGATAGTATGTACCTTTATTGGTATTGTGAAAGTGTAATTGCTTTAGTTACAGCATTTTTCTTTACCACTGAACGATGTTAAACTTCGCTCTATTTCAGGCCCAAACCTCTGTTGCATGGAAGGTATGTAAAAACGAGCGACGATTCTAAGCAAACTAACGATCGAAAGGAATGTAGAGTGTGTTCAAGGCTCGCCAGCATTTCTGTGGTGCTTATATATTGCTAATATGCCCGTCCTGTGATTGGATGAAAATGACTCCGTCGTGCATCTTTACGATCGGTTAAAAAAACATTCGAACGCAAAAACAATAAAACACGTGAGCTACGAAAGGTTCGTCTTTTTATTATTCAGTTTTTATCGGGTACCTGCACTCTGGCTTCTCCCTATTTGCAAAGCTTTGGAGCGTGCGGGTGACGATTTGAACCCAGAACAAGAATCTTCGCACATATTCATGAGCAGAAAGAATAAATCAGCCCTTATTTATTGAAAATCTGACTATATTACGTGGCTTTCAAGTTATTTTGATCGTCTGCATGCACAAGGAGTTACTTATCCAGTGTTACTGCGTAGTTCTTGCCGTCTCTCTTGGTTTTCCACATGTCCTTCGTTCGTTTGGCACGTATATCCCCCATGCTGGAAAGCGTCGACGCCGTGTTCGCACTAACAGTGTCCGACAGTGCACATAAATACTTGTACGAAGCGGTTTTAGCACCGTTTTTTATGCCACGAATTTCAAATAAAAATGCTCTAACTGACCAATTATTTCATCTGCGTGACTGAGAAATGTTCCAATGTGCCTAGTACGAACAAATTATTTGGGATATTTGCTCTTATAATCGAGCGCAGAGAGAAAATGCACTCGCTTTTTCCCATAAAAATGCATTACCGGAAGTCAATTTCTGACTGCTTGCTGTCTGCTGCAAAATGCAACAGTACACTAGCGCCACCTGAACCTCTAGCGTTTATTGTAATAACGCTATGGCCCCCCGCTGCGCTCCCGCCGCTTCGCGGCGGCAGTCTGCGGCGGCTCATTACAAAAATGTTAACTCACCTGATTTACGAAGCGGCGGCCGAACTCGCTAAAAGGAGGCTCATCGCCATTTTCTTTAAACTGGGTTCTCTATAAAGGCATTCGATAAACCGGGGTCGGTAAAACGGCGTTCGCCAAAAACGAGCTTCTCTAAACCGCATGCCTCCGCTTCAAGATGCCGGCGCGCGCTTTTTCATCGTTAGTCCCAACGACAATATGATCTCGGATCATTTTGTCTCGCTCCGCCCCAAAGTTGCAGTCTCTTGCTTTCAATTTGAGATCAGTTAGAAAGCTGTCGAACGTCTCTTGTTGTTGAGTGCGGCAGCGGAACACATACCTGGAGCAGACTTCGTTTTGCTTCGGCGCTAAATGGCGGCGCCCAGTTTCGCGAGCACGTTTTCGTGGTCGAGCTCTGGGTGTGTTCGATCCGTTGCTGGAGTTCCAAAGTCGATTGTGTTCTAGGCATCCAGTAGCGCTGGACCGCCGACGGTTAGAAGTCACTTTCTGGTCATCCGGCTTGCTTGCCGTTTCTATCGCCTTCAGATAGAAGTTGATCGCCTGCTTGAACGCCCGCCACTGCACGACTGCACGGAGGCGTTGCCGGACGCGGAGAACTTCGGCGGTGGTGCCAGTCTCTCCATCACTTCTTTATCGGGGCACAAATGGTCAGCGACTCGCTCGTTTTTCTTTTCTCAACGTTCAGGATCGACGATGACCACTTCTGATACACGACGCATGTGCTCGTCAGCAATCTTTGTTGCGGGTTCGTCTTTACCGCGTTGCCAGCGCTGCGGCGCTGCCGTGGCTGCCACCACTGGCCACCTAGCCGGGGTCAACTGAAACACCTACAATAGCATATAGACCCGTTGCTCTCGGGCAGGGGGCGTGAGCGCGTCCGCAAGACACGACCATGTTATGCTGGCAGCACCATCCATGCGGCGCTGTAACGTTCGATTTTGCACGTGCCACGTTCGAATGCAAGCATCTGTCAGCATCTGTAAACGCGCGAAAACAAAACGTCTAAAACAAAAACTAAAATAAAAAAAAGAATTATGCAGCTCGCGGCCTCGGCGTCCCATTGCACATTCCTTTCAGCTTTATTGTTTTATTGCTCTCTTTCATAGCTTCCGTGAGCCCTTATGTTTTACTTTACTTGATAGCGAAGCCGAAGCTATACTACTTGCTAAAGCATGTTCCCCTGAACGATGCTCGCACTGCACGAGCGCGCGTGCTTGGCAGGGACACTGAAAGCTCGGAGCTCGCTCTTGTAGCCTCTGCTACGCTGGCACTTATAATGGAATGGAGTATAAATAAACTGTAGTGGGGAAGCGTATTAACGCATGTTCGAAACGCGAACCAAATATTCTATTTTGCTCGCCTGGAGCGCTGCTCAAAACTTGAGAGCTACGGGCCTATTGTAACACAGATGCATGCAAGAAATGATGATCAGTTCTTGAAGAACCATTTTGCATAAGCCCGGCAAAGAAATCATATGGAACCTGTGCAACTTTTGAAACGTCACGATCACTGAACCCTACTTCAAGCACATCACTTTAACAATGGTAAAGAATCAATTGCTGTGGTAAAGAATCAATTGCTGTGTTATGCTATTTCGTACGTTGATATGCCGACCAAAGCATTTTCGAAATTTTCGCATTCTGAAACTGGTTCCTAGAAATTTTGTCACATCAACATTCGAACACCGGCAGATCCAACTACGCGATCCACACCAACACGCAACGTAACAAACCTGTAATTGTCGCATACTGAGCAATTCTCAAGATACTAGATACACACCTTGAATATCAGCACTTGCTTGTTAGATGAGCAGTAGCTAACTCTAAAACAGCGCGGTTAACACGGGACGCCTTTTTCGCAGAGGGGACGCACACCAGCTCGGACGACGTGGAGCTAACGCTCGCGCTGCAGAACCCAGGGGCATCAAGGAGAATGCAGCGATTGGCGTTCCACGCGCCACACGCGCACGCCTTCCCCGTAAAAAAGATTCGAAGTAAATAACCAAAATAAAGCTTTGACGAACGCACGTCTATGATGCAATTTGTTTTAGGCATTTGCTTTAAAAAATTGTTGCTACTGCTGAAGCCAGCACGTGTGGCGAGTGGAACACCAATCCCTGCATACATAAGAGTTCAGTGGTCTATCCCAGAGCCGTATATTAGGAGAGTTTGGACAATAGGCGGAGCAAAGGCCGCCGCCAGCGCCGAATATTCCCCCTACGCTTAGAGCGTAAACTAAATTTGTGACACAGCGTCGACCAATCAGGAGACCTCTACTCCATCTCACAAATGTCGACAGTGAAGACAAAGGCACAGGCGCGTGAGCCTAGCTCAGCGAAACGCTATTGTTTGTACGAGACCTCGTGCATAGGAGGCACTTTCTAAAGCCACGCGCTCATGCCCATGCCTTTGTCTGCACTGCTAGAACAGCGTCCTGAGACTGGCTGAAAGAAAGCAGTGCAAAGGGTGGGGTGCGCGAGCGTCTTGAGACGCGGAGCTCCGCTCGGCACGGCTCAAATTATACTTCGTTTCACTTTACCTGCGAGCGAAGCCAAAGCTAGAAGCGCGAGACCACCGCTTTTTGCATTTCTCCCCAGCTCGCGCGCTCGAGCAAAGGCTGAACGCACGGAGCTTCCGTGCTCGCGCTTCCAGTTTTGCCTTCGCTCGCACATAAGGTGAAACGAAGTATAGTCGTGGCACAAATTTAGAGCACGCGACCACCGCTAGGGGCTGTTTCGCGGCCTGTGGTTGGCCCGAGATGCTCGCCTATTCAAACCAATGTATGGCCAAACTCTCTCAATAAACGGCTCTGGTCTATCCCAATACCATCTAGAAGACAAAGCCTGCGCATGACGTTTCGTTAGTAGATCCCCGACCCGCCCCAAGCGGCAAACAACCCGAAGCTTGACGAGAGTAGGGGCCCCGCGGAGATCCCAGCGTCCCTGGCGAGTTCGGAGCCTCCGCTAGCAGACGAATTCTCCGCTACGCATTGGTTTTGCCCATTTCCGTGCGAGGTGACCAATGAAAACAAATTGTCACGGGTATTCGTTGCTTTGAATGTTAAAAAATAGGTGCCTCCACATAAGTGAAGGACATTTTTTTCGCGTGGGAAAGATGTTAGAGTTTTCAGGTTGCATTTTTGGGACTCTCCTAAAGAAAACACTCTGTTACAACTTATGTAAGCGAGACAAAACACGAATATACCTTCACACTGCCTTTTGAAAAAAGGGCAATGTACAAAGATTTTAGAACGTAGCTACGTTTCAACTTTACTGTTCTTATCAATCAATTTGTTCTGTTGTTGCAGTTCCCATTTCTCATGAATGTCTTGCTTATTACTGTTTTGTCGAATAAACGAATAGGATGAAGAAGCAAAAGGCAATTTCGAACCACGTACGTTAATGCGACGTCGGTATGCTCTGGAAGAATTCCGATTGTGCACATGCAAATCTGATGCTACTACTGAAACTGAAACTAATAAAAGCGGAGGCAAGCAAAGCAGACTTTTTGCACGTCCAAAAGAAGAAAAAAAAAAGGAGAGCGCCCGGACAACTAACGTCTTCGTCGCCTTCTACCATAAACGCCGGCACCCTTTAGACCGTCAGCAACTCTTTCCATTTTTCCAGGTCTACTTTCTTTTTTTATTTTTGAGGGGACGCTACGAGGTCGCGTTCTTTCTTCCTTCTATTTTATGTTGTTGCTTTTTATGTTTCTTTTTCTTTTTGTTTACTTGACGTTCGAACCATCGCGTATTTTGCTTTGCCTTGTTTGGATTAGTTTTTGCTCTGTTTCCTTTAGTTCGGCGTTTACTTTTTTATACCGCCGGTCCGTCTGCTACGCTGTGCCCGGACATTTTGAGGGCCGTCTGCAACTTTGTTGTTTTCTTCCACTGTCGTCCGCGAAAAACCTCCTATTTTCGCCTTCGATTGAGTTTCTAATTCGAAATCTTCATATGTGCTTTTTGGTATTTATCAAATATATTAAACTGTGCAAGCTCCTTATACATTTATATTCGAATCTTATTTGTATACGCCGGAACGTCTGCTATGGGTCATCGTTTGTTGATCAACGGGCCGCCTTCGGGCATACACCAGCGCATACTTGGAGATGGCATGCGTGTCATGTGCTGCCTACCACTGCAAAAACAAGTTTTTGCGATGCGTTAGAAAGTCCTTCTTCCGTTTCCCGAAGACCGAACAAACGTGAGTAATTAAGTTGCTGCAACATTAAAATTAAGCTAAAAAAACAACAAAAAGAAAAGAGAAGCTCCTTTTTTTATGCTGCTGCTTTCCATTTCTTTCTCCCCTATGTGCCACAATGATCGTCGTCGTTGAAGGAGTTTTCGGCTGGGTGATTTGTATCTTTCTATCGTCTGCTAAAGTTTTGTTTTATTCACTGTTGTTCGCTACCTGTTCCCCATTTCTCTTTATTTTCGTTTGAGAAGGGGAGCCCATCTTTTCTGCACAGTTCGGAAAATGTTTGCACGGTCATTTTCTTGTTACTTTTTTTTTTTTTTTTTTGCTGTGCTGCAGCGGCTGGTTAGCTTGCTCTGGTAATCTTAACATGTTGTTTTCGCACGTTTTAATGATCACCTATTTAGGTAAGAAACTGTGACAACGCAGTCTGCAACGGATCAACAGATAACCTCTTACGACGTAGTTCGAGCAGCTGAACGCCTTTTTTCCGCTTCCCAGATGCGCTCCAAACTCGTGTGATCCCCTGAGTGGCGTTTGAGAGCGCTAAATAGACTGCTCTATCTTTGTTTATGCGTGCGTTGTTATCTGATTGTCGTTGCAGTTGCGATCAGTGGATTCCGCTTCGCAAGCGAACTGACCGTAATGAATTGTTTCAGCAGTTGGGGTGACGAAACGGGGCTCGCAAAGCGTCTCCTTACGTAGACTCCGTGTCCTTTATCGGCGTTCGCCGCCGCTCCCGTGGGTTTTCGGAGGAATTACGCCGCATTTACTGGCGTGCAACAGCTGCGTGCGCGACTGCTTAGCGCGAGCTAATAACGAGCTACCACAGTTCATTTGCAACGTGCATGCGACACCATTAAGATTGCCGATCTTAGCAATGTAAGCTCGTTCTCAGCACGACCACTGCAGCAGGCGATGCAGCAGGCGATGGAGCAGACGATGTAGCAGACGATGGTGCTCATCCGGGCTACCTAGGGGGCGCTGAGGGGATCTACTAGTGGTGACGTTTAGAGGAGGAAACGCGCAGGCCTTGTGTTCTAGGTGGTATTGTCTATCCCCACCCCTGCCCGTTTCGATCTAAAGTACCGGCGTGCGGTCGTTTATCACTACTGCGCGGTGCAGTAGTGATACTGCACCACGCAGACTATAAAGTGGACATGACCAACCCGTGTGGAAGCATGATGACAACTGAGGTTTATTGCCAGAAAAGGAAGGCTTGAATAAAGAAGACGAAAACAGACATAGAAAGAAACACCGACACGTGCGAGCGGTGCTGGCCTTGCTCGTGCCATTACGTCGCTGTCAGTCATTACTCTGTTGCTGCATCGTCACTTCCCAACACTCCTTTCCCCCTATAAAAAAGACGAACAGGTGGACGCCGATCTCGACGTGATCTTCTTTCTGCTGGTTCGAGTGAATCTCGACTTTCTTGCTCAGAGGTGACGACCGGTTGTGGTTGTTGGGGTGTCGGGAACGCAGCAGCAGCATCAGTTGTCACGTCCACCTGGGGGATCCGTGCCTGGACTTCTGAGTTGCTATCGCGGGGACGAACTTGGTCTGCATGGCGGCATCGCTGACCCGCTGGCGAACTGATTTGTACCAAACGATGACCACTGGTTGTTTCTACTGTGCCGGGAAGCCACTTGTCTCCGGGACTGTGGTTCTTGAACCACACTGTCTGTCCAGGAATAAAGGGGTTAGTTATATCATCCGGAGTGTTTGGTAACGTCACGGGTAGTAGCGTGTCGATTCGTGAACGTATGGTGTAGCCCATTAATCTTTGCGATGGTGTCTTCCCGTCTTTTCCTGGCGTTCTGCGGTAGCTGTGTAAGAACCGGGCTAACCTTGTATGCATGTTGCCCTCTTTCAACTTCTTGAGACCCTCTTTCACGGTTCTCACTGCTCGCCCAGCCAAACCATTCGACTGGGGAAAATAAGGAGCCGTGCGCATGTGCTGGATGTTGTTGCGCGAACAAAAGTCCTGAAACTCAGCACTAACAAACTGAGGACCATTATCCTAAACTACGGTCCGGGGCAGTTCGAAACGGGCAAAAATCGCGCGCAAGGCCTGTATGGTAGACTCCGCTGTGGCCGTCTTTAATGGCGCCACTTCAATCCACTTGCTGTGCGAGTCTGCAATTATGAGCAACATGTAGCCGTCTACTGGACCCGCAAAGTCGATGTGAACCCGAGAACATTTTTCTTTTGTCTCTGGCCAAGGCTTCGGTGTCTGAGAAGGCGGTATACGCTACCTTAGCGCATGTGACACACCTCCGCGCCACTTGTTCAATGTCTTTGTCTAAGCCCGGATACCACAGTAAGGTTCTCGCGACTGCTTTCATTCCGGATGCGCCTACATGGGTGTCATGTAAAAACTTCAACAATCTCTCACGTGCGCGCTCGGCGATCACCACCCTCTGCCACCAGTAAACTAACCCGTGGGCCACCGTCAAGTCGTCCCTCCGATTGTAAAACGGCCTCAGATGGTTGCTGATCTTGTTCTTGTCAGTTGGCCAGCCCTTCAGGATAAAACTCAGCACCTGACGAAGAACGGGGTCTACCGTAGTCAACCGCCGGAGTTCTGTGGACGGAATGAAAGAGTCATTTAAGGCCTCCATGACAAGAACATACTCCTGCAAGTCTTCACAAGACGCTTCTTTCGCTGGTAGTGGCAGTCTACTGAGGGCGTCCGCATTTTGGTTCAACTCTCCCTTCCGGTACTCTATCTGATACGAGTAGGCACTTAGCAGCTACGCCCAGCGTTGTATTCTTGCGGCCGCCGTGTGAGAGACAGCTCGATTTTGGTGGAAAATGCCCACCAGTGGTTTGTGGTCCGTCACCAAAGTAAATGCACGGCCCCACAAGTACTCTCTGAACTTGGTGACTCCGAATACGAGAGCCAATCTCTCTTTTTCCAGGTGTGCGTAATTCCGCTCTGCTTTTGACAATTTACGTGAGCGAAATCCTACCGGTCGATAGTCATTACCATCCTTGATTGATAGCACCGCGCCGATGCCATACGGGGATGCGTCACACTCTAACCGAAGGGGCTTCGTCGGGTCGAAATGTGCTAGAATCTGGGACTGTTTCAACTGGAGTTTACTTTGTTCAAAAGCTTCTTCTGCGTCTTTTGACCAATGCCATTTCTGCCCCTTGTTAAGCAGTTCGTACCGAGGGGACAACCAGGTTGCCATGTTTGGTAGGAACTTGCTATAGTACGTAATCAAGCCGAGGTAGGAGCGAAGTTCTGACACGTCCGTTGGTCGCGGTGCCTTCATTATTGCGTCTAAGTTGTCGTCTTTTGGGAGGATGCCACGTGCGTCTATTCTATGGCCGAGGTAGTTGACTTCTGATTGACGAAACTTGCACTTGTCTTTGTTCAGCTTGACGCCATTCTCCCGCAATCGCTGAAGGACCACTGGAAGCGTGGACTGACCCTTCTTCTTTGCAACCAGAATGTCGTCGAGGTACACTTGTACCCCCGGCAGATCCTTCAGTAGTAACTCGATCCTCCGCTGGAAAATAGCTGGCGCCGATGCGATTCCGAACGGCAGCCTATTGTAGGAAAATAGGCCCTTGTGAGTGTTAATGACACACATTTGACGGGAGTTTTCGTCCAGGCAAACCTGGTTGTAGGCGTTGCTCAAGTCAAGGGTGCTGAACACTTCCCCACCGTTGAGAGACGCGAAAATGTCCTCGATTACAGGAAGTGGGTATTTCTCCGTGTGACAGGCGGTGTTTAGTGTCAGCTTGAAATCACCACAAATTCGAATGTTCCCGTTCTTTTTTTCCACTGGAACAATTTGAGTAGCCCACTCTGCGTGTGTTACCGCAGACAACACTCCTTCAGCCACTAAGCGATCAAGCTCTTCTGTCACCTTTGTTCTCAATGCGTATGGAACGGGTCTTGCTTTCAAGAACCTAGGAACGGCTTCAGGGCGTAAGAGCAACTTGACCGGAGGTCCCTCCAGTAACCCCAGGCCTGGCTTGAAGAGATCCGAGTATTCAGCCAGGATAGCTGGTAGGTCGTTTTGGCTCATTGACACTGGCCTCGATTCCCCCGGCGACGTCCCGTCTCCAAGGTGAAGCACAGGGACACCACAAGCTCCCATGTCACGGATTAAGTCCCGACCGCACAACGACGGTTCAGCGTAACCCAACTCGATCAGTTTACCGCCGACCGTCGTCCCTTCGTAGGTGACTTTCAAGTTCAACTCGCCAAGGACAGGTAATCTCCCCAGAAAACATGCCAGCCGAACTGTAGTTTTCTTGAGCTTCGGCCATGATTTCTCGAACCTCTCGTAAATGTCCTGTGACACGACGCTGACCGGTGAACCGGTGCCGACTTGCATGACGAGCGGTACGCCTCCCCAGACGAACTTCTGGTGTATGGGTTCCACAAACCCAACAATGTTGCCATCCGTGGATCTGCAGTCTAAGGTCAGTAGCAGGCTTTCATCGGTCTCCGATGAACTCGTCAGTTCTTCCAAGGCGTTGGACGTCTTGCCGTAGCGCGCCTTGTCGCAGGTCCTTCTCGGTTCTTGTGTTTTTCGGTCAGGGCACTGTCGTGCCAGGTGACCATGCTTCCCGCAGCAGAAGCACTTGGCCGATATGAATTTGCACGAGTCCGCTGTGTGTGACCCTGCTCCACACCTTCGACAAGAACCCGGAGGACTTGCGTTCCGTCGTCGTTGAAAACCCTTGTTGGACCTCTTAACGTGATGTTTATCAAGGGTGACTGCGTTGATTTCGGTCTCCGAAGTCCGTGGTAACTTCATGGCTGCGAGGTTACTGGCGGCCGTTTCAGCAGCCAATGCGATGGCTTCTGCTTCCTTCAGAGTCACTTCGCGGCGAGCTAACAATAGCTTGCGCACGTCATCATTTCGTATTCCGGAAACCAGCCGGTCGCGTAGCATCCGATCCAGCATCATGCCGAAATTACATTTCTCCGCTTGTCATCGAAGTTCCACGAGAAATGTCTGCACGGTTTCATCTTCGTTTTGGTGCCTGTTAAAGAATTTGAAGCTTTCGGCGATTTCATTGGGTGTCGGTGAGAAATAGTCGCTCAAAGCCTTGACTACTTCTTCGTACGATAGGTCGTTAATCGTGTTCGGGGCGCACGATGCTCCCAACACTTCAATTGTCCTCGTACTTAGAGCCGAGACAAGTAGCGCACGCTTCTTCCCAGGGTCGATCGGTCACTGCGTTACCCTCGAAAAATGCCTCAATCCGAATTCGGTAGGCAGCCCACTTATCTGTTGCGTCATTGAAGTGGGGAACCACGTAGGCCATGCTGACGGCGGTTCTGTTAGAGTTGTCTGTCTGCCTTCGTCCCAGTCTGACGCGCGTCACTTGCAAAACTATCTAGAAGATATAGAGAGATGGATCTCGAGAGAACACCTTAGCCTGAGCGCATCCAAGAGTTCCGTGATACGTTTCTCAAACTGCAAAAAACAGACAAGCCCTGTATATACTATAGGTGGCACTCCATTACCCGCATCAGACCACCTGTCCATCTTGGGTGTCACGTTTTCCCAAAATTTGGATTTTTCCGCACATATTGCCGGTGTTATCGCGAAGTCCCGCAGGACGCTTGGCTTCATCACCCGCGTCGCAAGGCCAGGTGGGCCGGCGGTCCTGCAAGCACTATATGCATCCTTAGTCCTGCCTTCATTGGAATACTGCTCTGCAGTTTTGTCTCCCCCTCAACAACACCTATTCGAAAGACTGGAGAGTGTGCAGCGCCGCGCAACCCGCAAAATCTGCGCTTGGTCCCCTGGCACGACCGACGTACCGCACCACACATGGCTCAGAACCCTTGGCTGGCGGCCCCTCGACCAGAGACGAAGGATTTCTCGAGTCCGCGTGCTGTGCCGATTGCTCGACGGATCTCTTTCGGAGACTCGCCTATCGGCCGCCGTACGCCTCGGTAGAAGATCAGGTCAGCCCGAACTTCTTCGAGGCAGGACTGTTCGTCACAGCGAATCCCTGCTGCCTGCCGCCAATAGAGACTTTTTGACCATCCCATTAGCTTCTCGTAGCCCTCTGCCCACATCACATGATGAATCCCGGGAACTTTGCAAAGTATTTGCGAGACGAATGCCTTCGCGTCCGCTGCCATCATCATGATTTTCACTCCCTCACTTCCTCTTCCCCTTGAATCATAATCATCACCATCGCCAACGTCATCAACAACATCCTCGTCATCATCACCACCTCCATCACCACTGCCATCATAATTTTAACGCTTCTAGAGCTGGGGTAGAACTATAACTACCAACGCACATGGCGGCAGGCTGGCAGACGCACACGCGTAAGGGTTTTTACCTATCTGCTTTGCCTGGCACGCCGTCGTGTGCGCACCAATTTAAGTGCAAATAAATCACTCACTCACTCACTCACTCATCTACAGCTGGAAGAGTCGTCGCCCGTTGAGGCAGACCAAGTTCTAGGCTGTATAAACATAAAACACAACCCCCCCCCCCTTTTTTTTTTCGGAGACATTACGGGGCAAAGTCATAGTACTGGGTGTCCCAAGGAGCGGCCAGGCTCTTCAAATCGACCTCAAAATTCCTCAGAGCCCCATAGAGAATACATGAGGTTTTTCGCCAACTTAGAAAAATTCTCACATAATAACGGCTGCGCGGATCTTCTTGAAAATTTCGACCTTAAAGACATTGAAGCATTATCGAGGCATTAAGCGGAACAAGTGTTTTATTATAAATTTAATTATATTCTTAAAAAAATCATGAAAATGGTCAAAATCGGCTAATTCGGCACTCTTGCGTTCGGAGCGAATTTACAAAATTATCTAAATGCAAACAGAAAAAGTATTTCGTTTAATGTCTTCTAGATTTGTTACGGAATCGAATAATATCGAAATTATTCATGTAAGTTGATCTGTTCCGTAACTACAGCGAATATAAAGAACCAAGGTGTCGGTGCTTGTTTTCATTGTTTTTAAGGTACCTCTCTCTCCCGTAAGGTGGCGCTCGCTGTCCATTCACATTAGAGTACCTACGGTAGCAGAGTTGCGCATTCAGCCTCGGCGGGTGGCCGTAGAACCGGCTTTCCTGCACGCCCTGGATGCTTTGCTCCTCACGTGACTAAATTTGGCGCGAATAGCGGCGACGCGCGCGCCGCCGCGCATGGAAAACAGGATAGGAGGAGAAGGAGGGCGAAAGCAGGGAAACATACGCCGGGGCGCGAGCAACGGCGGCGGAGCGACCGAATTCACATTTAAATAGTTTAAATATTCCAAGGTTAAATGGCAAGACAAAATGGCTAGGTGACGTAAGCTACCGCCCGATCCAAAGGGCTCAGCCCAGTGGCATAGCCAGGATTTTATTTCGGGAGGGGTTCAACGGCATTCCCCCCCCCCCCCCCCTAATGACGCAGGGTGAGCTCGCCGACACGGACGCTCAGGGAAACATTAGGGAGGCGCTGTTAAGATGAAACGGGTAAAGCTGTATTGTCATTTTTCAAAACGGAGCAGGCTTCATTTACAGGAATACGGGCGTGGTGGCTCACCGTTCTATACCGTCGTCGTACTTGCGGCCCACCAACTTTAAAAGATTTCCTCACAGCACATAAATGCCTCCGATTTTTGAGGTAGCACTGCATTACCAACGCGTGAAGGCCAGACAAAACACAAAGATTGCTATACTTTCACAAAAAAATAAACAAATAAGCAGCAAAAAAAAATTTGACGCTGAAGTATTGGAGCAACCGACCACGCACAAACACTAGGGGCACATATTTAGGGCGAAGGTAATTCTGAGCAATCACAAAACCAAAGTCTATTATCTATTAAAGCAAATTCGTGCTACAGAGCAAGATGACAAAGGAAAGAGAGTGTTATCTTTGCTAGGCCGCTTTATCTTGCAGCGTGGTCCAAAGGCAGCAGCAGCATATCCTCGGGGTAAGGAAAAGTCATCAGTCCGAACTCGTCGTTCCGTCACTCGGAGAAATGACATGACGCACCACACAGAAACTACACGCTGAACGTGGAAAGGAACTTGACTACCCTTGCGCCTAAGCGTAGTGAGAATGTGAAGGCTAGTGTGCCTCAATGCCCTTCTGTTTAGGGTGATGTCATCGTTTGTAGTACCCGATGCCGACAGCACGCGCTCACGGGGAAAATACAAAGAAATCGCAGGAAACAAAATGTCGCCGTAACACAGTCAGCGCCACGAGCGCGTGCATGCAGGGACACGCTCTTTCACGCGCTTCAGAACAAAAAATAAAAATAAGCGTTCGAAACAAAATGGCCAGATGTCATCACCCCAAGCAAAGCGCACATGAAGGCACCCTAGTGAAGGCTTGTCTCTTCGGAGTTTCTGATGTTCCGTGAAACGAAGAGATTAATATAATAAGGAATTGCATCGTACGCCACCTCGACATACAAAGCAGAAGGCAAGATGGACTTCGTCGCATCCGTGAGCGACGATTTTCGCAAAGTGAGGGAAACTTCGCCAAAAATAGGGAAATTTTAAGCGTCCAATGCAAGAGGAAGAAACGTGAAGCGCCCGTCACGTCTGCGGTATAGACCGTTCCATTAGGGTCATAGCAGAGAGGGTAATAGAGAGAAAAAAAAATGCACTCCCCCACTCACCCCGCATGTCGTCTGCTCCGCCGTGTGGGCTGTACCTAGCATCCGGCTGGCGTGCAAACTCTGTTTAAAATCGCGTCATTTTCGAAATTTCAAGCGCAGATGCGCAGATTTTGTACGCCAGTTATCGTGTAATACTATGCTAGATAAAAAAATCTAACAAGGTCCAACTGCGCTGTTACTTGCGTGGAAATAAAAAGAAATAGGGAAAACTGTGTCAGATTGGCCGGTCTCTCCGGCGAAAAGTAAATCCGGTTGCTGTACCTTTTTTACTACACAAAGTTCGTACTGGTGTAGGCCATTAGCGACCATGAGATGAAGTCTGAAATAATAAATAAAAACGTGCTCTCCTGCCGCAATACACGCAGTAGTTGAGGGTAGTACTGCCGGCTGACTCAACTGCTATTTAAGGCCACGGTCCCACTGAATGTGGCAGTTTAGGTACTTTTTGGCAGGTCATTACTCATTTCCTTTTAAATACTGTTTTGTGGGATTGATGTCATTCGAAAGGCAATGCAATCCTCTTTCATGTGATATTACGTATGTATTGGTTTATATTGTTCCTGCTCATTTGTAGCGTTCCGAATATGATGGCGCGGACCCTCACTTGCTCCGCTGGTTCATGTTTCATGAAAAATCTATTAAAGATAACATGGTTCCAATAGAGCAGTTTTGTTAAGATGATCTCGGAGCAGAATGTAACGATATGCTTTTTTGGTATTTGCAATACTTTGTTTTGTTCATCTCCCCAAATATTGCCCCAAAATTGTAATTTTTCAGCACAAATATGTTTTTAATGACAAGTGCTAGGGCAATGAAATTAGCTACAGATGTAGTCCTTATAATTGGTAATATGCAGAAAAAAAAGTTAATGTTGTGTAAAAATATTTTGTTTAGATATTCTATATCAAACGTTGCACTTTTTTGTGCTTCGAGTCATGGTACTTCAAATGCCGCTGAGGAAATAATTGAACTATGATAAAATCTTTTATAACATTTGGAACTACAATGGTGGCTCAAAAGGTGGACGGTGGCTTTTTTTCATTTTCAAATTCATAACGCTCCAGGAGCCCTTCAAACTTCCCTGTTTTTGACGCATATCTATTTTGGACATCAAACAGATTTATTGGCATCTAGTAACATTTATTGTTTGGAATAGATATATATTGCAATCTATTAGGTTTTCACAATGATCTTGCTTTGGTTTCTTGATAGTTGTAGAGCTTAGCTAATTTTAAAAACAATTAAAAGCTGTTTGGGTGTTTTGTTGCGCTACCTGGCGGATGGCCGACAAAACTGCTGATTTCTGATGTTCAAGAAATTTTCGAGGGCGGCGTTGGCGTCTGTATCATCATCAATCTCCGTGTCTTTTTACCTTCACATTTAGAAAATATATTGGAAGATTTACTATCGATAAATGAATGGTTTAAGTACTGGGTCAGGTTAAATAAATCTAAGACAAATAATTACACAAGCGTAGCGTGATATAATGTGTTCCATATTCGATATGATTGAAATCAACAAACAATAAAGACGAAGAGGAAAAGAATACACCCGAGTTCACTTCATGCCTAGAGCCACTAAATGAGCTGCGCTTAAAGTATCGGCACTCCGTTCCCCAAAATTGTTTTGGGCGCCGCCATTTTGGGTCTTGTGCAGAGCAAACGCAACTGCCGATCGTCATGATCCAAAAGTGCGACTTCCTCAGCATTGGATGCGGTGCTAGGAAGCTGATGCAATATTGCTATGCTCTGTCGCGGGTTGTTTAAACATTTGTGGAGGACGGAAAAGCGTTTCCTGTGATTTCAGATGAAGCTTCACATAACTGGCAACCATGATTTTAAGCCACAATATTGCCAAGTGTCGTTACTCTGAAGCATAGCTAATTTACTGGTACTAGCGGGAACAATGAGTAAGAAGCAGGTGTCAAAAGGTAGTGGCTTGTGGAATCCACGGGGCTTGCGTCATGGCCCCTCCAGGTATTACAAGCTTCTTGAAAAAGGGCATGAATAGTGTCATTAAATAAGCTACTCTTCAGAGTAGCGACACTTGGCCATATTGTGGCTTAAAATCATGGTTGCCAGTTATTTGAAGCTTTATCTGAAATCACAAGAAACGGTTTTTCGTCCTCCACTTTAAACAGTTTGCGACAAAGCAAAGCAATATTACATGACCTTCCTAACACCGAATCTAATGCTGAGGAAGTCGCACTTTTGAATCATGACGATCAGCAGTTGCGCCTGCCCTGCACAAGCACCAAAATGGCGGCGCCCACATCACTGTCGGGGAAGAGAGTGCCGATACTTAGTGCCACTAAATAAGCTACGCTTCAGAGTAACGACACTTGGCCATATTGTGTCTTAAAATCATGGTTGCCAGTTATCTGAAGCTTTATCTAAAATCACAGGAAACGCTTTTCCGCCCTCCACAAATGTTTAAACAGTTCGTTACAGAGCAAAGCAATATTGCGTGACCTTCCTAACACCGAATCTAATGCTGAGGAAGTCGCACTTTTGAATCGTGACGATCAGCAGTTACGTCTGCTCTGCATACGAGCCAAAATGGCGGCGCCCCCAACAATGCCGGGGAATGGAGTGCCGATACTCTAAGCGCAGCTCATTTAGTGGCTCTACCGATACTATAAGCGCAGCTCATTTATTGCCTCTAGTTCCCGCGAACCTCCTTTCCCCTAACTGAAACTGAAACTAAGTATGAATAATACACCATTATTATAGCTTATTTAGGTATAACCAACTACACATAATGAGAGGAGGAAGCGGCCGGGTAGGAGAAACGGGGGTTTTATGTGCGACCGTTCTAAACGTCTCAAAAGAGAGAACGCGTGTACTTGCGCTGGTTTAAAAAAAGACGATCCAAAGAAAAGAGGCGGCATGCTGTGTTCTTTGTGATTGTGCGTCTAATTGGAAATTGTTGTGTGCATGTTTATACAGCCGGAAGTTAGTCGGCCTTAGTGGGTGTCTGGTGCCTCAGCTGTAGATGAGCAATTTAGCCAGTGCGGTACAACCGCAAACCTGGGGTCTATAACGTGCACCACGCAGTAATGATACACGACCGCACGGCGGTACGATGCTCTTCCAGACCGAAACGGGCAGGGGCGGGGTGGGTTCTGCAGCGCGAGCTTTCGCTCCACGTGCTCCGAGCTGGTGTGCGCTAGACCATGCACTCGGCCACCGATCCCCCCCCCCCCCCCCCCTTTGTGCGTCTACGTTATATACAGGTATAAGTATTTGAAGATCGACGATGAACGCCGATCGTCTCGAGGTAATTTAACGTAATAACATTATATAAATAATAAACATATTGAAGGACTCAACGACTTAATTTTTCAATTTTTGGATTGTAATATGGCGGTAGTCTATTGTACTTACTGTTGATGAAGAGTAATATGAGGTGACGAGGTAATGATTAAATGATGAGGCTCTATAAGGACGACGACATTAGTGGGTGTCGAACCACAACGTTGCCAGACTTGCTTCAAGTATCGCGTACCCAAAGACCTTTCTTCACCCGCAACAGAATATGGTAGAATCAATGAGGATGATGCTTTACAACTGTACGTGGAACAGGAAAACTGCTCTGTACAGAAGTGCGGCTTATTCGTTATAATGAGAGACGGATTTTTAGCAGCATTCCCTGATTGACTACTTGGAACAAATGGCCTCGTTGACGTAAAGTGTCCCCGTTCAAAAAGATTCTTGAAGCCTACTGAAACCGCAAAGGAGTATGAGGCGAAAAATAAGAAGAAGGAGCCTGGTGCGAAAGGTCGAAATCACCACCATAGTTTCTACTATCAAATACAAGGGCGGTTACACAATACACAAAGAGAATTTTGTGATTTCGTTATATTTACACTCAAGGGCATTGATATCCAACGTATTCAGAGGGATGGCACCTTCTGGTCAACCAACATAGAGCCTTTTCTACTCAAGTTTTACGTGGAAGGCCCGACTTCCGCTGAAATTCCTCACGAGTTGTCCGACCGAATAAACTGCCATTACTCCCGATCTGGGAATCTCTCGATCTTCATTCGTAGGCCATGGTATCATGAGATCGAGGGGTGTAGCTCTTCGTCCGCCGAACATTGCTTCGGCGGGTGTTTTTACCGTGTAAGATGAGACAATCGCGTGCTGCTGGAACAAGAACCTGGCGATTCTTCACCGAGCTGCTTCTTCCGTAAGCTTCAAGAGGGCTTTCTTCGTTTCGCACACCATCTGTTCTGCTTGCCCGTTAGTTGCAGGATGGTACGGTGCACCAATGTGATGCCTAATGCCGGTCTTTTTTGGGTTGTTTTTTTGTTTGTTTGTTTTTTTCCTCAAAAACTTGTTTATTTCATTTGAAGCAAGATTTGGCGCGTTATCAGAGAAAAGTATTTTCGGTAGGGCAAAAGTAGGGAAAAGAGAGTTTAGAACGTCATTGACGCGTTTCGACGTTGTGGCAGGCATCGTGTAAACTTCCAGCCACATAGAGTACGCATCGACCATGACTCGGCAGATGCGGATACGTTTCGCCACCCACCGACTGAATAGTGGATCGTTTTCAGTTACTGTTCATGATGGCGCTGGACTCGAGGAAGACTTCGAGTCTTTCCACAATGTTAGCCCAGGTGCCAGCTAGCACTTTTGTGGAAAGCGGTAAGTGTTCGAAACTTCGACAACGTCGGTAGCCACGTGCTGTGCTTGACACTGGACGCTTACCATTCGCTGAGAAGAAACTTGCTTGTTCGTCTGCCACAAGTCGTCTGATATCAGGTCATCACCGCAACTCCATCTCCCGACAAAACAGGTGGTCATTGTCCGCATGTCCATAGTTAGCAATCACGTGAACTTATAAATTCCCGAACGCTCATAACTTGCCGTCGCTAAACGCCGTTCATTCATAGCGTCGCCATAGCAAATAAACGTCTTCCTATTTATTCTGATGGTTTTCATCATATTCCTTCTCAGCTGTACTTACAACCTTATGTGCGTCGGTACTTCCGAAAATATTGCAACGGCGTTTGTTTTCTGGGAACTATAATGTAACAACCTTTACAACATCTTCCGGATCCCGTGAAACACAATATTTCATGACGTCACTTTTCAGTCGTCGTTATAATGGTGAGGTAATTAGTACCGGCCGTAAATCGCGAAGCAGTTTACTAGACGTCCGCTTCCATTGGTGTCTTGGAAGATTGAGTCTACTGAGCGTGCATTCCTGCGCAAGTTTTCATTGATAGAATAATGACATGCCAATCAACAATTGATACCTCCTTGGTAAGATTTATTGCGAAAGCCCGTGACAACCGCCGAACCGCATCTCCCTATAGGGTGTATTCACTGGCGGCCATATCTGTGCGCGTTAAAGCTGAGCACGTGCTGATGGCGAGCTTCCACAGTTCTTTTGTGGAACCTTTTGTGGAACACAAACCATCAAGATTGCCGGTCTTGGCAGCCTAATAATGCGAGCTCATTCTGAGCATCCGCTCTAGACAGTGACCTCAAATATGGCGGCCAGTGAATACCCCCTATAGGGGGTATTCACTGGCCGCCATATTTGAGGTCACTGTTTAGAGCGCATGCTCAGAACGAGCTCGCATTAATAGGCTGCCAAGACCGGCAATCTCGATGGTGCGGGTGTGCACGTTGCAAAATAACTGTGGAAGCTCGCCATCAGCACGTGCTCAGCATTAGCGCACACAGATATGGCCGCCAGTGAATACACCCTATACCAGAGAACAATTTATACCCAGCCTGACATTCTCGCATACATGCGTTTGCTGGGCCACGCTACTTGAGCCAGCTGAGCACAGCTGGCAGCGGCGCGAGCAAGGCCACGAGGGGAACGTGATGGTGCTCGAGCCATCCCACCGTGAACCAATGTTTCGGTCACCCCACGGGTGCGTGTCGCCATCTATTGGTAGAACTAACGCCTTGTTCAAGATGGCTGCCGTGGGACCGCAGCCTTAAGCAATGAAAAAAAGATATGCTAGTTGATCATTTACCGAAATAGAACAACAGAGAGCTATAGGCTGATTTTGGAGCAGCCATAACTATTCTAAGAACGCGAACCACTTCACAACGGCAGCCACGAGCGAGAGTTTGATGTTCCGTACAGCCCGCCGGTACAGCCCAAAGATGGAGAATGGCAACCTCCCGGTTTGTCGTCTGCTAGCGGAGTCGGGCGCGTGCCCTCTCGTTTTACCCCGCCGAACCCGCGGAATTTCCCGGATGTATGGAGAGGGCGCTGCTGTCGAACAAAATGGTGCCGCCCAGAGAGCGGTAAATGGAATGGCCTATAGACCTTTCCAATGTTTACAAAATCACAGTCCAACATGCGATCTTCACAGTCCAGCACGTGCGTGTTCGTCGCTTCGGAAAGCGAGCAAAGCACGCGCCATACGCACGAACGCTCAAAATGGCACCGGCCACAAGCTCGTTTTTGGAAAGGTCTATACAGGCGGTCGAACTCTGTCCGGAGGCCCTATTTCAGAACGTCCATCGTCTCCTCAAAATCCTAGCGACTCTGCCTTTGGGAAATTTTGTCTCTATAATTCCTGAATGCACAGTTCATGGGGGAAACGAAGTACACGGAGGAAACGACACACATTGAAAAAAAGAACAAAAACAACATACACGATAATAATCCCTGTGGAACGGGAACAAGAGGGTCAAAGGACAAACATAAATCACTAAACACTGGGTGACTGGTGTTCGCTGAAAAAATCCGGATTTTTTCAGTGCGCACCAGACAGCTTGTTGAGTTTGGAGATTTGTGTTTGTCCTCTGTCCCACTTGTTCCCCTTCTCTAGGTATTATTATCATTTATTCTGTCCAGCTCGCCTGCACCTTTGCATTAATAACAAACAACATGAAGCACTTACAACACTTTTTTCGTAACAACAGTGTTTATTTACAATATACTTGAAAAAGCGATTAACTCCACGTTTTTACACAATGCTTAAAAAGTCTAAGGAGGAACGGTACCTCGAAGGTTTCATCTGATTGAACACTTGCTCAGGCGACTCATCAGAAAGACATGGTCGATGTTCTGGTGCCAGAAGAGTTCTTCATACCACAGCAGGCAGCTCGCGACGCAGTTAGCGCGCACGCAGAGATACTCCCAAACACATCATGCGCTCCACGTTCAGAAACAGAAAGGGGCCTCCCTCCCGCACTGTGCCCCTCAATTAACTTATACCAAACGCTGCTTGTCAGACGGTAGCCGACAGTCCCGGCCACGGAGAAGCCGACGCCCCATGCTGTGACACCCGGACTCGTGTTGTCTTTTCAGGCCCTCCCACTCGTCCACCCCTCCTGCTGTCTCCCCGTCAGTCACCGAAACATGGGCGGATCCAGAACTCCGTTTTTTTTTTTTTTTTTTTGGGGGGGGGAGGGGGGAGGTCCACCCATGTCAAATTTCCCTCCGAGAAGGGGGGAGGGGGGGAGTCGACTTTGCTTGGGGGGGGGGGGGGCGACCGCCCCCGTCGCCCCCCCCCCCCCCCCCCCTTGGATCCGCCCCTGCACCGAGACCACCCAGACCAGCTTGGTTAGGAAGTAGACCCAGGCCCGCAGCGCGTCCAAGTGGCACTTCACCATGGCCGTGCGCGACTGCCAGATGGCGTGTAGTACCATCAGCACAAAGACGCACGTCACACTCATCGATTCCCCGCCGCCGCGGAGCAGGTACTTGAAAGTACCCCACTAGACGTCGAAGGCCGTCCTGAGGTTGAAACCCGCCCTCATTTCGTCCCAGAGCACGTAGGCGTTCGAGCACTTGACGAGGAGGTGCCGGATAGTCTCGGTGTTCCCGCGTAGGTCGCGCGAAGAATCCCTTCCCGTGCAGCCCCGACTTGACGGGGAGCACCTAGTGATGCAAAACTATCGCTAAGTTGACTATCGATACTATCGATAGTTTTTCCAAAACTATCGATAGTGTCACAGAACTATCGATAGTACTATCGATATATTTTTTTTTTTTTTTTTTTTTTTTTTTTACAATTGATAGTTAGATTTGTGGCGACTATCGATAGTACTATCGACAGTTTTGCACCACTAGAGCGGACACGGTTGCCGCACCGCCGCTCGCCTCCTATACCTCCTCTCTTCGCCCAAACTCCCGTCTTCGTCATCACTGAAAGCTGAACCAAAGTTGGGATGGTAAGTGCTTGGGCTAGTTGGTGTCCCCTTTGAAAAAATAAAGCTAGAAAAAGAAGAGGGAGCGACGCAAACTACTGTATCGCAAAACTATCGATAGTAAACCGTCGACAGTACTATCGATATGTTTACAATAGTCGACTATCGATAGTTTTCCGATAGTCGATTAACGATAATTTTCCGATAGTCGACTATCGATAGCTTTTTCGATAGTCGACTATCGATAATACTATCGATAGTGGTTTTACTATCGATAGTCACATTTCTCGCGACTATCGATACTATCGATAGTTTTGCACCACTAAGAGCACCTCCATGTGCATGCGAACAAAGACGTCCTTTGTTGCCGTGGAAACGGGGAGGCACCGCACGAACCTGAAGAGACGCGTGGCTCCATCGGGGACCGGTGGCGGTCGGTACAGACAGGTGGTGGGAACATCGCTGAAACCGTGTCCCAGTAGAGTTTGTTCTTGGCGACGGTTGTTAAGTAGTTCCAAGAGAAGAGGGCCAAGAAGAACTCTGTGGATTCTGCGATTTCGCCGTAGAAGCGCAGTGCCGCCGCCTTCACCGTGCGAACACTGGTGCTCACTATCCACCTCCCCAGGTGAGTGAAGCCGAGCTGGTGCAGTGCGCTCAAGAAAGTGGACTCCCCTGTGTCCTGGAACAAAAGAAACCGCTGCACGTGAAGCTTGAGGACGATGTTGACTAGGTCAAGGCTCCCGCTTTCTTGATGTAGAAAGATGTCGTTACATCGCGTCCGCTCCCATGAAGACTTCCCAATGAAGGTAGCCCATGGCTTCTGTGGATCCTTTTGGCCGTCACCCCATTGCAGCAGACGGCTTGCTCCTTGTAGAACACGGCCGGGTAAGTAACGGTGTTGCAGACATGGGTGCGGTTGGAGGAGAGATGTCTAAGCTGCCACGGAGACAAGTTCGCAGCCATGGAGTTGGCGGCCCTCTTCCACACTGCCGCCACTGATTGCGTCGGGTTGATGGGAGCGCCAAGGTAGCAAAGATAAGCTGGGGCACCCAGGTGCCCCAGCTTATCTCTGCGATACTGTAGTCTTCGCTGATGGCGTGGCATAGTGGTTCCAGTTGTAATACGAAGAGGATTGGCGAAAGGGGGCAGCCCCTGCCGGACGGATCTTGCTATAGGGATGTGCGCTCCTTTGACTTCGTTGATGAGCAGCCGCGTGCCGATTTCGCGGTAGCACAAAGTGATCCACACCCGTAGCCTCTCCCCCACACCGAAGTAATTCAGCGCCGCCAGGAGAAACTTGTGGGAGCCCCTGTCGAACGCCTGGCGGAGGTCGAGCTGCAACACGGCGGGAGGCTCGTGTCCCCCCGCAGTTGCTTTGCAGACGGCGCGCATAACGTGAAGGTTACGCGCGATCGAGCGGCCGTGGATTTCGTAGTTCTGATGGCGTCCTATGACCTTCCTGAGCCCAGTGTCCAGTCGTCTTGCCAGGATTTTCGCCAGAATTTTGTAATCGCAACAGAGCTAATTGGTCAAAAGTCGGTCGTCTCAGCGAAGGGGCCTTTCTTCGATTTTTTTTAATTAAACCAAATGCTTTCTCTCATTGACGGAGGTAATAGCTTTCGTGACTCTACGTCCTTCATCTCCTGAACGAGGATGGGGCAGAACACTTTCACAACACCGTTGGCTGCTCCACCGCCTTATATGCATATGAAAGGTATTCATTTGACCCGCGGCCACCTCAGCATTTATTAAGGTTTCTGGTATCCTATTTCCTCCTCGGAAGTTTCATCAATGGTAAACATTGTTTAGACGTTAGTGGACTCTAACCGTCAGTAAACAAAAAAATATGTATAAGCAATAACCATTCGGTACAGTCGATAAATCCACAAAGGCGGTTCCTAGCTGGCGGGTATGTCATCGCTTCTCAGCATAGCACCACTCAGGACGAGACGACTCATGGTAGTTGCTCAGCTTTAAACGATCTTTATTATTGCTTCTTTTTTTTAAAATGCCCAGTATAATAGGCCTAATGAAGCCGATACAGTCACTGTCAAGCGGGTTTCACATGCAGCGATTTTGGCCCTAGAGCGGCGCGATTTCTGCCGTCGCGGCGCTCTGGCCAGCAGCAGCGGCTGAGCGGCACGGTTCCACCAGGGTCCCTAATCTGGGGCCCTAATCTGGACACTTGGCGGAAAAGTCGGCGAGAACTCTGGTGGCTATGATTGGCCGGCGCCAAGGTCAAGTGCGGCGTCGGCCAATCACGGACGCCAGATTTCTCGCCGGCTTTCTCGCCAAATGTCCAGATTAGGGCCCCTGGACAGTTGGCGAGAAAGTCGGCGAGAAATCTTGCGGCCGTGATTGGACAACGCCGCACTTGACCTTGGCGCCGGCCAATCAGAGCCGCCGTATTTCTCGCCTACTTTTTCGCCAAGTGTCCAGATTAGGACCCCAGGTTGGAAATTTTTCGACGCGGCAGAGCGGCAGCTTCCACGCTGGCCACTCACAGCGCGGCGGGAAATCACGTGACAGGAGGAGAAAGATTTCGGGAAAGCTGGCGCATAGGACGGTGGCGTTTTCACGTTCTTGAAGCATACTACAAGCAGAGAAAGCAGACTTGTGCCTATCTCAAATACTCTACTCAAGATACTGTATTTTAAATACTTTTTGGAGTATCTTGGTATCTTGCAAATACTTTTGATCGAGAGTATTTGATACTCTATTTTAATTACAATTCCGAGTATCTTGTACTCATTATCTCAAATACATTTTTGACATTCCGCCATTTTCCGAGTTTTTCGGTATGAAGTGGCGTGGGCGTGGCACAACCAAACGTGTCCGAGTTCTTCGGTGTGAAGTGGCGTGGGTGTGGCATGAGCAAACGTGAACATTCTTTCGAGCAACCAAATCCTGTTGCCTTTTGGTAGAGCTCGTGAAAAAAACATCGTTTTTTTGCCGATTGTGAGTCATATCTCAGCCAAAAGTTCGTGCAATGAAGGTTTTCGCCTCGCCTTCCCAAATGCGTTTTTTGTTTCCTAGAGTTTCCCCCGTAAAATCCTCAAACAGAAGGGGTGGTTTTACGGAAGTTGGGATTGCCAAACTGAGGCGCAGCGCAGACCGGAAAACGACCTACGACAACAATGTAAACTTGAGTGTCAAGAAAAAAAATAAAAATTAGAAGTGGACAAAAAAAAAAGACATTTTTGTTTTGGTTGTTGTATATTTGACCCCCCTACGGCAAAACGTTGTTTATTGTCTTTTTGTCGTCAGTCCGTCACTTTTTGCTCTCGCGAACACAGTTTGTAAGCGAACATTGATAAGCAGAGAACAGGACAGGAAACGAACTAAAAGCTGGATGACCTCTCAAAATTCCAACAAAGTGTCCCCCAACGCTGAGTGCCTTTCTGAACGCACCCTACTTGAAGAAGGTGCGACCACTGCCGTGGCTATTATGTGGGTTCTCTTTGTTATCCATTCACTCATATCCGGCGTATCCCAAGTTCGTTTATAGTGAACTCCCCATATAGGGAATATGGATTGTGGTTAAAGGGCCCATGAAACGAATTTTGGACTGCAATGAATCAATTTATATTGGTATTTTACTAATAGCACATCGTTCAGTGGGCCAAAAGAAAAAAGGTAGAAAGTCAAAAGCCTGACTTTCGGTACGAAAATTGGAAAACCACAGCGCACTATTTCGTACCTCCTTCCCTTCGTAAGCTCGCTGCTTTTCTCTGTGATACATCCGCGGACCCCGCAGCGCGTCATCGGGACCCCGCAGCGCGTCACCGGGCCCAAACGAACGTCACACGACACCGGAGCTCACTTAACTCACCAGCGGTGTGTCTCTTTCTCTCTCCGTCGCTTTTCCTAACGTTCAGCTGGTAATAAGTAAGCATGAATAACCAACCGGCTCAGCTACAGGCCATCACTTAATCCGTTCACCCCGAAGCTGACATTGTGGTGGAAGCTACACGCTTGCCGGACCAAACAGCCACTCCCCTTTCATCACCTCACCTCATTCTCTGCGCGTGGGTATGCGCGAGAGAGCGTGATCACGTGGCAAAAGTGTCGCTGGCCCAAGGAGCACGTAGCTTCCACAGCACTGTCACCTTCGGGGTGAACAGGGTGGGGAAAGCAACTTTTGTCTGAATTTTGAGCGACGGCTAATCTTCTAGGGGGAGAATGGATGTGTCCGGATTAGAGAAACGAGAGTCCGAGCAAGAGGTGACTCCCCCTTTTCGTCTTCTTGAACTGTTTGGTAGAATGCACGATTTGTGAGTTGAGGAGGAAAGCTAAACAAGAAAAAGTTCGAAAAGCGTTTCATGACTCCTTTAAACGATGCGTCTAAGGTGCTCCGAAGGACGTGATATTCGCGACCTCTTTCTTTCTGTCCCAGAAATGTTTTGTAACATGTATTAGTGATATCGCCACGCGCGTCGCCAAGCGAGCGCGAGGCCGAATGGTAACCGCGCTTGGCTCTCGCGCGGAGCCTCCGGGTTCGATACCAGGGAGCGGACTCCTCTTTTATTTTTTCTTTCAACTTGACATTCTCGTTACTTCTAGAACCTTGTCGTCTGATTGAGTTACGAATGTTCTACGCGCGGAACGTTCCACGCCGAATGTTTCAGAAACCCACGTGGGTACGGAAGGTGCTCCGCGTGGCGCTAGAGAAAGCTTGCGCTGGGAAACTCCTTGGTTCGATCCCCACCGCCCCCGCCCTTTTCGGTCTGAAAGAGTTTCGTACAGACACGCGTTCGTGTAGTCACAACTGCGTGATGCACGTTAAAACCCCCAGGTTAGCGGTTGTACTGCACTGGCTAAATTTCTCATCTACAGCTAAGCGACCGGTCACCCGTTGAGGCGTACCAACATCAAGGCTGTATAAACATACAAAAGCAAGCCAATTCTTTTTTTTTCTTCCTTTTTTTTTTGGTCCGGAGTTAATTTCATCTTAGCGCTCGACCTTGCTGTTTTGCCGACATCGACGCCTGCGACGCTAGCCTTTCTCTCTTTTGTTTTTGGCACAAGTTCGCCCCCATTAAACGTTTGGTTTCTTCAGTTATTCACCGCCTCATCATTCGTCATTCGTAACAATATTCTGCTCCTTGTAGTTGGACTGCATAAAATAGCCCTACAATTTTTTTTTGTGTGTTTTGGCGTGCTAATAAACCATTCTGGTAACCCAGATTTTCAGAGCTGTATAATTGTCGTTGTCACTGACGTTGATACAAATTAGGCTGGGTCCGGACATTTCATCGAACGCCGTTTCATCGAAGCCGTTTCATTGAACGCAGTTTCATCGAACGCCGTTACATTGAACGCCATTTCATCGAAACCGTTTCATCGAACGCTGCCTACTTGAGCGGTAGGAATTTTACATCTAGGAAATATTTTTCTTTTTAGCACCGGGAGGATAGCAGTGTTTAAATATTTATTATAATTTATAAACCTATACATGTATAAAAGGAAGAAACCTTTTTTGTCAAGTTTCTATACTTTTTTTAGTAAATGATGACCTCTGTTAATGTGGCCAACAAGAAACGGGAACACTGACGACACTTTTTGAAACTGTGTTCATCAGATGCAGTGATGAACGCACGTCCGTTCAAGGGCGTATATCTTCGTCCTTGAAGATACCTGTTCTGCTTCAAAACGAAGCCGTCTTTGAAGCAGTGATTTGTCTCCGTGTCCCATGATACGAAAAAAAAAGCGTGTCTCCCCTTTTTATTAATTTATTAAAACCAACAAAACCATCGACCTGTCGGGTATTCGACGTACAGTATATACACTGCATGTTGAAGATCCGACCGGTCCACGGTTCTGTCGGTTACAATAAATTAACGAAGAGGGGAGACGCGTCTTTTTTAGGAACATACATGTTCCTAAGAAAGACGCGTCTTTTTTAGGAACACACAAAAAGCGTGTGGCCGAGAACAGCCGCCTACCTCGCCAGAAAAAAATAAGTCGCGTATCCACTCAAGTTTTGATATATATAGCTACCCTCTGATTCAGTAGCCAACGTTTAGGTTGAGAAGAAATTGACCGTGTAGTAACTTTATTTCTGGTGAATTTGGAGCGGCGTCAAAACTATTTTAAAAGCGTAGTAAATTATGTAAAAAGTATTGTATTGCTCTAAAATTCAGTAAAAGGAAATTCGATGAAACGGCATCAAGTGATTCGATGAAACGGCGTTCGATGAATCGGCGTTCGATGAAATGTCCACTCATTCGATGGAACGGCGTTCAATGAAATGGCGTTCGATGAAATGTCCGGTACCCAAATTAGGCAATGCGGAAGTATCTTTAAAAGTAATTGAGTTACATTTCTAAGTATTTGTACTCTACTCAAGATACTTTACAGTGAAAGTAACTTGAGTAGTATTTTAAATACTTTATGAAGCAGGTATTTAGTAACTTAACTTAAATACTTTTATCGAGTATTTTGTCCAACACTGAGAGAAAGTACGCCAGCGACTGGTTTGCGGTTTCTTTTTTCCGGCGGGTCGAGCTTCTTTGCTTCAGCAGTCGTGTCAGAACTGTTCAGAAGATTATGGAGGAGGGGGATTGCTGTCCCCTTCCTCGGAATTTGTTTTCTCAATGTATTACGCGGCTCTTTTTTACTTTCCTCGCCTGGGTACCAACTGTAGCGAGCGCAAGAGACGCTAATCGGAAGCGGCATGTGTGAGCGCTAGTGAGAAAAAAAACTGAGCGACATTGACGGGTCTTTCCCAACACAGATTGTCACACTCACTAAGTAAGACAAAATGTATCGCGCCCAGTTCAATGAACTGTTTATCAGTGAAGTGTCGACTCGTTGCGTTCATTGGGACGCGCAGCTCAGAGAATTTAGGAACAATAGGACCAAAGAGAAACTCTGGGAACAGGTGAATGAGGCCTTGAAAGTGATCGACAAGACCGGTATGAAACCACTGCACTACTACGGGAGGTTCGGGTCCACGAAGTTCGGATCGGCCATATCAGTTGGAGTATTTACATTGATCTGAGGAAGGCGCTGCCCGTGACGCTGCCGAGGATGATCCAAGGTTTCATCCTCCGCGAAAACGAAGTTTGAAAAAAAAAAAAACAAAAAAAACATAAACATATAAGATTAACGCTTATTTAGTATTTTAAACGCTTTTTTTTATTAAGGTGAAATTAAAGGCTAAACTGAAAACTAAGGCATTAAAATTGTTGTTAGAAGCCGCTGTAACCGACTGTTCGCATTTGCATGCTGCAAGCAACATTGGCCATCGCAACCAACGTTACTATATCAACTAGGGGTGTCGCGAACTTTTGTCGAACCGGATTTTTAGGTCGAACTTTCGGGGTTCGACTGGGTCGAACCGGTTCGACGAACCTTCGAACTTTTCGCCAGATTCGACCGGTTCGACTTTGTGGACACTGTGACCAGACCTTGATACAAGCATGTCTAGGTTTGGAGAATTTTTTTTTTTATGCAATGGGTTATTTTATTTTATGAACAGTTGCAATTAGAAGAAATCAATTCTTATCACTGAAGAAGTTAATAACTTAATTTTTTGTACTGTATTAACTGAAATAACCAATCAGCGCTTCCCTTGATTCATCCCTTAGCCATCGCCATCCAATCCGAAGCCAACTGGATAGCCTGTCGCGCATGCGCACACGAGTCGAACCTCAATACAAGGTTTGCCGAACTTTTCACTAAAAGTTCGAAAAAGTCGAACCAGGTCGAACTCGAACCGCGGCCGGTTCGCGACACCCCTAATATCAACTAGGGGTGTCGCGAACTTTTGTCGAACCAGATTTTTAAGTCAAACTTTCGGGGTTTGACTGGGTCGAACCGGTTCGACGAACCTTCGACCTTTTCACCAGATTCGACCGGTTCGACTTTGTGGACAGTGTGGCCAGACCTTGATACAAGCATGTCTAGGTTTGGAGAATTTTTTTTTTTTTTTTATGCAAAGGGTTATTTTATTTTATAAACAGTTACAATTAAAATAAACTAATTCTAATCACTGAAGAAGTTAATAACTGTTTTTTGTACAGTATTAACTGAAATAACCAATCAGCGCTGCCCTTAATTCATCCCTTAGCCATCACCATCCAATCCGAAGCCAACTGGCCAGCCTGTCGCGCATGCGCACAGGAGTCGAACCTCAACACAAGGTTCGTCGAATTTTACACTGAAAGTTCGAAAAAGTCGAACCTGGTCGAACTCGAACCTCGGCCGGTTCGCGACACCCCTAATATCAACTAGGGGTGTCGCGAACTTTTGTCGAACCAGATTTTTAGGTCGAACTTCGGGGGTTCGACTGGGTCGAACCGGTTCGACGAACCTTCGAACTTTTAACCAGATTCGACTGCAATCAAACATTGCCTAGTTTAAAAAAAGTATTTTACAAGTTTTTGATTGTTAATTTTATTAAAATAGGAAAGAAAATATGCTAAGTTTAAAGTATTCAATATATTGTTTTGTTAAAATGCTTTGTCAGTGATGCTTTTACAAACCAAGATTGCTGCCTGCGAATCGCCTTGTTTTGGTTTTGGTTTCGTTGAGCCGGCCAGTGACACCGTTGTGTTTATTTTTTTTTTTTTTTTTTTTGCTGATCAATATATAATACTACATATTCAAAACCTTATTTATTACATTTGTTTTTCAATGTCTGTGGTGGTGGTGTGGTCGGTATATGCTGCTAACAGTGGGTTACAGCGGCACCGAACGTGGACCGACACCACTGCACAATCTCGTGGTTCCGCCAGTTTCGCTTTGCGCACTCGTGGTTTCACTTTCCTCCGCTACCATGCAGCCGGCCAGCGACGATATGGCTGTGATTGAGGACCTCTGCGCGCTGTGAGTTGTTACTTGTATTCAAAGAGATTTGCGTTAGACGCGTTAGCATGACATTGTGACGCAACTTGATTACTTTTAGCTAATATGCTGTTCAACTTCGTGGGTGGTTTTCATTCGTTCATTCACGCAATGGCATACAAGTTTTGTTTATACCTAAAGCGCTAAAATCGGCCCAGGTTAATACGATTCAATTCAACTTCAGTGAAATCCACTACTTCGTCATTTCCATTGTAAAAGATAGGTAAACGTGTATTGGAGTATTCTGGCTGGGGTACTCTTCTTTCCGCTCGAGATCGCAACTGCCCACTAACAGTTACCCAGCTTAAGTTTTAGGTGGGTCATATTCAATCTTGTTGCTAAAGCAATGCATGCCCCACAACAGTTGAAAATGCCATTTTCAACTGTTGTGGCACGCACGCACAATGTCTCAGATCTTGCGTATTTATAAAATCATGTCAGGAACAAGATAAAAATCAAAGGCGATTTCGAGGAAGCAGAGGGCAAGTTAGAGTGGAGAGGAGGTCTCCTCTCCACTGCACCCTTAATTTCTTCTGCTTTCTCCTCTGCAGCTCGTACTTAGTTCTTAAGCTATTATCAGTTCTTAAGCTTTACTGATTATAAGTTAGTTATGTGAGCTTACATGTATTTTTTTTTCCATCTCATAAAGGGAAGAAGCCAATGCCTACGTTGAAGATATGTGTCAAAGTCAAGAGGCTGCGCACATAATGTGCTGTGCAACAGACACTGCCCAGGACCACTGTTATGTACGAGTGAGCCGCCAAGGGCCAAAGGATTTAAACTTGACCGCCATGGCAGGTACAGTCAAATGAATAATTTCATCAGTGTAACATTTTGATCTCCATGCAGATAATTTAGAACTTGAAACCAGAACACCAATTGTAATAATTGGTTTGTCATTTTTTTTATATCTTTAAGAGTTGAAGCATAAGTATAATCTTTTTAGCGATAAATAAAGGTTCATAAATTAGTATTCTTAAACATGCCACCTGGTGTTCTCCAGGTGAGCTGGTTGCCCGTCTATCAGGCCCATAACCAGGGTTGTTTGTTTTTGTTTTTTGTTTTTTTTTTTGGAGGGGGGGGGGGGGAGGAGAAGGAGGGAAGGCCATCTTTGTCGTGTGGGCCTGGGTGAGGGAGGGGGGAGAGGAGGTGCCAACAAAACTGGAAATTTCGACGGGGCCCGGATCCCTAGGGCTCCCCTTTGGATACATCCCTGCCGTCTATAACTGAGGCTACAATTGACAAGGGAAACGTCACTACTCTGCAGCAATCCCTTTTTTATTTAGTGTTGTACATTTTCGAGCTTTCAGCATAGAGCTATAAATATGTTGAAATTTGCCTGACCATTAAAAAAATCTTATTATAACCATGTTGACTGATAACCGTGTCCTTAAGTTCAATAATGGCAACAACGAATAGTGGCACAGTTCAATGTAGAACTCAATTTCACAATCAGGGGATTGCATTTTTAAGTCGCTGATGTTTGCAATGTTTTACTTGCATCCTGTTTTCACTTAAATTTATATGTCATGCATCTAGAAGATATAGCTGAATGAACTTCATCAGTCAAATAAGCCACTATGCTGATTTTGTATTAAAATCTTAGTTCTAATATTTAATCTTTATTGGCTGTAGCATTTCTACTGCAACCTATGTCATTATACCAACTATAGTGTTTGTCTCAAACTCTCA
The DNA here is from genome assembly GCA_013358835.2 of Ixodes persulcatus. Lineage (NCBI taxonomy): Eukaryota > Metazoa > Arthropoda > Arachnida > Ixodida > Ixodidae > Ixodes > Ixodes persulcatus. Next base: position 600,384 of record JABSTQ010009369.1, on the reverse strand, counting down.
TTCAACAGATACCAGCTCTGATCCAAGTACCAGTGGATGTCCCTTGCAAGCACCGACAGCAGACCATGCTTCCACCCCCACCGTCACTGAAGACTCAACAGAAAGCAGCAATGCTCCACAAGCGAAGGAAAGGAAGAAATCCTCCTCCGTATGGGGGCATTTCACCCCAGCCAGGAACCAAGCAGCAGCAACATGCAAACATTGCCAAGTGCGTGTGACTCTTGGAAAGGAAGGGAGCAATGCAAGGTTAGGCACAACAGCACTGCACAAGCACATCAAGCGACACCACGCACACCTGATTCAAGAAGAGATGGGAAGAGTTCAAGCAGCCAACCCTGTTGCAAGGCCAGCTCACAAGAAGCCAACTTCAACAACTCCTACCACTCAACTCACTCTTCAGCAATTGGTGGAGAGAAACAAGACATGGGCACCAAGCCATCCATTAGCAATGGCCCATAACCGAAGACTAGCAGAATTCATTGCAACGGGCATTAAGCCATTCAGTATCGTGGAGGAGCCAGCATTCTTGGACTTCATGAGGTTCTGTGTCCCCAAATGGATCATTCCAGGAAGGAACTATTTTGCATCCACTGCAATTCCGGCCCTTGAGCATTCCATTAAAGAAATGCTGAATGATAAGCTCAAACAGTGCGTGGGAGTCATGGTTGGCTTAACAACAGACATATGGACCAGCCAACAAGTCAGAGACTACATGTCGGTTTCTGCTCACTGGATACGATGCAACTCTCAGAAGAGACTACTGGAGAGATCAAAGGCTGTCAGTTGACATGTCTGGTTTTGGTCAGGCTCACACAGCGGAAAACATCGCTGAGAAATTGAAAACAGTGATTGTAGAGTGGCTTCATCCGCTTGGGCTTGAGGTGGGTGCAGTCACTACAGACAACGCCCAGAATATAGTGAAGGCTCTTCGAGACAGCTCTTTCAAACACATCCCTTGTTTGGCACACTGCCTAAACTTGGTTGTGAAGGCAGCACTACAAAAATTGGGCAAGGAAGCCGAGCAGACGCTCCAGACTGCTCGAGCCATTTGCGGTCATTTCCGCCATTCTCCGAAAGCTCGCGCAATGTTAACAAAGCTACAGCTCTGTCACAACATACCAGCCCATCAGTTGATACAGGACGTTCCAACTCGTTGGAATAGTACATTTTACATGGTGGAGCGAATGTGTGAACAACGGCGAGCTGTCGCCGAATATTTTGAGGACTCAACAAAGCACCATCTTGGACCCGAAGAGTGGGCTTTGCTCAACGCAATGGTAACCGTGCTGCGTCCTTTTGAAGAAGTGACGCGTCTACTTAGCATGGATTCTGCGACGTTGGGTCAGGTGTTGCCGCAGCTGAAATTTCTGGAGATGATGTTGGAAGAGACTTCCAACACGGCACAGGGGCAGACTGCTTCTTGGCATCTCTCCTCGGTCCTTCTTTCCGAGCTCCGCTCAAGCAGGCATCTTTGTGGAGTACGCACGGACACAACTTTCTCTGCTGCAAGCTTCCTGGACCCCCGCTTCAGGGACACATTCAAAAATTATGTGACGGGTGGTGAGTACCACTTGATAAACGTTCGTGCAAGACTGCTTGCGCAAGCTCTCGACGAGTTCAACATGCACAAAAACGGCGAGCCGGCAGATCAAGCCTCCCTACTCCCTTCTCCTTCCAGTTCTGCAATCCAAACAGCAGAGTCATCTTCAACCACCCATAAGGAAGGCTTGTGGTTTGCACATTTTGTTAAGATGGGACTCATGACTACGTCACAGCACCGCCCAGACAGGCCAGAACAAAAGGAGGGCAGGAAAGTCATCAAGGCAGAGCTTGATGCTTATGAATTTCACGACCTGACTGGTCACCTCAACTGTGATCCCCTGAGTTTTTGGGACATGCAGCAAGACCAGTGGCCATCCCTATCTGCTGTTGCTCTGAAGTACTTAGCAAGCCCCCCAACAAGCGTGTATTCCGAAAAAGCGTTCAGCACAGCCGGGTCTATTGTGACCAACCTAAGAACCCAGCTTACACCAAATAATGTCAGCATGCTCTGTTTCATTCGCATGAACAGACATTTGGCCAGGAAAGATTTTGCCATCGAGCCCAGTGTCATCGACTTGCCAAAAGCTGCACAAGAGTGCGTGGTGCCAGAAGAAGGGGAGCCTTTTCTTCAGCGATTTACATTTACGGATAACTGAAGGGCACCTCACCCTGCTGAAACACAAAAACGTGTAGAGGTTTACGAACATCTAGTGGTTCACTGTTTAGTTCCAATTCATTTTATCTACAAAAAATAAAAAAAGAAAGGCAGTGCATTTATTGGCGATTATTTATTTTCAGGGCTGGAACATTTCAACTAAAGAAATAGTTGTTGCTTAAATTACTACATAAAATCGTCCTTAATTGTATACAGGGTTGCACTGCTCTCGTTTTTCTTTGTTTTCAGAACGGGCATTTTGTGTGCCAGCGTTATGTGTCGCGTTAATAAAATGGTTAATACTTCAAGAATATTATTTCTCTACACAATATCTTAAAGCCCCGAGCGGGGGTGCCTGCTCTAAAATACGCCGTCGGAACTGCAACGAGGAGGCAGGCACTAGAGTTGCAAACACGCGCATCGTACAAATGCGTATAAAAATGCTTGGCACAACACAAACAAGACACCCTCGTTTTTTCCCTTTTGTCGCTTTTTGCTTATATGAATATAACATATTAAGCTTGTGCCCGAGATGAGCACATTACAACATTTGACCCCCCTAGCAGTTATGCTGCCAGTCGTGCGTGCCCTTCTGATTGAGAAACGGGAGAATTGGAGGTCGCTTGTTCGTGCTGACCTCCTTGCTCTGTAAATACGGGTAAACCGGGGGGATCGGTGGCCGAGTGGGCTAGCGCACACCAGCTCGGAACACGTAAAGCGAAAGCTCGCGCTGCGGAACCCTGGGCTCAATCCCCACCCCTGCCCGTTTCGATTTGGATGAGCATCCTACCGGCGTGCGGTCGTGTATCACTACTGCGTGATGCACGTTAAAGGCTCCCGGCTAGCGGTTGTACTGCACTGGCTAAATTGCTCATCTACAGCTGGGAGTCTCGTCGACCGTTGAGGCAGACAAAGTTCTAGGCTGTATAAACATACACACAACCCAATTAACGGGTAAACCGGGCAGTGCACGTGGGCGAGACGCACGGAGCGCAAACACGTCATATCGTCGCTATTTCACATTATACTTTTAGCCTAGAAATGCTCCAATGCTAATCCTCGGACACGTTCATCGGACCATTGGCCGCTGAAATCGAAAATTACCCATGGAGCGGTCTTTTTGTGATGCTCTACCAGCGTCTTTACCAACTAGCGTTCCGTCGAGCTAGTCACTGGTCGTCGACTCGTCGCAATCTGGATATCCCAAAAGCCAACAAGTTCAACTAGCCAACCCTGGCCAACCGCGATTTCGCGCATGCGCATACGAGTCGAACCTCAAGGCAAGGTTCGTCGAATTTTCCACTAAAAGTTCGAAAAAGTCGAACCTGGTCGAACTCGAACCGCGGCCGGTTCGCGACACCCCTAATATCAACTCAGTTGTGGAACTTTCCATAGACGCTGTACATTGGAGGGAGTCCGAAACCGTGTCCGATTCTTTTGCGGCGAGGTGGCGCTGCCGGCGCATTAATCCGCGCATTTTCGTCTGCTACTGCTCCGCGGCTGCCAACCGCTGCAACTGTTCGCGAGTCCCAACCCGACTCCTCGGCGACCAGCATGGTTTACGGTTGGTTTTCGCCCTTTCGCCAGTAAAAATACAACTTGAGCACGATAAGTGGTAGGACCATGATGGCATACGCTTTGTATTATTTCAAAACGCCGCCGCCTTAGCTGTGCTGACAGCGCGAAGCGTTTCGAACAACCCAAATTTGTCGGCGCCACAATCCGGTGGCTACAATCAGGGCAAGTTTGTACATACTGTAATAGTAGATGTGCCGTCTTACCAAGGCAATTCCATTGCTGGCCGCGATCGCAGCACACCAATACGAGCGTAAGTATCCGAACGCTTCGATTGCGCTGGGGGCATTGCTTTCGTTCTGTCGCCGTTATTATCTTGGGCACGCTGATTTGATGGACAAGCTAAGTTCAGCACGCCTGATTCTCTGCCTACCTGGAGCTTTTTCGGTGGCATTTTTGACGAGAGAAGCAGTGCGCTGACAGCAGACGACACTTGGAATGTGGTTCAGAGTCAACAGGAACACAGATTCAATGTTTTATTGGTTAAAACAAGTATCGGAATTTCTCATATGTGACTACCAACTGCAGCAGAAACAATTTGAAAGTCGTCTGCTACTGTCAGTAAAAGCGCCACGAGCATCCGTAAGCTCAGTAGGCCAGATGCAACGGCCAGAAGCGCGCCGTCAATGATGATGATAGCGAGTATTAATGCGGAGCGCGCGCTCTAGCGAGTTCGTTTCACGGCACTCGTGCCCACGCGTGCCCACTCGCAGCGTGGAGAGGGTTCATTTCAGGCGGCACTCCACGAGTGGTTGCACTCTCCGAGTTCGTTTCAGCGCTGGCACCACACGCGTGCATGAACTCGCTGCACCGAGAAAATCGGGAGTGCGCCAAAATGCAATCCCGTCATGCCTCGCTCCGGCGAGGAGCGGGAGCAGACGGCGAGGGTTCGTCTGCTACGATGTGTCGCGGAAACGAGAGGAAAAAAAAAGTAGATTTTCTGATAGAAATCGCGTCCCGCGGACAATGGAATCAAACGTGAGCTTGAATTGCGAGCGCCTGCTATTTTATGAAGGAAGCAATTGACAAACCGTGCTTTATTTGCAGGTTTTAAGTCGTCCTGTTGCCGTACAGACGCTGAAATATACCAGTGTGTAAAGAAATGCTCAGAACAAACGCATCAGCGGCCCCAGATATGTTTATCAACATCCGTGGGCGGTGAAAAATTGAACATTTGTTGGCAAAACTCCCCCAGCAGAAGCATGTGACTGCCCAATAAGCACCAGAGAAAGCTAAACATAGCGACTTCACCCGAGGCGCCCTCACCAAGGCTAATATCTGATCCACCTGTAATGACGATCGAAATCGAAAGTCCCACGAAAAGCTTTGCTGGATATTCTAACAGACTAGTCTTAAGCCGTACCCTTTCCGTGGTTCAAGCATAATATCATGATCAAACGGATCAAGCTTCTGCTCGGACAGCATCTTCAGTTTTCTAAGTTTTCTTCAATGTAAGAGACTGCAACCAGCTGCTTTGTAAACAGCTGGTTGCGGAAATTTACGCCGTCTGTTACTATCTCTACGACAGCCGAGTTGCTTGAAGTCATCGCAAATATAAACTACAGGTTGCAGCGACCAACGTTTGTAGATAAACGTTGGTAGCGACTGCACTCTCGCATTCCCACCCATCACTTCGAACAGAAAGGCGCTAGTTTCGGTTTGAGGTTGGTACCTTTTCTGCAACATAGATGGCGGCAGCATCAGTCTTCTGCACTCGGTGCATTTGGCGTGTTCGTTTAAATCCTGTTCTCCGTGCAACACTCTGCGAGTGCGATGCATTCTGGGAGAGACCTCGAACGGTGCCAGTGCGTGTGAAACGAACTCGCTATAACAGGCGCCCGCAAAGGGACCCCCCTCCGGAGCGGAGTTCCAGAACTGAGTTGTTCTAATAACGTTGATCGCAACAGCAGAAAACGCTCATGTGAAATCTGTGAAATGAAACCTCGCGATCCGTGCCGTCGCGCCGCTAGCGGCAGCGACTTCGGCCGCGGAATCGCTGCATGTGAAACCCGCTTCAGATGGAGAACGGCGCATCTCTCTAACGCCCGGCCTCCAGCACGCGGTCCGTGCCTTCTGCCGTGCACGCGCTCGCTTGAGGTGCACGAGGTGTCGAAGCGTTTTCGAAGGGACAAGTGAAGCTCCTCCCTGTCCTCCTCACCTTGCCAGTGACTTTAGGGAGACTCAATAAGGAGTCAACAGAAAGTCTGCTGCTTTTCTGTTGACACTTGCTACAGAATGTGGGGCAATGAATTGTGTAATGTTGTCAATGAATGCTTTTGAAGATATGCTCTAAGAGCTTGCTAAAGTTTTCGATTCCATTTCTTGCACATAAACTAAAAAAAAAAAAAAAAAAAAAACGCAACCACTCGAAACCGAAACATGTGTACGGAGGCTCGGGGGGGAAAGTTGCAGGAAGTCACGTGGCTATCGCTCCCTACCATTGTCACTAATAGCGAGTTCGTTTCACACGCACTGGCACCGTTCGAGTTCTCTCCCAGAATGCATCGCACTCGCAGAGTGTTGCGCGGAGAACTGGACTCAAACGAACTCGCCAAATGCACCGAGTGCAGAAGACTGATGCTGCCGCCATCTATGTTGTAGAAAAGGTACCGACCTCAAACCGAAACTAGCGCCTTTCTGTTCGGAGTGATGGGTGAGGATGCGAGAGTGCAGTCACTACCAACGTTTATCTACTAGCGTTGAACGCTGCAACCTGTAGTTTATAGTTGCGATGAGTTCAAGCAACTCGGCTGCTATAGAGATAGTTACAGACGGCGTAAATTTCCGCACCCAGCTATCTACAAAGCAGCATGGTTGCGATCTTTCGATCCTTATAACCGTTTACACTGAAGAAAACTGATGATGCTGTCCGAGCAGAAGCTTGATTGGTTTGAGCATGGTATTATGCGTGAACCACTGAAAGGGTACGGCTTAAAACTAGTCTGTTGGAATATCCAGCAAAACTTTTCGTGGGACTTTTGATTTCGATCGTCATTACAGGTGGATCAGATATTAGCCTTGGTGAGGACGTCGAGGACGAGAGCTTTCTCGAACAAAATACGACGGGGCAAGTTAGCTGACGTAGGTAGATTTTAAACATGATGTTGCCCAAGCCTCGGGTAAAGTCACTATGTTCAGCTTTCTCAGATGCTTATTGGGCAGTCAGAGGTTTCTGCTGGGAGAGTTTTGTCGAGAAATGTTCATTTTTTTACCCGCACACGGATGGTGATAAACATCTCGGAAGCCGCTGATGCGTTTGTTCTGAGCATTTCTTGACACACTGGTATATTTCAGCGTCTGTACGGCAACAGAAGGACTTAAACCCTGCAAATAAAGCACGGGATGTCAATTGCTTTCTTCATGAAATAGCAGACGCTCAAAATGGACCTTTTCCGAGAAGCGTTCTGCGCACGCGCGAGCGCCCGATGCCAAGCGGCGGAAGTCGGTACCAGAAATCGAGGAAATTCGGAAGGACGCTGTGAATCAACGAGTAGAACGCGTAATTTCAGCATACATATAATTGCGTTACACAAAAAAAGAAAGTGGACGGCAAGCAAAACACGACGTCTGGATGGACGCCACGGATGCCCCTCTTTAAAGTCGCGTTGGGCACGCGCCGCTGCTCAGAGAGCAAAGAAACTGGTGGCGTAGCTCCCATTATCGATTGGTAGCGCAGGTAGGTCACTTCCTCGATTTTTAGTTCGTGCAGCCACCGCCTGGTGCCGTCGGTATGTGGAAAAGGTCCATTCAAGCTCGCGTTTGATTCCGTTGCCCGTGGGACGCGATTTCTATCAGAAAACATACCGCGTTCGGTTTTGGCTAGCAGACGGCGTTCGTAAAATGGCGTCAGCTGTTGCTGGCTTCACGCGGCGGTACCGTGCGTGCTTCCATTCATTCGGCGTTCGTTGCCATGGTGACGGCGAGGAACGCAGACGAACTTCATGTTGCGGAAGAACGCTGCGGCGCAGAGATACCAGGTGCGTTCCAAGGCCCTTCCCGCATGCTTTTCAATGGGCGGAAGGCGAACAAAAGAGTTCGAAATAAGGACTTAACGCAGAAGGCTGAATTTCTCCAGCGCCTCATAATTTGACGAGCCTTACACGAAAAGCATGTTTTTTTGGCCATCCCGCGTCCTGTTTTTTTTTATCCGCAACATGGGTCTAAAGTATCAATCTGCCAGAAAATCTACTTTTTTTCCTTTCGGTTCCGCGACACATCGTAGCAGACGAACCCTCGTCGTCTGCTCCCGCTCCTCGACGGCCTCGCCGGAGCGAGGCATGACGGGATTGCATTTTGGCGCACGCCCGATTTTCTCGGTGCAGCGAGTGCATGCACGCGTGGGGTGCCGCCGCTGAAACGAACTCGGAGAGTGCAACCACTCGTGGAGTGCCTGCCGAAACGAACTCGCTTTACGCCAACGAATTCGCTATAAAACACTCAGTTGGGAAACTCACCTTTGAAACCTGGACCGCTCGCGTCCACCGAGACCAAGCTAAATGCGATAACAGCAACGTCCTTTTGCGACAAGTCAAAATATGAAAGTTGATTTATATAGCTACTGGAGATGGCGCCAGGGCCCTTGCGCGATTTAGCCCAATTCCACCTGAACCAATACGTGCACCCGTACAGTTCCCGGAGTGGCCGCTGCGGGAGAAATGGCGGCGTTGCGATCGTCTTTAGTTTGGTTGTCGAGTACGGATCGGAGCCACTTTTTCAAAGAAGGCTCTATGGCAGTTTCCCAACTGAGTTGTTCTAGTAAAGTTACTCCCTACCCTGTTTTCTTTTTTTTTTTTCTTTTTTTTTTCTTTTTGTTTACAGTGAAGCTTTTTTATGTGTGGCTACGGTTTCGTGGATTTTTCATATGCGGCAACAAAAACTCTACGCACGCACCACCGCACGAGCCGCACGCTCACGCCTTCACCGTATAAAAGGTACCAAGTAAATAACCGAAATAAAGCGTTGACGAACGCGAGTGCAAGGTGCCATTTGTTTTTAGGCTTTTGCTTTAGAACAGTCACTGCTGCAGACGCCGGCACGTACGGCGCGTGGAACACTATTCCCCGCATTCTCCTTGATGCTTGGGTAGTTTAGCAATAGACCCGTTGCTCTAGGGCAGGGGGCGCGAGCGCGTCCGGAATACTAAAGCCCCTCTATCCTGGGAAAAGTGGCGCCATTCATTGTTGTAGAAATGCTCGAGGCACGTGCCGCGCGCCACTTCTGGGAAATTCATGGCGTCTGAAATCTAGCCAACGTTACTAGATTACCTCAGTTGTGGAACTCGCGCGGAGGGGGGTACCCCCCCTCACTCACCTCAATCCGCCTAGAGTCGTTCGAAGCGCCATCTATATTTTCGTTTCATAACTGTGCATTCTAAAGAGCACAGCTGAAGCGCCAAATGGCGATCACAACGCCGCCATTTCTCCCGCAGCGGTCACTCGAGGAACTGCACGTGACATCTATTTTTGGCTTCAATCGGGTTACAGGGGTTCCATCCCCGTCTCCCTTGCGGACGCGCCGCGAAATACCCCCACAGTTAAAATGCGCCTAGGTCGGGACGCGCTACCGGAAATCCCCGCTGAGGCATGGTTGTGTAAAAACAATATTAATTGTGCTGCAAAACCTTGAAAACTAAAAATTTTAGAAAACATCACCCGCCCCCATTTTGTACTAATCTCCAATAAAAGTTACTACAAAAAGAGTTTTTTTCGTTGGTTTTTACGTTTCTAGTGACGTTGAAACGAACGTATCCCGATTCAGTTACCAAAGCAGCCGTCCGGCGGCGCGTCGAGCGAATCTGGGCGAGTCGTGGTGAGTGAGGGGGGGTACTGTTCGTGCATGCAGCGTCTATGAACAGTTCCGTAACTGAGTTAATCTAATAACGTTGAATCTAGCTCAGTGCTGCGCTGTGCCGCCATGATCTTCCCAAGGGCTGCACGTTGCACGTGCCTCGTGCATCGACGAACATTGCGCTACTTTTGAAACATGAAGGGGCTTTACGGAATACTTACCCAAGACGCGACCATGTTATGCTGGCAGCACCATCCAGGTGGCTCTGTAACGTTGAATTTTGTAGGGTGCCTACATGTCTGTCTGTCTCAGGGTGAAGACATCCATTGTTGCACTGAATGTGCCAGCGCGTGACGCTCTCGCGCACTCGCTGCGTGACTTGGGCAAAAAAATGGCGTCTATGCATTAGCCAAAGCTGCGCGCTCGAGCTGAGTAACACCGTATTGCACGCACTTCAAAATGCATAAAAAAACGATTGGGCGTGAAAATGGCTGAGATGTCACCACTCAAGCAAAGGCGCGCGTGTGTATGAAGGCACTCTAGAATTTTGCACGTGCCACGTTTGAATACAAGCATCTGTCAGCATTTGTAGATGCGCGTTAACAAAATGTCTAAAAAAGCAAAAAAAAAAAAATGCAGCTCGCGGCCGCAGCGTTCCGTTAAACATTCCCTTCATCTTTGCGTTCTTTCATAGCTTCCGCGAGCACGTATATTTCACTTTACGTGACAGCGAAGCCGAAGCTACTCGCAAAAGCGCGTCCTCCTGAAAGATGCTCGCACTGCACGAGGGCGCCTGCTTGGCAGGGACGCTGAAAGCTCGCAGCTCGTTCTTGTAGCCTCTGCTACGCTGGCACTTAGAATGGAACGGAGTAGAAAAAACTGTAGTGGGGAAGCGTGTTGATGCATGTTCGAAACGCAATCCAAATATTCTATTTTGCTCGCCTGGAGCGCTGCTCAAAACTTGAGAGCTATGGTACCATAGGAAGTATTCACTGGCGGCCATAGCTGTGTGGGCGACTGGTGAGCGCGTGCTGCTGGCGAGCTTCCACAGTTCTTTTGTAACGTGCATTCCGCACCGTCAAGATTGCCGGTCTTAGCAGCCTATTAAGGTGGGCTCGTTCTGAGCATGCGCTCTAAGCAGCACCCACAAATATGGCGCCCAGTGAATACTCCTTATAGGTATATTCAGTAGATTCGTTATCAATAGGCACAATTTTCAAGATCAGTAGACTCTCAGGTAGATAATAATGGGTTCTCAAAGATTTGCCGCTGTGCGACCCGCGTCGCCCATCTCTAAGCTCGTACCGCCCTCTCTTTGTCGTTGTTAAAGCCCCCGCTTGCGCGCCTAGTTTCCTTTTCTTCCGCTTTCCTGGGGTGGCGGTCCCGTCGCGAGTGTCTACTTTCCGCAGGGTGGCAGTCCCGTTGCGCGTGTCTAGTTTCCTCCGGCTCTTCGGGGCGGCGATAGTCGTCCACGCGAAATAATAACCACCGATCAAGACAATAAATGTGTGTGCGTACCTTTCGTCACGACGACCACCGATAAAGACAATAAATGTGTTCGTGCCTTTTTTCAAAATTCTGTGTCACGCCTGTGTCGTCTGCTAAACAGCTTCGCTTGTCATCCACCTTCACAGAGTGGAATATAGCTAATGATTTTTCGTTCCTCCGCTTCTCGGACGCTGAAGCAGACGATGACGACAATGAGTGCTTCACCGCCTGCTTGGCGGTGAAGCAGATGCGTGCTTGAACAAGCTTGAACCGTTTGTCGTGCGATTGTTTCGCACTTATCTCCCTTCCCCTCGCTGTTCTGTGCTTGAAGATCGATTGGCCGGTACCACGAACCACAGTTCCGAAGTTGCGGTCCCACGCCCGTCACAACGTTAGTCCGTCGTGCGCCGCCATCGCGTCGTCGAGCCCGCGGTACGTCGCCATAGTGAGAATGACGTGTACATCTACTTCCCGTGATCTGCGCAACTTTTTTTTTTTTTTCGATCAACGTATTTGCAGCTTTTCGGAAGCCACAAAAAATGGGATTCATATTCTTTTTTTTTATTTTTAATATTGACTGTTCGCCTTAGATGACCCTTTCAAGATATTTGGTATGCTTCAGTTTGGACGGCACGTGATCGTGGAAAAGAGAGTGAGCACGCCTGGAACCGGCCAATAGACCGATCTCACCTTCAGTTTAAATACGCCACCGCTGCCACAATGCATCGAGGGAACTTTAGTTTTTCTGCATGTGCAAAAACCTCGCTGGACCTCTGCGCGTGCGAAGCATGAGACCAGGGATTTCCCCAGACCCCCTCTAGGTGGGGTATACACCCCCCCTAGTTTTCCTAAACACCCCCCTTGAATCTAAAAAAAAAAAAAAAAAAAAAAATTCAAGGGGAAACATACAACATACATTACGGGTATGAGCATTTGGTTAATAGACGTCTGTAATTTAGCTAGTGGACTAAAAAAGAAACAGTTTTATATTTTATCTAGCCTCGCCTCGCATCGCCTCCCCCCGAGCCATTGGGACACCCCCCCTTGATTAGAATCCTGGGGAAACCCCTGCATGAGACGTCTCGGGCAGTGCCGCCTGCCTCCTGAAAACTAAAGTTATGGCGGCTTCGCGCATCCGCGTAACGCTTGGTGAGATCGGTCTATTCCCGACCGGCGGTTTTCGGGCGGAAATAATACGAATTTCGAGCCGCAAATTATGTTCTGGGTAGTTGGGCTCAAGTCGGTCGTGTTCAAATAGAAACCTCGGCGAGCATAAATACATTGTACGTGTCCCTTCCAGGCTGATTCAAACTGTCGCAACCGACTACGACTGAGTCCGACAGAGTCTTGAAGGGATGCTGAACATAACATTTCAGTGTCTATAATAAGCGGGGGATTAATTGGTCTAACAAGCACGTAGCTTTCACTTGTGGAGATGAAAAGCCTGTATTTATTCTCCTTTGGCCCGATGCCCATACATTTTACTGTCATCTTAAGGCCCGTTCACACACTTGCGACCTTTTAAGAGGACACACTGGCGCCATCTATTGGGTAGTAGTGGAAACTTGGGCGGTCCGGCATATTTTCTATTTCTCTCGCGCAGTATCCTTTCTTTCTTGGCTCGAAAAACGTTTGTCAACGTAATAAACGAGCCTTTCTCATAGGTATTACGCATATTTGAAATCAGAAATCCCGCAAAACCTTCGCTCCAGTGAAATGCAGTTCCAGGGTCACCGCATAGATGGCGCCAGCGTGCCAGTGTGTTCTCTCGTCTTAAGAAATTTAAAGAGGTTTCAACAGGTCTCGTCTCTCTCGGTCGTACTCGGTTGCAAGTGTGTGAACGGGCCTTTAAAGGGGCCCTGCAATCATATTTAAGCGTCTACCTTTTTTGCGGTTTCCACGTCTCTTGGGGTTCGGGCAAGCCAGCGGGCACGGAGAGAGTAACTAAATATCAGTGCGTCATATTTTAACTAGACGACGCGGAAACCTCCTCCACCGACGAGGGCGACCCGCGGTACTGAAAGCGCGCAAAGTGTGACGTTTTTGGTCCTGGGCTTCCTACTGGTCAGAGCCGCTAAAAGCTTTTTTTTTTTAGTCGAGATACAAAATATAAGTGTCGCGAACCGTTTCAATTATGTATGAGAGTAGTTTTTGTTCAGTATTTTACATCAGAAAAGAAACAAATGCAGTTTATAAAGTACGGAAACAAGAATTGACCCGTCGACATACCTGCCACCAAGCGGCGGAAAAAGCGGCGCATATTAGAAAGGGCTAGTGGGATGAGGCGCCGACGAGCGGCGAGCGTAGAAAGGTCCCGGAGCGTAGAAAGGCCATTTGGCGGTATGGCAGCGCGAAGTGGCTCCCGTTCTGTAGTGATCTTTACCCCGTGTTTGCTGTCGTGTGTGGCCAATGAAGTGTTATGCCGAAATAGTCTTTAATCGCGCAGCAAATGCAATGCGAGCCGCCCTGGCCGCCCGCTTCATACAGCCTATCCAACACACGCTTTAGTGGCGCCCTCTCGAGCCGTCGACACGGAGTGCGGCAGCCGTGAGCGCTCGAGTAGCTCACTATCCCTCCTCTAGTTCACGGCCACTCAAGCCAGGACCTACGACGTCATGAAGGAGGTTATTTTTTGCTTGTTTTTGTAATTCTAATTTGTCTATAACTTTTAAAATAAAGCGAATTTTGCGAAAAGAAAAGTTTCATTAAGTTACTACGTTCAGTGCGCTTAGGTTCGGTGCAAATTAAAAACCAGTAAAATAGTCATTGCAGGGCCCCTTTAAAGGGGCCCTGCAATCATATTTAAGCGTCTACTTTTTTTGCGGTTTCCACGTCTCTTGGGGTTCAGGCAAGCCAGCGGGCACGGAGAGAGTAACTAAATATCAGTGCGTCATATTTTAACCGGACGACGCGGAGACCTCCTCCACCGACGAGGGCGACCCACGGTACCGAAAGCGCGCAAAATGTGACGTCTTAGGTCCTGGGCTTACTACTGGTCAGAGCCGCTAAAAGCTTTTTTTTTAGTCGAGGTACAAAATATAAGTGTCGCGAACCGTTTCAATTATGTATGAAAGTAGTTTTTGTTCAGGATTTTAGATCAGAAAAGAAACAAATGCAATTTATAAAGTACGGAAACAAGAAATGACCCGTCGACATACCTGCCACCAAGCGGCGGAAAAAGCGGCGCATATTAGAAAGGGCTAGTGGGATGAGGCGCCGACGAACGGCGAGCGTAGAAAGGTCCCGGAGGGTAGAAAGGCCATTTGGCGGTATGGCAGCGCGAAGTGGCTCCCGTTCTGTACTGATCTTTACCCCGTGTTTGCTGTCGTTTGTGGCCAATGAAGTGTTATGCCGAAATAGTCTTTAATCGCGCAGCAAATGCAATGCGAGCCGCCCTGGCCGCCCGCTTCATGCAGCCTATCCAACACAGGCTTTAGTGGCGCCCTCTCGAGCCGTCGTCACGGAGTGCGGCAGCCTTGAGCGCTCGATGAGCTCACTATCCCTCCTATAGTTCACGGCCACTCAAGCCAGGACCTACGACGTCATGAAGGAGGTTATTTTTTGCTTGTTTTTGTAATTCTAATTTGCCTATAACTTTTAAAATAAAGCGAATTTTGCGAAAGGAAAAGTTTCATTAAGTTACTACGTTCAGTGCGCTTAGGTTCGGTGCAAATTAAAAACCAGTCAAAAAGTTGTTGCAGGGCCCCTTTAAGCACGAAAGGGAGACTATGACGTCAATGTCGTTCTCTGTGCTCGCGCACACCGGCGGCTGCTGGCTCGTGGAAAGAACGTGCGTCACTTATGGACACTTACGACCGCCATTGGTGTTGCGCGGCACGGTCGTAAGCCGTCCCAAGAGTCTTAAGTTGTGTCAGACTCGGTCATAGTCGGTTGCAACAGAGTGAAGCAGCCTTTAGTCCATTTCGGATCCAATGGAGCCAATCAAGTAGCGCCGAAAGTGCATCGTCACGGCGCTCGTCCTCTTTGTGCATTAGCTCTTCCCGGCTCAACCAATCAGGCACAGGAATGACCCTGCGCTTCTTCCTTCGCCTGACTGGTTCAGTCGCTCATTGGAAAAGCGTAAAGACGACGAGCGCAGTGACGTGGCACTTTTGGCGCTGCTTGATCGGCTCGATCCGATCGTGGCATCGGCTTCGTTGTAAAACGGAGTTGAGTTACGGAGGCAGCGATAATCTGCGCTGATGAGCTCCGCAGCATCACATACACGGTACAGGCTTTTGCGAAAATCGCCTTCTGCGCGCTGCCATCTTTATCTGTTGGGCTGTGGAAGGCCTTCTGAGCATGCGCTGCTGATCTGCCGTGCGGTATATCGGACGCTGCGCATGCGTCCACAGCTCAATGGCTCAGCATTTTTCGCCCGGGTGATAAGCGATGCAAAAGTCTGTAGGAGGAATAAAATTGAAGTGAATGCGGGAAGGTTAGTCGGACTTCATATTCCTTTTTCTTTTCACTGTGGGCGGGCGACACTCAACAAACAAGCAAACGTTCACCAGCTGATCTGTATCTTCCCTGTTATTTTTATGTTTTGGGTTTTTTTTTTTTTTAATGCAGACAAAATTGAAAGTTCTGCGAGCGTAATACTGTTACGTATACACGACACTGCTCTACTCCGCAGTTCAATATGAGCATTCTCGGCATTTACCGAAAGGCAGGGATGAAAGTGAGTGAAATAGTTCTGCCAAATCAGCGAAAAATGGGAATAAGGATTTTGATCGTCCGTTCGGTTTTCATCATTTTCATTGCGCATGAAAAAAAGAAAATTTATCGAATTTTTTTATGAAAGAAACACGAAAATCCATCGACCGGCGTCATCTGATTCACGAAATAAAACATAAATCAGAATAGAATGCGGCTGTTCGCTTTGAAACGCCAAATCAGTTTGTAACATTTCTTGTGATTTGCGCAGCGTATCCTGCAGACAACATTTCCCGTGACGAAGCATCAAGGTGGCAAAGAAATGAGCAGCGTCGTTTTGCTTCATCATGCTTGAGCTGACGACGTTATATTCGTGAACGACACCGGCCTCTGGAGACCTACGGCATGCGGCTTACTTAATCAACGCAACGCCAGGCAACGCCCCATGCCTCTGCCGACGAGGACAGTAGCCAGTCTCAGTGTATAGGCAGTCCTGTACTTAAGCTGATGCGTCCCAGCATGCTCCCGAGAACCGTATAGCGACAACGCGATCCCCGCCAGCTTCACAGCGAGTACAACGCTTCAACTCTGGACATGGAAAGCTGCCGGCAATGCACGCTGGGTCGGCAAGAAACCCAGCGCAAGCGACGGGTCCAAGGACCTCACACCGACCATCCTTCCCTGGTGCCACTCTCACCGATCGTCAGTACGGTGCCAGAGTTCCAGCAGACCATGGATTCTAACTCCTGGAACCGTCGCGAGTCTCACGAGCTGCCTCCTACCGGGTCGCCTTCGCAAGAGGCACGAGCGAACAAGAGCAACAAGGACGCCGCAACCGAGGGGGCGTGTAGCAAGTTGCGTCTGGAAGCGCTCCAGGTCAGCCTCTTGCAGAGCAAGCGTGTCTACAGACGTCGGCTCCGCTCCAGGCTCATCTGCACCTTCTGCCTTCTCCTGGTCGTCGGTGCCGTGGCGTGCGTCGCTACCGCTGCGCTGCTGACGAGGCACCCGTCGCCGCGGGGTGCCCTCCTGGCCATGGAGGGTGTCCTCGAACTGCTCCCGGAGAACCCCAACTACTGCGCCCGTGGAACGCAGCACGCGGTGACCGCTTTTAGGGCGGAGGTCTTCAACGCCGTCGAAGACAGGATGGACGCGGTCTTCGGCACTGTGTCGGCGACCAGCAGTTATTCCGGAACCCTCGTCGAGAACATCGCGTGTCTGGTGCGTCGTGGCGGAGTCCGTGTTCAGGTCGACTTCCTGGTGTTTTGGAGGAGCCATCGGAACCGCTACAGCACCCTGTCCGACGATCCGGGTCCAAAAGTGCTGGTCGGAGCCCTCCAGAACTCCCTGGACCGTAGCAACGGTTCCATCTCCAAGTTCCGAGTGGCCACGGGGACGCTGACTATTGCGGAGTCTCGGAGGATTGCGTAAGGTGGGGTTATACTTCGTTTCACCTTATGTGCGAGCGAAGCCAAAGCTAGAAGCGCGAGACCA
This sequence comes from Ixodes persulcatus, assembly GCA_013358835.2. Classification (NCBI taxonomy): domain Eukaryota; kingdom Metazoa; phylum Arthropoda; class Arachnida; order Ixodida; family Ixodidae; genus Ixodes; species Ixodes persulcatus. The sequence goes on along the minus strand of JABSTQ010009369.1, from coordinate 583,190 downwards.
GCGCTTTTTGCGTTTCTCTCCAGCTCGCGCGCTCGAGCAAAGCCTGAACGCTCGGAACTTTCGCGCTCGCGCTTCCAGCTTTGCCCTTCGCTCGCACAGAAGGTGAAACGAAGTAGTGCGCGTAAGGCAGTTGGATTAAATTATTTTGGTCACCACCCTGTTTTGTGCATGCTTCCGGCCTCGAATGTGTACAGCCTCCAAATTTTTTAAACTTTTGCGCGAACACCGTTTGACCGGTAGGTAGGTCAGCACCTTATCGCGGCGTGAAACAGCAAGTCTGCGAGGCTAGGCGTCTGCCTTCAACCACACGTGCGCAGTCTCACTGACCTGCTCTTTCACGCCGCGATAAGGCGCTGATCTAGCGGTCGGTCTGCGTTGGCGCGATATTGTTAAAAAAAAAATCTGGAAGCTGTACGTTGGAGGTATGAAAATGAATCGTAAAATGTAAGCTAAAAAGTAAAGTGCTGCAGTTTTTTTTTTTTTTTTTAATCTTGTAATAGAATGGAATTTTGTTCTTCGTTGTTACCCGCGTCTAGTTGCGTCGACATTTGTAAATATGCGTGGTAATGTTCTAGTTTTCACTGGAAGGTGAATAAAACGCTTGTGTGATTAATGAAAGTGCGTTGTTTGTGCTATTGTGTTTTTTATACTACTGTTATTTTATATCATTTACTGCTTTTATACGAGAATCTTAACTGTATTAAGGTAATACAGTCATGTCTCGTTAATATGGACCCCCGTTAATATGGATACCCCGCTATATGGACACCAGTTTCGGGGACAAACTGGGAAAATACATGCATTTTTGTCTCGTTAATATAGACAACTCGCATTATGGACGATTTTTTGGGGAACGGAGGCGTCCATATTAACGAGACATCACTGTAGTACTATTGTATACAAAATAAGTTATATTTTGTTCTAAAGCACCTTGAGCCCATAGGGAGAAGTAAATTAGTTGACTGTAAATAGTAAGTTTAGTACCCCTACTACACGGAAAACTTAATACATTTTAATTAAATGATATGGGATTTAATCAACTAGCGGTCTTGAGTGATTATACGAGCGTCGCAAGCTGATTTGTCAACCTCATAATGTCATTCGATCGAAATTACATTAATTTTGCCATGTGGCCGGGGTATAATACCAGAATTCAGTGACTGCACGCGATAACATCTTGGTTAGCGGTGTCCGCGTTGACTACGTCTACCTGATTTTTAACTGTGATCTGTTTTGCTGTGTCCAATCACCGCGCGTCTCGCTATTTTGTCGAACTATTTCTGTATAAAATATGCATTCCTACAGCAATAATTGCATGACTCAATGTTTTCGACTGAAAACAATCACATTTTTCTATAGACGTCTCATACGCATACCTCGCGCCCTTTCGTACAGATTATTTAGCGGTGTAATGTTTTGCCCGTGCAATAAAATGATTTCTAGACCCGTTGCTATGTGAAGCTTTCATATTAGCTAATAAGACACGCGTATGTAACTAAAAGCGCGTTACGATGGTGGATCCGCGCGCGTTGCCTTTGCTTCGACGCGCGCCCCGATGGCCTTCCTTTGCAACGTCACAAGAAGAGCGCTTTTTTTGGAAAGGTGGAAGCAGACAGAATGCTGGCCGGGGGGGGGGGGGGGGGGGGGGGGGGGAGGGGTGGAGGTTTCCTCTTCTCTTCTCCAGCGTTCCGTCTGCTTCATCCTCCTTGGCCTTTCTTTTCTCGCCTGGTCCTCCACTGCCCTCCTCTCCCGTCCCGACTTCCTAGTGCTCGTACTTTCCAAGGATGAGGAAAGCACAACACATCTTTCAAAAGAAAGATGTGTTGTGTAGTCCCAGTTTTAATTGTTTTATTCTTTCCTCATCCTTGACTCGAACCAACACGCTCTTCTCCCAAGCATTCGTACTTTCCCTCTCTTCGCCTGGCTTTGCCTTCGCCTGCACTGCACACAACTCATGACACGTCCCGTCCTTCGACGCGCCGGACCGCCGCTATGGTTACTGCAGGGTATTCTATGGATCACGTACGTTTCAAAGCACAGCCGCCCAGCGTCTAGATGGGGCTCCAGCTTTGCTCTATGCAGAGCCGTATACACCAACTCATGTTTGGATGGATGGATGGATGGATGGATGAATCCGGCTGAGCCCTTTGGATCGGGCGGTAGCTTACGCCACCTAGCCATTTTGTTTTACCATTCAAGCTTAGAATATTAAAATGTGAAAACTTTATTCACTCCGCACTGAAAAGAAAGTGAGGCTATAAAACCCCCTTGCCATCAGTTAATAAGAAAATATCTAGTTTTCTCTCGCTTTCTGCCACCATTCACTTAATCTTTGCTTGGTAATCTCTACTGTCTTGAAATCCACTTTTACTTCGATGTCTCTAAAACCCAATGACTTTATTAAATCTATGTTGTCTTCGGTAGGCATAGGGTGAGGCCCTTTACAGTAGAGTATCAAGTGCTCAGCCGTCTCGTCCTCCTCTCCACAAGCAGCGCACACTGTATCCATTTCCTGGTACTTCGCTCTGTATGGTCTGGTTCGCAAAACACCTGTCCTTGCCTCAAACAACAATGAGCTTCCCCTAGATTTGTCATAAATGCTTTCTTTGGCAATAACTGTTTTGTTTAATCTATAGCTTTCCAGAGCCGTCTTTGTCTGCATTCCCTCTAGCCACCGATATCTTTCTGTGGTCTTAACTTTCTTCTTAACTGAGACCTGCTCTTCCGTAGCTCCACTATAGCCTAAAAACTTTCCTCTTAATTTCCTAGTGCGCTGTCTCCACTTTGTGTCTATACTCCTCATGTATAAATAGCTGAAAACCTTTCGTGCCCATTGCTCCCCACCCATTTGCCTCAACCGATCCTCAAATTCTATCTTGCTCACAGCTTCCCTGCCCTCAAATGACGCCCATCCCATGTCTCCTTGTACTCCCTGGTTTGGTGTTTTGCAATGTGCCCCCGAAGCCAGCCTACCTACTCCACGCTGTTTTATTTCTAGTCTTGCATGCACTTCGGATTTCATGCATAGCACTGCGTTTCCAAAAGTCAAGCCAGGCACCATGACCCCTTTCCAAACCTCTCTCACCACCTCATACCTGTTGTAATTCCAAAGTGCTCTATTTTTCATTACAGCTGCATTTCTGTTGCCCCTACCTATTATATACTTTTCAAGCTCACTGAGATATTCTGCACCATCACATATCCATACTCCTAGATACTTGTATTTACTAGCTCTCTCAACTGTAATATTCTGTATCTTCAGCCTCTCAACTTCATCATTGTTAAAAATCATGACTGCTGATTTTTCACTACTGTATTCTAAACCTAATTCCTCTCCTTCCCTACCACAGATGCTCATTAAGGCGGCGGTCCCACGGCGGCCATCTTGAACAAGCCATTAGTTCAACCACTAGATGGCGGCACTCATCCGTGTGGCCTAGAGTTCCTGTATAGACCTTTCCAATGTTTACAAAATCACAGTCCAGCGTGCGATCTTCACAGTCCAACACGTGCGTGTTCGTCGCTTCGGAAAGCGAGCAAAGAACGCGCCATACGCACGAACACTCAAAATGGCACCGGCGGCCACACGCTCTTTTTTAGAATGGTCTATAGACCAACACGCGGCCCTGACGTCACGCAGCTGCGGTGGCGCTGTCGACGGCACTGCGCATGCGCAGACGCTTCGCTTCACGCGAATTCGGTTTCTGCGCACGCGCAGTGCCCACACCTGGTGTGGGCAAACGCGGGTTTGTTTGTAAACAGCGTGTCGGTTTATAGGCTCCCTACGGGAGCCAGAGTTGCGCGTTTGATTCCACGTGCCGCCTGCCGCCCTCGCCGCTATTCGCCGAGATCCGATCACGTGAGGAGCCATATCAAGTGTCGTGCAGCAAAGTAGACGTTGCACGCGCCCCGGCGTACGTTCCCCGGCTTTTAAGCACGCCGCGCGCCTCGAACGCGCGGCGCTGCTATTCGCCGAATTCAGTCACGTGAGGAGCTGAATCCACATGCCATGCATGAACGCGCAACTCTGGCGCTCGCGCCAGTAGCTTTGACAGCGTGGCACGCTAAGTATGAAACAGAGTATTAGCGGCGAGATGTTTTGGTGGCGCCCTCCTGTGGTTCCCCCTTGTGACGTCATTACCTTGCAAACAACAAGTTCGATGGTGTTTGTTATTAGCATGGTGGAAGCTTGAAATCATTGCGCTCTCAAAGGAACACTGCCAACACCGTCAAAATTAAAGTTCTTTCATTCCTCTTATTTCCGTCGATGATAAATCCCCTTTCCGACGTCATAGTCAGCGTTCGGCCAATCGTGGAAGGCTGACCACAGCGACGCTTTCGGTCGCGCACGGGGCTAATAGTGTGGCCAGAAAACTGGCTCGTGCCACTGATGTTCCTCCTCTGCTCTTAAATTCCTCCTTTCTGCTGCTCGCCCATGCACGTTCAGCGCTCAGCGCGTGCTCTCGCTGACACATCTGCCAGCAAACGTGCCAGTGATGCTATTAGCCCCGTGCGCGACCGAAAGCGTCGCTGTGGTCGGCCTTCCACGATTGGCCGAACGCTGACTATGACGTCGGAAAGGGGATTTATCATCGACGGAAATAAGAGGAATGAAAGAACTTTAATTTTGACGGTGTTGGCAGTGTTCCTTTGAGAGCGCGATGATTTCAAGCTTCCACCATGCTAATAACAAACACCATCGAACTTGTTGTTTGCAGGGTAATGACGTCACAAGGGGGAACCACAGGAGGGCGCCACCAAAACATCTCGCCGCTAATACTCTGTTTCACCTTATGACGTACCGCAGGAAAGGCTACAAGCGCGAGCTCCTTGCTCTGGGGCACATCTCGGCGGCGCAAGCTCTCGTGACTTAAGAGCGGCTGCCAACGCTATGAGCTCGCGCTTCTAGCCTTCGCTGCGGTACAACATAAGGTGAAACGAAGTATAGCAGTGCCCAGTTCGCCCAGAAGCGGAGCCCAGCTAGCTCATCTACCCGAGCAAGAGTGCCAAAGTGGGCAAATTGTGTTCTTTGATACTACCTTTGTTCCGCGCTGCAGGGTTGGCAAAGCGATTTCGTTAGAGGCTCACGAGTCAGTAGCTATCGTTTTAACTATTCAAGAATTAAAAACATATTCAATCAATCAGTGAAGAATGTTATCAAACGATAAAGAACATATATAAGACATGCCTTGTCAGCATTTCGTGAACGACAGACATTTTGCACGACATAAACATTTAAATTCATTTTCGCTTTAAGTCAGAGCGCAGCCGACATAACAGGTCAATGAGGCCAATCAAGCAGAGCCAAAAAACACTACGCCGCGGAGCTCGACGTCGTTTAGTGCGTTGGTTGTCACCGGTTAAATCAATCGAGCGCCAACCATGCGCCGTGGCCATGCGCTTTTAGTATGCGTGTTTGTGCTTGTGTACCTTGCAGTCCTTGACTGAATTTTGATTTATGATAAAACAAACAATAGCAGAATTTTTTTTTTTCAATACGGGTGTTCAGAGAGGCGCTCTATAAAACTCATCATTTTGATGATAGTTTGAATAAATTTGATTACCAATTATCTGACCTTATAAATAACTACCCCAATATTGTTGAAATACTTCTCCAAAGTCGAAGAATCCGCATGTCCAAGAAAAGAGTAAAAGCGTATATTTTAGCCCCAGTGACCTAAACTTAAATATTGTTCCGCGAGTGGGTAGCAGATTTCGAGGTGTTTTTTTATATTGCTTTTGATATATTTTTTCATTAATAATTTATTTTATTGATAACGCAATGTTGAAAAATATACCAATGTCTTTCGTGTACCTTTATATATTTTTTCTGCTTGAAATCAACAGAAATGAAGAATTTTACGTTAGCGCTGACATTGTATGTTAATGAATGTTAACTCAATAATGTCAATGTGAATGATTTATATTTGAAACTTTTGATTACGTTGATATGAATTATTGTGATTATACGATGCGTAGCTTATGTAAATTTGAATATCTTTTGTATAACTGCTTTTTTATGATCACACTAATCCTGCACACCATTGACTACTATACAAAAAGGGGCTGATGGCCTCGTCAGAAGACTTTTTAATGGGAAAAGATTCTTTGCCCCATTCTGCCAAAGTTCGGCGTCGTCGGCGGCGTGACCGAGCGATGGTACCAAGAATGGCCGACGGCGCAAAGAGCAAAATACGTAGAAAATGCTCGGATGGAGGTTAAATTTCCCAAGGAGCTTCCTGTAAACAAAATAAATTAATGGCTTTGGAAAGAAACTTTGGTACATTTCGGTCAGGGTGGGAATCGAACCCGGGTCTCCGGTGTGCGTGACGGGCATGCTTCCCCGAAGCCACGCCGGCTCCACGGCGGCTCCACGGCTCTGCATTACTAAAGGTGTACCTAGTGCGTGTGTCATTGCACACGTCACGTCGCAGCCATTTAGCTGACTAAAGATCCTGTCACATTGAGGAAACATGGCGGAAACATCAACAAAACATGTTTCTCAACAGTCGGGAAACATGTCGGCTGTCGGCTCTGTTGCCCGACAACCCTGTCACATTGAGGAAACAGCAACACAACATAGACGACAGCGACAATGTTGTCTCGGTGTGACAGCTTTTGGCAACGGAAACCTCGGCAACTTGTGTCGGACGACACGTGTTGCCCATTTCGGTGGCTGAGCGAATTTTTTTCCAGCAACACGGCAACATCTATATTTTTCAGTACAGATAGTCGCACGAGAATACTTCATTAATTGACAACTCCCCGAATCCAACGCCGGTAGGCCTCGGAATCTTCCAGAGCCAGCTCCCGCATAAAATTCTCATAGGCACCTTGTTGATGCACTCTTGCGAGCCACTCGCTGGTCCATTTTGAACGCGGCTTCTTGCGCGGCGGCAACTGATCGTCAGAATCATCTGAATCGATGGCACAAAGAAGCACCAAAGCAGAAGCTGCTGCTGTGGCCGGCGCGTATGCCATCCTGCAAGGGTCTAGCCCTGTAGCAGAACGCAACCGCCAAATCCAGAGAACACGAGATGGTTCGCGCGGCTGATGAATCGACTACGGTAGAGCGACGGCGATGAGACGGCGATCCAAAATGGCAACGATTCGAGGGGCGAGCGGAGCCAGCGGATCTGAGCCTAGCCACCTATACTTCGTTTCAGCTTCGGTCCAGACGCAGCCGATGCTATACAAGCGCGAGCATGTGGCCCAGAACAGTGCTTGCACTGCACGAGCGCGCGTGCTTGGTAGGGATGCTGAAAGCCCGGAGCTCGCGCTTGTAGCTTTGGCTGCGTCTGGACCGAAGCTGAAACGAAGCCGGCCGGCCGGGCAGACGAGGGCGAGAGAGAGAGTGAGAGAGGCAGCGCGCAGGAGAGGAGGAAATTTGTGTTCTTCCGACACGCTTTCCCGGTGTGACAGGATGTTCCCCGAGTGTCGGAGAACAAGTTGGGAAACATGGTTTTCAGACGACAGCAACATGTTTCCGGACTGTTGCTGTTTCCGCAATGTGACAGGGTCCCCGAAAACATGTTTTCCTTGCATTGAAGGACAAAGTTCTCCGACTGTTTCCGCAGTGTGACAAGGCCATAAAGATGTTGCCTTGTGCATGAGTCATTGGGCACGTGACGGCGCAGGAGGCAACACATCATGAGTATATAAAATGAGCGCGCTGCCTCCCGCGCGTCACACACCGAATCAGCAGCAAGAACTTTGATGCATGTCTAAAACAGATCGAAAGCATTTCACCAAAGGGACTACAATGCTTTCGCATTCCCACACGTAAGCAGTCTAATCTGCCTGAGCCGAATTTTCTTTTGTTTTCTCTCTCCGCATCCTCTCAGGCACATGCATGTCTGGAAATAAAGATTATGATTATTATTAACTCACGCACACTTGTTTTTGTAATATTTATTTGTATTTTTACAACATGTACACGGGAGAACTGCCGAGCGGTCCGGATCATCCAAAGTACAGTGTGTCTTAACGTTCCCATGGCCGTCTGCACGTTCACGTTCAAATGGCAAACACTTGAAACCGTCTTCTCTTTTCAAGTTACAACGAGCCGTAGACCAGATGAAGGTATATGCACGCTGGCTTCACGATAATTGCGATATAAAATAATAATAAGCCTCGAAAGACTTATAAACTGAATGGGGTGTTCATTCTCAATTGACTCAGTGTAAACAGGAGATACAATTGTTGAACATTGTAACCGGTAGAAAACGCTGACTTGTTATGTCTGATTTACATAATTCGATTCTGCTTGAAATGATCAGTTTCGACGTCCAGCACCGCAGTTTCCTACAATTATTTTGCAGCACGAGAGACCTCGCAATTGAAAATAGCGAGCAGAATCACCATTAGGAATCTTTCGGCCATTCACAAAAGCTATGCGATGCTAGCGGGAAAGTTGGAACTCGTTAAGAACACGTTCGCTAGGCCCCCATTCCGCAGTTTAGGATCTACGAGAATGCCCTATTAGGGCCTTTTCGAAAAACTCGCAGTGCGGATTGCGGGCAGACTTGTTCGCAACGCGTTACAAGTTACTTGTAGTCAATTACATTTTGTAGACATTTTGTAACGCCCCCATTACATTTCTTGAGCTGTAACGATTCTGTAATTCAAACACTTTTTTGAATAAGGAATCTATTACTTTTTTCACTTCAGGTAAGGTTTCTAAACTCAAAGAAATATTGTTCTACTAGAGCCACCCAACCGGCATGCCTGCGAGGTTCAGTTTCAGAAAACGTTTATTGAATTAGTCACCCAGGTATACAGCAAAAGATTTCTTTTTAATCGAATTTTCGGGAGCCCCAAGCAGCGCTTGCAAAACCTAGAGGGTCAGGTTGCCATGGAAAAATTTCTGTTATAAAAGCGATACTGCGGTTATTTAAAACAAAGAAACAAAAATTAATCAGCAGGAAAACCGCACAATGAGCGTTTGTCCTATCTTTAGCGCACGTCGCATGAAAGCGGTTTATTCTACCCTTTTGCTGAGTGCCAAATAAGAGCCACGATGACTGGCTTTTTTGTCTCACCGTGATGCCCAGTCACTGAGTTTTAAACATAACACTCTCCGCGAGTTGTCTACGAGTAGAGTATAAAGCTGAAGAATTTCTGCACGATGGCGGACAGAGCAGAACAGGCGCTTTGGGAAGCTAGAACCTTTAAAAAAAATGCCTGTTTATCTATCTTGGAGTGAAGGGAAATGAATTTCCCTTCGTCGCTGCTATTATATGTAGTTCAAGGTTTGCATCATTCGTGGTTTCGGAACATTGCGGCAGCATGTTCTGAAACATAGAGGCAGCATGTAAAGGAAGATGGCGTCGAACGATGCGGTCGATTAGTTTGTTGATGTTTGTGAAAAGCATGGTGGATGCTTGAAGTCACTGCATTCTCAATAAACAACGTCGAAGTTGACAGTCCGACAATGCTCCTATTTACGTCAATGAAGGAAAAATAAATCCCAATATCAGACAGTCAACCTTGTCACTGTTGGTGCAAGAAGGCGACGACTTCGAACTTCCACCATTTGTTTTATACACAACATCCAATTTTCGTTCGACGCAAGAGTATTTTCTCGCCGAAACGGTGTTACAATCCCAGCTCTTGGCGAAATGGCGTAATACGGGGATTTGCAAGCATTCGTCATCTGGCGCACGTGACTTCGAAACGCGATAACGTCTGCTTATTTCTGTTTAGAAAACGTTTGTGCAAATACACCGTAAGTAATTTTTTGTTAGATATTTAGGCAGTGGAAAGTTGAACTATCCTAAGAGGCACCTAGTGTCTCCGATGTGGGTGAGATATTTAGCACGCCGGTACGATGCTCATCCAGATCAAAATGGGCGGCGGCGTGGTTTCAGTCGATGATTCCTGGGTTCGGCAGCGCAAGTTTTCACTCCGCGTTATTCTCCTGACGTGTTTAGGTTTGAAACCGAATGTGCTAATGAACATGCGCTTGCCTCGTTCAGCAGTTGGAAGAACAATGGCCGGGCTAGAGTCTAGAGTGAACAGGCGCGACCCCTTACGGCCTTTGCACGGGGAGTAGTTGCTCCCTTCGACGGGAGTTCGAAGGGGTCGCTGTAACCCCACCGCACCTACAGCGCTTTAATTCCTCCTGAGAGGCACCTCCTCCTCGCCGTGTTGTCCTCTTTGCTTCGGGGTTGTTTTGGAGAAGTGTCTAGAGCAGTGGTTCTCAAATGGGGGTCCGCGGACCCTTTGGGGTCCGCGAAGGCATTCTAGGGGTCCGCGAAGCCCTACCTCATCAGTCAAGAGAAAACTCGCCCAAGTTTGGGCGAGTTTTCTCATGTGTATGTCAATAAGAGAGGTCTACTTCACACTAGCCCTTAGTTATAACCATTTATGAAATCATTATTATATTTAACCTATACCTTTCCTCTCCTCTCACCGCGAACGGGATCCTCCATCAGCTCCGACGATTCAAAAGGGGTCCGCGAAACATCGATGGTTGAGAACCACTGGTCTAGAGTAATTAGACCCACAGGTTATGAGGCCGTCTGCCTGCAGGGACTTATGCGGAACACCTACTTTTTCTTCGTCTCCTCAAAAAACGAGTTTGGATTGACAAGCATTTAATTATCGTAAGCCGAAACGTGTTTCAATCGGCTCACTACAGTTATTTCAAGCAAGTATAATTGCACATATTTTCAATCGCAGTGGTCAGGGAACAGTTGTTCACGACGGCTCAGGCGGTGTTGGGCATAGTAAAGCCGCTTCATGTTTCAAAAGTAGAGGAAGGTGCGCCAATGCACAAGGCACGTGCAACGTGCAGCCCTTGGGAAGATCATGGCGGCACAGCGCTGCACTGAGCTAGATTTCAGACGCCATGTTCTTCCCAGAAGTGGCGCGCGGCACGTGTCTCGAGCATTTCCACAACAACGAATAGCGCCACTTTTCCCAGGATGGAGGGGGTTTAGGGCATGGTATACGTCGCACCGCCACGCGGCTAAAGAAGTCCCATTGCTCCTAGGCGAGAGTGAAGGCCATAGCACGGCCGCTTGATAAGGGACTCCCCTTGGGAGCGGCCTGCCGTATGTCTCGCGCCGCCGGTGAGAGCGATAGTTCTACTTTACCCCGCAGCGCCAGCCGTGGCGCTCGTTATCGGCGAGAGAGGCGCAGTCCGCCCGGCGCGGCCCGGTGTGGCTAGGGTGCCTACATGTTTCCGCTCCGCTTCCGGAGCGGCGGAAACATGTAGGCACCCTAGGTGTGGCTATTTAGATTGTTTTTCGTGAAGCGGCAAGTCTCATTTGAAACGAGTGCCAGATTGCATGAATCATCTGACAAATCTGTGTCGAATAGAAGCACATAATTCTTTCTGCGAGGAGCTCACTCAGCTGCAGGCTGCTCGTTAGAGCCGCATTCAGCTGGCAGTATGAGCGAATTGTCGTTTTCTTGTTCCCGTCCCCGTTTCTATTACCACTGTAATGAGTTATAGTTGTATATAGCTAGGCCGTATGATTTACGATTTTAACCGATGCTCGAGCACGCTCGAGCTGTGTCTTTTATTTATCTGTGAGGGACAATAAGAAAGGGATTCCTCGTGCATAACTTCTGCAATATAAACTTCATTGTTCACGAACAGATCAAGGGAGTCATATAGTTCGCAAGCGGAATACCTTTCGGGAAAGAGGCTTCCGCGAAAGTCTCAATATATTCTCTAGAGAGCTGTTTAGGTCACCAGCCGAGTTAGCCAGAAGAGGTCTGAGGAGCTTCCCGAGAAAAAGCTCGCAGAGTTCTTAGCTGTGTTACAGGTCTCTGCAGTTAGTACACCACATCAGCGGGCAGTCCACAAGGTGTGGAAGCTCAGCGCTCCAGAGAACCTTGCCAATCCGTCCAGAACGACGAATCTCTGCCAACTGTAGAGCCGTCTCGACAAAGGTGCAGACGAGCTTGCACGGCCAGACAGCTTCAGGTCGTGGATAGCTGAGTCCTCTTTGGTCAAGGCTAAACACGAACTGATTTTCTCCGTCACGAGATTCATTTCCCTTAAGTTACAGCTTGCATTCAGGACACGTCACCTGCAAAGTTGAGCGGATTCTACACATTAGCCTTCCTTGCTTAAATCTGTCTTGAAATTAGTCGCAGGTTTGTAGCAGTTTTTTAATTCGCTCGTTCAGTCGTTTGGCTTGCATTTGAAGGCGGTGCGCGTTTTTCTTGGCATCTTTCATGAAGCCTATAGCTGTCAAATTGAATGACGTCTGACATTCTTCCACTTCAAACTCTTTTTGCAGGCAAAGTTCAATAGCCACGCACTCATCACAGTCGAACTGATTTATTTTCGACGGCGCCAATGCAGGTGACTTAGTTGACGGGTGCTAGTTTCTTTGCGGGCGCAATGATTCAAGGCTTTCACATGCTAATAACAAACACCATCGAGCTTGTGTGTTTGAGGTAATGAGTCACAAGAGGATCACAGGAGGCACCACACGAAACATCGCCGTCGCTAATAGAAACGCGTCTCAGCTGACACTGAGTGAAAAAAAAGCACTGCAAAGCAACGTTACTGTTGCTGCAAAGGGTGGGGCGCGCGAGTGTCTTGACACGCGGCTTGAGTCCCGCTCAGCTCGTGCGCTGGCTTTGCTAATGCTTCCTTTCCCCCAGTTTCAGCTGAGACGCTGTTTCTAGCAAGTCGGCCCTGGCTTCTTATCATTAGTTGCTAAGGGCAAGAATCATGGTTGGTGTAAAGCGCAAAGTGGAAGCTTGGAGTCGTTGCATTATTAAACCAACACCGTGAAAGTTGATCGTCTGACATTATTCTTATTTCAATAAATAAAATAAAAAGTAATCCAAAGAAAGACGACCTAGGGAGGTTTTTCGCCCATGTGCAACGCTTTTGATAGTGCACTTCATGGGAAAGGGGTTTATTAGACCCTTTTCCTTAGCCTCACATTTGAGCCACGATGACCAGCTGTTTGTTGCCTTACCGTGGCGCCCAGTCACTGCGGTTTGAACATAAAGGCTCATTCACAGTCTGTAATGTCGCGTATCATGCGTTCTCCTTGAACTGGTAGCCTCGCTTAATATGAAGCACAGAGGTCCCGGTGACTTCACCGTAATATTTCGTAACGTAACTTAACGTAAGAAAACGGGGCAGTGTGAATCAGCCTTTACGCTCTCCGTAAGTTGTCTACGAGTAGAGTAACGTTAAAACTGAAAATCTCAATTTCCTACACGAGGGCGAACAAAAGAGAACAGGCGCGGTTGGAAAGCTGGAACCATAAAAAATGTCTGCTCATTTATCTTAAAGTGAAGGAAAAAACATTCCTCTACGTCGTCGCTATCATATGTAGTTCAATATTTGCACCTTTTATGGTGTGGGAACATGGCGGGCAGCATTCAATAGCTTATTTATAGGCACTAGATGTTTTCGAGAACTTGCTCGTGACCCTTGTGACGCGCTTCTCGTTTTTTTTTTTTTTTTTTTTTTTTTTTTTGTCGCAAGATTACTGTGATTTACTGCAAGAACGAGGAAGAAGCGCGAGGAAATATTTGAAACAAGAATCCTCTGCGTCAGGGACAGAATCAGCGCCACTTTTCCTGAACTTCGCTCGAGTTTCAGCCACCTTTCAAAAGATGGCGCAAGTGCACGCCGTCTGCTACAACATAAGTCCTTTTTAATATTTAAGACAATTAGTATGCTTCAAAAAAAAATACAATCATAGAAATTGATTTTAATTAGAAAGAGAAAAGCTCTAATTAAAGAATCGTAACTTAAATAGCTGTCCTCTTCTCTGAAACCGGTTTCTTGCGTACAGAGTCGAGCCTGAAAAAAAGTTCCACGATTTAAATTTTTTTTAAAACAAATCTGAATATAAATACAACAAAACCAGCCTTACAGAGAACCAGCCCAGTTCCTCTAGCATACAATTTTAAAAAATAAGATCAGATGCCAGAACGATATCTGAGAAAACCAAGAACGCGTTAAAGGGATTGTCCGGTCGAAACCGGAAGTACTTAAGTTCTTGCGCTCGTTACGTCGAGGGAGCCTTCATGTAGACAAACGTCATTTTTATTTTGATTTATGATCTCCCGTTATTAATTAAACCTTTCATGAGCCTATGTACGAAACTGCACCCCGAATTTCGCCAGTGTCAATGGCTGACATCTGTAGGTGCTGCGTGACGTCACAAAACGCAAAGGTTTATCGGATGGTCGGGATCACAAGCGTTGGTCGATGGATGTCTAGTATTTTGCTTGGAATTAAATAGTCTCCTAGGCTGTACGCTACTTAAATACGGTTCTTTTAACGCAGTTCCCAAGCATGTGCAAAAAAAGTCACGCCTTTTAGCAGGAAATTACTCGCAGCCAGCCATAAGCTTCGAGCAAACGTATGCCGTTTCGCGCAAACACAACTGCGACGGCCACCGATCGAACCAGGGGCGCTTGCAAAGCAAAGGATGCAGATTTCGCCTCTGAAGCGGCACCTAAGTATACGAAGCGGCGTCTGGGTACACATGTCAGCGGATCCACTGGATCGGTGATGAGGCTGCGGGTCGTTCCCTGAGAGGCGATGTCCGCGGGTCGAAGACAAACGGCGAATCGTTCAAATGCATGTCGTCACTTGACTTGGACGAGCTTGGTGGATCGTAGTCACGCTCCATTTTCACACGCGGGTCAAACAGAATCGGGCTGCACGCGTGCTAAATACAACTTCTGGTATCGTTTCCACATGGCCTAGCTGTTGGTTTCGGTTTCGCTGCATAATCAAATTGACTGATCCGATTTGGCCGAGGAGGGGATGGACGTAGTTTAATATCGTTGGCACAGCATCACACCTCAGCTTACGAGCCTTCTGTCCGCTTAGAGCTCAGCTTGTAGCTCTCTTCTGTGAGATGATTGCTACATAAGCGGGATCTCGATCTTGACGGGAACCTAGTCCCTACGCACGGCGACGATCCACTTCGCTCGTCCCTGCACGTCTTGCGGAAAAGTGAGGAACGTCATGACTTAGCCCGCGTGTGCTGCCCGGTGGTTGTGGCACAACCGCGCAACAAAAATCTCACCCAACTACGAAACAAGTCAAGCACAACAACAAAAACGAAGCACGCTGAGGGAGACAAAAATGCTCGCTTTGCGTTTTGTGAAGTCAGAGCTTTAATGTTGCCAACGAAAGCAGCGTTTACGCTAGAATGCGATTGGAGCAGCATAAATGCAATTACTCACGCAGAGGGGCATATAAAATTCAGATATTGCACATACGATCCGTCTCGAGGCAATAACAATGATATTCAATTGTTTTCTAGAATACAAAATTTGACCGGACAATCCCTTTAAGGGAATTCTTTGAAATTTTATCAGAATCAAGTTGTGTTTACAAAAAAGCTTCTGGAGTTGCACTTCTAATATTTTTTTATGCTGAGTTAATATGTTTACCAGGAGAATTCCCTCAAATGTCGTGGCTGCCTTATGACGTGAAACTGAGTTACGACACTTCAAAATAGCGTAAAAAAGGCCCTCTTTGAATAAATATTATAAAATGTGAGAGCACTAATTGGAAAAAACACGCATCCACGGAACTATACTTCGTTTCACTTTATCTGCGAGCGAAGCCAAAGGTGGAAGCGCGAGACCAACGCTTTTTGCGTTTCTGCCCAGCTCGCGCGCTCGAGCAAAGCCTGAACGCACGGAGCTTTCGTGCTCGCGCTTCCAGCTTTGCCTTCGCTCGCACATAAGGTGAAACGAAGTATAGACGAGACCTTCCTTTCTTCAATAAAAAAATAAGAACGCGTCTTGGATGCATCACAAGTCTAGAAACTTGGAATGCATACAGGTATGTCTTTGAAATTATCAAAACTTGCACTTTTTGTTTTCTTATTGTAGGCTAAGTTTTGAAATATGCATATCACATTCTACAAAGAGTGATGATGAATTGGCCATTTATTTGCAAAAAGAACGAAATACGTGGCACGCGCACAGACGCGAAATTTGCGCCGCAAACAGGAGCGTTAGCACAGCTGCCACCGGTATTATGGTTCGGGCCGTGGGACCGCCGCCTTAATTCCTGCAAATCTATCCTGTTAGCCATTAGTACGATATCATCCGCATACATCAATCCCGGTAAGAATTGCTGAATGTTTTGGCCTAGCTTACTGTACGAAAGGTCGAATCCAAGCCTACTCTTCTCTAGTCTATCCATGAATTTCCCAGAAGTGGCGCGCGGCACGTGCCTCAAGCATTTCTACAACAATGAATGGCGCCACTTTTCCCAGGATAGAGGGGCTTTAGCCTCCCGTCGTTTGAAGCGCCATCTAGATTTTCGTTTCATAACTGTGAGTTTGGCCAGTGGGTGTGGCGACGAAGTCTCCGGGGAGGAGAAAAGTGAAGGAAAGGGAGGAGAGCGCCGAAGGAACGAGAGAGAAAGAAGGGAGCGAAGAGGAGACGACCGCCATTTTGACGCAATCGTTGTCGGCGCGCCGAGCACTGTTGAGGCTACGCGTTGTCTGCTACGGGCTTATTTCTTTTTCGCCTGAATAAAAGTTTGCGTTCAAGCGTGGAGAAACTTCATTCGTTAGCTTTTTAAGCCACCGAGGAATAGCACTATATCATTTTCTTGCCAGAGCCTACCAAATAAAAGGAAAGAACCGAAATTTGCATGTCGATCCCATGCATTCCGCAGGGCGAAGGAGTGAAAATGGCGGCCCTAGCCGCTCAGCTGGGAGCAGCCGGGAGTACACGCGCATACGCTCACGCCTCTCGTTCTGCGCCGCGGGCTGAATGGCTCACTCGGGAGGGGCGCGTTCCGGCAGCGAGATCATAGACTGGCCAAACTCTCCCCATATACGGCTCTGGAGGATCTAGATAAAGGCCCGTTCACACTCTTGCGACCGAGTACGACCGAGAAAGACCAGACCGGTTTTTAAGCCTCTTACGACTTCTTAGGACGAGCTCCGCTGCAGCGGAGCAGGTCCTAAGAGATCGCAAGAGGCTTAAAGGGACCATGAAGGCAATTTAATTTTTTTTTAAAAGAAGGTGTTTTCGGAAGCATTGGGGTCCTGGCATGCTACACAATTTTTTCTAGAACTTTGTGACTCTTATTTCTGTACCTGCAAATAAATCTGCGAAACCGAAACAAACATTCAGATTTCTTCCCTTTTTCGCCTCTGGAAAGAGAAGTGACGTCAGGGAGCACTGTCGGCATCGGTAGGATTTAGTGCACACTCAGTTGGTTCCCGTGGTTCGCTATTGGCGACGTGCGCGATCGAAAGCGTCGCTGTGATCGGCCTTCCACGATTGGCCGAATGCTGACTATGACGTCAGCAAAGGTTGTTGGTTGGAAAACGTTTATTGTAAGAAAAAGAAAAGTCTTGCGACTGAAGTCTTTAGACTTTAAAAAATGTGAGGGGGGGGGGGGGAGGGGAGGGGTCGCGCAGGTACAGGAGCTTGCTACGCGGTGCCTAGATGAATCTTTTTATTCCTGTAGAGGCGATGAAGTCTAGGAGACTCTTAAGCAGCTCCTTATTGCGTTCTGTATCTTCTAACGCTTGTAATGGTTGGGTCCATTCTTCATAACTTATTACCCTTGCTGAGGTCTTATGCTTCATCCTCTTTTCTTTCCAGCACTCGCATTCCCAAAACATATGCCTTAGGCTTCCTGTAGTCTGTTCGCAGAAGGGGCAGCCGCTATCTTGGCTTATGCCTTTTCTACTAAGCGTACATGGGTCGTTCGTGGCTTCAGGAGTGCAACCTCCTAATGCACACCCTTTGCCACCTACTGAGCCTCATTGTTGGTAGGGCAGGAGGGATAGGTTTAAGGGCATTAAGTCTGGCCCTTCTTCGTTCCTTATTGACGTCCCTGGCCTCGTGAGGAGCGAAGTCAAACGGGTCCCGTTGCTTGACGGGCACGATGGCTGGAAGCGTCGATTGGTGGCGATAGTATTGGAAGATTATCTCCGCCTTGGCTTCCCGCTCGGCCCTGTCTTGTCCAAGGATCCCTGAGTGACCGGGAACCCACTCCAGGTAGAAGTTGGTGTCCTTGCTTCTTGCTTCTTTGATGTTTATCATGATCTTTTGTGCTGCCTTGTCCATGGTGCATGGGTTTCGAAGTTCCTCGATGGCCTCTCTAGAGTCCGAGAAGAGGTATATAGTCTTCTTTTCTTCATGGCAGTGGCTCTGTATGGCGTCGGCCACTGCTTCTAGTTCGGCCCTTTTCACGTGGGTTCCTTCTTCCAGGAGCCTTCGCCCATAGTTGTTCTTTGTCGTGTTAAACCATGCACAAGCCGCTTTTCCCTCCTTAGTAACTGTTGCATCGGTATAGATGACCTGGGTGTTTTCTTTTTTCTGGAGTTTTTTTACTCTCCTCAGGTGCTTCATCCCCGCAGTTTCCCTGTCCCTGACCTGGTCTCTTTTGTCTGGTACGTCTGTTTTGATTAGCGCCGATTCCCAGGGGGGAGGTTCCTCCTCTGGTTCCTCCATTTGTGGACATATGTTCCTCATTTTAATGAGTATCGCGCGCCCTGCCTTGGTGCCGTGAAGCCGAACTTTTTGGGTTGTGGCCGATTCTTCCGCCACGTCTTCAATTTCGTTTAGCTCTGCCCATTTTCTTACTTCCTCTTTCCGTGCATGCTTTGGTAAACCGATGACTACTCTTTGTGCTTTTCGCATAAGGATCTTGCTTGATTCTTTCTGACTTGAACTGAGTGTGGTGTAATTGAAACCGTAAGTCGCCTTCGACACCAGGAAAGCCTTAATGAGCATTCTTAGCGTTTCTTCGTTGGCTCCCCATGACTTCGTTGCTGTTCTTCTGATAATACTTAGAGTATGGTTCCAGCTTTTTGTAAGCGCTTTAAGCCAATCGTTCGCTTTTCCGTTCTGGCATATGTGCATCCCTAAAATTTTTGTTGACTCTGTCGGTTGCAGCCTTGTCCCTGCCAAACAGAAGATATGCTTGCCTTCGTGTTTTTTTCTTCCTCCAGGTGTGGCGATCAGGATGAGAGCCGTCTTGTCTGGCGCTGCCTGAAGGCTCACTTCATGCGTGAATTCTTCGATCGCCTTCAATCCTTCTTTGATTGCGTTTGCTTGGCGGTCGTAAACTCCTCCCTTTGTCCAGAGGGTGACGTCATCTGCGTATATGGTGAAAGATAGATTCTTGATATTGTCCAGTTTCCAGGCCAATCTAGACATAACTATGTTGAAAAGGGTTGGTGATAAAATTGCCCCTTGCGGTACTCCTATGTGGTTTCTCTGTGTTGGTCCCCTTTCTTCTCCGACGCATACCGAGTACGTTCTGTCCCTCAAGAATTCTTCGATGAATTTGAGCATCCTGCCTTGGATACCGCAGGATCTGGCACCCTTTAGGACAGAGGAATGTGGAACTAAGTCGAATGCTTTTCGAATGTCTACAGCGACCAGTATTTTTGGAGTTGCAGTAGGCTTTTTACTGGTGAGATCGTGATGCAGAAGAGCTAAACTATCCTGTGTGCAAAGTGCCTTTCTGAAGCCTGTTTGCATAGGATGTAGCCTGTTTTCATGCTCTAGAGTCCAATTGATTCTGCCAAGCACCATCCTCTCCATCGTCTTGCAGATGTTTGACGTCAGCGATATGGGCCTTAGGTTTTCTATCTTGTCCTTGGGTTTATTTGGCTTGGGGATGGGCACCACGACCGAGTGTTTCCAACTTCCTGGTAGTTTTCCGTCTTCCCATATTTCGTTAAAGTATCTGAGCAGAGCTCTCTTGGCCTCTTCCGGAAGGTTTTTTAGCATCGCCGTTGTGATGCCATCGGTTCCCGGGGCTGTGCCCTTTTTAGCCTTCTTGATAGCGTAGTCGAGTTCTTCTCGAGTAAATGGCAAATCTTGTCCTTCCCTGCTTTCTCCAACGTCAATTGTTTCTTTTCTTTGCTGCTGCGGTTGTGGAAAAAAGGTTTCTCCTAACTTTTGAGCCAGTTCCACTTCCGTAATGTTGAGCTTCAGGGCTAGGTTGCTTGCCGTGTTTTTTCCTTTCTTTTTTCCTAGCATCGTTCGGTACGTACCCCATAGTTTCTTGACGCTTGTTTTATTGTTGAAAGTCCCACAATGTTGTTCCCAAATGTGTTTTCTGAGATTTCTTGTGTACTTTTCTAGTTCCCTTGAGGCCTGATTTAGTATTTTCCGTCTTTCTTCATTCTTTTTCCTTCTGTACCTCAGCAAGGCTTTATGTCGCCCTTCCTGCAGGTTTAGGAGATGATTGTCCGGGTTTGGGGAGCCTTCTTTGACTATAATTCTTCGTGTGGCCTCATCAGCAGCTTCTTGTATGAGATCTGTAATTGTCTTTTGTTCGATGGTATTAAGCTTAGTTGTTAGTAGACTCCTAAATTTGTCCCAGTTAATGACGCTGACTTCTCTCTTTTTCATGGTCTTGTTGTGTAGCATAATGGCGATGGGTGCGTGATCGCTACCCCATGGATCATCTAGGATTTGCCAGTCCGCTTCTGAGAGTCCTTTAATCCATGAACTGTCCGGAGATGAATCGGATTGGTACCTGTTCCCCATTCTCGTAGCTTGTCCCGGCTGATTAGCGCAGAGAAATCTGTTTTTTCGCATTTGCTGTTGTAGTTGCTCTCCTCTTTTGTTGGTTAGGTTGCCCCAGAGTTCATGTTCTGCGTTGAAATCTCCCCCTATAAATGTTTGGTCTTCCGTGCAGTTGTTGACCCACCTGAAACTCTCGTCCCCCATGTTTGGTCTTGTGTAGAAAGAGTAAATAAAGATTGTTCTCTTTCCCATTGTAAATTTAGCGCCCGTAACCTCCTGATCTTCTCCACAGCCCCATGATGTATCAATTTGACTTTGCGGGTGCTCCTCTTTAATTAAGATTGTGGCTAATCCTTCTTTTTTCTGTTTTGCTTGGTTCGTGATTGCCGTGCAAACATTGTATGTTGTGTATCCCCGGATCTTCATCTCCGGGTGTCTTGCCTCTTGTAGAAGGATGGCATCGGGGGCTCTTTCTCCCCAAGATTCAATCCTACACTTCAGTTCGTTTATCTTCCCCTTGATTCCTCTACAATTCCATTGAATAATCCAAAATGTCTTTTGTGGTGGTTCCCACCCAGACATGCTACAGCTGGCGGAATGCTCTTTCCATATTTTGTGTGGCTGTCTCCATGGCTGTTACGATGGCCGATGTGACCGCCGCCGTTATTGCTTCGACGCAATCTTCCATGGCTTCTTTGAAAATTGCCACCTTCTTCGCATCAGCCTTTATGACTGCAGCAAAAGACTTCTTGGCGTTTGTTCGTGTGTTGGCTTGACCGATAGTTTTCTCCGTTGTCTCTTGTGCCATCTCCCGCAGCTGAATCGTTGTTGATGCACTCGGCGGTGCTTGCCCCTTTACCGGTGTGTAGATCGGCACTTTTAGCGCTGTCTTGTCGACCACCTGTCCTTTTGTTCGAGGTGCGACATCGGCCTTTATCGGCGCCCTTTTGGGGCATTGGTAGCTGAAGGCCAGATGTTCCCCACCACAATTTGCACAAGTCGGGTTGGCGCTGCAGTTGTTCCCGACATCTGTGGTGTGCGTTTTGCCGCAGTTCCTGCATGCTTCGTTTTTGCTTTTGCACTCCTCAGCTTTGTGCCCGATCTTGTGACACCGGAAGCAGACAACGGGTCTGGGTGTGTAGGGTACCACTGGCCTTATGACCTGGCCAATATATACTTTTTCCGGTAGGTCCTTGCCCTCGAAGGTAAACATTGCCGTCTTGTTTCTTTTCCCAATAAAGTTGGCAGAGACGATCTTATGTGTTGCACATTTTGCATTTCGTAAGTTTTCAGGGCTGATTTCGTCGCTCCATGCATAAATCACTCCTCTGATGTGGTTGGTGGGTAGACCAGAGATAACCTTGACTCCGACATTGCTGCCATCATTCTTCGTAAAACTCCCAATTTGTTTGAGTTTCTCGAATTCGCCTTCATTCTTGGTAGTAATTACAAAAGCGTCACTTCTCTTATCATGCCTGATCCTAATTCCGTTTTCATGCGGAATGCCAACGTTGAGTAGAGTGCGTTCTATCGTCTCGGGGCCGACGTTCATCGGCTCCCGTGGCTTTTCGTTGCGGATTTTGATCTTGTAGATCCCCGCGTTGCTCTTCTTTTTTCTGTGGACGACATCGATCCAGGGGTTCGGGTTCCTGTCGTCTTCCTTGCATGTTTCTTCGTTCTCTTTTGTAGTGACTGTTTCCTCGTTCTTGCCTGGCGTTTCTTCGCGTTCATCGGCTATATCCTCATCCGCCGAGGAATATTCCTCCCGCTCTGGAGTATTTGGTCTTAGCCTTTTCCCCTTGATCGCCTTCCGCGTTTTCTCCTGTCCTTCAAGCCTCTCGAGTCGCTCTCGCAGCATTGTGTTTTCTTCTTCCATTTTTGCTGCATTAACAACAATTCTAGCGGCAATTTCGTTTATAATCGCGGTCCAGTCATATAGTCCTTCCGATGTTCTGTAGCTCTCTGGGTCGAAACCCTGAGGAAGCTGTGTCGGCTTGCCTTTTTGAGTGCCGTCGTCCATTTCATTCGCCCGCGGCAGCAGAGTCCGTGATTGCTTTTCGCTGGCTTGGTTGTCGTCCTAGCCCAGCACGGGCCGTCGTCTTCCCTTCCACCCGAGATAATACCTGGTCCTTTG
Source organism: Ixodes persulcatus (assembly GCA_013358835.2). NCBI lineage: Eukaryota > Metazoa > Arthropoda > Arachnida > Ixodida > Ixodidae > Ixodes > Ixodes persulcatus. The sequence goes on along the minus strand of JABSTQ010009369.1, from coordinate 560,587 downwards.
TTTTTCCAGTAAAATGAAGAGGGCTGAAATGTCGCTTTTGCTCACAGTCACTTCTTCTTCAGCAAAGGATTTTTCATCGACGGAAATAAGAGTGATGTAACAACTTCAATTTTGACGGTGTTGGCAGTGTTGGTTTCAGAGCGCAATAATTTCAAGCTTCCACCGTGCTAACTACAAACACCATCGAAGTTGTTGTTCACAAGGTAAGGACGTCACGAAAGGTAGCCATAGGAGGGCGCCACCAAAACATCTCGCCGGAGGTCTGTGAAGAAAACCTGGAAGAAATGGGCGACAACGCCGCGCTCGCAAACGAGTTCGAGCTCCTGTTCTGCGACCTCACGCCGACTGAACGGGAGATGCTGGTAAGGACGCATAACTCTGGATTGGCGCTTTACGAAGGCGCCCCAGACCTACCACCAGCTCCTCGGTCGCCGCCTCAGAGCGACTCCGGCTGACGTGAAGGTGCTGCTCAAAGTCTTCTGGTCGGAAATGCAACGAACAAATCCTGACACCGCTGTCCACAGCTCTATGCAAGACGACGGCGCGCAACCAAATGCTGCGCATTGCTGCATCGGTCGGCAGTTTATGCAAACTAACGTCGCCCGATCGACCACACGTCTTTAGCCGACCTTTCGCGTAACCCTGCACATAAACGCGGCATGATTGGTAAGACACCAGTTCGCAAAGCGAACACGAGACGACGCACGAAACCAGAACCAAAAGTCCGCCGCCCCCGGCGCTCGTACCTTTTTCTTCTTTTTCCATGGTTGCTCGATGCTTGTTACGCGCCCGAGGTAGCAGTGCGGGATGCGTTCAACCAGTGACAAACGGAGGGATCGCTTCAGATTATGCTTTTATACACGGTATGAAACCTATTAATTCCCAACTACAACTTTAAAAGATTATCCAACGTTCAAATGAACTTTTTTCATCACATCTCACCACCGAAATCGAAACCAAGAGCGCGTCCATCGTTTGAACCAATCGCCAGACGAGGAGCCCGTTGTCGTCACGCTTCAACGGCGCACTTTAGTTCACCTTTCTGCCGCCGCCTCGGTGGGGTCTCAGGCATCGTTCCCGGCGCTATTATTACCGCGCCTGTTTGCTCGATTGGTGCGGCACCCAAACTTCTGTTCGGGCTAGAACTTGGTCAACAGTATCTGAGACGTGCCTGACATCCATTTCAATCATCGAATAAAACTTCGAAACTGCCTTCATGGTCCCTTTAAGAACCGGTCTGGTCTCTCTCGGACTCACTCGGTCGCAAGAGTGTGAACGGGCCTTAAGGGTGGACGGAGGCGCCTCGTATCGTAAACGCTACACCCCGTGGCCGAGAGTGAGAAGGGCGAAACGAGAGCAGGCCCAAATGAAGAGGGTTGACACCAGTGTTGCGGAATGGGCACCCCCATTCCATTCCCATTCAATTCTGGGAATTAAAGTTTTCGATAATTCAATTCCTTTCAACTCCTAGGAATGGGAACATTGGACCCATTCCCACTCCTGGAATGGCTGAATCGTTCCATTCCATTCCTCTAATTCCTAAACGTAAAAACTGGCACTTGACAGCTACACTGTGTTGCCGGCATGAGCAGCGTACAGCTGACATCATCAAACGATGCCATAGACAATTGCAAAAAAAAAAAAAGGTAATTACTTCAAAAGCGCTGGTGGCACAATGTGTTTGTTTACATTGTACTGCAAACATCGAGAAAGCCCCTTGATATGTCGATGCTTGTTTAAGACATCGGTCTCGCGACCAATTGGTTTGCAACAAACAGCAATACTTTAAATCCACTCATTTTTTTTTTTTTTTTTGCATTTGTCTTTTAGGACATACGCGGCCAGCGTGTTTGTTTGATAAGACCATAAAAACCCACGTAGCAGCCAATCTCGTGCGAACATTCCCTGGTTGTTCTGAATTTTGAAGGAACGTCAAAACACTATTCGGAACGTTCTAGGAACGTTTGTATCCGAACATTCCGGTAAGCTGCTCAACATTCCAGCAACGTTCGTTGGCGAACATTCGTATGCAGAATGTTCTCGGAACATTCGCCTTCGAACATTCAGATGCGCAACCTTCTTTTAACGATCACTTGCGAACATTCCTAGAATTTTTCGCAGGTGAAGCCAACTTTACGGAGCTCTCACGCAACCTGTGGTTCAAAACACCATCCACTATATGCCACTTTGTGCCAAAAATATGCAAATTAAGTGGAGTTTCTGGAAACGTAGTATAAGGGATCCGTTTTATCTTATACGAGTCTACCGAGGAATGTGATATGTAGGAAAAAAGCAATGGTTTTCAAAACTTGATAATGAACTTGCCACTCACTGGGTATGTTTTAGGTATGTAGAGGTGCAGATTTGAATAGACCCGATTTTTAGCATGGGGGGGGGGGGGGGGGGGCATTAATTTGATGATGGCAAAATCCTGCTGTTGAGTGTGGGATGCCGTGTGTATCTGTTCTTAAGCTCGGAGTGAGCGATCGGTTATGTACGCAGTGCATTTTGAATGAAAGAAGTTGACAAGTGACAGGTGGGAGTACAGTTTGAATGAAAGAAGTTGACAAGTGACAGGTGGGAGTACAGTTTTAGAAAATGTTCCCTGAGTGTAGGGACATAACCACGCCACGTTCCGAGGTGATTGAAAGGATGTCCCAGCATAAATTTGCAACATTTAAAGAAAGTTGCAGAAGTTCTTTGGATGATATGAGAACGTTCCTGAAACGTTGCTAGGATATTTGAATGTTGATTGAATGTCCTGGTAATGTCCCATGCCATTCTCAGAACGTTCTAAAAATATCCCTTTCAAAACATTCCCCGAATGTAGCAATAAGTGCCTGCGCCACATTCTGACAACATTGATAGAATGTTCTTACGTAAATTTGCAACATTCCAAGAATGTTGCCTATGTTCTTTTCAACATTCTCGGAATGTCCTCAGAACGTTCTCCTGCTACGTGGGAATATGCAGTTCGTGCGTGGCGCCGAAATAAGCTATATTACTGTATTCTTCAAACAAGTGCACAGCAACACGGCTAGTACGCTGCTGGAACCTTTTCATGCACAGCGGCAAGATCACATCCTCTGACAAAGTGCAACTTCTATGGTGCAGCACGAGGGACCGTATATGGGAAGCGAGCATGCCGGCCGCGTCGCGGCGGTCGCCTATTGTTTGCCGCATCAATTGTTGTGGCTTTCTTAGTGCGGAATAGCTACCTTGGAAATTACAGCGCTAACCCGCTACAACGCACAACTAGGGGTGTCGCGAACTTTTGTCGAACCGGATTTTTAGGTCGAACTTCCGGGGTTCGACTAGGTCGAACCGGTCGACGAACCTTCGAACCTTTCACCAGATTCGACCGGTTCGACTTTGTGGACAGTGTGGCCAGACCTTGATACAAGCATGTCTAGGTTTGGAGAATTTGTTTTTAAGCAAAGGGTTATTTTATTTTATGAACAGTTGCAATTAAAATAAACCAATTCTAATCACTGAAGAAGTTAATAAATTAATTTTTTGTAGTGTATTAACGGAAATAACCAATCAGCGCTGCCCTTAATTCATCCCTTAGCCATCACCATCCAATCCGAAGCCAACTGGCCAGCCTGTCGCGCATGCGCACACGAGTCGAACCTCAATACAAGGTTCGTCGAACATTCCACTAAAAGTTCGAAAAAGTCAAACCTGGTCGAACTCGAACCTCAGCCGGTTCGCGACACCCCTACGCACAACCAACGCAGCGAGCGACTGGCAGAATTTCCCCGATGGAACGGACCCGTTTGCCGCTAGGGGCGCCCTGGTCGGGGCCTGAATTAGATGTGCACCTTTTTTATGCCGGCCGCGTCGCGGCGGTCGCCTATTGTTCACCGCATCAATTGTTGTGGCTTTCTTAGTGCGGAATAGCTACCTTGGAAATTACAGCGCTAACCCGCTACAACGCACAACCAACGCAGCGACTGTCAGAAGTTCCCCGATGGAACGGACCCGTTTGCCGCTAGGGGCGCCCTGGTCGGGGCCTGAATTAGATGTGCACGGTTCACGCAACCTGTTTTAAAACGCATAAATTCACGCTTGCTTTACGAATCTCGATATTTCTTATCATATTCAATTCAATTCTTTATGTGTTTTCCAGGCATTCAATAGAACGTGTGCTGGGCTCAAATATACGTTTGTTCATTGTGGTTCATTCATTATACGGACCTTATCGGTTTATTACTTGACATCTTGTCATTTGTTGATCATCTGGGTCATAAAGTTCGATGATACGCCGACTGCACCGTGTATAGTTTCGTTGCAAAACTTGCAACGAGCAGCTTGTTTATTTTCTTCGCGATGTTGAAAAATGTCTTCCACGATGCCATGATTTGATCTGTATTTTTCTTGTCCTCTCGTCCGAATTGTGATGTTCCTCTTCGTGCTGATCGAGCGGGGGGTTCAGGCAGCAGACGGTACCAACTGATTAATTTTTTCTGCCTCGGTGTCAGGTTGTTCGCGTTGTGGCGACGGGTGCACAGCCGGCGTCGATGGAAGCCAAAACCTCAGTAGCAGCTAGCATCCAGCTCTCCTTCTCAGTGGCCTTCGCAGCAACGGTCACGCCTCGTCTTTCTTTCTGCGGGTTTATTCAGTTGGGTCACGCGAAAAGAGCGCTGACGATAGTCTACTTTACCTTATGATGGACCACAACAGATAGCACGAGTGCCATCGAAACCAATCCAGTGCCTTCTGAGTGTCACGTGACCGGGGGACCCCAGGGCATACCCAGGGCGCAGCGCCGTGCCTGTAGCACTGATCTCTATAGTAGTAGGCTGGATCGCGGACCGCGGCCTCGGCAGCTGGGGCCGAGTGTCGCCACCGGCGGCCATTGATTGACACCAGCCAATGCATGGGACTCTATGGGAAGAACGAAACAAAGTGACGTTTTCCCCTGTTTCTAAGCTGTTGTCGGCACTGAAACTTTTTGGATGCTTTTCGATAAGCCCGTCAAATAGCTTGCCTACGAACATTAAAACTGACAGCCCTCGCAGTTCTTATAAATAAATGTTGTGTGGTCGAGAGTGACTCCGCTGTAGTGCAGCTCAATGAGGCGAGAGTTACATACAGTTACCGCGGAGTCGGTGGCGGTTTCGTTGAGTTGGGTTTAGCAGACGACAAGCTCGAAGGCTTTGCTACGCGGAATTCGCTAACTCCCGGAAAGCCGCTGTCGAGATGGAACTTCTTTGTCATTCATCAACTTCTGGGCTTCCCTAAGGACGGTCTTATTGACGAAAAGTTCCTTTGTTTACTCCGCTACGAGAGCAAGCTTGCCAGCTCAGCCGTAGGTGCTCCGGTACGTTTGATTTTTTTATTCGGCGACCGGACGTTTGACAAATACCGATTCAATCTCCAAACACCCGACATAAGGATCGCAGCACACCACAAAATACTCGCCTCCGAGCACAGCGTACATGCTTCAATATTCGTACTTTTGTGCTTTTCTCCCATAGACTTGCGTGTATTGCCTGGTGTCAAGCAATAGGCCCGTAGCTCTAAAGATTTGAGCAGCGCTTCAGGCGAGCAAAATAGAATATTTGGCTCGCGTTTCGAACATGCGTCAATGCGCTTCCTTAATACAGTTTTGTTTATACTCCGTTTCATTCTAGGTGCCCGCGTTGCAGAGGCTACAAGAGCGAGCTGCGAACTTTCAGCGTTCCTGCCAAGCACGCGCGCTCGTGCAGTGCGAGCATCGTTCAGAAGGACGTGCTTTTGCGAGTAGCTTCGGCTTCGCTATCACGTAAAGTGAAACATACGTGCTCGCGGAAGCTACGAAGGAAAAGCAAAGATGAAAGGAATGTTTAATGGGACGCTCGGGCCGTGAGTTGCATAATCCTTTCTTTATTTTTTTAGACGTTTTGTTACCGCGCATCTACAGATGCTGACAGATGCTTGTACTCGAACGTGGCACGTGCCAAAACGAACGGTACAGCGCCACACGGAGGGTGCAGCCAGCATAACATGGTCGTGTCTTGCCTAAGTCTTCCGGACGCGCTTGCGCCCCCTGCCCCAGAGCAACGGGTCTATGGCCGCCGGTGGCGACACCGGCGGACTCCCGATCCGCGATCCAGCCTACTAAAATAGAGATCAGTGGCCTGTAGTCCCCGCTCATGGTGCTGGATAGGGGTGTCGCGAACTTTTGTCGAACCGGATTTTTAGGTCGAACTTTCGGGGTTCGACTGGGTCGAACCGGTTCGACGAACCTTCGACCTTCGACTTTGTGGACAATGTGGCCAGACCTTGATGCAAGCATGTCTAGGTTTGGAGATTTTTTTTTATGCAATGGGTTATTTCATTTTATGAACAGTTGCGATTAGAAGAAATCAATTCTTATCACTGAAGAAGTTAATAACTTAATTTTTTTGTACTGTATTAACTGAAAGAACCAATCAGCGCTGCCCTTGATTCATCCCTTAGCCATCGCCATCCAATCCGAAGCCAACTGGCCAGCCTGTCGCGCATGCGCACACGAGTCGAACCTCAATACAAGGTTCGCCGAACTTTTCACCAAAAGTTCGAAAACGTCGAACCTGGTCGAACTCGACCCGCGGCCGGTTCGCGACACCCCTAGTGCTGGAATGCCGCTAAACGAGAACGGGCTCAAATGAGGAGGGTTCAAATGCGAAGGACCAAACGGGAAAGAGCCAAATGCAACGGGCAAAAGCGAGATTTTTTTGGGGAATGGTTGTTTCGAAAGGAGCGAAGTGAAAAAAGGGGAAAGCAAGAACGGGCTCAAATAATAGCCGCTGTATTTTTTTATTTTTTTTTCCTATGTGTAGGGACAGACGTAGGGACTTTTGTGACTAATGTAGGGACATGTAGGGTTTTACAAGGGTGGCTGTGGGAATTTTCTTGGAAAAAAGCTGGTATGGCTGGCATCACGCGAAATTCTTTTGTCCAGCAGTCTCGGGGCGTCGCGGCGTCGCGATCGGCGTTGTTAATATCGAGGCTGCTTGTGATTTGTGTGGCATTCAAGCTTCAGCTCGGCTTATTACATCATCAGAATTGTCTGGGAGATATGTCTGGTGCCTATTTCAGTGGTCAAATAGAGCTTCCAACCCGTCTTTATTATCCCTTTAAACCCTTTAAAGCTCCCAGGATAGCAGTCGTGCCGTACTGGGTAATTTCTCATCTACAGCGTGTAGCACGGTTAAGCAGTGTCACCATACCTGTCTGCACTGGCACCGAGGTCATGCTTTCTAAGCATCTAACGTCTAGTTTACCTTTTATGTTTGTGATTTGGAAATTGGGTGGCATCAACGCAGCAATCGCGCTGGGACCTTCGGGTACTCCGGGCCCACTCGCGACCGCAGGGGCCGCGGGTACATTGGTGGCGGCATCTGGCGACACATACAGCAGCCGCACCGGCCGCACTAGCCCCTACCCGTTTTTCTGCCGTGGCATCGGCGCCGCTATTGTTAGCCTCTCTGGCGTGGTCCGACGTTTTCGTTCCGTAACTCGTGTTTGATTAGAATGTCCAGTCCGACACCACTTGCTAATGATGTTACAATGCAGAACGGCGGGACAGAATGTCACGTAAGCAAACTTTTCTCAGAAACTCGCACAATCCGTCTTGATCCTTTCCCACCTTGCAGGCGCCATCATGGCGCGGTTGCACTTGTGCCCGTTTGCCAGTCGGAAGTGCATGATCGTCTTCGTTTCCCCGGCACTACGTCGCTGAAAGGCGGGCGCATATGGTTCCTCGATGACCAGACCTTACTCGTAGAACGTCGAGTGAACGAGGCCGCGTAGGTCCGTACCGCTGCTATAGCGCCCCTTTCGAGAGGCTATCGGCTGGTCGTAGCGCGTCCCAGCGTCCGATTTTAAGAACGTCGCATTGCACCGATCCGATTGGATTACGGCCTTTCATTTATGAGTTTGAGGCACGTCTGCTTGGCTGGCGATTTATCGATTGCAGGGACTTTGTATTTTGGTCGTTGGCTGTTGCGAGCCCCTTCGTAGCGAGGTTTCGTTTCGAGTCCATGACGAATCATGATCTTTCATCATTGTGAACTACTATCGCCTTTATAAACAACCCCCCCCCCCCCCCCCCCCCCCAAAAAAAAAAAAAAAAACAACGAAAAACAAAAAAAAAACACGATTTTTTAAAATTTAACGACAGGACAAGCGTATCAGGCGGTTTGACGTCGCCATTATTTCGTCGGTGCTCTACTACTACTATGCTCTACTGTAGGTGATCTCATTAGCAGTACTTAAAATACTTGCTTCTGAGGTGGCATCATATGTATCGCCAAGAGAGATCGCCCAACCACCTAAAAACTCGAACGCAGTGCAATTCTTTTGATCCCGTGTCCGACAACGGGCGGTGTAGCTGCACTCCAAGGGGTTTTGAAATTTCGCGTCTGGCTGTTACCGAAATAAAACTGACAAAGGCTGATCTGACTAAGTTAGTTGGCTCAGTTATTGAAGTAAAACAGTGTCGCCCCTCACCCACCTGCCACAGCTTGTCCTCAAAAGCAGAAAACAAAGTCGCCGAGCTTGCCAGGCATGACGCAGTATTTTTAGTGAGTTTGACCATTGGGAGGAACAGAGCCACATATTGCCTGAGGGATGTTTGATGGTGGCTTGTGTCAATAAAAGTATCGTGCAACGGAAATTTCAATTGCATGTCAAGATCCCCGGATGATCAGAATTAATCCTTAGTTACCTGCTGGGGAGTGCCGGATACCCTTTGTTGGTTTGGTATTTAAACCTTATAATTTTCAGTTCTAGTAGTGGTAGTGCAATGCGGAGCGCAAGTTCGTCTGCTTCTTTTGCGGGGAGAGGGGGGGGGGCGGGTTGTTGCTGTGACGTCAGAACGCCGAGCTCTGATTGGCTCTGCTTGAGAAATAGTAGGTAGACCTCAAGGCAGCTTCCTTTGAGGTCTACCCACTACCTTTTCATCAGAGCTCGGCTTTCTGGCGTCACCACAACCCCTGCAAAAGAAGCAGACAAACTTGTGTTCCGCATATAATTCTGGCTTGGGGTTAGGATAGCTGAGTGGTTTTTTATGCTTTGATTTAACTGTGCTGCAAGAAATTGCCAGTAAACGACACCGGAACTGGGTTGTTATCTTCCTAGTCTCAGTGTTGTTTATTGGTAATTTCTCGCAGTCTAGTTCAATCAAAGCAAAATTCTGACCTTTGTTTGATCATTCAAACAAATGAGCATATAAGCTTGACTGGTACCAAAGATAATGCAACCTTTTAGATTCTGAACAAAATGTGCGAGGGCAAAAGAGTTGGTTTAGTTCGAAAGGTAATGACAAACAAAAAAAAAAAAAAACAGTCTCTGAGCATGACATCATGGAGCTTGTTCGGGAACGCTCTTGCCAGAGGCAGTTCACACACTGTTGAAGGAACACTGACAGGGTATTTGTGCTCTCCAAGTTTTATTTGTACATGACATAAGAGGGCCCTACTACCCAGAAAACAATTCGCGGCGCAAAATTCGTTTCCTTTCCGCCCGAAAACTGCTGATAGAGAGCTGGCCGGTTTGAGGCACGCTCACTCAGTTCTCCGTGGTCATGTGCCGTTTTCTATGGTTTAAACGCAACCACCAAATATAATCAAAGTCGTAGGTCATTGAAGGCACACGCACAATATTAAAAATAGAAAAGAAATATGATACCCATTTTTTGGGGCTTCTAAAAATCTGCAAATACCTTGATTGGAAGAAAAAAAAGTTACACAGCCACGTGACTTCCGCCAACTCTCTCCTCCTCTATGTTTCTTATTTTTCCCCAGTCCGGTTTCGGTTTCGAGCAGTTGGATTTGTTAACTTTATTAAAAACGTGACGCTGTAGCAAAATATTGATTGGGTAGTCTTCTGACACCACGCTGAATCGCCTGGTAAAAAATAAAAAATAAATTCTGGGGGGTGTCAGTGTCCCTTTAAGGTGGCATTTTGTCGGCAACCCACTGTTTAAAAATACAATCTTTGACAGGGGCCAAAACCGAGGACCGTCCACCGAGTCCTTTGAAACGCTTCTCTCTCATCCTTGAGGGTTAATTTGTTGCACTAAGTTTGTACAAGGGGGGGGCGTTCTTCCCTCTCCCCCCTCAGTAGGACCGATTTTCAGTCCTGCTGAGAAAATAGTTTGCATGTTGGCCTCTGGAAAAGACGAAAAACTTCCAAACTTTGACGAAAGCAGCTCATTAACGCTTGCAGGGCTCGCAAAGGTTTAATACTAGGGATGTATTGCTGTTTTGTAGCTTGATGAGCTTCCTGAGTCTCGGGGTCCTGGGTGTGTTGGGATTGATGTGAGCTCCTTTGTTTTGCACTTTGTTCTCAGGAAGCGGAGGAGGAAAAAGAGAAGGAACAACCCGTGGCTGAGGCTGATAATTCGTGCTCCAGCGATGGCCCGCCTGCGAAGAAGGCTGCATTGCAAGGTAGTGGAACAACCGTGTTTTTCTCTTTCATTTGGATCCCATCATTTGGCGCGTTTGGAGGTGCCGACTGTGAAAGTATTGTCTGCTGGTTTGTTTGTATCTTGTAGCCTTTCCACTTTGGAAAATCATATTCCTGGAAATAGTTTACACGAGGAAAGCGCCGACACCCAGGTAAAGGGGGCAAGCTACGTTTTGACCAGTGACTCGGTGGGGTCAGTGCACCTTTTTATCGAGCTGTTTTTCTTCAGGCCTATCTAGATCGGGGCATCAAATTTCTACGAGGCTTGTTGCTTGCCCGTCCTGTGATCCCCCCCCCCCCCCCCTCTCCCCCCCCCCCCCCCCTCCCCCGTCCCTCCTTTCTGTGCCCCATTTGCTAAGGTATCCGCCGGGGGTTTGTTGCTGCAGAATCCATGGCCAGTTCCTACTCTTTTCTTCTTTTTTGTTTGCATTTTTTTTTTTTTTTTTTAGCTACAGCAGATATTGTTGCTACACAATTGACAATTTTTAGCCTTTCTCTTTGAGTATTAGGTTTTCCAGTCTGGGAAGAATGCTGGACAGAGATGTATGGATGTTTTCTGCCCCACATGTTCTCTGTGTTTCTCTTCTTTTTGCAATGTCTGTGCATGTTTTTTTTTTGTTGTTTTTTGTGCCAGGAGCACCAACAGCCTCTTCTTCACTGCCAGAAACATGGCTGCAAACTGGCGGTTGTAAAAAAAAAATAGTGCCTCCACCTTGGGCACCGTCAAACGTGCGGCCTCCTTAATTTTCCAGGTGATGGAAGAGTTTCTACAAGTTCCTTTTTGCCGCAGTCTCGCGCTAACGATGGATGGGTGTGCCCACAAACTTCCTCGACCTAGATGCTCAGAGAGACCTTCCTTGCGCCGAGGTTCTCTCTGTGCATCTTTTGTTCTCAACTTTTTGTTCACAGTCACTCTCGTGTATTTCGTCGGAGTGTTGTAGCTTTATAGCTGCAGCCACTGATTACGCATCGAGGAAGGTAGCGGAAGAGAACGGACCGACACCAACTTCCACTGTGGGGTGGGGGGTGTGGGACGTAACATCACAAGCTCACAGGTGCACGTTAAGGTCGGGACAAGCCTATTGGTGCAAAATAGCAGTCACACATTGTATCAGGTAGCGGAAAAGGACAGACGCAAACATCCAGAAGTTTGTGCCTGTGAAGTTTCCATATGTCCGTCATTTTCTGTCACCTTCCTCAATGTTCGGCGATGCCTATTACAGGGTGTCTACCAACCTGGAAAACCATGGAATTATCGGGGAATTAGGTGGGCCTGGAAAAGACGGGGAATTTCCACCCCAATCAAGATTGTTCAGGGAACTTTAGCTTTTTTTCTCAGAGTGACAGCAAAAGATGCGTCTAAGCCGTGACACACATTGCAGGTGACTGAGCAGGCATGCCAGTGCAATCTATACTTGGAAACTAGAGTCTTGGGGAGAACCTGGGGATTCAACTTGAATCACCTTGTCTTGAAACACGCACACCTAAACGAACTTCCCCCCCTTGCCATTGTTGCATTCTTAAGTGAACTGTTCCTGCATATAGCACCTTCGCCGAATGGCCTCACAAAGCAAGAGCTCGTCTTTCTAGCTTCTTCACACGTCCCTAAATGGACTGTTCCTATGGGCTCTCGACAGCATAGCAGTTGAGTTCATTTCATTTCTACCGCTCGAGTGAGAACATCTCCAAGTTCAAACTGGGGAAGCCTTCATATGAACCAGTGTTTCCACATAAAAACTGCACTGCAGACATGTCTGTCCTCTTAGAAGTCAGTCGGGGAATTTTTATAAACTGGACGGAGAAAACCTGGTAATGCCAGGGAATTTGAAAAGATCATTTTGGTAAAAGCCCCATGTTATCAACACACTTGTCCCGACCTTGAAGCCATTAGTTTCACTTCAGTGCAGTTCATCTCTGCTTTGGGCAAGCTTACAAAAAATTGAACGGCCAAAAAATAAAAGAAGGGCGTAAATCCGTTTTGGGAGAAAACGTATTTTGAAAGTACTAGGCCACCCTTTAAGCCTTTGCTGTACACTTTAATGCGCTTGCCTCGGTGCAACCACTCTGTGACACTGCCGTGTGTTCTGCTCTGCAAAGAGAAAAGGTGGGCAGCGTTAACGAACGTGGTTGTTGAGGGCATTGGTGCGGAAGGGGGGGTGGTTTGAAGCGCCAGTGTGGCAGTGATCGGCTGGATTCTAAAGCGCTGCCTTCTCTTGTCTCTTTCTGTTTCTTCTACGAGTTTTTGCAGGTGTCGCCCCCCCCACTTATTGCGAGCGCCACAGGCACCCCATCGTCCCAGCAGGGTGTATCAAACCGTCGCCTTAGTGATTGGCCGCACTGCTGCCTGCCTGTCTCACGCCCGCTAAGAGTCGCTGGACATTCACGGGGCACCATTGGGTTGGACAGCATGCATTGCACCTGCGTTGAAAGGGCTCCTAGTCTCACAGCTCTAACTACCGCGCGTGTCGACGGGCTGTGGGTTCTGAAAATTGCAGAGACATTAACGAGGCGAGCAAAACGGATGAAGAGACCTCGTATTTACGAGCGCTCTAACATTAGTTTACGCTCATTGCAGCTGGACGCATTCGGCTGGCTCAGACGTGGCCAGCCGGTGTGCCGCACCTCTGTCCCCAAGCAATATGACGGAGCCCAATGCCCCGAGAATGTCCAGGGGCTCGGACGTCCATGTTGCCTTTACCTTGTCCTCCCTCTTTCTTTAATAGCGACGGACCGACCTGATGGGCCATGCAAGGCTGGCGGCACTAGCCCAAGTCACGAGTTTCTCTTGATTTTTTTTTTTTGCCCTCGCCTTGTTTTTTTAACTGAACCAGAGGCTCAGGCTTCTTGTTGTTTTTTCTTTTTAAATTCTGGCATGATTCTTTTGTGTCTCTTTGAGTGCAAAATTTTGGCAGGTGCAGTTTTTTTTTTCTTTGCTCGAGTTGACTTTTGAATTCCTGTGAGCTACAATTAAGGCGTTTGTGTGTGTATTCTTTTCTTGTTGTTCCAGAGGACACCCATACGTACCGTGCTCACTATCTGCAGGTCTTGTCTGGGGAGCCGATTGAGGTGGTCGCTTTAGAGACAAAACATTGCATCATCGCGTCTGTCTTTGTGCATGTGTGTGCAAACGTGCACCGTCTGTGGTAGCGATCGTAGTGAGAGGGCTTAATTGCTATGGACAGGTTGCAGAGAGACGCGCATATTAGGTAGATCAGACAGTTGGACTTCACTGTGCATATTGAGATTTATCTAGTGGGTGGGTGTAAACACACTGGTACTCTGTGAACGCGACTGCCCAATGCATTTCAGCAACTTGCCGTTACCTGAAAACCGAGAGAATAGCCCTCTGCGGAGAGCTGTTCTTTGCTGTGTTGGGCCAAAGTTACTGCTGTCACAGGCGATGTTTTTCGTTGCACCGTTGTTTTTCTGGCGCCGAGAGCACGACTCTAGTGTTCTAGCTAGGCGGGTGACTTCCAGAGTGCCTAGCACGTCACTTGTCAGATACTTGCTTAGCCTTCCGGTGGCACTTATATTCAACCTTCGAGTGAGAGAACACTCCAGTTGCTTCTAAATCTTGCTTCACAACACTGCTAATTGACTCCCTAGTATAGCAACCGATAAAATTAGGCTCCTCTTGCACTGGGTGTTGTCCCACGCGAATTTATTTGCAGAGTATTTCTTCGTCGTAGGTGCTCATTAAACAGGCAGCATTCTTTAGCATTCTTTGGCGACGCCATTCTGGGCGGATAGGGATGGCAGTGAGGAGCTGCGACGTAGCCAGGCATGACGAGTGTTGATTCCCCGCGTATTGTGTGACCTCTGTCTTCACTGTCGTTTTTTTCTCTCATGTCTTTTTATGCCATTTAGTTGAGAGGGCGTGCGGGGCGTCTCACGGTGTTGACACGATGCAAAGGGTTGCAAATGTGACAAAGCGCATGACTGGCGAGCTGGCGGTAATGGCCACCTTCAGCCTGCTCTCTCTTCTCTTTTTTTGGTGCTTTTTCAGGTGTGATGACGGTTAGGGAGCATCGCGAAGCTTTCTGGCACTTGCTGCCAACCACCCCTCGTAGCTTAGGTTTTGGGCACAGTCGCTTTGCAAAGTTCTCGGTTACGTCGGTAAGCCTTCCCATGCAGCTTTGGTGCTGTTGCTAACGGGCTGGCACCTTCGTGTGTGCGGCAAGTTTGGGACGCGTGTTGACCGGGGGGCCGAAAATGTTGGTAGAACTATTGGTGCGCTTTGCTTGCCGTTAAGAGCTTTGGGCTCCGCAGCGTATGCTGGCCGGCAGTCAGTGCAGGGTAGTGCCCCTCCTGGCACGTTCTTTGCTTTAAAGGGACGGTAACACGATTTTGGGTGCCTGGATACTAGCTTTGGAACTCGATTGATTTGTGACTTTCTCACTTCATAAAATCCGCTTTCAGAGACGCACATCTATGGGGCTCCGACGGTCGTGCACCACGCGGCAAGCGCGATAATCTCGTAGCGCTCAAAGTGCCGCCAAGCAGTGTCCCTGCCAGACTAGTTAAGGGTAAAATAAAAACTGTAAAACATTGTTCAGAAGAAACAATTAAGGCTCACTTACCTCCTGGGCTTCACGCACTTGGCCCATTTTGAGTCTAGTGGCCCACGCTTTCAAGACGTGTTACCTGCGCTGTCGAGGGGAAACAAAAGTAACAACACTAACTGGATCATTTCCAGTAACATTTCCGAATAGATCCTTCTTCACAGGTTAACTTTATTTGAGGTGTGAACTGGTATGTGACATTCATTTCAGAAAGCAGTGTGGTAAACAATTTCTGTCGAGACAAATTACTCTCGCATGATGTTATGGGTCATTCAGATGGCAAAAAAGAGGACTTCCCAGTTCATTGAGATCTATGCACCCTCTTAACGTATGCAGGGGCGAGGCAGCTGCGCAAATTGTGCCATTTTGATACATTCACAATTTTCTGCTCCTGGCGGCACCAAAAGCGTGAAATCGACCAAAATTGCGCCACGCTGTGCCAAAGATCATGGTAATGCTAGATTTAGCAAAAAGTGGAAGCTCAGTTGACAACTGTGGCTATTCCATTACCAGGGGGCACGAGCCGCCATCCAATTCCTTGGCTCGGTCATATCTGTTCATTCATCCATGCATGCCATGGATCATACTTGCTACATTGTATGTATGATGCAACGTAGCATGTAGCAATTTAGTTTGCAAGTCGTGCCCCTTCATTTTTAATTAAAATTTGTTGCTAAAATAAAATATATTTCTGCGTGCAATTTCAAGTATTTCGCAGTATAAGGTTCTATTCAATGCTTTCCCACACTTGTAGTACACACCTAGTTTGCTTGAATTGTAACTTATGGCACAACTTGGTTAAGATTCTTAAAATGATTTTGCAATTACTCCTAAGGTGCTCCAAAATACAGATTTTTTTTTAATATTCCTATACTCTGTTTCATACTTAGCGTGCAACGCTCTCAAAGCTACTGGCGCGAGCACGTGGCTTCATCTATGGTTTTGTTTGCGTGAGAACGCGTGCAAATGATCAACGAGATTAAGCCCCACGCTCGCGCCAGTAGCTTTGACAGCGTTGCACGCTAAGTATGAAACAGACTATAAGTTGCTTCAAGGGGCAGATTTTCTGCTCCTAAGCTGCTCCAAATTGCGGATTTTTCTGCTCCAAAAATTGCTCCAAAACCAGTTTAATCTGTCCCACCCCTGCGTATGGTATAGTGAGCAAGGTCCAATCTAGTTCCAAATTTATTGCTTTAAAAATATTGCTTTAAAAATACTTATATCTGTTGCAAAATGAGATAGTTTGCACTTAGGCTAGTGTGAGAGAGTTGTTTATTTGGTTTACGCAGAAATTATAGTTTACCGTCCCTTTAACTCTGTCCGGAATAAGTTGTGCCAGATCGATCGGGTACACTCGTCCCAATATGTCTCGTGTTAGAGAGGGAATGGCAAAAAATGTTAAGGGCACCTTTCTCATGCTCCAGTTCGTGGCACGCTGCAGAAAGCTTGTGTTTGGCCTAGTGTACTTGAGCTTTACCGACACTCGTGGTGTGGAAAAAAGAAAAAGCTTCGTGCACATTTTATGTTCACTGCAACTTTACTCGGATCATTTCTTCCATTGTGTGCTCGTCTTTGCACCATCATCAAACGCTGCAACTTTAATCAAACATACTTGAGAGAGAACTCTTACCTCGTAGCATTGCTATGCCTACAATGTCACGAGCGAATGTGCCTAGAATGGTAGGATGTTGTTAACAAATTCAAGGATGGACGTTACAGAGTTAATCTCCACAGACGAGCTTCGGATGTACTTTGCCTGTGTAGCAAGGGCATCATTTATGTAACTAGACAGGGGCCTCTGCAACTGCAGTTTTCCTCTGCCCTGTGGGTGGCATACCTGGAGGTTAGTCATTGGACAGTCCGCAGAGGACTCGAAGCTTTGGGCTTCTGTGACGTCTGATAGTCCACCATAAAGGCCTTGCGGGGAGGGGGGGGATGGAGAAGGACATCACTGAAGGGGTTCTTGCTTGGCAGAAAGCATTGCCTGCTCATCGACCTTTAAGTTTGGGAACTATGTGCGTTCAGGTTTTTTAGGACGCATCTCTTTGAAGACCTAACATGCACATGTTTAAGGCACAATTGGATTTTCAGTGGCTGTATTTGTTTCTACTTATCTGCAGAAAAAAAGTTTGCCAGGCATTTATCAATGTTTTTGAGTATAAACTGATAACCAGACACCCCAGCAATTATGCACACACCACGGAGAGTAGTTCATAGCTGTGCATCAGTGCGCAGTTAAAATGTGCTATAATAGCGCTTAAAGCCCGACGACCAAACCCAATATTCTGCAAGGCTTTCCTCCTCTCGCGTCTTGGAGCGAGGGAAGCGAAGGATGGAAAGAGGGTACAAAAAGAAGTCTGGCATGAGTCTGCACGCCGCGCCGTTGTGCAAGCATGTGAATGGAGATAAGCCAGCAAAAAGGCTGCCCCCCAGTGGACAGGTCACAATCTATGCATCAGAGGATTAGCGAAGGAACCTTCCAGGACTAAAGTTCATGACCAGGAAACGAGAAGCAAGTTTGTTTCTCGTACTGCGCGGTACGTCTTCGCTGGGTGCTTCTTTGAACAGCGGAATTTTTAATCATCGTGAATTGGCGTCTTTTTTTAAATAACTGCTGCCCCTGTCAAAAGCCTGGATCGGAATGCATTGGTATGAAATTTTGAGGGCCACGAGGAAGGAAGAGTGAAGAAACTTTTTTGGGTAAGCTGCAGATAAGCCACAAAGTGTAGAGTGACACTAGTCTATAGAACCTTGAAATATCGTCGCTACCAGTATGGGCGAAAGCATTGTTTTGCCGTCGCCTCACCAATAGGATACATTTAGGATATAAGCGTAACCGTCGCCCATTCTCGTTTTGTCACCCCTTTATTTTTTTACTATTTGCAGGTTGAAGTATTTTATTATTTTTTCGTTGCCCATGCCGGATATGCCTACCAAGTGGCTGGGGGCGAGAGTAAGCGAAAAGGTCTATACTATACGGCAAGCTAGTTATACTCTATTCACTCACAGGCCACTGCATCTAGGAAGCACGACCTAACTCCCCTTCTCGGGAGGCAGTGCCTTACTTTGCTAGATCACGCACTCGCGTGTTTTCATACTCAACTTTCGAACCAGTGTCTGGGGCTGCGCATGTGCAGACAATTTTTTCCAAAATCGTGGATATCTCCTTGATAAAACAAAACGAAGCACCAAAAAACAAAGACCGGCTTTCAATCGTATTTGGCAATGTCACGCCCCTCTCCCCCTCTTCCCCGGAAAAAGAAAAGGAAAATTCCAAAGGGAATGTATAAAGAAATACCAGTGCAGGACACGCTGACTAAAAACCTTCACTGATGCCAACGGCATTGTAACTCGTGGACTTGAGGTCGCTTCTCAATCATGTTTGGGTTGCTCTTTTGTATCGTCATCCCATGTTTTTTGGTTTTTTTTTTCTTAGTTGGAGTTTATGGTTTAGCCACTTTGGGCTTAGCGGAGCGGGGGTAGGAGACGAGGGGAGGAGGAAACGGGCAACTGTGAAAAGGGTAGGAGGAGGAGGGAGAAGAGGGAG
The DNA here is from genome assembly GCA_013358835.2 of Ixodes persulcatus. Lineage (NCBI taxonomy): Eukaryota > Metazoa > Arthropoda > Arachnida > Ixodida > Ixodidae > Ixodes > Ixodes persulcatus. The sequence goes on along the minus strand of JABSTQ010009369.1, from coordinate 542,038 downwards.
CTAGGGAAAAGTGGAGAGCACGTAATGGTCGTCTGTCTTTAAACCGTGAAAAATGCTGTACTTTTGTTGTACTTGGAGGAAGGGACAACGAGGTCTGAGAACCCATACTCAAGAGGAGACCTACAGGTTTTAGCAGGTAGACCTTTAGTGTCATTTGTTTCCATTTCTAGTGTTTGATGAGTCTGGCAGAAAAGAGCAAAGCTTCCTCTACATTTTATTTTTATCTGGTTTATAAATTGAATTGTTTGAAAATGCCGCCTATGTAGGGTGGCCATATTCCTCAAACTAAAAAACGGGACATCTCAACGGGGGGGGGGGGCACTAAAGATTTAATGAAATAGCTGCTCTTACTTCAAAACGTTACCATATTGCACGAAGCCTTCGGGAACCATCACACTCACAGTTCAGTTGCATGCGCTCATTTGGTAGGTCCTGCTTCGGGCCCTTCGTTGGTGTGGGCGTGTTTGCCGACGACCAAAGTTTCCTAAGCAGGACTTCAGCCTGCAAGACACGGTTGTAAAAGTCTGCGCACTTATATAGGAAAAAAAAGAATCGTGTCCGGAAATCGGGACATGATTCATTATTGGGACAAAAAGATTGGACGGCAGAAGCGGACCTGAAAAACGGGACTGTCCCGGCCAAAACGGGACGTCTGGTCACCCTACGCCTATGGGAATGCCATCTGTAGGGTAGCAGGAGGACTCTATTTGCACAAGCGCAATTTGGTTGCGCCACATCCGTTGCAACAAATGTCTCGGACCTTGTCTGCACCCTGGATACACCTAGTTTTAGTCGCCCCACAATTGAAGTCTGAGAAAGACAATTGATGCACAACATCCTAGCCCTCTGCTGCTGGTACTCTCACCGCGAGGAAAGGCTATGCGCGGTTGCCCCTTGTTGCGCATGGTGGGCTAACATCCGGCAAGCCACGTTACTGCCTGCGTCTGTCTATACAGAGACCTCTGGCAGGTGTCAGAGTGGCAGCCGATGTTTTGCTAATGGACTTAGCAGAGCTTCTGCATGAGGGGGAAGGGCTAAGTCTGATGTAAAGTCTCGAAAGAAGCCAGGTCCTTGGAAAGGCTGATAAGGTTAAGCTACGAAAACACTACAGAAGTAAGTTCCTTGTGTCCCAGGAAGGCTGTGCAAGTCCCTGAGGGGCCTAGATGCCAGAAGAGGCCCAAGTTTAGTTGGGGGAGAAAGCATTGGCTGCTATAGGGGTAGAAATTGAGGCAGAGGAGAGCTCACAGGGGACGGTTGGAACACCGAGCTCTAGTTGGAAAGATTCTAGCTTCCATTGTCTCTACTGAATCTAGGACACCGGCGTTTGCATTCTACGATTGAGTAGGGACAAAGGCAGCTAGCTTTCCGTCTATCCGCTAATCGTTCCATCCCTAACTTGGTGTTCCGATGTCCCCGTGCACTCTTGTCATCTCCTCTCCCTCAATTTCTACCCATATTGTGAGGTTTGTCGGGAGAGGGGGTGGGCTTCCTTTCCCTCTCTTACAGCCGCCTTGTCTGGAATCCCCACAACATTGGCTGACAGGCGAGGCCTTGCGTTGCTTGCAGACGGCCCCAGCGGGAAGGAAGAGGGCAGTCTGCAGCAAGAACAGATGGGACCCGTGTTGGCGGGACCCGGGGCCCTCAAGGCGTCGCCGCCGCTCATTGGTTTTGGGCTCATGAAGCTCTCGCCTGAGCAGCTGGAGATGGTGACCAAGGCCAAAAAGTATGCCATGGAGCAGAGCATCAAGAGCGTGCTCATGAAGCAGACCATCGCCCACCAGCAACAGGTGCGTGCCTGTGTTTCCTGGCAGCCTTGGCAAGTCCCGTTTTGTCAGGCACCGGTTTGTAGATCTGTGCAAGGAATGCGATTTCTTGAGGTTTCAGAGGCCGTACCTTAACTGAAAATTGGCGATGCCCAAACGATTCTTTCGTACGATAGGCATATCAGTGAGACATTGGATATGCTCCGTGCTTAATGGCCTATCAATAGTGTTGCTTAGAGAACGAGTCGAGAAGTAGGACGAGAGACTTTAGAGGTGATGCAGTTAACCCTTTGCATGACTACTTGCGAGTGAATTGAAACCTCACCTAGAATGTTTTGAGCGGTTATACTTGGTATGACCCCAACTGAGGGTTTCATAAAATTCCCCAAATCCTTTCTAGGAAGCCGTTTAATTGTTCAGAAATGGTGTCCACATGTATTAAAATCGGAAATCATCAGAGGCCTCATTGTCATCTTTATCACTTGTGTAGATTGTCAGTTATTATATTTGTTACTCTTAAATACTAGTTCAACAATGCCAGTGTTAGTCGGATCTTCCCTGCCATTCGGTGTGCCAAAAAGAGCCGTGGCCTGTGAACTTTTGAGCACTCTAAAAAAATCTTTTTTTTCTTTTTTGTTTTTTAGAGCAAAAATATATTGACCTTTTGACCTCTCTATCTTATGTGAAAAAATGAGACAACCCAGCATCCAGTGCTTCTTGTCTAGGCCAGCAAATCGGCGACTCTAGTGGCGTGGCCCTTTGTGGCAGTCTTATCACTTATTTCGAAAGCAGATTGGTTAATGAGAGCCAATTCTCATTGAAGAGCCAATGTTAGTGTTTTACCGAAGCAATTCGGAAGGAAACACAAGAGAATGATAACTTTCTTTGCTCGTTTTACTTCCGAGGTGTGGCCCTGGTCTTAGGTTTCTTTTTTCTGGTTGCAGCAACAGAAGACACTGCAGCGGCATCAGGCCCTGGTCCTAATGTGCAGGTCAGTGGGGTCGGGAGCATTTCTCTCTGTTCTGTGGCCCATGGGGGAACTTGCAACCTGGCATGAGGAAGAGGAATGGGGGATTTGCAGACAAGGGTGCTTCAGTAGGTGGGGCACTAACTATAGTCACCGACAAGGTGAGAACGGCAGGGAGGTGCTTCAGTTGTCCCGCCGCCAGCACGAGCTTCCTACCTTCAACGAGGCATCTCGTGCACCTCGAGTGCGCGTACGCAGCTGAAGCACCGTGGAATGCATGAAGCACGGGCTGGAGGCCGGGCGTTTTAAAAAATACACCCTGCCGTTTTCACTCTGTCAGTGACCTGTTCCTCGCTCCTCACTTATGGGCGGAGTATCTAGTTTCCACTATTAACGAATTAACATGGATGTGTATGTGCGAAAGGTTAGTTGTCGGGTTGGTAGCAAAAGAAAGGGTACCAGAAGTCTCGCCGGTCGTTGGGCTGTTTGATTCCCGGGTGTCTTGTGGGGAAGTACCAGTCCAATATGAATGTAGCGCTGCTCCCCCTGGGAAGGTTTAGTCGGAAAGCCTGGAGCAAAAGAGCTAACATGTATCTTTCATTGCGTTCATACTGCCTGTATGTTTGCTTTTGTGCACTGCTCTTGGCTTCTGTAAGCCATCTTTTCACCAATTTTTGACACTGGTAAATGCCTTGGGTACTTATTATGCCAGAAACCCCACACTTCTGGGCATGTCTACCGTAAAATGTCGAGCATGTATGTCACAGTAAGCATGCCCACCAGCTACATTGAAGCATTTTAAAATAAAGACACAAAGTGCCCACCCCAGACCAAAGAATGCTATGTCAATGCCTCTGAGTTTGTGGAAACCCAGGTTAGGAATGTGTTTTTTTTATTTTACACAAAAAGTAGAAAGAAGCAAAAAACTCCTTTTGAATTAAAATACACACATGGGATACAATGACAGTGCACATACTGAGATAGAGTACAAAGATGCTGTATCATGACAAAGCACATACAACAGTTTATTATAGGAATATAGTATAAAGTGACAACATCAAGAGGAAACATAATATATAGCTCATTGATATAAATGCTTTATGTCCACCGACCTAAAACAAACCTTGAAAAATTTCTTGAACTTTGGAGATTTCTAACTTTGGAGGTTTCTTGCTTGCTATGTGAACTGTAGGTGTTAATAGGGGTGTCGCAAACCTGCCAGGTGCGAGTTCAACCAGGTTCATTTTTTTCCTAATTTCGACGAACTCGAGTAACGACTAAAGTTAGACTTTTGTGCATATTCCTAAAACTTGAAAATGAGCTGACTCTACCTTGTTGACGAAAAGTGAAATTTTTATTGGGCATGTTTAAATTTTTCACATTACTCAATTAACTAAATCATTAAAAGTACATAGGCCTACTTGTATGTTGTGTAAACATTGGTGAGTATTTTATAAAATATTAAATAAACTACTTTATAAAGTATTTGTCTCCCAAAATTCAAATTTTTGTGTAGAAGTTGGGCAACAGTAGTGCTACTTAACGCTCAAGAAAATTGTGATGGGAGATGAGCAATTTGTACTCGACCATTGATTATTTTCAAATGTCTACCAAATTGTACAACAGATTAGGACACATGGAAATAGATGAGGAAGACACGAAAAGCTTAGGAAGTGATAATAAGCGACTTAAAATAAAATTTGGTACAGCAGAACCAGAGTCACAAATTTGTGAACGAGGAAGTGAATCGACCCTAAACCACATCCAACTACAGGAGGTATCCGAACGAGTGGGGACTATAGTAGCTGGACAACAAGAGAGAGAATGGACATACAGTTCATGGTGGAATACGCCAAAACAACAAGGACGAAAACGAAGGGAGAAGTAGGCAGGACGCGGCGTACAGTACAGCATACAGTTGTTAACCTATTTTTTGGACGCCAATAATTTGGACTTGTTTGATATTTCGGACCTAGAGGAGGAATCGTGACCTACCCCATAGAAATAGTGCATATTCACAACCTATGTTTCGGACAGCTTGAAGTCTGAAAGTTCAATTTTTGGGACAAAAACGTCGAGCGATCCGAAATGAAACACCACTGAGAAGCGGCCATTTTGGATTCTATGTTAACTTTGTGGCATCCCTGTTTCCCCATTGAAGAAAAAAAAAAAAAAAGAAGGGGGAGGGAGAAAGGGCACGACATCAGAAAGCCAGGGCCCAGAGGCTCCTCTGAGTTTTGTTCCTCCTTTAGGTCTGAACTGTTCTGAACTAAAACTGACTAGCATTTTTCTTTCTCAAATTTTCGTGGACCACCACGGGCCCCTTGGGGCCCTGGGCTGCAGCCCCCTTAGCCCTTAATTCGGCCCTGGGGGAGAGGGAGGCCTTGAGCCAAATGCACGGGGGCTCAGCATATTGCCCAGCACCCCCTGGAAAATGTCAGTGGGTGCTCAAGCCCCCGTTGCCCCCCCGGTTCTGGGGTCCCTGAATGCACAGGAGAGAAAAAGGAAAGGTTCCATTGTTCATTGACCACACAAGAAGGGATAACGGTAGAGGGCGATGAGGCAAGGGAGTTTATTAAGCAAACGATGGAGGCAGCATTCTCAGAACTTGAAACTAACGAGATTGGACAGAACACAGATGGCAGCACGTTGCAAGACGATAACATTGACAATTAAGACAACTGAGACCGCCACGAAGGAATGGGACAGAGCAGAAAGCAAAGTTCCAGTTGGAACGGCAACGGGCCCTGATGGCATAGGAATGAGGCTAGTCAAGACAGTAGGCAAAAAAAAAACAAATTAAAATGAAGACAGGCAATTGACCTAATAGTTATGGGAGGGGGGGAGGGGGAGGGAGGGGAGATGTACCCAAGAACTGGAAACTGAGCAGGATGAGATTACTACATAAAGGCAAGGGAAATAAGGATAGCATAACATCACACTGAACAGTAACTGCGGTCGTGTACAGACTGGCAATGCAAGTGGTAAAAAGAAGAGTTCAAGAATGGGCAGAAAACAGCCATATTTTAGGTGAGCTACAGAATGGGTTATGAAGAGATAGAAAGGTTAGATTACAAGTTATTTGTCATCACGCAATGTATAGAGGTGGCATGGATGAGTAAAATAACATTATGGATAGCATTTCTAGACATTAAAGGTGCGTATGACAATGTGAATCAGGAAAAGCAATGGGCGTGACTGAGAGAGTATGATATAGATGCACATTTGATTTGGTTTTTATGACAGGTAATAAGTACCAGTCATGCGAGTGAGGGATACTGGTCTAGGGCTGTAGTGTGACTGAGAGAAGAGCCTCTGGCTCTTCTGATGTTCCAATCCCAGAATGCCCCAACACCGCTCCTGCTCCACGAGGTGCTGGCCTCTCGCAGCACACTGGAACACTGCTGAACACCACATATACACAAATAATGCAGTGGTTATAACATGGGAAATAGAAATAACGGAACCAGCAGCAATAAAAAGAGGGCTTAGGCAGGGTTGTCTGCTATCGCCTCCGCTTTTAGGGGCGAAGCTCCTTAGGGGCTAGCCATGTCCGTCCGCCGTCCGCCGTAGGCCCGGCGTCGGGTGCTCGTGCTTCTGCTCCTGAGATCACGTGCTCACGTGCTCGTGTAGGGCAAAAAAAAAATTGGAAAAAAAAAAAGATGAAAAAAATTATGAAGAAAGAAAAAGAAGAAAAAAAAAGAGTAGGGGGTTCTGAGATGCCATCCCATCTGTCTGCTTAAAAAAAGAAAAAGAAGAAAACAACACATTCTCCTACTGACATGAATGAAAAGGCCCAAAGAAAAAGAAGAAAAAAAAGAGTAGGGGGTTCTGAGATGCCATCCCATCTGTCTGCTTAAAAAAAGAAAAAGAAGAAAACCACACATTCTCCTACTGACATGAATGAAAAGGCTCGGCATGCTGCGGCTCGGCGTCTACGCAGACAAGCACCACCAGAGCTTCGCCCCAAGCAGCATCATTCACCACGTGGAGATGCGATCAATTTTTTATCATATACCCAAGTAGAATGAAAAAGAAATTAGAAGAGTGCAATTTAAGTTTTGATGTGTCATATATGGAGAGAGTGGAAAAAGTAAACAAAGTTATACTAGGATTGTTCTACGCAAGCAACATTGTACTGCTATCAGATAGCCGGGTTGGATTACAAAAGCTGATTAAAATCTGTGGAGAGGAAGGAGACTCTCTGGGCCTGAAATTCAGTAGCAACAAGTCAGGAATAGATAGTCTTCAATGATGAAAAGGAGGACCCACTGGAAATGCAAGGCACTTTAATAGAACATGTGAAGTGTAAATATCTGGGCATATGGCTGAATGATGGAAAAAAAAAAACATTTAAAAGAACAGGAAGAGAATAAGCTAAGGAAAGGAAAAAGAAAATTGGTATTAATGAAGCATAGGGCACTACGGAATTACAATAGATATAAAGTTGTTAGGGGAATGTGGAAAGGAGTCATGGTACCGGGTTTGTGTTTTGGCGATGTGGTTATTGTGCATAAAATCTGAGTCGAGTTGAGAGACTTGAAAGAGGAGCGCAGTGGGGGGGGAATACACCAAATGAAGGAGTGCAGGGAGACGTGGGAAATTCAGCTTCAACTATGTATAGGGGACGAAAACAAGGAAAGAACATTGGTATGATAATTCATGAGGCAGTTGTTTGAGGCTAGAACGGGAGTATTGAGAACTAGAACATTTAGGGTAAAGTGGGAAGAAATGGATAGGCAGTGTACCGTATGCCAAGGGGAAGTCGAGACGATAGATCACGTGTTATTCAAGTGCACGGGGCTTACTTTTGCATCCCCCCCCCTCCCCCCCGGACGGTGCAACAAATTTGGCCAGAGCGCTGGAGTTTTCAGATGAGAAGGGAGGAATGGATGAAAACAGCATTGCAATAACAAAGAGGGGATTAGAAGACTGGTGGAAATGATCGAATCCCGGAGAAAATCTCACCGGAGAAAAGGTCACCGGAGAAAAGCTCACCGGAGACAAGCTCACCGGAGATAAGCTCACCGGAGATAAGCTCACCGGAGAAAAGCTCACCGCAAAACCGGCGGATGCGGAGAAAAGCTCACCGGCCATTGAGCGTATGCAGAGAAAAGTTCACCGATTTTTTTTTTCTTCTTTTTATATGGAGGTTGTTGGATCATGCATAACATATATCAATTTATTATCATTAAAATTCGTCAGCTTTATAAAAAAGAAAATTTCCTTTTTTGTAATATTTGTTAAGCTTACTGGGTATATTGCTCCCAAATTAATAATTGCGGGCGAGTGTTTTCTGTGGTTTACTCTCTAGGGCAATGAAAGCCTAACTGAAAACTTTAGGAACTTGAAGAACAGGAAAAAGTTTGAAAACTTAATAATGTCTGCCTAAAACCTAAAAATCAAAACTGTAAATGCCGAAAATCCGAAAGTGCATGCGCAACAATGCGGTGGCTGAAATTCTCTTTGAAGCTTTTGTTAACCTTTGAAAACAGGATAAAACAGTCAGTAGGATATCGAGGTTTCTTTCTTCCACGGACATGCATGTTTTCTTGCCGTTCGTGCTGGTGTTTCCACACGTTGCCTTTGTGTGATAGTGCCCTTCTGCGGCGAGCCACCCATGACCTTCAGGGCTGCACACTGTCACCGTTGTTACTCGTGACCTATATAAGAACTAGTCTTCTGTAAGGTAGAAAATTGGGCCAGTTGGTAAATGTTATACATGATGAAAACCGCTCAAACGACGACGACGGAGTGAAGACTACAAACACGACAGGACGAAGCTTTTCTCGCAACTAAAGTTTTGTTAGTGAAATTAACAGAAAGAAAACGGCGTAGCCAACACTGATTACTTCAACAAACACATACTTATTTATCAAGCACTACACAATCATTGGTGCTGAAGCACTTTACAAACTGCTATTCATATTAGCTCGCAAAGAACAAACCTCTTTATCTGACAGCTACCTATGGCGCACTGTCAGCTCTCAATAACTTGTTGTCTTTTTTATTTTTTATTGGTGTCCGATGTTCTGATTTTATACTTGCGGCTTCATTAATATACGGAATGGGTGATTACTAATTTCTGAGGAATTAGTAAATATGCCCAATGAACTTCAAGAATATTACAGAAAAGATGACATATTTTTAATGAAGTGACGAATTCGAATTGTGTTAAATTGCTACGTGTGACGCAGAATCCGCTAAGCTAAGAAAAAATTTTAAAAAATCGATGAGTTTTTCTTTGCATCCGCTCAAAGGTTGGTGAGCTTTTCTCCGTATCTGCAGGTTTTGCGGTTAGCTTTTCTCCGGTCAAGCTTTACTCCGGTGGGCTTTTCTCCGGTGAGCTTTTCTCCGCCGCCCGAATTATCTAGGGAAAATTGAAGGTCGTATGAACAACTAGCACAGCTGGGGACAGAGGAAAATTGGGACTCCCTCCCAGGTGGCTCCGGCCCAAACTCTCAACCCTGTCTCCCTGTGAGCAGTTGGGGTAGTGCCGGCAAGGTTTGGCCAGAGGAAAATTGGCGACTCCCTCAGTGGAGGGAGGAGGCAGAAAAGCAAAAGGGGGGGAAATTCATATTTTTTTGGGGTGGAGGGGGGGGGGGGGGGGGTCGGGGTCGGGTTTGATTTTTTGGAAGTCATCTTGGCACTATCGCACACTGCCTTGTGATACAACAAGTCGGAGGGGAAGGAAATTGGTGCCGAGGGGAAAAAAGCATACTTTTGGTTTCTACGCTAGGTGGCGCAAGCTGCCGCTTGGTATCATGGATACAGCCGTTAGCATCCATCCATCCATCTTGTCGAGTTTTTCAAGAAGCCCAGAAATGTTTGCATAACCAGTCGAAACTTTTGAGTTTCAACGTCAAACCTCAGGTTAGGTTCAGCAAAAGTTGGCGACGAAAGTTTGAACAAACTTGTTCTGTGAGGAATGAAGGGTGCCAAAACACTGCGAAATTTAAAAACCTGAGCCAGTTTTACTTTAGGCGACTCATAATTTGGGAGACCAGTCACTGCGCTTGCACCCGTTTTGGTAATTGGTGGTTTTGCGACCCCTAAATCGTCGCACTTGCAGGCTCAGTGGTGCGCTTACCGCACCACAAGGACGGCTTCAGTTAACCGTTGTGACCCCTACAAGTGTATACCTGCCTTCAGCTAGATGAACTTATTTTATGGGCGGTTTCGCAAGAAGCCCGTCTCGATTACTGTCCCTGGAAGATTGGGCCGTTTGGGTATGGTGCCTGGAATGCGTCCTCAACTGGTGCGTGTATCTCTTCCATGCATCGAAAGTGTTCCCGACGTGGCAACAAATTGCGTCAATGCTGCCTGATGTCGCCATCCCGGCGATTGGTCGTACAAACGCCGACGAAAAAACGCGAGGGTTGCGGTCGTCCGTCTGGCTCCGGAGCGACCTATGGCTGAACAGGCGTTGGCCACATTCAGCTTTGCTGCTGTGCCACCGTCAGGATTGCGACAGGCAGCAGCATGAGTGGAAATGAAGGGGCCACTTTTGAGGATGTGGTAAACGGGGGCACTGCAAGCACCACAGCATGGCCGTCTTTGGGTCTCGCGCAGGGTGTACGTGGGCAGCATCAGCTTTGAGCTGAAGGAGGACACGATCAAGCAGGCATTCCGTCCCTTCGGCCCCATCAAGTCCATCAATATGTCGTGGGACCCCGTGACCCAGAAGCACAAGGGCTTTGCCTTTGTGGAGTATGAGCTCCCCGAGGCGGCCCAGCTGGCCCTGGAGCAGATGAACGGTGTGCTCATCGGCGGCCGCAACATCAAGGTGGGCCGGCCGAGCAACATGCCCCAGGCGGCACCCATCCTCGACCAGATCATGGAGGAGGCCAAGACCTACAACCGCATCTACATTGCCTCGGTCCACCAGGACCTGACGGAGGCCGACATCCAGAGGTGGGCCAATGGGGATGCTCTGTGGGCGTCTTTTTTGGGGGCTTACGTGCTGCTCCGACGAAGGGCGTCTGGCATGCGTAGCAGAGGACTGCAAGGGCGTGAGTTCTCAAAGTGGGTACCTAGGGTTCCCCAGATTGACCTCTTGGGTTCCTTGAGCAATTTCTTGGACCGTCCCTGCCCTCTAAGGCCTGCTTCAGACGGGGCAATTTTCCCAGCCATTTCGGCGTTGCTGGCGAGTTGTTCCCTAACTTTCCCTAGATCCTCGCGCTGCGACACAAATTGCTGGGATCGAGTTCGACTCGAAGCAGGCGAGCAACTCTGACAACTCTGAGACGTTTGAAGCGGCATCAGGGACACAATATTTTCATGTGGCGTCCCTCTGGTTCCGATGATGACAACTAAAGACTGGGTTTAACTTGGTTCTGGTTTGAAATGGATCGTTTTAGGGAATAAATTGTTTCAGAAAAATGAGTTAGTATTTTCAATATCAGTTAAAGATATCAAAGAAATATTTATAGCACGTAACTGTGTGCCTAAATAGTGCAAGAAAATAAAAATTTTATGATGATGATGGCAAATGGTAGCAATTCGGTTGCTGCATGTTTGTGTTGCCAATGTTGCAACGTCAAGTTGCTGGGAGAAATTGGTCCCTCTGAGGCGGGCCTAAGTAAAGTGTTCTTCTGGTTTAAGCACTATTTCAGCAAATTTGAGCCACTCATTGGAATACCCGACTATTATTGCTTGCAAGATCTGTAGGCTTCTGTACTGCTTAATTGCACCATGAGAGGGGGGGTTCTTCTGCTGCCGTTCGAGGCAGATAGAGTTTCCTCAAGATCAAAGAGTTTGAGAAACCGCCCTTGTATAGAAAGCACACAAAAGATGGGGACAAAGTAGCAAATGTGCATGACGGTCAAGTGCTTACTTGCAACTGATAATAGTTTTATTCAAACTTTATACCCAACGAAATTATACCACTTTTTAAATACTAAAGGGGAATATTAGCTCTTACCTGAGATTAGGGCTAAGGCTTATGCACCCAAGCGAACTATACTCGGCGACAAATGTTCTTGGCATCTCTGGGGAGAGGAGGAGAGCCCGCGTACAGCTTTAATCAGCGCTCAAAAAGGGAGAGGGAAGGCATGCCTGTACCTTCCACTGCATTGCCAAGAAAAGTGGTCCCCGAATATAGGAGTGTTGTCTTTTTTGTTGTATACTATCCGTTGCAAATAAGCGCTGGTAGACTCTCTTCCCTTTCACACCTTTTTCGCTACACTTGTTGAGTAAAGTGACCCATAGAACCAGCGCTCCTCCCAGTCCCGCAGAGTTAATAAAGGCTTTTGACGGTACAAACTTATTGGAAGGGTATTTCGCTATATCGTAATATGACCTCTCTTCATTGAATTCAATTCCTTTCGTTAGTCTTTGGTACACACGATGTTCATTATATGAATGCCTTGGGTGGCACTACCAGCATTACAAACTTGTCACATATTTTGTTTTTGCTAATGTGGCATGCTTGTAATGCTGCAGGCATACGAAAATTGCTGTGGTGCTGCTGGGCTAAAAATAGGGTGAAGGTTTTGTTCTTCATAAAATCTATATGAAAATGTGGTGTTGACTTTCGACGAGAAAATGATCCTTCCTGTAATGTTGCAGTGTGTTCGAAGCATTCGGCAAGATCAGGACCTGCAAACTAGTGCCCTCATCGACCCCTGGCAAGCACAAGTGAGTGCCCTCCCTGCTACTTCCCCTGGGCACTTGCATTGAGCGCACCATTTCCCCTGCAGAGAGTATGGCTTCATCGAGTACGAGACCAACGTGGGAGCCAACGAGGCCATCGCCTCGATGAACCTCTTTGATCTCGGAGGGCAGTATCTTCGCGTTGGACGTGTGAGTCCTTCTTTGACTTGCCGCGCCTTGCCAGGGGCTCCACTTGCGCCTCTGCTGTCGTGGCAGTGACTCTCTCCACATCGAGGCTCTCGAGGCCTATCCATGCTCCCCTACAATTTTCTCACCATCGCGTTTGCCGAGAAATGTTCCTCTCTTTATAAAGCTGCAAAGTATCTTGTATTGTGTGTGCTTGCTTGAGGTATAAACTTTGAATGAACCAATCCCATGCATCTACTTCCCTTCAGAGCATGCGATCCGCGCTGTGACATCTTGCACAATGTTTGCACGATTCATTTTCGAGCCCCACTGGTATCGGCAGTGATGGAAGTGCTGCGCCATTTGCACCAAATGGCGCCATGAACGAAACTCTGCTACATCTTGCGCCGAAGTTCCATTTTGGCTAAGAATTGTGCCACACCTGCGCCGAGATGGGCCTAAGCGAAGCAAAAAATAAATTATTGGTCGACCCTAATATCCAAAGAAGTAGGTGGAAAGGAAAATGGTGGAAATGTGTATTTCACGGCATCTCTAGTTACGTATGGTTTGTTTCATCTTAGGTCAGAGCACAGTCGAAAGCTCTAGCACATACAACCACAAACACACTTACTAAAGATGCAAGTCATGGGACATTTGCTGAGCTTGTTTGGTTTAATCAAAGAAAGATCATGTACAGGAAGATGGACAAATGTCACACTTTGACACGGTTTGTTTGATCCCATTGGCCTGTTGCATCGGCTGCACTTTGGAATAATGTGGAACCAAGTATAAAGATAGCTCGTCAACTGCACTGGCTGGTTGATGCTGTGGCGGGATGATCGCCGACACCGTCTAAATTCAGGACAATGTCGACAGTGTCAGGAGCTAAAAATTGCAAAAAAAAAAACATTGCAAAATAGTAGGATGGCGGCTATTATGATAAGACAAAACTAGCGTCTTGCACTCCTGATGAAATCACTTGATTATCATGTCTGCCGCATTCCTCCGTGCCGCCTCTCACCAGCATGCGCGCGTTGAGCTTAGCCGCTTTGCACCGGAGTGCTAGGAGCAGCGGCTGACATGGGTTAGCTCGATAGGCTCAGAAATTATTCTCAATGAAGTCCATCTTTTTTGGTCTTGATTGTAGGTTGATCTCTAATTGGAAAAAGCTGCGCCAAGAAAGACAAAAAAAGAAATGCGAGTCTAGATTTGAATAATACGGTAGTCAAGGTAGTTCCGTGCAGCTGTCGCTCGAAAGACCAGCAAACTTTTACTTCACTCTGGTTTCAACTTTGCTAAAGAGCAGTGTCACTTGTAAAGCACAAGTGTAGGTTTTCATAATATTTGTGGGTGGTTGTTTTTGCGGTTCATAATATTAGAGTCTTGAGTTTGGTAGGTTCATAAAACTTGGGGGATGCATTTTTGTTGATAGATGTGTTAGCGGATAGGCTAATTTTTGCAGGCATTTTACAGAAATTATATTCACAGGCTAGATAAACTACCGGGTGTAAATGTGGGAGGGCAGAGGGGCTTTATCCCAAGTGAAATGTATCGCTACAATTCATTTTTCATTCATTTCTTTTTTTTTAGTATTCATTGTAGATGGAATCTACTTTGACCGCGGCCTTATTTCGAAAACGAAGGCTCTGTGTTCCTTTTGTGCCCTATCTATTCTTATTATAAAAGGTAATAAATATTCTTATTCAGTATCAAAGAGAAACCCTCGATCATTATGAAGATGAACTCATTTAGCGATGCAATCACTTTTTCAATTTGAAGTGACGTGCTAATGGATGTTGGCATCTGCTCCAGAAGCGTCAGTGGCTGCTCCAGACCAATATTTTGCCTGCTACAGAACCTGCCACAAAAGGTCAAATACCGCTTCCATCACTGTATCAGTGCCTCGTCAATAGCTCCTCTCCTTCTTTAGTTGAAGGGCCCTTGAAAAGAAAAAAAAAGTTTTTTTTAAAACAGTCTGGTTGGGACACGCGTGTCAAAAAATGAAGTTTACGCGAAAAAAAAAAAAAATTTTTTTAGAGCAATATTGACGGCGAGAGATTTACTTGAAATTTTGCGCGCAAATTCCAGGTCGTTCAGCTCGGCTTCTCATTGGTAACGATGATCATTCAAATCAGCTTCTCATTGGCCAATAGTGACAGCTTAGATGTTGGTTATAAAATCTTTGTGATCTCTTGAAATCACTTTTTGAATTACATTTTTTTAGGTTTAAGAAACAATCCATCGAATGAACGTCGTAATTGTTTACAAATGTTTTACAAAATCGTAACTTCCGTTCGGATAAAACAACAAACAAAAGCATGGCCATTTTTTTTTTTTTTTTTTTCTGTCATGGTTGTTGTCTTGCAACGCGTCTCGCGTCCTCGGGTGGTTTTATAGTTTTATCGCGTTTATATGTGAAGACCTCCTGAAGAGGGCTTGTTGCTTGTGTTAGTTAGTCATGGCCGATTCACACGACGGACTGATCCGCGGACGGATTGATCACGTGACGTCATGTCCGCGGTTCGTCTGTCTCCCAAGCGCATCCACACGAGGGAGACGACGAGCAGACGCCAGCGAGGACGGACCGAACCTGGTCGCCAGCCCACAGTGCCGCGAAACTCCAACATCGCACGGTCGTCCAAGAGAGAAATCGATGTTCGCTACAGCGATAATGAATCGTCCACCGCTGTTACGTACAGACCAAGACAAAACACCGTGATAGGCTTCGCGCGAAGCGCCACTAGCCCAAAGCATGAGAGTGACACAGGCATGGTACTGCTTGAGAAGGGTTCCGCGTAGAAGCGACGAAGTTCTGGGCTCGCGAAGGGGCGTTTGGAGATGCCTTCAGGCACTCCGCGCTTGTGCACAACACTCAAGTTCACCACAGCCACAAGAGACGTCTTGCTCGGTGAAATCCTGATTGGACGTACAAGAATTATCGCGGCATGCTAGACGAGTTTTGACGGAAGCTTTTTGACGCGGACCCGGAGGAGTACCGGAACCTGCGTCGCGTCAGCCAGACAAAGTTTCTGCAGTTCCTTTCACACGTGGAACGAAGAAACGCCCGACAAAATAAACCAGCGAACGCACAAAGTACAACGATGCGCCACTTTTGTTTTCATCGCCCAGAAACAAAAACAAAAACAAGAAAACAATGTACCGTTGCCAGACCAAACGCTTTTCAAGTCAATCTCCCGCCAAAAATCCGCGAGTGAAAAAGGCGCTCGACTTTATCAGTCCGCGCATCCGCGAACGAGGCACGGATCGCAGGAATCGGTAACGTGCCGGTCACTTGGTACACGGTCTGCGGACGAAAATCGCGATTCGGTCCGTCGTGTGAATCGGCTGTACGACGCGGTACGACGTGCGACCGGCAGACACAGGAAGTAGCAATGGCTCTCGT
Organism: Ixodes persulcatus; assembly: GCA_013358835.2. NCBI lineage: Eukaryota > Metazoa > Arthropoda > Arachnida > Ixodida > Ixodidae > Ixodes > Ixodes persulcatus. Next base: position 526,125 of record JABSTQ010009369.1, on the reverse strand, counting down.
ACGGGACGCAGCCAAGCCAGCCAAGCAGCCAAGCCGATCCACTACGAAAAGGCGGGGAGTACCTCTCCTCCACGCTTCCGAAATGCCGAGAGAGAAAACAAGTGGAAAGGAGGTGACTACCGACTAAATTGCGTCTGGCGCAATCAATATTGCTCTAAAAAAATTTTTTTTTCGCGTAAAATTATTTTTTTACACGCGTGTCCCAACCAGACTGTTTTGAAAAAACTTTTTTTTTCTTTTCAGGGGCCCTTTAAGTGGCTGGCAGGTGTTGGCTTCCTTGTGCTCTGCTGAAAGTTAAGCAGACAAACTTAGTGCATGAAAAAGTAGTACTATGTGAAGGAAAAATGACACGGCTACTCTAGCATAGTCCTTTGACAATCTCTTCTACCCCTAGCTGGACGAATTGTAGCCATAATTTGCCAAACGTGCAGAGTGACCGGTTTTGTTCTTTGCACAGGCCATCACGCCTCCCAATGCGCTGACGCCCCCGAGTGCCCAGAGCTGCATGCCGACTGCCGCAGCAGTCGCCGCAGCCGCTGCCACGGCAAAGATTCAGGCGATGGATGCAGTTGCTAATAATGCCCTGGTGAGCCCTTCTTTCCGTCGCCGTCCCACTCACTATGGCCTCTCGGTAGCTCGGAGTGCTGGAACTCGAGACGTAACTCGGCAGGGGAGTATCTGGAGGAATGCAACTCTTCTCGCAGTATGTTTCTGGCTGCTTTGGTGCGGCCAGATTGGTGCACATTGCCTAGCTACAATGGCGCTGGAACAGAATTCCCGGAGCAATGTTGAACAGACACCTATTCGTCCCATCCCTTCTCTCGTGGTTGAGGACAGGTGGGACAGCCACAGAGTGGGTGGGAAACTGCCGTACCGAGTGAAACTGGAGGACGTACCCACCCATTGATAGTTTTGTTTAAATATTGCGGCCCGTGCGATATCCCGTGCACTTTTGTTGGCATTACGTGCCCACCACACTCTCTAATCTTGGCCCATCTGTGGGACAAGTCCCGTCGCATTTATTACTCCACGATGTGTCGCGGGACACAGCAAACAGTCCGATCCCCCTCTGTTGGCAGTCATGTTCTAATGTTCTTTGTGCAGGCTTTGGGACTCTCATCTCCTGGAGTTATCGGTTCTCCGGCTGCGGTCATTCCTCCTCCGGGACTGGCCATCCCTACCATTGTTCCGCCGGGCCTGGTAGGGGCACCGGGCGTGCTTCCTCAGCCAGTGCTCGCTGCCAACGCGCCTGGGATTATCACAGGTGATGGCTCACTGGTGGCACCAATCGGTTCTTATCCTGTTCATTTAGATTTGTTTATGCATATGTCAGTCTGCGCGAACGACAAGGCAGAGATTGAACTTTTTAGAGCACAGCTCTTAGGTGCCCGTTTCCAGCTTGAGCGGCGGAACCGCGTGGTGCATTCTGGGAAACGTCCCATAATGCACCGCAGTGACGCTTTGGCACGGTGCCAAAACGTCGCCGTGCCGAAACGTACCCGTGGTGCATCATGGGACGTTTCCCATAGTGCACCGCCCGGATGTTTCGGCACGGTGCCAAAGCGTCACCATGCCGAAACCTCGCCGCAGTGCATTATGGGACGTTTCCCATAATGCACCGCGAGGACGTTTCGGCACGGTGCCGAAACGTTGCTTGACAACGTGCATTTCGCGCGTGAAAGAAGGAGGAGGGTAGGAGGAGAGGGTACGGATCGGGAGGAGGGGCATACCCTCCCCTCAGTACCCTCCCCTCCTTCTTCTCAAGAGCTGTGCTCTAAATCAATGTTACAGAAAGTTCGAGCGCAACGTTTCGTGCATTTTTTTTTTTTTTTTTTTGTCAGCAGCGTCTTTTGATCCGTTTCGTGGTCACGACAATATTGAAGGGTGGGCATCGACTCACCTCGTGAACCGCAGTTGAGGTTTGCAGAGGTTAGCGATCATTTGGTGTTTTTCGGGTGGGGACAGACTTGAATTTATTTTCCAACAAAATTAAGCTTCTTTATTTCTTTTATCTTTCTTTTTCTTTTTCACGGACGTCCTCCGACCATGCAGTCCATAATTGCAATGTTTAGGGAGGCTATTTTGTGAATTGCGAGGTGCAGGGCTGGCGCTTTTGTAGGAGTGGGCTATTTTGCTGTGCTTTTTAGGAAATTGCCAATTTGCTCACAAAGTGGGGTCGGCGATGTTTTCCCATCCAGAAGAAAGCAATGTTTTCCCCAAAAGTAGCCTTCATAATTCCAGCTATATGAAACAAACGGGGCTGTGTTTCTGCCGTGGTTTTTTGCGGACTACGTCGAAGTGCCATAGCATTTTCTATCTTTTATGAAGTGCTATATTCCACTAGCTAAACATTGCTCTCTCTCTCTCTTCTGGTGTCTCTTTGGCACGTCAAGCATGGTCATTTATTTATTTATTTTAACCTCTGTGCACAGAGGCATTACAAAAGGGAGCGAGGAAAAAAAAAAAAATGCACACCCCTGTTTGTTGTTGTTGTCTCTGTTGAGCTACCTCTTTAGTAGGAGTAATACTGCGTGCGTGACTGAGTGGGCAGTGCACGCAGCTCACACACGGAAGGACCAGATTTGAATCCTGCTAGCCCAGTTCTTCTTTTTACTATTCACTGCTTTGGTTCAACGATGTGCTCTTCAGTTGGTTCTTTTCTTTTGCGATCCATTTGAAGACAACCAGAGAGCTTCCAGTGTGCGTCTGACTTCTATCATAGAGCAGAACTAACTGCGACACATCATATCCACCGGGACAACTGCATATCACGAGATAAGTAGAGGACGAGAGAAGTCCAAATCGTTTCATATTACAGATGAGAATCTGTAATACGAAATTGTTTTTTTTTTAATTTTCGGAAGTTTGATGTAACCAATGAAAGAATAGCCAAACTTGAACAAAAATTGCTTTGAGGATTCTACGCATTGCATGCCCAAACTTCTTAGGTTTCTTAGTTTTCTCTCCCACTATCTTTCATTTCTTTACAAGGTTGTTTAGTTCATCTCAGGAGCCGGGCTATTACATGCATTGTTTTTGAGCATGTTCGAGTTTATTGACCCCATGATATATTCCCGCAGGCGTAACACCAATGCCACCTGTGGCTGCCATCATCCCCCCGCCGGGCATTGTGACCACTCTGCCCCTTGTGGCAAAACCCCCAACCGACCTCCTGAGCACCTCCTCACTCTCTACCTCGGTGGTTCGGCCCTCGGTGGAAACTGCCCTTGCCCAGGGAGGCTTGGGGCAAGCTGCCCTGAACCAAGCCGCCCTGAGCCAGGCTGCCCTGAGCCAAGCTGCCCTGAACCAAGCTGCTCTGAACCAAGCTGCCCTGAACCAAGCAGCGATGAACCAGGCAGGTCTGAATCAGGCTGCCCTGAGTCAGGCGGGCCAGGCTGCAACCAACCAGGCAACGCTGAACCAAGCTGCGACCAATCAGGCAACTGCGGGGCAGCAGACTCCTCAGCAGCAGGAGGAAGACATGGCTAAGAAGTTGGAGGAGATGGAACCGCAGACTTTGCAGCAGCAGGAAAACATGATGATCAAGGGATCGAACGCGCGTCACATGCTGATGCGCAAGTTAATGCGACGCACCGAGGTAAGTCTGCGCTACGAGTGTTCTGGGTATTTGAAGTGATATGGGGTGGAATGTGTCCTGTGCGCATTCCATGTTGTCTCATTTATGCAAGAACTCAATTCCAATTAAACTGGTGTCACTAGGCATGCTTGAGTGTGCTACCAATAACTGAAAGGTTTTTCGATAACGCTTCCTTCCGCCACAGTCGCAATGCCTCTTCTAGTTCCAGGTGTTCTTGTAGTGCGAGTTTTCAAAAGTAGACAAAATCGTCACCTTGTTGCTCACATAATCCAATCATCTGCTTTTTTTTTTTTTGCCTACACCAACTTGCGCCTGTTCATACTCTATCAGCTTGATTATCGTGGCTTTCCTCAGCCTTGAGGCACTGTTATACTCCAACGTAACGGCTGTGCATGTGAATGCATGGCACGTCGGCAAAAACCGGACACTTTAGAGTCCGGCGTCCCGACGAAGCCAACTCGACCGATAACAATCGGCTCTCACGGCCCGCGCCAGCGCAAAATGGGCCTGTAGCCATCTCACGCCGGAAACGCCGGACCAGTCTCTCATCATGCATTGCGTGCATGCTTGTAGAACGGAAGCGGCACTTTGCAAAAATCGGCGCTTCCCATAAAAAAAAGAATGCATGCACTTGAGGTAGCATTTCATACACGCGCCCCTACGGCAGAATGCTCCCGGAGAAGTTAAAGCAGGTTGAAGTGTAGGCGGGAGCGTCTTCTGACGTGCACGGCGTAACCGGTATGACGCAGCTGACTTTAGTCAGCTCTCGCTTACACGCTGGAGACGTCTGAGTATAACAGCACCTTTACAACGAATATGATAGCTTCATGAAAAGTGGTAGTTATTTTAATAGTTAGTTGTACAGTCAAACCTGATTACAACAAACGCGAGTACAGCGATTTAACCCCTATATTGAACACGTGAAAATGTTTTATCAGTATGCATGCAAAATATATCTTGCATAATGAACTACACAATGGATATATCGAATTTCCAGCGCCTATGACCACCAGCAAACACGTGAGCTCTGGCACTTAGCTTCCTTGCCACGCAGACGGAGGTTCCTCCTCGCCCGGCATGAAGCCTCCACTTAGTTACGCTTAGTCACACCCTAGCACTGTAGCCCTATCAGGTTTCAGATTTTGTAACAACCGCAGGCCAATCAACTCCATTGTAACCAGAGGCTTTGGAGCAGACAAAATTTGTCCGCGCACGCAGTCAACACATTGCAGACCGAGCCTCGGTTCCGTAAACTTCGCTTTCCTAGGCCTTCTGCAACTTGCCATTTTATTCTGCAATCTGGTGCGGTTCACTGTTCAAGATGACGACGCAGTGGCACGCTCTTCAGCTCTCGGACAGAGTGGACATCACTACTGGATAATACGCCAAAACAACATTGACAAAATGAAGAAAGATCTAGGCAGGACATGGCGTAACTTTCAACTGAATTATTTATTTAGGAAAATGTATGAATAAAAATAAAAACCAACATGTGCTGGCAGAACCAATGTAAAATACGGTCTAATAGTACACTTCCTAGAAAACCAGTGTCACTGGTTCCGCATATAGTAAAATTCTTTGTCAGACAATAACATGTGCCATGTAGAACGTGGTGAAAAAACAATTAGACGTTTCCGCCGCCTTCAACATATCTAGAAGTATGTTAAGCACCCTCTGTGTATAACAAACAAATTGTAAAGATTTGTTATATGTGGGTTATGCTATTATGAATTATTGGGTTTATCAAGCAAAACCGGGCATTTTAAACAGTTTGTTATAAACAGGTTTGACTGTATCTGGACTTATCGTTAAGGGCACTGTTAACAAAACAAACGATTCTGGCCAAGGTGCCTGCAGTCTGACGGATAAGGCTGAGATTTCGTTTGCACGTCAAAAGATCCAGCCGAAATTAATCCTCAGTCCTCTGCTGGGACCTGCCAGATGCCCTTATTAGTTTGGCACGTAAAACCCTCAAATTTGACTTGAAAAACGAAATATTTCAACTGGTTTCTCAAATTATCCGAGACATCTTATACAGCCAATCGTCAGCTTTCGAAGGAAGGTCGAGAAGAAATTGGTCATTTGGCTCCGTGCTTTTTGCATGAGAAGGGCTCACCCTTATCATTGTCCAGCCATAGTTGCGAAATGGGGGTCCCTTCGCGTCTGCTCGTGACAAGTAGACTTGTTTCCAGTCGTGCGTGGTGGTGCTCCGCAACATGGTGGGCGTGGAGGACTTGGACGACGAGCTGGAGTCGGAGGTGACGGACGAGTGTGGCCGCTTCGGCATGGTCAAGCGGGTCATCATCTACCAGGAGCGGCAGTCCGAGGAGGAGAACGCCGAGATCATTGTTAAGATCTTCGTTGAGTTCTCCAAAGCGCAAGGTGGGCCTCCTTCTTTTCTCCGGCGCTGTGATCTGGAACGGGAGCAGATTTCTGAAATCCTTCTAAGCATTGGTCCCACTAATTAACTTTCGAAATATTCACCTTAGCTGGCACATTCCAATTCGATCTGTGTTGCCTGTCATCAAAATATGCTGTAGCTTCTGTTAAAATTCAGGCAACTAAATTTGGCTCTGCGTCATTCTCTGGCAAATTTGAGCCATGAGGAGACTCAAATACCGAAACCATATGCAAAAGATAAGCGCAACCGGGCATGGCCGATCGCGCTTGTAACTTGCCCGCGGTGCAATTGGGAAAAAAAAGGAAAGCCTGTTTTTGTGCGTCATGCACGGCCAATCGTGCTTGTAATTTGCCCACCACCGTTTCTCTCTAGGTCGAAGTAAGCAATATTTTATATTTCAAGATTGAATTAACAAGATTACTTTTCTATTGGCGATGAGATGTTTTGGTGGCGCCACCTCGCGGGCGCCCTCCTGTGACGGAGCTGTTAGGATGCGTGCAGACGACGCGCTATGTCAAAGCACGGAATGGCTATGTTAGTTCTCATCTATGCCGATTAAAAATGGTTTATTTATTAAAGAAACGTGCATGACGTTTTTGTGGGGGATCTTTCTAATGGATAACGGCACCTCAAAGTTGCTTTTTATATATATCAATAAAAAAAAAAAAAAACTAAAATGTTCATAAACAAGCCTGGAGCTTCGCATTACAGCTTTCATGGCGTGCCTCAGGGCTGTTCACAGCCTCTCTGATTCTTGTTTTTTCGGATCTGTGGAGGCTGCTGTAGAAAAAAGTTTTGCATTCACCAGAGTGAATGACGTGCTGTCTTCTTAGCTGTGCACGCGCGCACTTGTTTTAGCTGCATTGAGCTTGCTCATGCCGACACTTCTATGTGTTACGTGTTGCAAAGCGCCGCGCACTTGTTCTAGCTACATTGAGCTTGCCGATACGACACTTCTATCCAAGTGTCACTCGACAGTTGCTGATGTGAGCAAATGCTCGTCAGTAACTGACGTTCAGCTCCTTCCGCATCGAATACGGGTCAAATAAGTTTGTCACATTCTGACTTCTGCTCGAAACAAAAGCATAAATTTTAATGAATTCCTAAATTGTCAGACATGGCCTGGAAAATTCAAGCGATTGATTCATTTGTTTCTATCCAGTTTTTACTAAGAATTGTTTACAAATTTAAAATCTCTGGCTGAGAAGCGCATCACGCATTATGCGCATTTGGGTCTGCATAATAAGCATACAAATGGTAGTAATTCATAGCAGGGGTATACCTCATTTTTTGAGACTCTGAAGTGTCACCGACTTACTAGATTTAAGACTTTGATCGCGAGGGAGTCTCGCATATTTTGCATCGACCGGGTGAATAAGCAGGGATTTAATTGGAACGACTCCAGAAGCCAGCCACCGCTTCTTTCTGCCAGGGTTTTTGAGGAAATGTTTGTTCATTGGTTTACTAAATTTAAAAAGGAATCAACATGGAACTAATAAAAGTCCAACACTCACAGAACAGGTTACTATGGTTGATTGAATGCCATTTTATCGAAACACGTTTTAGAGAACGGGCATGTATTGTCAAAGCTCGATTTAGAGAAAGCGGTGCCTCAGTTTAGAGAAACGCCGTTTATCGAAAAGGGGACGCTGGTTAAAGCAAAGGCTCCCCTTTTTTGCGAGTGTATCACTGAGGCGTGTGTTAACCCAGCTGGCCCCCCCACCCCATTTATGCCGCTTCGCGGCGACAGACTGCAGCGGCTCATTACAAAAATGTTAACCCACCTGGCCCACCCGTACACGCCGCTTGGTGGCGACCGAATTCGCTAAAAGAAAGCTCGCGCTATTTTTTCTAGACTGGGTTTCTCTATAAAGAGATTCGATAAAGAGAGGTGGGCAAAACGGCGTTCACTAAAAGGAGCTTCTCTAAACCACATGCCTCCGCCTACAGAACAGATTGGAACCAACGCTTTCACTGAAGTGTTTACTACACAGGCAAGAGGTTCTCGAATTTCGCTTGCCTGTTTTCAATTTGATGAGACATTCCTTTCTCAGTTTTATTTTGTCCGAATCATAATAAAAATACATCCTATTCATTGTGGTAGAAGTTGTAGTGGGGTAAAGCGGTGGATATTCTAATTTCATTACCCAGCTTTTTGTATGGGGTGGCGAGCAGCGCACCACCATCCGAGCGCTTGGACACCTCAGCGCCAAAACTGTTTGTTAGCGCGGCTATGCGTGCCTTGGTTTCAAGCTTTGGTAAAATGTCCTACTACAAATATCACTACACCAAAAAACAACGCTTGAAACAGGCTTTGCCGAACGTTTCCCAAACAGAGATCAATGATTTGCGCGGTCTCTGTCCCAGTCTGTTACCGTCACAGATGATGATGATAGCTAGAGAAGCACCCCCTGTAGTTCGCCCACGCTGCCAATAGAAATATATGGTGTAGAAATATTGTGTCGTCTCCGTGACTTGGCCTAGGCTAGGCCTTGTGGTCCAAAGCTTGGTTCACGGGTGTCACGTTCGCTTGGCATGTGTACACTCGAATAAAGCTGACTACTTTCTCATTTTGCGCATTTTGCGCATTTTACGTCCTTTTGCTGCGAAACACTCGACAGTGCCGAGTTTGGGCATTTCTCGCAAGTCGAAGCAACAAAGTTGTTGCGCGTTCAACGGTACGTTTGAACTAGCCGATTTAGTGAAACTCAGATTTCGCTGTACTAATGCACGTAAAACGAAAAAAATTCATCACGTGAACCGTGCAAAAAGGTGCAACTTGTATACCAATTTTTCTGCGGAAATGGCTCAATATACGGAAGTGCGACTTATAGTCCGGAAAATGCGGTAATTGCAGGACACTGGGTAATGGTTACCTGGGCAAAAACGGTGTTAACCAATTACGGCGGGATATAAGTGAACATTGCTGACTGGGAAGGAGAGTCATCTTTGGTTCATTGCCCCTTCCTGCGATCACAGGTTTCAAAGGTCACAAAATAAAAAAACACATTTTTTCAATTTTCTTTTTCTTATGGCACAACGCAAGTTAGCTTAACCATAATTTTCATCCGATTTGCTATCGATTTTAGGTGGGCTATCTCTCGAGATATTATGGTAACTTCATTGGAGAGAATTTAGTAGTTGTCTGAACAGAAGCTGTGGCATAGTTTGGCGACAGGCAGCAAATTTCTATTTCAAATGTCCCAGCTGTGGCAAACATTTCAAAAGTTAGTAGATTTTAGGTGATCAATTTCCAATTATTATTTTACACTCTACCTGATGTCTGCCACAGTCAATAACATTATCCCAAAATGATAATTTCTTCATTTCAAGTGCCCTCTTGTTGGTGGCTGGTAAAACATTTCAAGTGCCCTCTTGTTGGTGGCTGGTAAAACACCCTGTTGGTAAAACATCCTAGATGTATTTAGTGCTAATGCTCGATGTACCTACTGTAGAATCCCACAAATCCACCCATTCCACATTAAGCGCCCATTCCCGAATTTGTAAGATCTGAGAAAATGAGAAAATACGCGCAGTACATTTATATGTAAAATTGATGACCGGACAAGCGCCCATCCCCCATCTTTTGTGATTAGCTCCAAAGTTTGAGTTGGCGCTTCCCAGTATTTTACGGTAGGTGACACTTCAAATGGGGCCCTAATACTTAAAAACGACTACCATGAAATATCGCGGAACCGCCCACTTCGTACAAGCACCCACTATTAACATTGACAAACTTAGGAATTTTGCAGATTATACATTAAGCGCCCACCCCCTCCAAAGCACAAAACACTTTGCAAGTGTTTTCCACTTGCAAAGTTTCATGGACTTCATTTAAAATGTAGCAACGAGAGTGTGAAATTGTCTGCTCCAGTGACCTGTTGTTGTTGTTTTTGCTACAAGAGCTGCTCTGTTAAGGGGGGACACTACCCAGAGAAAAAACAATTCTACAAAAAACATTGATTTTGAAAAATTACATATTTACATCCATCTACATCCAGAGAGTATTCCCAGAAATATTTACTAGTTTACACTGCATAGTTAATTTTTTATAAATTATTTTCTGTCCACCGAAGCTAAAGAAAAGGTAGGGTTTGGAGCACTTTGAACACATTTTTCTCCGTTCCACTTTTTGGTATAAATTCCATTTATTCAATCTATCGTTTGATAATGGCAATACAGGGAAGGCTCGTTCTTCACTTTTCCTGACTAAAATTTAATAAGGAATGCGCCTATGCAGTTTGTTTGTCACTTTACAGATGTCTTTTATAAAAAATGTTGACATTTTGTCGGAGACACAGAAGACCAAAAAGTTGACCAATTTCGCAGAAGAGAAAATTGATAGAAATCAATGACTTTTTACAAAAAACTTTCCATAGGCGCACCTCCTAGGCATTCTGCTACATATCTAGCGAATAAAAATCTTGAATATTGTGATAGTTTTCCGACAATAGATTAACTAAACAATGTAGGGGTGTTGCTGATAGAAGCTGCCCTAATTTCCTTCCCACTTAACCGACATACCTGAAAGTTTGTCATGCACCCTATAGCATGACCACCAGCCTACCCTGTAAATTTCATTAATTTTAAGCCAAGGGTTCAAAAGTTGACCCTCCCAGGGGGTGTATCCCCTTAACCAACTGTCAGTTCCACCACTGCTAATATAATTAAGGTTTACTCAATATTTATATTCTCATATTCTATTTAGACTTTGACTTAGCTTCAAGAGAAGGGTAAATGAAAAAGTGATATTGGGTTACTACTTACAGGTAATACTTGCAGTAGTGTTGTCATGGAGCGTGAATTTTGTTACGAAAGCCACGTGTTCTGTCGGTTTTTTATTGTCCTTTCTTTCGTGTCATGCGCTTGTCTGCCATGGGTGTAACATATTGCAAGGATAGGAATAATAAAAGGAAGCATTACATCTTAAAGGGGGCACAAAAGTGGTTTCTGAGATCATCTATTTATGGACATAACTCAGTCTATGGGCCCCAAGCATCTTAAAAAACCCAAAATTACATTTATGAGCGGTCGGTTGTCGTATTAAAAAGGTAATCGAGGATAGCAGTACCCCCGTTTATCTGCGATTCGACACAGGAACAAGAGGGCGCCGTCAGAAGTGTGACAGTCAATCGCGAGCGTTCGCTTCCCATGTGGCGAGGGGGCCGACTAACGGCAAACGGATATTCAAATATGAGCGGATTGCACATGGGAAGTGATCGCTCGTGATTGGCTGTCGTGGAGAGCCTAGATTTAAGAGAGGGTTCAATGCAAAGCGTGGGGAGCGTTTGCAATTTAATGGCGGACACCTCTTGCAGAGATTGGTCGTAAGTGCGCATGCGCTGCATTGTTGCGGAGGAGAAAAGCAGGCGGAAAGGTGGAGACGCTTGCAGACGCTCAACGCTTTTGCCACCTCCTCGCAGCTCGTATTGCAAACGCGTTCATAAACTCTGTGACCCTGATCGAGCGGTTGGAAATTCCCTGTAATATAGGCTTTCTCTAGGCTGTCGCACATCTGACATCGCTCTCTGGTTCTTGCACCAAATTGCAAAAAAAAGGGCGTCTATTTTTTATATTGTTTTTAATCAGGAAATCGGCCATGTATCAAAGTACCGTAAAATATCGGGCAAGCGCCCACTCAAAATTTAGAGATAATCGCGAAAAAATGGGGGATGGGCGCTTGTCCGATCATCAATGTTACATATAAATATACTGTGCACATTTTTTCATATCTTAGAAATCTGGATATGGGCGCTTACAGTGCAGTCCACTTATAACGATACCACTTATAACAATATATCGGTTATAACGATCGATTTTATAGAAGCATCAATTTTTCCATTGGTTCTATGTAAAAATAAACCATATATAGCGATGCATTTTTCCCGGCATATCGGATATAACGATCAATAAATGATCGCGTAGAATGTGTTTACTACGAAAATTCAACAGAAAATGAGATAAAAATTGTGAAATTCCGCGAAGAAACGACAGAGATCGGCGGACGCGATCATCGCCGATGGGCCCCGACCGAATACTCCGCGAGTAGGCGCTGCGCGCGGCCTTAAATCCTCGGCGCTATCATCATCATCATACCCGTAACCGCGTAACCCCTCCCCGCCCTCCTCTTCTCTGCGTCGCTGGCGTGAAAGATGGCTCCGACGAAGCGAAAAGCTATCTCCTTCGAGGAGAAAAAGCAAATCCTACGTGATTGGCGGCAAGGATTCAAGGTCGGAAGTCTCGTCCGGAAGTATGAGCACTCTCAGTCGACAATATCGACCATCCTGAAATCCGGGGACGTCGTAATGAAGAAGGCTGGAACAAGCGGCTTTGACGACCAGCGGAAAAGGCTTAGGGAAGCCTTGTACGAGGATGTCGAGGAGGCCCTGTACCGGTGGTTTCTTATGATCCGAAACCGCACAAGCAAGCGGAGATCTTGGATTTTTTTGAGCGTGTTTAACACCATTTCATTGCGTGCTTGCTGATGACCCTAGAATAAAACTTTGTTATATTGCAGCGCTTCTTCTATGGTGTGATTCAGTGAACACTGGTGAGTAACCTTCTGCTTGGGGGAACTATTTTGGGCAGTTTTCAGGGTGAGTCCGGATACAACGATAATCGGTTATAACGATCGGATTTTCCGCATTTAATAATATCGTTATAAGTGGACTGCACTGTATTGTGGAATGGGCGGATGCGCGGTATTCTACGGTAGGTTTTTTTAGAATGGTTAGAGTTGGTAGATTTAGTTATGACAATAAATTGCTAGTCTATCTCAAAAACCGCTTTAGTGCCTCCTCTGACAACCCCAGCATCAATATTCTTTTTCTTAAACAATTAGAAATTATTTTTGCGGATTGCCCTAAAACTTTTAAGCTTGAAAACTGTGTATTTGCAGAGAAGAAAAAAATAATTTCAAAAAGCCTGATTTAAAACTCCCACCCGAATCTATGACGTAGATGGGGAAATAGTCAAGGACGTTTAAATAGGGCAGGACCCGGCATGACGTCATGCCCAGCGACTCCGGAAAAAGAACTCAATACCAGACCGCATTGCGCAGCGACGCACTCTCATCCAAGCTCCCATCGTCTGCTCGCTGCTCGGTCGACTATGTTAGGCTTAGGCTTCGGCTACGTCTGCTTCGTCTGCCCGCTGTCGCGGCAGACGAAGCAACTTTCAATATGATTGGCGCCTCAAAAAAAGTTTCGTTGCGAATCTGTATTTTCATCATGACGGAGGAAAACACCTGGAGGGAAACACCTGCTGGAAGCAGGGTTTGTTTCCCTTCATAATCTATAAATATATTTGAATCAATAAAGGTAACAGAGGTTTTGTTGTGCAGACTAAGTTCATGTTGAACATTGCCAGATAAAAAGCTTATACCAAGAAAGCACGATGCTTTTAGTTTTTAAATACAATAAGTTTGGGAACATAACGTTAAGTAGATAAAAAAAAATGAATGATAAAAACAAAAATTTCTTGTGATCCAAGTAACGATATTGTTGTCAATGAGGCATTATTTCAGTGAAAAAGGCTTGTGAGTTTGAATGACAATATTGTTTTCTTTCTTTCTTTCTTTCTCGCAACCTGTTTGTTTCTAAAAAACGCCACACTCATCTTTTTATCCGGGTAAAGTGATGTCCCCATACTTGCGCATTCAATCACCATCGCTAGCATTATGTTCAAGCAGGGTTCTGAATTTATGCAACACATATATCTTACTTATCAGGGGTGACAAGGATATTCATTTTTCTGATTGAGCTCATAAAAAACGAAGGGCATACCCTGGAAAGCAATCTAAAACAACACAAAAACATTGACAACCTATGACATTGATATCTTTTATTCATAGCTTTTCAATAGTATACAACAGATATTTTAATTCAGTCGCCGACCGATTTTTCGGACTTTGCAGGGACCGAAAAAACATCCGAATAATAGAGCAGTCCAAAAAATCAGCAGATTAAAAAACCTGCCTTTATTACGTCTAAGCGGGCTTTAAAAAGCTATAAATAGTGCCTTGCTTCAGATTACGCCTACGCGCATTGTTTCAGGTTACGCCTCCATTTGCGTTGGGCAACTTTCTGTTAACTTGAGAATCGCTGCCTCCTCTTTTAGCGTTATGGTCGAGTACTTCGTGCGCTTCTTAGCGACACATCGCGGCGGCGGAAGAACAGATGGGCAATGACGTCCAAGCCAGCATACTCGGAAAACACAATTCACCGAAACGAGGTCGAGATGAGGCGCAAGTCCACGACTGCAATGGCGAATGAACAAAGCAAAATGGTAACAACGATGATGGTGATAATGACGCGCAGCTAGAGAAAAAAATCCCGTACAGCATCACCTAGCGGTAGGACTTAGCAGTACTCAATTAGGCCAGCCAAACCAAGCCAATCCATGTGCATCCAACATAGAATTCAAAATGGCCGCTTCGCGGTAGTGTTTCCTGCTGATCGCTCGCGACGATTTTGTCCGAAAAATCTAACGTTCGGACTTCAAGCTGTCCGAAACATCGGTCGTGAATGTGCACTATTTCTATTGGGTAGGTCACGGTTCCTCCTTAAGTCGAAATATCGAACGAGTCTGAATTATCGGCGTCCGAAAAATCGGTCGGCGACTGTAGTTTATTATTAGTAGTTTCGAAAGATGATTTCTACCATTTTGTGATTGTTTTCCCATAGGTTTTAGATTGTTCCTCGATAATTTTGCAGAAGTCAGTAATTGGAGTTGCCTTTTTCTCTGAGCTACATGGCATTTCTTGGACATTCTTCGTCCGTCACCTAATAAAACCCCATCGATAGCATTACGATAGTAGGATATCTATAGTTTCTCGATATTCGATTATGAGCAATTTCACGATAGTCGACTATTGATAGTATTCTATCGAGTTTCAGGACAGTCATTATCAATAGTTTTACGATAGTCTACTATTTATAGTACAGTCAAAACTCTATCTAACGAAGTCGAAGGGAGCCGCTAATTACTTTGTTATATCGGGAACTTCGTAAAATCGGGAAAGTCATTTTTTTTTACATTTCGCTCGGTAAATACGAAGTCTTAACGCAGCGGCATCGTGAGAACTATCAGTATCGATTTTACGTGTCCACGCACTGAAATTTTAACAACGGATGGAAAAAGTCCTCGAAGGGGTCACACTAATTGTGCATGCTAAAAGTACAACAAAAACCTCGGAACTCAGGGGAGATTTATTTTTCAGCGAAGAAGCTCTTTAGCTTCGCCTGCGTGCGCTTTGTCAGGAGTGGACGTGCGGACTTCTCGTATCTCGCGAGTGCATTCAACGCGTCCTCCGTTCCCTCGTGAGCTCCACCAAACTGCCTCAGCAAATCTATAGCATAACTTCCAAGAATGTCCGGCACATTCTCTGACTACCAGTCATCGGCTCCGACTTTGTTAACACTTTTCTTACAATGCCGTAGCATTCTTGAAACCGCGACCGCCAACCACGGCTTGCCTCGAACTCGTCGTATCCAAGCAAACACGCGAAACCGCGCGCTTTCTGCTACACCACGTCACCGGTGAGTGGACCGCTTTTGGCTCGCATATCATAAACCAGGTGAAGAGCTCTCCTTTCAATTTTTTCTTGCGGGGTGGTCTTGAAGTTTTTCTTCTTGGACGGATGCCCAGACGAAGTGGCACTCAACGTTGTGGCGGTTGTGGCACTAATGATGGCGTCCTTCGATTTCAAGATTGTCGAGAGCGTGCTGGGAAGCCGTGCTCTGCAGCAACTCTTCTGTCCGCTCGCGACAGCACGAATGATATCCGCTCTCTCTTCAAGGGTCAGCACTTTTCGTTTCTTCGTGGGGGGCTCCATTTCTCAGCAACGCAGAACGTAGTGGAACAGATATTGTACACAGAGAGAACCGGTCGCGGGAAGAGACGAGCAACGAAAGAAAACGACAGTCCTAACAAAGCCTCAAGTCCTATAATTAAAAAAAATAAAAGAAGAAAAATCTTTGTTGACCTTTGAGTTGACAGTGCTGTGGGAGTTACGTGCTCGGCAGACCAATCAACCGCCTCCCTTTCATCACCTGACCCTGCTCCCTGCGCGTGTGTATGGACAGAAACGTAATCACGTGGTTACAGATAGACATAGGACTCGTCCGAAGAGCACATAGCTTCCACTGTACTGTCAGCTGAGAAATGAAAGGAGGATTTTTCCTTCCCGAAAAGAAACTCGTGAGCCCGTCACAGAATAGCCCGAAGAGTGATCCACGAATCCGAGTCAAGCTATAGCAACTGCCGCTTTCGCCACTGTGACTAATCCCTGTTCAGGTTTGGGGGGTTATAAGCCGCCTAGACGCTTAGCATGCGAGAAGGACGTAAAGAAGTGAGAAGAAAATTGGAGGGGGAAACAAAGGAGACAAATCTTCTGCCAGGAAGAAATTCATTTTGTGTGTTTTGAAGTCCAAAAGCTTATTCAGTATAAACAAAAATTGTAAAAAAAACTTATCCGAGCTTTTGTCGACTTCCCAATTTTCCCCATCCCCCTCAAGGCCCTCGACACGGGCGGTGGGCGCCGCCACATTGAGAATAACAACAAAAAGAAAAACAGGAGACGGCCAGTGCCTTGTCACCAACACTTCCGGGCTCTGAGTTTTTACATTTCGAAATCGGCAGCGTAGTGCTTTTGCAGCTGGGTGTAAGAAGTGACAGGCGGGGAAACGACCACCGAAACCTGCCGCAGCGGTGCCACCATATTGTGTCCTCCTGGCGGCTTCCGCTGCGCAGGTGCCTCCGCCTTGCGGTAGATCGCGCGGTGGCATACGAAAGGTGATGGACTCGGGTTTGTGTGGAACTCTGTGAGAGAAGGCACCGGGTCGGCGACATTCCTTAATTTAAAGTAGAATTTACTAAATCCTGGTGAAAAAAATACCACGCGATTATTTATCAACATTTCTATTAACGTTGATGCATTTTCCAAACCGCGTGAGCGACTGGCAATCTGAAGTCGTCTGCGAAATTCTGATGTGCTCTTTGCTTTTCGTTTTATTTGTTTCGTTCCTGAATGCACTTGGAGCAGACAAATTTGGCGGACGAAATTGGCATTTCTCACCGTGTTTTGGCGCCTGGGGACGGCCAAGATTCTTGAGGTATGGGCCACTACTGTTGTGTTTTTAACTGCGTTACGGCCCGAAGGAAGAAAAAGCGGTGATATTTAACGCGGGCGATGTTGAGTTTGGGAGACTGTTGTGCTGGGTGGGCACAGTGTGACTGCAGTGTAGTGCGACGGTGTACCGGTGGCTTCAAATCACGTCGATCTATGCATTACTATGGTTGCACGTGAACAGCGTAAACTTATAAGCTAGATCGCCCAACAGATCTGCAGGCGGAGTGGAATCGACGCCGTCGATGCATTCACGACACACCTCAGCTGACTTCCCAGCTCGCCCTCATTTTGTCACGCTGCGCGCTTCCTCAATTATTTTATCTTGTAATGTAAAATTTCGGGAAAAACAGAACTTATACACAAACTCAACTCTGTGACGTCACGGCGCGGTGGTGGCGCGTCGGGCGCACTTCCGGTCTGGGGCTGTGGGCAGAAGTCCCCATGTGAGACGTGTATTCCTGCGTTGTTTTGAAAGGAACCAGATGAAAACCTGCCTTCTCGTCAAAACGCCGCGACTGGGGCTGTACCAAAAGAGTCGAGAAAGGTTTGAAGGTCAGTTTTAATGTGCTCGGGTCGTCCGAAAACGTGGATATGTGCCGTGAAAGGGGAAAAACGAGACGCCGTCGGACCACGATTGTTTGGGCGGGAAGCACTTTGGGTTGAATTCACGGATACTTGTGGTCATCAGATTTATTTGTTTTGTTCCAACATGAACGCCAGAAAACCGGCAAGTTGTGCGGACCACCTGCGGACTACGTTCAGTGCGTCTTCATGTTTAAACGGCGGCCTGATTGTTCAAACTGTCGTCTGCTCTTTCAAACGTTTCTGCTTGTCGTCTGCTCTCTTAGACGACGCCGGCCCGTAGACCAAATGTCGGCCCGGTACTTGCGATAAGAAGTAAGTGCAGGCCTCAAAACACTAAAGTTTGAAGGTTGGTAAGCAGGCTCGATATAAACAGTAGATACAAGGAGATGTTGATCATTGTTACCAGTGACCATCACCGACTTGTTATGCCTGATTCACTCTGTCCGATTCTGCTTGCGATTTTCAGTATCGACGTCGACCATCTCAGCTACGGTTCACGCTTTTGCAGCCCGAGCGGCGTCGCGACTGAAAATTGTGAGCGAAATCTCATCATGCGAATCAGGCTTTAGCGTACATACTGCAGCGTCCACGCGGAATGAATCGCCACATGTCACGTTATTCACGCGAAGTTTTGCGGTGTAACGAGCCTCGGTAGTTTCGCTGACGCCGCTCAAGTACCGTATTTACACGAATCTAACGCGCACCTTTCTTCCGGGGAAATAGGTCCAAAAATCGCATGCGCGCTAGAATCGAGTGCAACCCAAAACTGCGCTACCATATCTCCAGCGACATTTCGAAATGGCCGCTCCATGACGCGCTGAGGAGCTGAGAGGCTTAGAGTGTAGCTAGCGCTTAGCGTAGTCGTGTGTTTCTTGCGTTCGTATCAGCATGGAAGTTCCCACTGCATAGACACGCCGCGTTCACCATGATGCAGAATTCAAAAGAAAAGTGATATTGTGCGCGGAGAGCGATGGAAATCGGGCCGCATCACGTGCATTTAGTGTTCTAGAAACTTGCGTTGCTGCAGGACTTCGCCGGATGGGCGAAAGATGCGTGCTGCACGATCCCGTCTGCCATGGTTATCAAGGCCTTCAAGAAGTGTAGAATTTCTAACGCTATGGACGGCACCGAAGATGAAATGTTTTGGGCCGTTGACAGCGATAAGGAGTCGTCCGACAGCTGCCCCGGATTGGTGTCGTGATGACGACCTTACCGGCGACAGACAGCGCCGTTCATTTCATCGCAAGATTGAAGCATTTGGAATAAGCCTTCGTTGTTCCAAGTGAGAAAAAGTTTAATTTCGGTATCCAACCTACAAAATCTGGTGCGTGTAACAATCAAGGTCATCGAGTTGTTTTTTTGTTTTTTTTTGGGGGGGGGGGGGGATCTTGAAAGATAGGTGCGCGTTACAATCGTTAGCGCGTTAGATTCGAGTAAATACGGTAGTCAGACATCGCCAGGAAGACGTAGAATCAACAATTGAACGCGAAAAAGGGCACGGAAACTCACACTGACGCCGACAACATTGCATTTCAATGGTTTGTTTATGGGCGACGGCGAGCTTCTTGCCCACGCCCCCATATCGCATGCACGGCGCCGGTGGCGTCCGCTAGGGGCGCTCCGGTTTGTTTGTAAACATGAGTTGGTGTATATATTAAATGTATTATTAGTTTGCTCGATTAAACTTCGTGGTTCATGCACAGTTTACGAAATAAATTACCAGTGGATTGCGTTGCCTGCAAAGGTAATGAGGATATTTTGTTTTGTTTTTTTTGTTTTTTATCTGCATGGCACTATCTATGTGGAGTGCCTCGAACTTCCCTATGGCGGGGACACATCAGGTCGCCCAGTCGGCGTTCGTTTCTCCACCTGCCTATCTTGCACCCTGATTTACAGTCATCTTGGAAAACATATATCATGAATGTAATTAATAATTGTTACAGACACGCAACTGGCAACATCTCTAAATTTTGAAAAATACCGATGCCTACTACATCACCCTAAAGGAGAAGCAAGGAGGAGCCTGGTTTGGGGGGTGGGAGACATGCAGTTTTTTGACCGGCTGTTTCCAGAGCAGGCCAAATTACTTTTATTTTGTAATGAAATTACATTACTACCGTAATATCCTGAACAAACGTCCACCTTTTTACGGGAGATTATTGGGGGAAAAAGGCGGGTGTTCGAGTCTTCGAGATTCGGCCACCTGCCTTTTTGAAAGAATGTTTTACTCTAGCAAAGTCCGTTGCTTCCAGACATGCTATGAATACTGCCGCTCAGCGTACAGCGAGAATGCTTGTTCCATGAGAGCACGTTTCCCAAACTGCGATGTTCCCTTCGTTAGGTTAGCCTTGCTGATCTGTAGATTCAAAAATAAATGAAGTAAAAATAAAGAAGCGACCAGAAAGTAGACAAACCAACCAGGCACCACGAGCAAGCGAGCAGGCAAAAAAAGCGATGAAGAGCGATGCTTTCTGAGGGATGCTTTCAGGTTGGCAAATACTTTGGCATCGGGCCAAGTCGGGCGCCTTGTCAATCACAAGGAGCAGGCTCTTGTACAACTTTCTTATTTTGTGCATACATGCGTGCGTCAGGTGGTGTCCCCAGTTCTTCAGAATTGCTCTTCTTGAAGGGTAGGCGATATATTAAGATATTTTTTTTAACTCATGCTGCATTCAATTAATCCTCTTTTGAACATTACATCCTGACCAGTGAAGAGAATGTGGAGTCTGTTCGTAGTATCCGGGAGTACAACCCGCTCCAAGGTTTAGCGCCCAGCTCTGCTAAAGCGTCTTTGATTCTCTGGTTTCGTTACACAGTCAGAAATGCCTTGCTAGCTTTATTGTATCAATCTTTGCATCCAGAATTCCTGACTACCAAAATATCCCGAGAGATAGCCCACCTCAAATCGAGAGCAAGTCGGGTGAAAATATAGAGTGGGCTAACTTTCCGTGTACAATCGAGAAAAGTGGAAAACGAAAATGCTAGTTTTAGGTACCGTATTTTCCGGTGTATAAGTCGCGGTTTTTTTCAAAAAAAAATTTGGGGTGCGTCTTATACAAAGGTGCGACTAATATATAAACTTAAGTCAAAACGGCTTGTCTTTGCGTTGCGCCATCTCTCGTAGCGCGCCGTAACTACGCAGCCATAGGTGCCGTTCTTCCGGTTTCCCCCAGGGGGCGCTGCGGACCCTATCTTGGCTATCTTGCTTTCCCCGCTCTGGCAGCTCTGTTGTTCCCGACTTGTTTCGTTCACGTCAAGCTCGTTTCGACGTCGCGCGCCCGACCGAGTTCTGAGCATGCCACCACCGGTAAAGCGGAGAAGTTATACCGCGAAGCAGAAGTTATCTGCAGTCGAGTATGCGATTGAAAATGGCAACCGAGCAGCCGGAAGGCATTTCAACATCAGCGAGAAAATTGTCCGGGACTGGCGCAAAGCTGCGGACGGGCTGCGTTCCATGAAGAGCTCTAAAAAGGCTGACCGCGGCAAGAAGGCGCGCTGGCCTCAGCTAGAGGATCGCCTGCGGACGTGGATACTCGAGCAGCGAGCAGCGGGCAGAGGACTTTCTACAGTGCAGGTACGGCTGAAGGCGCAAACATTGGCACAAGATATGAACGTGGCTGACTTTGTCGGCGGGCTGTCTTGGTGCTTCCGCTTCATGAGACGGCACCAGCTAGCCATCAGAGCCCGCACAACAGTCTGCCAGAAACTTCCAGACGACTTCAAGGAAAAGATGGCGAGTTTCCAGGCATTCGTCCAGGAACAAATTCAAGCCCATGATGTTAGGATGCATGGACGAAGTCCCTCTGACTTTCGATATCCCGATGGGCAGGACCGTGGCTGAGAAGGGCGAAAAGTCGATCAGTGTAAGGATGACCGGCCACGAGAAATCGCATTTTACCGTCGTGTTGGCCTGCTGCGCGGATGGCACCAAATTGCCGCCCATGATTATTTTTAAGAGAAAGACTATGCCGAAAGACAGTTTTCCGCCCGGAGTCGTCGTCCAGTGCAACGTGAAAGGCTGGATGGACACAGAGATGATGGGGCTCTGGCTGGAGAAATGCTTCTCGCAGAGACCGGACGGATTCTTTCCCACGAACAAGGGCCTTCTAGTGATGGACAGCATGAGGGCGCACATGACTGATTTGGTCAAGACCAACATCAAAGCAAAGAACTGCATCCCGGTCATAATTCCTGGCGGCATGACGGAAGATGCTGCAGCCGCTGGACATTTCTGTGAACCGCAGCTTTAAAGCTGTCCTGCGCTGGATGACGAGCGGCGACCACAGTCTCACGAAAACTGGGCGCATGAGGCGCGCGTCATTGGGCGAGGTTGCCGAGTGGGTCAGTGAAGCCTGGAACTCAGTCTCCGTAGGGACTGTAACCGCCGGTTTCAGAAAAGCCGGTCTCATCGAATCTGCACGTGAGAGCGGTGCCGCTGAAAGCGACTACAGCAGCGGGCCTGACGACGACGAAGAGCCCGTCGCGTTAGATCCAGTGATCGCCGCACTCTTCCAAAGTGACTCGGAAGGCGACGAATTCGACGGCTTTACCGAGTAGACTGTGTGGCAGTGATAATAAAAGTTTGGTTGACGTAGCCTAATTCAGGCATGGTTCCGTATCTTGCCTCACTCCAATAACACTTCAAGGTAGGTAAGTGATAATACGTTCGTATCGTCTCCGTGGCTAGGCTTAGTGGGCCGCCCAAGCTTCGTTGACAGGTTTCTGGCACGTTAAACTTTCGTTCGCTCAGCATGCGTACGCTTGAGTAAAGCTGGCCAGCTCATTTTGCGTCCTTTAGTTACGAATGACCTGACTGCCCCTGCCAGTGAGTGCCGTGCTCTAGGCATTTGTCGCTAATCTAAACGTCATCGTGCGTCAAACGGTACAGAATGTGTGAACCAGCTGATTACCGATGCGAAATTCCGGTCTCGCAGTACCGATCAGCGTAAAAAGAAAAGCGCCAACCGTGCAAAGAAGTGCGACTTATACAAAGGTGCGACTAATATGTTAACTTTTTTGTAAAAATGGCTCGATATACGGAAGTGCGACTTATACAACAGTGCGACTTGTAGACCGGAAAATACGGTAATTTGTCCCTTCCAAGCTTGTTATGGTGGCGAGGGGCAACGAAGCAAGGTGACAGTACTTCCAAGTCAGCAACGTTCGCTTACATGCCGCCATGGCTAACTAGCCGCATTTATGCCAAGGTGGGCTTTCTTTAGGTGTTTAAAAAAATACAGCAAATCAAGCCAAAAATTGGGGTGGGCTCTCTTTCGGAGGTCATCTAAAAAATAGGGGTGGGCTATCTCTCGGGATTTTATGGTAGTTTGCAACCTGTGCCCACAAAGGGGCGAGCAGCTTGTTTCCTTTTTATGACGTCTTTTCAAGAAGCCCTGGCACCGTCAAAGCATGTAGGCTTAAGGTATACTGAAATTAAAATTTAAATATACCTTTCACATTCATAAATGAGTCAAACAGGATTAACGAAATCTGTTAATGGCAATCGGACGTTTATATTTTGAACGAATGGCTATACTTTTTGTTCTAAACGGCCAATTCCAGCGAGTGTTCAAAGAGCAGCCATTGGAATGTGCGATGCGTCTAGAGAGGTCCGGAGCCTCCAGTGCATTTGAGGTGTCGTGTTCAACTTCACAGGCACGGCTACAGGGTGGCTGGCGTGGTCGTGAGCTTTGCCACTTGGTGGAGTCAACACGTTACGACCTGGCCATTCGAGATGCTTGCTCTTCGCTCCCAGCAGGAGTTGAATAGGCGTGGAGGGAAATCCGGTTCAGCCAAGTTTGGCACTGCGCACGCAGCGTGCCGCAGTAATTCTGCGGAGCGGTGCTGCGTTTATGGGTAGTTTGACGTAACATTTTGTTTATTCGATTTAAATAATGTTTTGGTGTGTTTTCGAGCAAAAAATTGACGTCTCTGTGGTGTGGCCAGTACGTAGTTGACATTTAGACAGTAAAATAGGTGCTAGAATTTCGTTGCAGTACCCCTTTAAGATAAAGTAGCATCTGCAGAAGGGTGCTTTTGTCTCTGGCCTCTACAAGACTCATGCCACAAGCATTCTCAGCGGAGCCTTGCCATGAGCCCCCTTATTATAATGGTCTCAGGAGCAAAAAAAAAGATTCAGTTCTTCCCTTGTGTTTCAATTTCCTGGTGTTTTTGTTTGTTTTGTTTTTAGAACTACAGTATTATTTTATGTTCGAGTGCTCGCGCTCAAGCTATTGTATGCTTCCATTCAAAAGGTTTGCGGTCTTCAAGATGTATCCCTCCACTAATCACTTAATGCTTTTTTTTTCTCTCTTTGTTCAGAACTGATTTTATTTTTTTATTTTTTTTTAAAGTTGCT
The DNA here is from genome assembly GCA_013358835.2 of Ixodes persulcatus. Classification (NCBI taxonomy): domain Eukaryota; kingdom Metazoa; phylum Arthropoda; class Arachnida; order Ixodida; family Ixodidae; genus Ixodes; species Ixodes persulcatus. Next base: position 502,052 of record JABSTQ010009369.1, on the reverse strand, counting down.
TTTCAGTTTTTTAGGTGCACGAAATACGCCTAAAGCTGAAAAAATAATTAAGAAATTTCATTAAAATTGCTTCTTCAGAGTAGTTGAGAGGACGAGGATTTCAACTACCACGGGGACTCCGAAGATGTCAGCGAGGACGAGTAGTCACTCCCGCACATGGTGACGGATAGGTGATTCGGGCTAAAACCGTACGAACCATCTGACAGACCAAACGTCTGCCCGACAAAATCTGAAGAGGGTTGGGGTCGCCAAGAAATGCGTCGTATTTAATAATGATTGGCCAACTTGGAGGTATGCGCTATTAGGTGTTTTTATTAACAGCATGCTCACTTACCAGTTTGCTTCGCTTTTTGTGCGGTTCGCTGAGCTCTTCTGCTTTTCTTGGAAAAAAAAATAATCGGCACAATCCCTGGTATCAACCGAATATTCTTGGTAGGAAGACCCAGACTCCCGAGGACAGTGGGTTGCCTTTCATAGTCTTCATCGCGAAAATGGTCACCGTACAGGCGATCAGTTTTCACCGGCGCCCGATTGATGACGGACGCGCGAGATGGATCCACACGCTTCGGAATTTCTCATTGTTCAGAAACCCATGGGTCGGCATCTCGCAGTTCAGCGTGCTGTTGCCGTAGCCCTCTGCCGCGCAATAGTGCGGCATCCTGCATGCAAACGTGATGAATAAACACAGAAACAACTCGGCGGTACCAAAACAATTGTGCGCCGCGCGAAGCAGCGTGATTGCGTCAATGGCGTTCACGGCTAGGGTATCGTATAAGTATGGTGTACTGCCGAGGGTGGCACCACTGTGGGAGGAGCAACGCGTCACGATCCCCCCCCAACAAAGCTTCGGCCCCCCACTTACCAGGTGCAAGTGGGAAATTGTTTTACGTATTTGTTTTTAAAATTACTTTTCTCGCATTTACAAACGAGAGATTGATGTTGCTGAGGTGCTGATGCCACGTGGTATATACCTAAGCAATAAAATGAGCCCTTAAATTTTTGTTTTTGTACCCCTTTAAACCTACATGTTTTTTTTAAATATTTTTGCAATTAATCTTTTTTTGTTATATCCCATGCTCTTAAAGTGTTTGAGACCGTAAAAAAGTTCGGGTACTTACGCAACCCGTAAGGTGAAACACTGCAACAGCTGAGGTGTGATGTCGGAGCCGCATAAGGTGTCATTTCGGAGCAGATGGACTGAATGAACGGTAAAGGTGCGAGTGCGCGCCATAGAGTCCGCATAGGCATTTCGTATTAAACTGAGTAGCACACCGGACAAAAATTCCATAGCGCTTTGGAACCAATGAGGGTGTATTGAGTAGAGTGCATTTCATGAACCTCTTAAACAATTTTATTGGACACAAACTAGGACTGCCTTGTTGTAATTGAAGAACACTTTGAAAATCACACACCCAATTTCGAAATCCAGGGAACGATGAAACTGCGTGTGCATGTATAAACCGTTCCCTGTCATTGGTGCGGCTGCCTGAATGTCTTATGCTATGTTATTGGACACAAACTAACACCGCCTTGTGGTCACTGAAGAACACTTCCAAAATCGCGCACTCAAGTCTCAATCGTTGAAGCTCCACCTAATTTCACGCCCGTGGTTTCACCGGCTTAACACCCACCTAGCTTTATAGGTTTTATCGCCCGAGAACCTTTCTAAAATAGTTAGCGAAAACGCTTGGTTTTGATTGTTTTCATTATCAGCGTCATGTTTGTTTCTTTGTGCCATCATGGTGTCATGTAACGTCTGAATGTCACGTGACATCACGCGACTCAAGGTGTCACCTGACGTCATTAAGTCGCTTGGCGTCACTGGGCAACGTGACTTGACATGAGAATGTCACGTCATAGTGTCAGCTGACGCCAGGTAACGGGTGACGTGATGCGTGGCGTGACGTGAGAGTCGTGTCGAGAGGCATGACATCAGTGTGGAATCTTTGGACGGAGTGCCGAAAATGGTGCACATCAATATGGAGCGAGGTTGTTGGTGCAAAACCTGCGTAGTGTCCCACTAACTGATATTGCAGTAAACAAAGCATTCATGTTGGGGTTGTCAGTGGCCCTCTAATGCACCGCGTGAAATGTGTTTGCTGGCATATCCCACGCGGCACACCCTGTGGGACCAGTATGGGCCTTGGGTGGGTCCCGTGGGCTTCCCAGGTTGCCCACCCCACGCTGCTTGGGATGGTTAGTGCCTGAGGTCTAACAAAGCGTCTCACCTGTATTTGCAGAATCGGCCGGCGCAAGGGATGCTCTGAATGGACGCTTTTTTGGCGGGAGGCTCGTCAAGGCCGAGCTTTACGACCAGACACTGTACGAAGCAAACGACCTGTCTGGATAATTGCTGTAGAGAGTGTACATATTCTTGTATATATGCATTTTCAAATAAATAAGGAGACAAGTGTCCTCAAATCTGCCATGTTCAATGCCTTCTCTTTTTTTTCTAGGTCTTCTAGCCTGCAGGTTTTGCAATAATTATTTAGTAAAGTATGAGCACAAAAAAGGTAGGGACACGAAGTAAGCAGGATGAGCACTACCTTTCAACGATTTTTACTTTGGAAAAAACAAAGCATAGTATATGCATATGCAAAGCGGCAACACATACAGCTATCAATTGTTGGTATCCAATCATGCAAAAACTGAAATTCATTTCCGTAAAGCACAATTGATGTGTTACTGTCACATGCCATCCCATTTGTTCATATAAAACACCTCCTAAAGTTCACGAGCAACGGTTTCACAGCTTCTTCCCAGTATCCCTATCTGCTCAAGTCGCGAAACACAGCCACAAGTTTTGCTATGTATAGGCAAATGTGAGCCATATTATCTTTTACTGATAGGGCGTGCTCCCATGCTCGATCACTGATGCATCGTCCCGTCTGGCCGATGTAGACCTTTCCACAACTCGGTGAAATTTCATACTCTACACCCACTGTGCACCACTGAGTTGTGAAGAGGTCTCCGTCGGTCAGAAGGGACGATGCATTAGTGATTGAGCATGGGAGCACGCACTATCGGCAAAACATAAATATGGCTCGCATTTGCCCATACATTGCAACACTTGTGGCTGTGCTCCGCGACTTCAGCAGATAGGGACTCTGGGGAGAAGCCGTGAGACTGTTGCTCCTAAACTTTAGGAGGCATTTCTTATAAAAAAAAGTGTGACGGCATTTCAGTTTTTGCATGATTGGATACCAACTTGATAGCCGTATGTGTTGCCACTTTGCGTGTGCATATATGCTTTACCTTTTGCCCGAGTGAAAATAGTTGAAAGTTACCATTTGTACTGTTTACTTCGTGTCCCCGTCTTTTTTGCATTGTTTTATATGTTTAACTATAGTCGGTGACAGGCTGAGAGTTAAGGGCGAGTGAAAGGAAGGCTGGGGAGAAGGAAGCAGGTGGACTGCTGAAGCGAGGGGGATGTTTCCTCCTCTCGTCTCCAGCAATCCATCCGCTTCCTCCTCCCCAGCCTTCCTTTCCCTCGCCCTGGGACACTGACACCTCCCAGAATTTATTTTTTTATTTTGTGCCAGGCGATTTATTATGGTGTCAGAAGACTACCCAATCAATATTTTGCTACAGCATGGAAGTCAAAAAACGCAACTGCCGGAAACCGAAACTGGACTGGGGAGGAAGAAGAAATATAGAGGTGGCGGAAGTCACGTGGCTGTGATACTCTTTTTTTTTTTTTCCCAATCAACGCATTTGCAGCTTTTTAGAAGCCCCAAAAAATGGTTATCATATTTCTTTTCTATTTTTAATATTGTGTGCTTGCCTTCGATGACCTACGACTTTGACTATATTTGGTGGTTGTGTCTAAACTTTAAAAAACGGCCCGTGACCACGGAGAAGAGAGTAAGCGCGACTCAAACCGGCCAGTTCTCGATCGTCGGTTTTCGGGCGGAGAGAAACCGAATTTCGAGCCGCAAATTCTGTTCTGGGTAGTTGCACTCTCATATGTCACGTACAACTAAAAACCTCGGCGAGCATAAATACTCTGTCAGTGTCCCTTTAACCTGTCGCCGACTACAGGAACAATTATTGCATTTCAGTTCAGTTGTTGTTCCTCAAAGGCAGTTCTTTAACATCCATTATGCATTACAACAGAAAAATTGAAAAAAAGATTATCAGACAAACAGAAGTAATATCGGAAGTAAATAAAATCAGTATGGAATTACCAAATTAACAGTGTAATTATGATGAAAACATACAAAGACGCTTTCCGCGCGTCGCTGTGCCCCCGCTCCAAGGATACGTGCCACGCGCACGGCCTTGGATCGGCCCCGATGGCTCGTAGCGTCCGCTGTGCTCGGACACGAGCCCCAACTGATTATACTCCGTCTCACTAAACCGTGCAGTACAGCCAAAGCGTATGCCAACCTGTGCAAGAGGAGGGAAAGGCGGAATGGGAGAGAAAGGCTGAAATTTACCCGTTCCTCCTTTCCCTCCTCTTGAACAGGTCGGGATACAGTTTCCCCTGCAGCTTTGGCTGTATGCACGGTTTTAGCCAAGGCCCCCCTCCAACCCAAACCACTGGCTTTTCGTGTTTTTTTTTTTAGGGCAGCGCGCGCTGCACCGCGTTCACCCCTAAGTTGACAATGCGCGGAAAGTACAGTACGTGCCCGCCGGACCAATCAACAGCCTCCCTTGCATCACCACCCCATCTCTGCGCGTGGGTATGGGTGGGAGTACGATCATGTGACCGGACACCGAATGGCAGGTCCAATGAGCTCCGACTGGTGTGCTTACCGCGTCCAAAAAAGTGGTCCCTCGATTTCCGCCTGATGACGCCGTAGAAGTGTCATGCTGTCGGCGGTCGCGATCCTGGCGGTGTCCCAGCAGCGGTGCTGGATGTCACAGACGCCTGTTCTGCTGCAGGTCGCTCTTCTCTGTGACACTCGTGCTTTTCGCCAGCATTTCTACGACCAACTACCAGGATCGCGACAGGCAACAGCATGACACTCCGGCTTCTGTGACGTCATTTGTTGCCATTTGGGGACCACTTTTGATGTATGGGCGGGATAGGACGCTAGACACACCAGTGGAAGACGCGCTCCAGGCACCATACTCGTAGCATTCCACCGCACTGTCGGCTTATGGGTGAACGGAAGCTGATCGAGCCAACTGGGGACGGGGGCGATCGAACGGAGCAGCGGGTGCCACGCCGCGGAGGACAGCCTGCGGTGTTCACCACCCGAACGCCCTGTCCTTCCTATCTACGGTTTCTGAACCAACTATCGGCTCTCGCGGGGACCCAACTTTCGGCTCGACTCGCTGGAGTCGCCCCCCCTCAATGTGACCCATCCTGTCTTTCCCTGCTACCCAAATTCCGTTGCTACAAAAAGAAAAAGAAAAGCATTTGCTCTGATTCCTGTATTTTATTAAATTGGAAAGACCACCCTCTGTTGCTAACCAGAGAGGCACATGGCATCAGCTTGCATCTGCATGTTGCGCTTTGGGGTCTCTCCAGTTGGGTTGATGAGATGGAAAAAAGCAAATGTGAGCAGCTAAAATAAACGTGGCGAACTGTGGAGGCTGCGACCCCCGCGGCCCAATAAAACCGTCGGGGTAAGGCACGTGACCACTCCATGGTCAACACAAACGCTCCCGTGACGTGATGTCACGTGCCTCGCTCCGGCGCTCTTATTGGGGTCGCGGGGGCCGTAGCTTCCACAGTTCGCCAAGTTATCGTGAAACGGAGTATAGTTGGTCGCAACAGCCAATTGGAATTCTGCATGCAGTGGCCGTAGTTCTTTGCCTGCTCTGCTGCCGTAGTGTGTCCAGCAATTTTTTGACACATTGTTCTTCGACTTTGAGTTTTCAAGATATGAGGAGACGGTTTTGGAGAACTCTGAGTTTGAAGAAGGACTTTGCACCACAGCAGAACGCTTCAGAGAACATCTAAAAATGCTGGATGCAAAGTATTGACTGATATTCTTTCTCAACCTTGCGAATAAAAAAAAAAAAATATATAAAGATTTTTGGTCGCTTTCCTTTTTGTTGTAAAGAATGGGGAAAAACAACAACAAATTGGGTAATAATCACATGTATTTCCAGGAATTTTATATACATACGATTAAATTTTTTTTTTTTTCAAATAAAGCTAGATTTATGCTTAGTTGACATCGAGTCATCCAGTTTAATTACCCAAACACTGCTCTAAATTATGAGCTGTTTCAGGTATAGTTATTTTGCAGTAAACGGCGGATTAGGAAGGACAAAACTAATTTTAATTGGAAAAATGCCTCGATTGATTAGAAACTAGAATTTGTTGGCGCTATCATGACATTGTGTTGTTTAAATATTTAAATACACGCAATCCCTCTTGTGAAAAAAAAAAAAAAAGAGCGCTGTTTAAATACATTATTCACAAGAGGCTGGATAAGGTGATTGTTCATACCCGGACGTAGTTTCCGGTGTACAAAAAAAAAAAAAAAAAAAAAGTACCCAGGAAAAAGAAGCATAGTGAAGTGGCCTACTAATCCTCGAAATCCCGTGCTTAATGGTTTCGAAAAATAGAAAAATAAAAAATGACCGTTGCTCAGTGCTGAATGACTCCAGCGCCCCCCCCCCCCCCCCCCCCCAAAAAAAAAAAAAAAAAAAAAAAATTGAGGAAGATTGTGATGGGGAATTTTGTAATCGATTATGCCAAAAAGCAATTCAATTACAAAGGTCGTTACTCCTTAAAGGAAGTAATTCAAGCGTTACAAAATAACAGTAAAATGTAATCGATTACAAGTAATCCATTACTTGTAACGCGTTACGTACAAGTCTGGTTGAGATTGCTCGTCAACCGCACCGGGCCGGTTGATCGCCGACATCGTCTAAATTTCCGGACGATGTCTGCGATGTCAGGAGCTAAAAGTTGCGATTGCAAAATAGTAGGATGGCGGCTAATATGATAAGACAGAACCAGGGTCTGGCACTCCTGATGAGATCACTTGATTAATTTATCATGTAGGCCGCATGCCTTCTTGCCGCCTCTCACCAGCACGCGCGCGTCGAGCTTAGCCGCTTTTCATCGGAGTGCTAGGAGCAGCGGCTGACATGGGTTAGCGCGATAGGCTCGGAAATTATGCTCGGTACTATACAGGCCTAGCTTCATAGGTGTTGATTGTAGGTTGATCACTCATTTGAAAAAGCTTCGCCCAGAAAGATAAAAAAAAAAAAAGAAAGAAACGCGAGTCTACGTTTGATTAAATATGGTAGTCAAGGTAGTTCCGTGCAGCTGTCGATCGAAAGAGTAGTGAACTTTGACTTCACTCTGGTTCGAACGCTGCTAAAGAAAGTGCTGGTTTTCACATTTGTGGGTGGTTGTTTTTGCAGTTTATAATATTAGCGTTTGGTAGGTCCATAAAATTTGGGGGATGCATTTTTATTGACACACATGTGTTGGTTTTTGCTGGCAATTCACAGAAATTATATTTAAAGGCTTTTATATTTAAAGTGGGAGGGCAGAGAGGCTTTATCCCAAGTGAAGTGTAGCGCTATGATTCACTTTTCATCCATTATTTTAGTACCTATTGTACATCAGGCACGTAGCCAGGGGGGGGGGGCATGGGGCCCCCCTAGAAATCTTCCATTTTGCTGGGACCTCCTCTCCCCCCCCCCCCCCCCCCCCCCGGAAACAAAATCCTGGCTACGTGCCTGCTGTACATGGAAATTACTTTGACGCCGTAGTTCGAAAAAGAAGGTTCTGTGTTCCTTTTGCGCACTATCTATCCTTATAACAAAAGTTAAGTAATATGCTCCAGTATCAAAGAGGGACCCTCAATCATTATCGAAGATGAACTCATTTAGCGATGCAATCACTTTTTAATTTTCAAGTGATGTGCCTAGCATCTGCTCCAAAAGCGTCGGTGACTGCTCCAAACCAATATTTCGCCTGCTACAGAACCTGCTACAAAAGGTCAAATGCTGCCACTTCCATCACTGCAGTTTTGGAGCGTCACTGCAAACACCGCGATTGCTTTCTTCTCTCCACGTCAGAGAAGGCTCACTGCACGGCTTTTATCATTATTTTTTTTTCTATGTCCAATATGTTGTTGTTTTTAATTGATTTCGGTTATGATCGTGATGCGATTGCTGCGCTATTTGCACCAAACCACTTACCCTGCTACATCCTGCTTTGTCAAAATGTGAGGCATTTGTGCCACTCATTGTGGCTCCCATTCCCCGACATATGCACCCGTCACTCGGCCCGCGGCAACCATCGCTCGCACTACCTCCGACGCGCGTATCCTCTAGGCTGCAATACCGTTCGTGCCCTCTTTAGGTTTACGGACGCCAGCCCGCAGAATGCGGGGGATCACGGCTGTTGTGAACTCTGATCCAAGGCTGGTCCACGCGGCCACGGAGCGCCGTCTCACCGACGTGTCCCTCCTCGAGGAGCGTGCGGTCGCCAGGGCAACCCTTTTACCTCCATCCCCACCCCACTCATATTTTCGCTGACTCTCAGACGGCCTGTCGGCACTGAAGTCGTTTACAATACCCTGCATCCCTCCACTGCGTCCCAACTCGACCCCTTCCTTTCCTCCAACCTCCCACACTTTCCGGTTGGTCTGGGTGCCTGGGCACACAGCCGTCCCCGGTAATGGGTGCGCTCATGCGCTCGCCCGAAAACTCTCACAGCGGGCACCTGGGGAAGACTCGGCCACCATCCGTCCGACCAGCCCCTTTCTCAAACTCAACTCACCTTGCTGAGCCACGCCTCGCTCGACAACATTATCCTCAGCCTTCCCTCAAACCAATACTTTCCCGACGCGCCTCTTCTACTCTTTTTCCCACCCTCCTCCACATGGGATGGCAATGCCATTCCATCCATCTCGCCTCTTCCCTCCCCCCACCTCCTGACCGACGACACGGCCACCGGCAAGAAATGGCTGGCGGACCGTGCCAGGCGGTGACCGCCCCGTATCGGACCCAGGACTATAAGGCACCACCCGGGAACACGGGAACCGCGATCCCTATAATAAAGTTTTTAATGTGTTAGCATTAGTACCCACATGACCGAGAAAAGCTAACGGCGTCTGTCTGTGGACAAACAGTGGAAAGGGAAGCCAAGAAGGTAGGAGAAGCTCCTCCCATAAGCGTGATGCGCCCGTTTCAAATCCATCCGCAGTCGAAAGAATAGTTCCCTGGAAACGCCCCTTGTTCCGCTTCAATGAATAGATAATGGCTACAGAGTGATGCCAACCAGGGGCGGATCCAAGGGGGGGGGGGGGGGGGCGACGGGGGCGGCCGCCCCCCCAAACAAAGTCGACCCCCCCCCCCTCCCCCCTTCTCGGAGGGCGATTTGACATGGGTGGACCCCCCGGTGCACACGAAAGAATGGGAGAATAGTATCCTCACAAATTTTCCGCCCCCCCCCCCAAAAAAAAAAAACAAAAAAAAAAACGGAGTTCTGGATCCGCCCCTGATGCCAACTAGTGTCACTATATGCCAACTTGTTTCCGACCCCCACTTTTTAAGAAAGCGACCTTTGTATTCATCGGAGTGGGAACCGAGCCCCTGAAAGTGGCCTTTGTATCCATCGGAGGGGGAACCCAACCCCCCAAAGTCGCATTTGTTTCCATCGGAGGGGGAAAATTCTAATCTCCCTCTCGTGGCTCCCACAACGCTAAGTCAAAGTCGAAAGATAAAGCAAATATTCACAGGAAGGCAAACCCTCTCCCGCGTTGGCCACGACGTCACGGAAACGATGGGACGCTATTGGATGCGGAGGTGGCGGAGGGATATATTAATCCCTTTGAGGCGCATTTGCCGCTACCTTGACCTGTAACTTACTATAGGGGGTATTCACTGGACGCCATATTTGAGGTAACTGCTCACAGCGCATGCCTGGGAAGAGTTTCCCGTCAGCTCTCGGGCAACTGCAAGAGAAGAGGGGAAGGAGAAATCCTCTTATCACCAGGACTCTCCTTTGTAGGTCCCAGGCTTCCCCAAACGTCGCTATTCTCCCTCTAGAAGATTATAGAAGATTAACTTGCCACTCAAAATTCGTACAAAAGCATCTTTCCCCTCTCTCTCTTCTCCGGTGGTAAGAAAGCAGCAGCGAGCTCAGCTATGACCGCATGTGAATACTCTCAGAACCTAAAGAAAAGCGGTCACGGAAAAAGGGAGAGGAGAGGCGGAGAAAAAAGATGCCCAAAGCGTCCTGGAGAAGATCCATGGGCGTACCAACCGGAGGGGCCCCTTGCCCCCCCCCCCCCCCCAGTTCTCAAAGTGTGGGGGGGGGGGGGGCAAGGCATGTGTTTCCCCCCCCCCCCCCGAAACAGTTGTCACTGGGCAGGGCAAGCACTGGACGGCGGCGCCCAAGGGACACCAAAGGCACCGCCCCCCGGCCCTGGGGGGGGGGGGGGGGGTGTCCGCCCCCCCACTCAAAAAGAAGTTGGTACGCCACTGAGGAGATCTCTTGGTGGCACCACCACAGCGCAAACGGTCAAATCCAAAAAAACTCTTTTTTTTTTTTGTTTTTTTGAGGGGAGAAATATGAGGTTAGCCAACACCCTTATCCTCTTCCTCCGTGCAATTTGGTGCAACGGGCGCCGCATCCTTTCCGCGTTGCCTCGCCGCCAGCGCGTTTGGGAGAGGAGAAAAAAGCGGAAGAGAAAAAAGAAATACAAATGCAATTAATGCAATGGTGCAGGCGAGCTGGACAGAATAACGATAATAATCCCTGGAGTTACGAGTGGGTCGTCGTCCCGGTAGCGAAGCCGACTGTCGGACCATACGCCTCCGGGCAGGACGGGAGCAGCAAACTCGAAGGAGCCGGGGTTCCCCGATATGTACACTGTTTAATTCATAATTATAGCATGATGACAAAGTCAGAGAACACATTGAAGGAGCTCGCTGCTCCTTTTTAACGGGTCCGTTTTCCCTACTTCCCCAGATAGGGGGCCCAAGCAGCTGTGTCTGCAGCCAATCACGTCACTTGAAGTTCACAAACCACGAGGCTCTGCCTCCGTTGCCCCTCCCCGCACAGACACGAACACACGAAGGTCCTAGTCGCCAGGACGCCTTGAGGCCATGTCAGATGCGGATGCCAACGTTGATCCAATGCAAATCCTCTGGCCAGACGACCTCGCTAAGCCACCCTAAACTTCTCGTGGTCCCGGGAAGCGACGAGACGTTTAGCCGATCGCGGTCTATTGCGTTGTTGAGACGAGGCGAACATTTTGGCGCCCGCATCTGCCAGGAAGTGACAAAACTTTGTCCAACTCAGCTTCGGAAATGACCTGGACCCTGGTAAGCCGCCTAAGTGGTTCAGACAATGCCGAAGACTCTGGGGTCTTCGCTCGATCGAAAGGATCCCTCCAGAAGCTGTTGGAGTCACTGAGCCCAGCATTGCTGCGTGAGGGAAGTCCAGGTCTCACGTAGCACGAAAACGTTCTGAGAACATTCCGGGAATGTTCAAAAGAACATATGCAACAGTCTTGGAATGTTGCAAATTTACGTAAGAACATTCTTTCAAGGTTGTCAGAATGTGGTGCAGGCACTTATAGCTGCATTCGGGGATTGTTTTCAGGGGATATTCTTAGAACGTTCTGAGAACGACATAGAACATTACCAGGACATTCAATCAACATTCAAATATCCTAACAAGGTTCTAAGAACGTACTCAAAACATCCAAAGAACTTCTGCAACCTTCTTTAAATGTTGCAAATTTATGCAGGGACATCCTTTCAATCTCCTCGGAATGTGGCGTGGGTACATCCCTACATTCAGGGAACATTTTCTGAGACTTGTTTACAATAATTCTACAATAGAACGATGCCACCAAGCGAACTGCGCAGGCGCGCGCATCCCGGAAGTGGTGCCGCCGCCATGCTACTTGTAGTCATCCCTTTCTAGCTTCCCCGCTACATAGGGCTGCGGGCTGCGCGTACATCATCGTAGATTATCGTTTGGGACGCCCCGGTATCAAGCTTGATTCTCCTGCATGTCTGTACTTCGTAAGATTGTGTTGTTTGTGATGCCTTAGTTTGTCAGCAAACGCAGAAAAGCACTTCCGGTCGTCTTATCGCTTTAGAATCGCTTTGTCGTCTGCAACGTTACTAGAAGCACTCAGTTGGGAAACTGCCATAGAGCCTGCTTTAAAAAAGTGGCTCCGATCCGTACTCGAGAACCGAGCTAATGGCGATCGCAACGCCGCCATTTCTCCCGCAGTGTCCACTCTGGGAACTGCACGGCTGCACGTCGAGTCAGGCAAGGGCTGGTGGCGCCATCTCGCAGGGCCATCTCGCAGTATCTATGTAAAGCAACTTTCATGTTTCAACTCGTCGATAAAGGGTGGCGCTGTTATCGTATTTAGCTCGGCCTCGGTGGACGCCAGCGGCCCAGGTTTCAAGGGTGAGTTTCCCAACTGAGGGTTTTAGTAACGTTGGTCGTCTGCTTCGTCGTCGTCTGCTTCTTCGTCTTTGTGAACGCGTGAGCCCACTGCCGTTCACGCGGCGGTCCCACTCCGGCTGCGGGAAAAAAACATCGACGCCACTACTCGAGCACTCCGGCTGCTCGGACGTCTCAATCAACTTGGAAACAAGTGAACATCTAGTGCAATGGCAAAGAACCAGAAACTTCGAGGGACCCTCGTCTCGGTTTAGCACCGCGGAACAGCATCAAATGTGTTGGTGAAAAAGTGAGCTTGGTAGTGCTCAGTCTTGTGCATAACGCTTAATCAATAATGAAGGGGAGCTAAATAGACTTTCTCGGTGAGCGATAGTTTTCTAAAAGTTGTTTCATTCTGGTTCCCAGTCTGTGCGATAGGGTACAGATGAACTACGGGGGAAGCCTGCACACAAAGAAGAAATGGTCTACAGAAAGGCCACGCCTGACGCGCCGTAACAATTGGCATTTGTCAAAAAGAAGCAACCATGCCAGATACTTGAAAGCTTGGGGTGGAGAGGATTTTTTGTGTACAGTTTGCATTCAGTTTTATTTCGTTTGCGTAAGCTCCGAACGCTAACGGTCGCCCGAAGGGGTAATCTTTTTTCTGCGGTCTCAATTGGTGTTAATGCAGAATGGATCAGAAACGTCAGCCTAATAGACCACCACAAAATGGATGAGGTTCGTTTGTTACATATTTGGGGGTAAGTGTGGCACTTCTAAATTGCAGTATGTGGTGTTTTCAGGTTCTTATGAAAACGAAAAACAAAAATGAAGGCTGCTTCCGAAAAAAAGTTGTTTTATTTCAAGTGATGCAAATCGGGAATCGCTGCTCTTTTTTTTTTAGTGTTTGTCCTGATTTTTTGAAAAATGTTGTGCTTGAAACATGTCACAGTAACAGTTATAACCTCCAAAATACATCGAGCAAAAAGTGTATTAAAAACGGCCGCCGCAAAGCAGGGCGTAGGTCCTATTTGAGATAGACCAACGGATAGACCGCTACGGAGCGGATGCTCAGAGAGATTCCAGCGTCACTTCGGAACGCTCTGTCTCATGCCCTGTAATCTTACACATTTTAGCTGACGTGCAATAGGGTGGATATAACTTATGAAGCAAATCGCGAAACAAATCGTAAAACGCTATTTTTTTCTGCCGCTATGTTTACCTTTCTTTGCCATGCTTCTTTTTTACGGGAAGACATAATATCCGATGCCTTCTTGCCTGGTGCTGTTATTTTAGCTCCGTGGCATACAACAGGTGAAACTACCCATAGAAAACCATGAGTAAACACCATGCTAAAAGTCTCGTGCTTACCCGAGAATTTCCAAACGCCGGGCGTACAACGCGCATTGACGCGGCCGGAAAACCGGGGAGAACAACAGGTACCAGAATGCACCGCGGTAGCGGCGGCGTCGCGCAGCTCCTGGTGAGATCAGTCTATTACGGCTTGCTTTGGAGCACCAAATATGGATGTGGTAAAGCTCCTCTCAAGGCGATCAATAGTTTTAATCGAAATATATGTTTAGAAGGCGCAGGCACAAGATTCCCGCTTTCCCAGCGCACCAGCCTGAGCATGTTCTAATTCGAAATGTACCGCATACATAACCGATTACTCACTCCGAGCTTAAGGTGCAACCCCACCCTTGGTTAGTGTGATTCTGAACCAACAGATGGCGGTGGGATCGCCTTCCAGGCCTGTACATCAAGGCGAGAAATCGTGTGTGGTGGCGCTTGGATACAGTGGGATATTTTTCTATATCCTGAATTTGACATCCCTGGTCCCTTGCTTGTTTCTCTCTGCACGAGCTTTCTTTGGAACGCGCACGGCTGCGCCAGTTCTCGTGCAAGGGGGCCAGTTGCCTACGCTCCGGGCTCACGTCTCCAGCAAATGTGGGCAGAACAAAACGCGAAAATAGTCCTGAGCCAAATGGCGAGACACACGCTCAACAAAACGACCGACGCGTTAAAATATATAAAATTGTCTGTGCGCCGTTATCGAAGATTTCAGAGGTCAATTACACATATTTCAATGTGTTTAGATTTATATTCACACGAATGAAAGTGACGAGAGGACGAACAGTGTGGGAACCACGTGTTCCCCGCATCCCTATCTAGGCCTAGCTCAGGCAGGCCGTGGGACGTCGCCACGTGGGGGCGCGTCCCGGATGCGAGGGCGAAGCCGTATTCCCTGGTGGGCGGCTTTCCCTCGTCCTTCTCGGGTGATTTGCCGAAGGCACACCCCTCGGGATCATGACTTGGACGCGTCCGCCCCTCCGGGGAGCCACCTACATCCCGACACTCGGCGTTTACTGTAATACCAGCAGTCGTACGCCCGGCGGACGCGCCGCCCGACTCCACAGAGTCCGACTCACTCGAGAGTCCGTCGATCACCTTTCGACAAAACGGATCATTCTGCTGAGCTTTCAGTAGCTCTTCTTTGCTGAACACGATCCCCACTGCGCTCACTGCGTCTATGTGGTTCACGTTTTCGTCCGAGGAGATCAGTGGTGCTGCCTCCATTTTGGACTGATTTTCGGCTTCGCCTGGCTTGGAGTTTGCCGTTGGCTCGGCCTGGGTCCTCGCGGAAAGATTTGCGCAGTCTACGGGGGCTCGCGACAGTGCGTCGGCCACCACGTTTGTGCTGCCTTTCCTGTACCGCACGACATAGTCGTATTTCTGCAGTAGCAAGGCCCATCTCGCTAACCGTCCTGCGGGTTCGCGAAGTCTGGACAGCCATATTAGGCTCTGGTGATCTGTTTCGATCGTGAACGTGGTCCCGTCGACATAAATGTCGAAGCGCTTCAAGGCAAAAACAATGGCCAAGCACTCTTGTTCACATGTGCTGTAGTTCACCTCAGCGGGTGTCAGCGAGCGGCTAGCAAAAGCTACCGGACCAAGCACTCCCTCGTGCTCTTGGAGCAGGACCGCTCCCAAGCCCAGTTTGCTCGCGTCCGTTTGGATCACGAAAGGCTTGTTCAAGTCGGGCAGCTTTAGTTCAGCTGTGTCCGCGAGCGCTTTGGAGGTGCAGCGGAATGCTGCCTCCTGCTCGGGACCCCAACTCCATCTCACGGTCTTTCTCAGTAGCCGCGTTAGTGGCGCTTGGAGTGATACGCAGTTTGGGATGAATTGGCGGTAAAAGTTTACCATTCCCAGGTAGCGACGGAGCGAGTTTAAGTCCGTCGGCGCCGGAAACTGCCGGATAGCCTTTAGCTTCTCGGGGTTTGGCGCGATGCGCCCGTAGTCGAGCGTGAACCCAAGCAAGTTGATGCGGGTTTCGGCTATTTGGGCCTTTTCTGGGTTTAATGTGATACCCGCGGCCTTTAGCCTGTCGAACACATCCTTCAGATCTCGTAGATGATCTTCGAAGCTGTTGGAGTACACGACAATGTCGTCGAGATAGGCCATTGCATGTTTCCATTTGGCTTCTCCCAGTACTCGGTCAATCAAGCGCTGAAATGTCATTGGCGCTCCGCACAGACCAAAGGGCATTCTTGTGAATTCGAAAAGCCCGCGGTGACACACAAAGGCTGTTTTTGCCTCGTCACCCGCCTCCATTTGAACTTGGAGGTAGCCTCGGCTGGCGTCCAGGGTTGTGAAATACCGTGCGCTGCCGAGGTTGGAAAGGATCGAGTCAATGCTCGGAAGCGGATATGCGTCTTTCCGCGTTACGTCATTTAGACGCCGATAGTCTAAGCAGAGACGTGAGCTGCCGTCCTTTTTTGGGACCAACACCACGGGAAATCCCCAGGGACTGTTTGACCGCCGGACAACTCCGGTGTCGACCATTTCGTTCAAAGCGCGACGTCGATGGCTTTTCGTTTAGCCTGACTGACGGGTCGTGCGTTTTGCCTCCGAGGAAGCGCATCGCCCGTGTCGATCCGGTGTCGCACTTCGTTTGTGCACCCGGGACGCTCCGTGAACATGGCGTCATAGCGTCGCAATAATGTCGACAAACGGGCTTTTTCTTGCCCTGACCCGTAGCATGACTCAGTCAGCAGGGGGTGGGTGACCTCCGACACTACGGCGCTTGTTTGCAACCGCGTCGGGGTACCTGTCGAGGGGTTGATACCCGGTTTTTGTGATTCTGTTGCCTTGCCTTGGCAGGTGCTGCCTGCCCCATTAACCACTGTTTTTTCTGGCGTTGGGGGTTCGCAGAAGGGTTTCAGAGGTGCGAATTTGCCCTCTCGGTAGCCACCGCTACTCACGTCGATCACGATCCCTGTTTTGGCGAGAAAATCTCTGCCCAGGATGATCGAAACGGAAAGACTGGGGAGATGAACGAAGCGTTGCCGTCTTACTCGATTCTCCCATCTCGCAACCAACCGCACAGTACCGCTTGAATGGGCGGTACCGCACGCGAGTCGAAAGGCCGTGTTGCCCTCCCTCATATGCACTGAGTTTTGCTGGAGGTGGGTCAACACTTCGTCGCCGAAAAGCGAGGCGCTGGCTCCTGTGTCCAGCAGTGCCTTGAACGTCCGACCGACAATCGTCAGGGCTATGAATGGTGCCAGCGTGCCGGTCGGAAAGCCTATTCTGTAGGCTGTAGGCAAAAGAGTCTCTTGCTCCGTGCCGTTTTGAGCCGCCGGGTTGGTTATCGGTGGCTTTGCTCGTTTCCCGACTGTTGGGGACCAGGGTTCTGCCGTTCTGGGCATTGTCGAACCAGGTGGTTGGCGCTATTACAGCGAAAGCAACGTTGTTGCGAGACCCTTCTTGAGTCCTGTCGCACGTTTTGATGTGCGCCGCGCCTTTCGTCCTGTGTGTTTGGACGCTTTGGCTGCGTTTCCTCCCGTGGCGTCGGTAACTCTGTGTTCCGATCTCGCCTGTTGAACTGCGGCACAGTCTCTGCTGCCCGCCGTTCGTAGGAGTACGGGTCGAGCGCACGATCTGATATGTCGTACGTGTTTCGACTTTGCTCGTTTGCGTAGTGGGCGGCTTCGTGTCTCCTGTTTCGGGACGCCGCGTCCCCGTTCCAAGCGCAGCGCGGCTCGAGTGCCGTTGATGCTGGTGGTGGGGGACGATACGCTCGTGCGGCAAGAATGTCTCCCTGAATCCGCCGAGCCTCCGAGGCCAGTTCGTTCAAGTCGCGAAAGCGACTGCCTCGGAGATACGCCGCAAAAGTCGGGTGCGATTGTCGAATGACTCGCTCTACCCGCTCTGCATTAGGCGCTGAGGGTTCTGCTAGCTCAAAGAGCTCTTGCATCGCCCTAACGAACTCCAACAGTGACTCGTCTGGGAGCGCAGTGGGGATCGTGTTCAGCAAAGAAGAGCTACTGAAAGCTCAGCAGAATGATCCGTTTTGTCGAAAGGTGATCGACGGACTCTCGAGTGAGTCAGACTCTGTGGAGTCGGGCGGCGCGTCCGCCGGGCGTACGACTGCTGGTATTGCAGTAAACGCCGAGTGTCGGGATGTAGGTGGCTCCCCGGAGGGGCGGACGCGTCCAAGTCATGATCCCGAGGGGTGTGCCTTCGGCAAATCACCCGAGAAGGACGAGGGAAAGCCGCCCACCAGGGAATACAGCTTCGCCCTCGCATCCGGGACGCGCCCCCACGTGGCGACGTCCCACGGCCTGCCTGAGCTAGGCCTAGATAGGGAGTGTGGGAACCACGTGTTCCCCGCATCCCTATCTAGGCCTAGCTCAGGCAGGCCGTGGGACGTCGCCACGTGGGGGCGCGTCCCGGATGCGAGGGCGAAGCTGTATTCCCTGGTGGGCGGCTTTCCCTCGTCCTTCTCGGGTGATTTGCCGAAGGCACACCCCTCGGGATCATGACTTGGACGCGTCCGCCCCTCCGGGGAGCCACCTACATCCGACCCACCCTGGGCGCGTCCATTCCCGCAGGCTATATAAGACGGCCCTAATCCAACGGGCAGGACTCTCGCTGGGGGAGGCTCTGCTCGACGGAGCCTTCCTGTTTTTACCTGATCCTCCCCCTCCGTGATACTGTCAATTGCGGCAGCGCGGACTCCGACTGGTGATCCTGTCAAAAGAGACAGCGCCGTCATCTCCACCATTGTTGGCCCTCAGGGCAAGCGTGTGACACTTGAGTCGATAAACACGTTTTTATCCGGATCCAAGGAACCTTCTGTGTTTCTAAGTGGTACCCCTAAAGGGGGAAACCCACAACAGTGAACTGAAAAATCAAGGTTTAATCGGCGAACTTGTGCCAAACAAAAAAGTAAAGAAAGAACGTCGAGGCAGCAGAAAAGCAGGCGGCGATTCGGCAACGTAACAGAGAGCGAGAGCGAGACTGACTCGACAAGGTTGCTGGCAGCTGCTTATCTATTACAGTGCGTCACCATCTCGAAAGTTCGACAAAGAAGGTTCGAGCGTCGCACGCTCGGGGCGAGGATGAACTGGCACTTTTGAGAACAAGAAAGCAGGGCAAAAGTTACGTCTGAAGCAAGATTGAACGCGAATCTTTTAGAAGTCCCTGACCGAGCGTTGCTTTTTCGGCTCTGCGGGCGGCAATATGACGGGCCGGCCCTTTTGTCGTGCATGTGTTTGGCTCTTTGTGGATTTCCAGGAAAACGTGATGACGTGATAGACTTGGGTTTCCAAAATTCTAGCTTGAAAAATTAACTACAAAAAAAATGAAGAATTTTTTTTTTTTTTTTTTTTTTGGGGGGGGGGGCGGTCGGGTGTTTTATTTAGGTGGCTGGGTGTTCATTTTGACCAAAACCACGAGACTGGAAAACACAAAAAATGACACTCGGGTTTAGATGTGGAGTTTGGTAAATCCAAAGTAGGACTGGCGCGGGAGTCATAATAAAAAAAATTAAAGCCGTTTACAACTCCCTGTAACGCCGAATTTGAGCGCAGCTCTTGAGGAGGAGGAGGGAAGGGTACTGGCGGGGGGGGGGGGGGGGTTCAACCGTCAAGTGACCTCGGGGGGGGGGGGGGGGGTTCACGTGACCTGGGGGTCACGTGACAATGCCGATGCCGATGACGTCATCAGTGACGATGACGATGCCGATGACGTCATCAGTTACGTCACGGATGACGTCATCAGTGA
This sequence comes from Ixodes persulcatus, assembly GCA_013358835.2. Lineage (NCBI taxonomy): Eukaryota > Metazoa > Arthropoda > Arachnida > Ixodida > Ixodidae > Ixodes > Ixodes persulcatus. The sequence goes on along the minus strand of JABSTQ010009369.1, from coordinate 482,647 downwards.
TGATGACGATGACGATGCTGATGCCGATGACGTCATCAGTGACGTCACTGATGACGTCATCAGTGACGATGCCGATGCCAATGAGGTCATCAGTGACGACACTGATGACGTCATCAGTGACGATGACGATGCCGATACCTGGGGGGTCACGTGACTTCGGGGGGTCACGTGACCCCCCCCCCCCCCCCCGAGGTCACCGAAGGTACCCGAGGTCCTCCCGAAGGAACCCGAGGTCCTCCCGAGGTCCTCCCGAAGGGACCCGAGGTCCTCCCGAGGTCCTCCCGAAGGAACCCGAGGTCCTCCCGAGGTCCTCCCGAAGGAACCCGAGGTCCTCCCGAAAGAACCCGAGGTTCCTTCCGAGGTCCTTCCGAAGAAACCCGAGGTCCTCCCGAAGGAACCCGAGGTCCTCCCGAAGGAACCCGAGGTCCTCCCGAGGTCCTCCCGAATGACATCGGGAGGACCTCGGGAGGACCTCGGGTTCCTTCGGGAAAATTTACCCATAATGCATCGCGCGGTTACGCCGACGGCGACGGGGACGGCGACGCCGACGCCGCTCAAGCAGGAAACGGGCGCCTAAGAGCTGCGCTCTAAAAATGCCGAGGTTGAAAATTAACTCACAGCAATAAATGATACGAATTAATTTTAATACGAATTCAGCGATAAATGCAAGGACTGGCCAGGCAAAGATTCTGGGTCTGTGGATAGCTTTTGCACATAGTTTAAGCAATGTACAGGGTGTCACAAAACAAAAAAGTACAGTTTTTTTATTTTTTTTTACCGCAAGAATAAATTAGGTATCGCCGAACGCTCATTCTCCGCCCACTGTAGGGCGAAAGATCACAACCAGATGTCAAAGCTTCAGCCCGATCCGATACCTTATTCAAAAGTTATGAGTGATTTTCTGAAAAGTTCAATGGGAAAATGGCGGCCGACGGAGTTTTCGAATACATGGAACTCTATGGCGCTAGAAACCGAAAACGGGCACAAATTGGTTCCATTTTCCCATTGAAATTTTCAGAAAATCACTTATAAGTTTTGAATAAGGTGTCCGTTCGGGATAAAACTTTGGCATCTGGTTGTGACCTAGTGCTACCTTTGGGCGGAGAATGAGCGTTAGGCGATGCGTAGTTTATTTTTGCGGTAAAAAAGGTGTTTTTTTTTTTTGCGACACCCTGTACCAGTTTTAATTTGGTGATTTATGCACGCAAGTAGTGGTGTGCAAAAATGAAAAATATGCAAACGGGTAGAGTTTGACGTTGTATAAAATATAGTGTAAGCACGCACATGGTACGCTGATTAAGACTGAAACAACTCTACATTTTACACTAGCGGTGAGCGTATCGAAAGTTAAGAGTGCATCAAAAGCAGTGCATGTACACAAATACTGCTCAGGCCATTATGGTCGAATGCTCATAGTACTTTATTACCCTTATATTCGTTGTAAGTTGTCTCCTGATTGCTTAAGAGAAGAAGGAAACATTCTAACTCTGGGCTGATAGAAAATCTCCACCTGCTGACAGCTACCAATCATCTCGGCGCCGATGATGAGTATTCACTGCATGCCAAAGGTCGCGTGCTTAGAACGAGTTTTTCCCACGTGATTTCATACAATCGCAAATGTTTTTGACAAACAACAATGTTTACTGAGGCAAGTGGTCAGATGTGAAGCTTAGAATATTTTGTATTGATTGTGGCACACATGGCAAGTTGCATCGGTTTTTTTTACAATCAGAAATAGAATGCTCCTGAATTACCTTGGTCTCTAGTGCATGTAGCACACACAAGAGCACGAACTGAATCACAGTGGGAAACGAAAACAATGATAAACAAGCATTTAATGACGCGAGAACTGAGGGCACTGCACATATACAGGAGGTAAGCTTTGTTTCACTAAATACATTACCAGTAAAGCATTTGGTTTTATCCTGCGAGCGAAGCGGCCGGAACATACAAGTACGAGCATACTGCCCTGAACTAAACTTCCCGTGAAGAAGCGCACCATCCGAAGCATCGAGCTTGCTTTTATAGCTTTTGGTGCGCTAAAACCTTTCAAGACACAATTATAATCAATTCTATTATTTCAATTATTTTTACTAGGTGCGCCTGTGTCTGTGTGTGCGCGTGTGTGTGTGTGTGTGTGTGTGTGTGTGTTTTGTGTTTTGCGTTCAGGTGCCATTTTCTTAGTTATATAATATTTTTCCAGAAGTCCGACAACTATAGTCTGTTTCATCGTAAGTAAGAACCGCATAATCAGAGATGTAGACAAAACAAAAACGCGAACACGCGAACACACATTAAAAATGCAATGTAACGGCGCATTCAAAATTAGCCGTTAGTTTCTTAGAGAGAAGCAATTTCGTAGGGCGACATCGTTACCCGTTGACGGTTATAAAAAGTGCAGTACAACTGTTAGCTCTGGGTCTTTAACGTGCATTACGCAGTATTTGTGGTACACGATCGCATGACGGTAGGATGCAGATGGCCGACTGAACCCAGTGTCATTGCTAAAGCCCCTTGATAAAGTCGTTTTTTACAAGTACCGCCAACCATTGTTGTGGAAACGCGCAAGACACCTGCCACGAGCGGGTGCTCCGCCGCCATTGGCTTTCAAGGACTACTCATTTTAGTGCTGCGCCGCCATTTGTCTCCAAGGGCCGCTCGAGATACGGGCCTCGTGCACTGGCACCTTTGAGGTTATTTGAAAAACCAACGCAAACACATCGAGGAGATTTATACCCGTGCCACACGGGCAACTCGAATGCCATTTACAACCAATGACATTTGAGCGGACGGCCAATCAGCGCGCGACACTCCGGGCGTAGCGCATTCCACGCGCGACAGATTGCGAGCTGATTCGCCGATCACAAAAATGTCATTCGTTGTAAACGGCATTCGAGTTGCCCGTGTGGCACGGGTCCCTACAGGCTCTGCGGCGTGAGCTCCGTGCTTTGAACGGAGCTCGCGCTCGAGCATTTCTTCACGTGCTCTGATCTGTGGTGCCACACACACTCGGTCAACGATCCCTCACCGCACTTGGACCAAGCCTGTGACCTAAACCAAATGAGCTACGCTTACCGCCGAATTCAGAAACCTCACTCCAACTACACTCAAACTTAAGGGCCCCTCCACTTCCTCGAGGAAGGCGCGAGGGCCGGCGCTGGCCAATCGCGACGGCGGGTCCGTCCTCGCGATTGGCCAGCGCCGGCCCTCGCGCCTTCCTCGAGGAAGTGGAGGGGCCCTTAAGTTTGAGTGTAGTTGGAGTGAGGTTTCTGAATTCGGCGGTTAGAGTATAGGCGCTTTTCCCCCCGATATTGTTGTGGGCGCCGCCATCTTGATGGTTAGTAACAAATAAAACGCAACTGCTGATCGTCATGATTGAAAGGTGCGACTTCCCCAGCACTAGTTTCGGTGTCAGGAAGCTCATGTAATATTGATTTGCTTTGTCGCGAACTGTTTAAACATTTGTGGAGGACGGAAAAGTGTTTTCTGTGATTTCAGATAAAGCTTCAGATAACTGACAACCATCACTTTAAGCACCAAGATGTGTATGAAGCGTAGCTTATTAAGTGGCTCTAGTTTAGCCCGACCGCATAGGCACTGAAAGAGAACGAACAGCTTGACCTCAGATCTTAGGGTATTCACAAGCCAACCCAACAAAAATCACTTAACACGCCCCAATAAAGAAAATAAAAAAAATTGCGGGTTTATTTTGACTAATTGGAGATCTTTTGACGTTCAACCGAAATCTCAGATTGGCTTCCGGCGGATTGTGGGCACCTCGGCCGATATTTAAACCCGACAAATATGGACACATGGGCCAGCGCGTTGGCTCCGAGACACTGAGACGATTTAATGTTTTGTGCTTTGTTTTAATATTATTGCCACTTAAAAGCCACCGAGGTGGTTTTTAAACAAAATATAGTCAACCCATTCCGACAGGCATAGTTTGATTGCGGAAATGATTGTTGCAAATGATAAAAACATTAAAATGTTTTCGCATACGTGGCGGAATATGAAATGGCAGAATGCATTTCATGGCGCCCATTTCATCTGGATCGCGTCGGGCGTGTGTACCAACGCACAGTAGAACGCGCGCAAAAGTAGCTGTAATGCACCCGCAGCCTCGCGCTTGTTGTTCTGACATCTCTGGCTCGCTCACTGCGGGCATCCAGGCATCTGACACCCCAACATCTGGCGCTTTTTCTGTCTTTCACGTGGCGTTCCAAGCGGCACACGACGGAAAATGCACATCAAGCTGTCCTTGAACACGTGTCGCCATCTGTACTTTATATTAAGAAACTACAATTTGTCGTAACTGAATGGGAAAAGTTTGGGGTCTTATAACATTCTTAACGTGTAATATATCAATATGGAAGTTCTGGAAAATGTAATATCCAAGCATGCTTCATAATTTAATGTCTCGTTATTTTGATTAGTTGACGTGATTCCGTTTTTATAGCGCCATAAAATATTACCATTTTAAACTTTATTTTTTATTTTAAAATATATATTATCTGTACACTTCGTTGCTTACTTTTTTATTTATTACATCCAATCGAACGCACACGTAAAATATCGTGGACGATGGGACGTTATAACTCGAGAAATAATTTTGTTAATATTAGAGACTGGGTCTATTAAAAGGTGAATATTTAACTAACAACTTAAAATAATTGTAATATCGAGACATTAAAGTATTGTTGAAAGACAGCTATTTAATTTGACATAAAATGTATAATTGTAAGATATATAGAAAGAAAGTTATAAGCCGTCAAAAAAGCACCAAAACGTCATGGACGGTGGGGTTGCACCTTAAGGGGGATTCAACCGCTATTTATTTGTACCCTTTTCCTCATAGATGGCGCGGAAATTTTCCGGAACAAACGAGTTGCATGCTCCCAGCTGCGCATGCAGGTCGGGCCCTCGAGGAGGGCTCGGGCCACGGCTGTTCGACACCGGTCTCGAGCTAGATCTTCTTCGCTCTGCGTCAGCCGCTGCCGGAAGCGGCCGACGGGCGGCGCGAGATACGAGCCAGTACAAACGTAGATTATAGTGGCTTACATAACGTCGAATAGGCTCTGATTTCCGATTGAATTCGAAGTTCCAACCACGTTCGAAATTTTCTAAAGCGCAGACTGCGGCGTTGCGGCCGTTTGGACCTCCACATTTGACACGCAAACGTTGTTTTGCAAAAAAAAAAAAAAAAATTGTATATTTTTAGAGCTGAATTCAAAGCTAGAAAAATTAAAAAAAAAAAAGAAATAAAGCGGCAGGTTTGCACTTCCTATGTCCTATATATTGGCCTGCTCTTCGTCTGAATACTGGTTTGCAAACCCGTTCCCCGGAGGTGTGGAGTAAAGCCCATCTATCCTGGGAAAAGTGGCGCCATTCATTGTTGTGGAAATGCTCGAGACACGTACCGCGCGCCACTCCTTGGAAGAACATGGCGTCTGAAATCTAGCTCAGTGCTGCGCTGTTCCGCCATGATCTTCTCAAGGGCTGCACATCGCACGTGCCTCGTGCATCGACGCACCTTGCTCAACTTTTAAAACGTGATGGGGCTTTAGTGTGAAGTAAAACCCCTCGATGTGTTTGCGTTTTTCTTGCAAGTGGCGTCAAATGCGCCAGTGCACGAGGCCCGTGTCTCGAGGGGCCTTGGAAGCAATGGCGGCGAAGCATTGAAATGAGCGACCCTTGGAAGTGAATGGCGGCGGCGCACCCGCTTGTTGCACGCGTCTTGCGCGTTTTCAAAACAATGGTTGGCGGTACTTGTAAAAAAACAAAAACATCAAGGGGCTTTAGTGTGAAGAACGCAAAACGCCCAGAGAGAGACTGGCAGCGAGCAGGATAACCGCGACAAGTAATGATTTTAAGGGAATATACGAACAATAATGCCGTTTCAGTTCGCATTTAGAAACAACAAACTTTTTTGTTCGCTAAAAAAAGTATTATAAGGCAGACGAATGTTTGTTTTATTTTGTCGTCTGCTATCCGTTCGCGTATCTCTGCTAGGCGCGGACGACGCGTAGGGAGGACCTAAAAATGTTATACAAATAGTCAAATTCAAAGTGGCCCTCGGGGGGGGGGGGGGGGGGGGGGGGGGTACACCCCTACCCTTCCCCCCTCCCTCCCCACCACCCCTTGAGAAGCACTACTACAGTATTACAAATTTTTTTTTTTTATTATTGCAGAAATAAATTATGCATTGCCAAACGCTGATTCTCCACACAAATGTAGTGCGAGAGGTCCGAACCAGATGCCAAAGTTTGAGCACTAACCCTTATCTTATTAAAAAGTTGTGATTTCCTGGGTCGCTAAACTCGTCAGACACAACTTTCTTCGTGTTATGACATAGCGGGGGGAGGAGCCGAAAGATTGCAGCGAAGTTTTCTTTTCTCACAAACCCGCAGATCCGTAGATCTTCGTGACGTTTTTCATTGAAAGGGGGAAAAATCCCTACTACTCCCTAGGCGCCGAGCTAGAGCAGCACACGGATACGAACGTGGTTCGTCTACGTATAATGTCACGATGAAGATTATTAGCTGCGACCTTGATCGTCTCTAAAAAGCACAGCGGAGGCTTGGGTCATTGCATTCTAAAATCAACACCGTCGAACTTGATAATCTGATATCGTTCTTATTTCCGCCGATAAAGCAGAATTTACTAAAAAAAAACGTCCCTGTGGTTCCTTTCATTTATCTCGGCTCAGAGTGTAGCCCGACGTGGCTAGGTCACAACCAGCCGAGTAGCATTGTCATCCTTTGGACGGATTTCGCTTACAGGCAGTTGTCCCCCATCAGCGTGAGATAAAATCATTTTATCATAGACTTTCAAAGATAAGCCAAACTGGGATTAATTCTGCGTTCATCAACTGAAATAAGAGTAATGTCAGTTTGATCAATATTCACGGTGATGTTTCGAGAACGCGAGGAAGCTTTCATCGTACACAACCAAACTTTTCACCGTCGACTCGAACACGCACCATCAAATTTGTCGTTCACAACTGATCATCCTGACCCTGGCGTCAAAGTTATGAACTATAAAAGGACGTCACTGAACGCGCCTGCACACAACGAGCCCTGGCACGAGCCTCTCGATTGAAAGTCTGTCATGGCCGCTCGTAAGTTCATGGAACGCGCCCCGTTTTAATTCCAAATCTCTAGAACCATAATTTAGAAAATTGCACGCTGTGCTGTTTTTCGTCATCGCTCAGTTGGAACTCCTCTAAGCAGGGTCGTCGAAACAGAAGAACGGGGAGTAGGGCGATTACCCCCCCCCCCCCCCCCCCCAAGTGGCGTTCAAAAAGGGGGCGCAAAGGGCATAAGGGTGTAAGGGGGGGGGGGGGGGGGGCGGGTGGATATCGCCCCAGCCCCGGACTATAGCATTTTAGAGAGTTATAATAAAAAAAAATGACAGACGTTTATAGTTCTCTATAATGTCGAATTAAAGTGCAGCTCTTTATGAGGAGGAGAGGAGGGCACGGAGGGGAGGGTATGCCTCTCCGCCCCCCTCCTCCTATCCTGTTGCTTTCTCATTTAGCGGGGAAACCTAATTGGTGTCAAAATCACGTGACGTCAATTTCCCCGCCAAGTTTTGTGAAAAAACGTCCCATAATGCAACGCTCGCGCGGTTACGCCGATGGCGACGCCGCTCAAGCTCGAAACGGGCGCGTAAGAGTTGCGCTCTAAACATTTGGGGGAAGGGATATCCCCCTTCTTCACTACTATCACCCCACCCCCTCTCTCTCTCTCTTTCCCGAACAATTTCTACAGCCCTTCCTGACCCCTATTTGTGTGTGTGTTTGTGTTGGTCATACCTTTTTTTTTCTTTTTCCTCGGTTTTTCCTCGCCATTCCCCGTCGCCTCCTCATCTCTCAGTCATTACCGACGCCTCTATACATAACGCCTTTGGGTGACCCCGGTGACGTTGTTGACAGTGGCGGAAGATGAGCTCTAAAACCGCATACACCGCGCACGGCTCCACAATATCACAAAGTTTAATCTTCGCCTCGATTCCGAAGCGAAGATTTCGGCCTCAAATAACTCCTTCCCAAAGTTGTGAAACGTCACTTTGTCGTCAGCAATAACTTCCACAAACGACGATCTTGCGACGAGAAAGTTCGGAGTATTTACAGCCCGCCTAGGTACAATCTACGTGTCATTGACTCTATCGCGGCGTAGGGATGTAGGGACACGCGGGCGCGACGTCATCAGTGCAGCCGTTCAATCGGCTGGTCCCACGGTGTTGCTCGCGCGCGCTCCGGTGAAGCTCGCTACAACTTTGTGCCTAACATTCTCGCTGGAATTTGAGCACCGAGAGAGCTTGGATGATTGACATCTCGTCCCGCGTGACGCCAACGTCGCGGGAGTCCAATCAGCACGCTCCGCAAACTTCGTGCCCAACTTTGTGTTTGACGAGTTTAGCGACCCTGATATTATAATTGGAAAAATGACTGCAGACCGAGCTCTCAATTACATGGAGCTCCATGGCGCCAGTTACCGAACACGGGCGAAAATGGGCCTCATGTTCCCACTGAAACTTTCAGAAAATCACTTGTAACTTTTGCACAAGATAACGGTTTGTGCTGAAACACTGGCATCGGGTTCGGACCTCTAGTGCTATATTAGGTCGCAGAATGAGCGTTCGGCGGTGCATAATTTATTTTTGCAACTAAAAAAAAAAAAAAACACTTGTTTTGTGCTTTTTTTTTTTTTCTGGGGCACTTTTAGTTTTTGAGAAAGGAGAACCGTGTTTTTTTGGCCCGGGTAAGTAAACTATGCATCGCAGAAAGCTCAAACGCCGTGTGAAAGTGATAGTGGTTGGGAAAGAACGCGGAAGTTTGAGACATGACCTTACCTGGATCGAAAGATAATTGAGAAAGACGAAACTTTTCTCTGAGCCGACGTCCACCTAAGCCTAACATCGCCCAAACAAAAATTAACATTGCGGGCTCCTGTAATACCTATTTAAGTAAAAAAAAAAAAAAAGAAAAAAGAACTTGTCAGCAAGAAAGAAAACAATATTCTCTTTCTTGTTGACAAGTTTTTTTTTTCACTTCTATAAATCCCAGATGCGTTCACAACGTCAGTTCTTGTTTTGAAGATATAAGGCTTAGGTAGACGTCGATTCAAACAAAATTCGTGTTTCTCAATCTTTTCTTTTAGACAGGTAACGTTACTTTTTCAAGCTTCCGCGTCTATCTATCCCAACCGCTAGCGTCACATTCTCACAGAGTTTGAGCTTTCTGCGATGCAAAGTTTATTTACCCGGGCTGAAAATCCCGGGCCTCTTTTCTCGGAAACTTACTTATTTTGCTCTCTAGTGGCACTCGTCTAACCTTGGAAGCTGCAGGCCTATACTTCTGTTTTATAAGTACTCGTAGTGCATTCAATAGATTCTGACAAAGTTGCGCCAAGCTCAGTATTGTCGCCATTTTGGTTCATGGTGTGAGCGGTTTATCCTTGACTTCTCTATTCTGGTGAGCTGATTCGAAATCGGGGTGACAGTTTCTTTATAAAGAAATTTCTTGTATCCTGAGATTTTGTTATTCACACACCAGCTAAACACGGACGCACCTTGCTGCTCCACTAAATGGAGCGCCGTTGCTTGGCAGCACTGAAAAATAATTTTTCTTCCTTGAAGAACAATTGAATTATTAGAGATCTGTCTAGCTAAGCATGATTGGTAAATTGCTTGCATACGCGGTGCCAAATGTGCTTATATTGGCGAGGAACGCTTTCACTACGATGGCGCTCCCTAGCGATCTTGTCACGGCTGGTTCAGATCGACCCTTTCGAAACTTCGAAAATTGGAAAAGACCGAAATGGCGATTGCTATGACGCCAGGGACCCTTCAGCCAATCGCCTTGCGAGGGTTTGGTCATCTTTATGTTAGTATATGTTTGTGCCCTGCAATCAGTCAGGGAAGGCAACGGCGCTACTCTCCCAGGATTCAACTCCGAGATGTTTTTGTGGTACCCTCTGTGACATCATGACAAGGATTTGCCTCGCCGTGGTGTCACGAGTTCTGACCCTGGCTATCGTTTCACCTTATGTTGTACCGCAGCGAAGGCTAGAAGCGCGAGCTCATAGCGTTGGCAGCTGTCCTTGGTGCACGAGAGCTTGTGCCGCCGAGATGTGCCCTAGAGCAAGGAGCTCGCGCTTGTAGCCTTTCCTGCGGTACGACACAAGGTGAAACAGAGCATAGAAGTATCTTTAGCCTGCTGCAGCCCAGTAAAATGCAGTTGCATTCATTTATTTTAAAAAGGCAATAAAACCTACTGTTACCTTTTTGTTCTGTAATTTTTGTTTACTAGACACATATTCGATATTCGATTCGATATTCGAAGCCCGTTTTTTGTCTTATTCGTATTCGATTCGTATTCGAAAAATTCAATATTCGCACACCCTAATTATTATTATTATTATTATTATTATTATTATTATATTATTATTATTATTATTATTATTATTACTTGGACACATGCGAGTGAAGTGAAAACTGTAAAAAATAGATATAAAATACAAAAGTGAAATCATATATAACTTTTTAAAGCTTTGTCTTATTAACAATACAAATCAAAGATCCGATGCACCTCAGTAATAAGATACAATATAAAAAAAAAAAAACTTTTTACAGAAGCTACATGGCGGTGACATGCCTCCATAAAACAAATAAAAACCTTGACGTTTATATAAAAATACACTGGTCATCGACCATCGGTAGAGAGAGCGTTGTTGTATTATTCACATTACACAGATATCATCCGTTATATTGCACTATACATGCTTAGTTAAAAAGGTTAGATGCGTACACGGGGCCCATAATAATTTCGGCTAATTGTTTGGTGCCGATACCGGAAATTTAGAGGTGGGTAGATTAAAGCCCCTTTATACGGAGAAGTAGCGACATCCTTTGAAGAATGTCGCCTGCTATCTTGGGCCAAACCAGGCGGCGCTACCGTTGACGCGCGGGTGTAAAAAAATAAAACATAAAGATAAAAGGTGTGAGCGTCAGAGGAAGAGGGAGAATGAATGCCTATGCTGTCGGAGTGCAGTGCATGTTATGAGCTCATGTCGCCAATCAAATAGCGTTGACTGTGCAACGTCACGGCTTTCATCGTCTTTCCTTGAGACCATCCTTCGAGGCTGGTAGACCATGACAGTGCGCTTTTAGCCTGTGTGTATGTATTTGCGTGTCTTTCAGCCTTTGCCGTCTGCTATCTTGGACCAAACCAGGCGGTGCTACAACCGACGCGGGTGTGTAAAAAAGCAAAACATAAATATAAAAGGTGTGCGCGTCAGAGGAAGAGGAAGATGTCGCTACCTTTTTTATTCAGGGGCATTAGGGTAGATATGTAAACCTTCTCGATATATTCCCCTTGAAGCCGAATGCGCTTGCACTACAGGTTTGGCAGCTTTCCAGTGTCCTGCTGGTGCCACTTTTAAGTTGTGTGTCACAGCCCCGCCTGGACAGCTTCTTCCGGCTCATCAAAGACACGGGGGGAAGGGGGCGGGGGGGGGGGGGGGGGGGCAAGTCGGGTCGTACTCAAGCAGGACCAAACGTCCGGCGGATTGCACGACGCGTCGAAAAAATGGCATCACCCCATCGGCCCCGGCAAATCACGACTTCACGTGGACGCACGCGACATCGTAATGAGACGATGCCTGACAGAATTCGACTTTTTTTCCGACGCGCCCTTACGCAGTCATTGATAAGTTGAATGCAGCTGCCCAGGCGTAGGTATGACGCTCTACTTAAAAATGGTAACGGCACTACAAAACTGCTGCATCGATGGTGCAGGTGCATTCGGCTACAGGGGGAATATATCGAGAAAGTGGTCATATCTACCTACCTCTAAGTTACCGGTATCGGCAGCGGAAAAACAAGATCATTAAAAAACACCCCTCGTGCCAAACTCATAATGCACTGTGAATTATGTATACAATGACTATTGCATACATTAGGTCACATTAAAACCACAAAGCCAATCTGAAAAGAAGGGTCAAACTACAGGCCGTGCTGTTTGTACCCTTTTTGTTCACTCGTATCTGTGTTTTTTTTCCTTTGTGTGAACGTTGCTCACGTTTCACAATATACTAAACAAACACTTCACACAACAGTAAAATACAGCACAAGGTCTTTTCTACCTCTGTGTTATCAATAGAGTGACATAGATCTGCATAACTATTTTACAGCATGCAGTTGTATCTTTTTAACTCTACACGGCGGAAGACGTGCTGACATCGCTCAAACTGACGGACGTTGAAAAAGTTAACTACGATTCCGTGATGCGAGCATTCGCGAAAAACTTCCTGCTGAGTACGAACGTTATCTACGAACGGGCCAAGTTCCACAGGCACAAACAAGAGGCAAACGAAACTGCCGACGACTTTATCGAGGACTTATACAAGATGACAGAGACGTGCGACTACAGGAACTAGAAAGAAGAGGTAATAAGAAATAAACTCGTTGTGGGACTCAACAATGTCATGTTGAGTGAAAATTTCCAGCTCAACGCATACCTGACATTATAAAAACCGCCATCGCCACGGAGCGCGATTCAGAGACAGTGAAGCAGCAGCTAAAGAAACTGCGACCACTATAGACCTTTCCAATGTTTACAAAATCACAGTCTGCAGCGTGCGATATTCACAGCCCAGCACGTGCGTGTTCGTCGCTTCGGAAAGCGAGGAAAGCACGCGCCATACGCATGAACACTCAAGATGGCACCGGCGACACGCTCTTTTTTGGAAACGTCTATACGCAGTAAAGCGCGACCGTCGGCGAATTCCACACTTCTGCGTGGCGTGTCAAGAGCAACAAGAAGCAACCGTTTCCCACCCGTGAACTGTACCAAGGAGTTCTCTGTCCATGCAACTGTTGCGGCTCTACTACTCGTCCACAATTGCGCGCCAAGTGCCCAGCAGCTGACAACATTGGCAATGGGTATGCCAAGAAAGGACATTTTACGTCACTCTGCCTGTCAGCGAAAAAGAACCACTCAAATACACAAAGCCATGTTGCACCTCGATGAGGTCTACTCTCCTCGCAGATTCCTAAAGTTGAAGGCGCTGCTGGCAAATGCAGACTAAATTCCTTTGATAAAATTCACGCTTGCAAGTACCGCCAACCATTGTTGTGGAAACGCGCAAGACACGCGCTATTAGCGGGTGCTCCGCTACCATTCGCTTCCAAGGGCCGCTCATTTCAGTGCTTCGCCGACAACTGCTTCCAAGGGGGGGGGGGGGGGGGGGGGGATCGGTGGCCAAGTGAGCTAGCGCACACCAGCTCGGAGCACGTGGAGCGAAAGCTCGCGCTGCAGAATCCAGGGATCCTGGGTTCAATCCCCACCCCTGCCTGTTTCGATCTGAATGAGCATTGTTGCGTGCGGTCGTGTATCACTACTGCGTGGTACAGGTTAAATACTTCAGGCTAACGGCTGTACTGCACTGGCTATATTGCTCGTCTACAGCTACACGTCTACACGCTGAACGAAATCGCAGAGGCACAGCGCACCTCGCAACTGGAGAGGTTCTCCGGCACGAACGCTGGCCGCCGCATCCTCGAGAACCTCGGCATCGGATACCACACACAGCAGGGCCACAAAGTCACCATCCCAGTCACGATCCGGCAGACAATAAGAGTCGATCCGATCCCCAGAAACGTTCACCCGGAGTACAACCGAGGCAGAAGAGAGGCCCGAGCCAAGGCTCTCCTCAATGCCCACAGCAACAATGTGGGTACGCGATTCGTGGACGCCGCCGAGTACGAGAGAGGCTCCCGATTTGCCGTGACGGTCGTTGATTCAGACGGGGAAACAAAGATTATCAGCAAGCGTGACATGCGAACGCGCCGAAGAAGCGGAGGAAATAGCAGTCGCCCTCGCCCTTACGGACCCGGCGTGCAAAACAGTCCTCTGTGACTCGAGACAAGTGATCAGGAACTTCGCCAAAGGACAGATATCGCTACGAGCAGCCCGAATCATAAGTCAACACCAAGTCCACCGAGAACCAGAACCCCCAACCCGACTCCTGTGGTTCCCCGCACACGTGGGGGAAGTCTCCGAGGAGCATCGTAACAGCAACGAGACGGCACATGCCAGGGCGCGCGAGCTAACAAACCGCACCGGCGACGGTCGTCCGTGGTACAGCAGCAAGGACCGTATGACGAGCTACAACGAAATCACCAAGGCCTTCTGCCTGGCCCGACGGACACTCCCTCCGCCCAGCGACAAGCTGGACAGGGCACAGGCGGTCGCACTCAGACAACTGCAGACGCGCACGTACCCTAACCCGGCACAGTATCACAGAATGTTTCCCGAAATATACACGACGAGCACGTGTAAGGTCTGCCGCAAAGAGGTAGCCACGTTAACCCACATGCTCTGGGACTGCACCAAAGACCCGCAAGGTGCTAACTCCGGAACCCTCCCGCCGCGGCTGTCCGCTGCCCTGTGCAGCCCCAGCCTCGACGATCAACTCTGGGCCGTCCAGCAGGCCTGTGAGGCAACGCCCCCAAGCGGGTGACTTAGGCCCGGTCAGCGAAAGCTCTGCAGGCATTCAATAAAGTTTTTACCAACTAAAAAATAAACACACACACACAATCACAAATGAAGCACGTACGCCAAGGTATCTTTGACAAGCTTGCTGTAACTCGGTGCTTTTGAAGTAAGCACGAGCGATTGTAAGCCTGTCAAAGATACATTGGAGTGCGTGATTCATTTGTTTGAGGCGTGTCGGTGTTGGTTGTTTCTATTAGCAACTCTCGTTGGACTTGGGCTTGAGCATAGCGATCCCACAACTGCCCAGAGCGGTAGTACAACCGGGAGCTCGCGCTATTACTTCGAAACATGCTCTATCATAATCATCTTCGTAAACTTTAATACTCGAAAAGTGAAAGGACCTTGCGGTCCATGGTTGGTACCCACTGCAGGGCTCGGTTGGCCGCCCAGATTCGGCGGGCTCACTCAACCAGTCGCTGCTGGTCCCCGAGCTTTGTGCCGGATAGGGCCGCCTCCCAGGAGGAAGAGGTGGGAGAAGGAAGGGGGGTGATACCCTCACTGGGGGTGGACGGAGAATTCCCAGATGGAGTGGTACATGTTGGTGCAACCTAGGGTGCCTTCATGTGCGCTTTGCTTAGGGTGGTGGCATCTCGCCATTTTATCCCACAAGTTTATTTTTATTTTTTGTTCAGAAGCACGTGAAAGAGCGTGTCCCTGCACGTGTTTGTGGCGCTGACTGTGCTATGGCGACATTTTGTTTTCGTCGATTTCTTTGTATTTTACCCGTGAGCGCGTGCTGTCGGCATCGGGTACTACAAAGGGTGGCATCACCCTAAACAGAAGAACATTGAGGCACCCTAGTGCAACCTGTACCAGGAGCAGTACAACGTGGCCGCGGTAGGTAAAGCCTGGGAAAAGTTGCGCCATTCATTCTTGTGGAAATGCTCCAGACACGTGCCGCGCGCCACTTCTGGGAAAAACATGGCGTCTGAAATCTAGCTCAGTGCTGCGCTGTGTCGCCATGATCTTTCCAAGGCCTGCACGTGGCTCGTGCCTCTTGCATCGACGCACCTTGCGCTACTTTTACAACATGACCAGGCTTTAGCGGTAGGAAGCGGTAACGATCTTCTAAAGGCTCATAAACAGTTGTGTTTGAGAGCGTTTGTGTGTGTTTCACTGTGTTGCAGCTGCGAAAAACCAGGACATTCGTGCTTCGTATGTCGCGTGCCAAGATACGCTTCCACACTTCATTCGAAGCATAGATGTGCAGGTAACGCGCTTTCGTTTTTTGGCTCAGCGCAGTCAAACGCACTAAAACGCAACTGTGTGTATGAGCATTCAAACACCCTATTATGCATGGCATTAATTCTTAAGGCCGGTTCAGACACTTGCTTTTGAGTGCGTTTGACTGCGTTGCGGCGAGAACCGAAAGCGAGTCACCGGCACATCTGTGCTTCTTATGAAGCGTGGAATCCAATTCAAGGAATCTTCTTGGCACGCGATATAAGCAGCAGGGATGTTTCGGTGTCTCGCTGCCGCAACGCAGTCAAACGCAGTCAAACGCAACTGTGTGAACCGGGCTTTACTGTTCGTCAGAATCTAGTTTCGGCAGCACTTGCAAGCATCGATATTTCCCCCGTGTCATCAAGGTACACGACCGCTTTCACTGGTGTAACGCATAAAACCAAAATATTCGTTTGTAGGAAGGCATGTTTTTATTTGTGCTCGTAGGAGCAGATGCCACAGAGAGACATGTAGCCCGTAGAATGAATGCCGGAGAGGCCCGTATAGGGGTTGATAACGATAATAGAGTGCGATATAATGTGGGGCACTGATAATGCACTGTGAGGCATCACGAAGGAGGGGTCCAAGTTGATCGCAGGTGTGTGGCGGCTTCGCGACAAAGTTGCGGAACCTCGGGTCGGTCACTAATGGGCACGTTAGTTATTCTTTTTTGCAACGTTCAAAAAGTGCCAACGAACGGAGCCATCAATTCTAATTTTGTTGTATGTATGTTTATACAGCGGGAAGTTAGCCAGCCCCGAGGGCGTCTGGTGTCTTCATTAGAGATGAAACCCACTGCTTGTCTGACGTCTTTAACGTGCATCACGCAATGGTGATACATGACAGCACGCCGGTACGATGCTCATCCAGATTGAAATGGACAGAGGCGGGAGAAAGAATCTACGATCAGTGAGCCTTTCAGCGCGAGCTTTGGCTACACGTGCTACCGATCCCCGAGAAACCAGACATCGCGGTCGAATTCGAGCTCGAGAGAAAAACAGCAACAACAATAAAATCTCCGGTTCGAGACATTTAGTGCTTGTGTTGCCATCTCGTTTAACACAGTGGAAATAAAATTAACAGGGTTATTTTATTTACACAAATACGCAAATACAACATTACTTTGTTTCCTCGTGGTTTTAAAATTAAGACGAGAGGCTCCCTTAGTGCATACGGCCAAGCGTTTTGTCCCGTTTGTATTCTAAATAATTGTATTTTCAAAAATGCTTCAAAACGCGCTCAAAACAATCAAAACAGTCATATTTCAGCATTTTATCAAAACTTTCCAGTGCTCTCAAGGAAAAATTTAAAGGCCGTACAACCTTCATTGCGTCTTCGTAAGTAACCTCCAAAAAAATGAATACTCTCGTGCATTCCTGAAACTCAGGTTTGTGTAGCGAAATTTGCCCATTGAGTCCATAATAAGTGGCGCACGTTCTTTCCACGAGCCAGCAGCCGCAGGTGTGCGCGAGCACAAGTAACAGCCAAAGGAGAACAAAGACAAGTTTTTCATCTACACAGTGGTGTCTGGTGCAAAAGGTAAGCGATTAATTAGTCTTCGACGTCATTTTCGTTGCGTGTGCTCGCGCACACCGGCGGCTGCTGGCTCGTAGAAAGAACGTACGCCATGGACACTATTTCTTTCGTTCAGTATCCCTTCAAGAACAGATACACATGAACTACTGGATATTTAAAGTAAAAACGCCACCTAGGGTGCCTTCATGTGCGCTTTGCTTAGGGTGGTGGCATCTCGCCATTTTGTCCCACACATTTATTTTAATTTTTTGTTGTTCAGAAGCGCGTGAAAGAGCGTGTCCCTGCATGCGTTTGTGGCACTGACTGTGCTATGGCGACATTTTGTTTTCGTCGATTTCTTAGTATTTTCCCCATGAGCGCGTGCTGTCGGCAACGGGTACTACAAAGGGTGTCATCACCCTAAAAAGAAGGACATTAGGCACCCTAACGCCACCCACATGCTAAAAATCGGGTCTATTCGAAACTGCACCTCTACATACCCAGTGAGTGGCAAGTTCGTCATCAAGTTTTGAAAACCATTGCTTTTCTCCTACACCTTATATCACATTCCTCGGTAGACCCGTATAGGATAAAACTGATCCCTTATGCTACGTTTCCAGAAACTCCACTTACTTTTGTGGGAGTAAAGGAGGGAGGATTACGCACCTTTACGTCTGGGGACCGGTGCTCAAAGGGGAAATCCGTTGCCCGTCCCACCGCGCGGCCGACGGCTACCAGCAAGGGCGGTCGCCACGCCGGGTTCGGCCAACGCCATGCCAACAACGATGATCCCGGTATCCAACAGCGTTTATTAGTACCAGGGGTCCCCAACAAGACACTGCGGTCAAGCGAGCAGTGTACACAGTGTGCCCGCAGCGCCCGCCGACCTGAGAGCCAAAGGGGTAATTGCGAGCGGAGTCATCGCCGCTCGGGCGAGCTCACGCCGCTACCCGTCGTCGCAGGAGTTCGGGGCCAGGGCTCTCGGCAGACGGACGTCCACAGGTAGTGGGGACGCCGACTGTCAGAGCCAGGGGAACCACTAGCGTGGAGTCATCGCCGGTCGGACGAGCTCGCGCCGCGACTGGACCCGTTGCCCGGAGTCCAATCCAGGACTCCCCGACCACACGGCCGTCCACTCGGAGGGCAGGCCCGACTCTCTCTCGCGCGGTCTCCCTGGTCCGCCCGAAACGGGAGACGCGCGGAGGAGTGCGAGCGAGTAGGTCAGCATGGTGACGTAGTAGGGAGTTTTAGCGAGTCGTTTTTCAAGCACACGGTTCCGAAATCACGAACGGTACAGCTGGTCCGTTCCGTGAAACCGTACGTGAAATTTGACATACTTTAGCGAATCGTGAAAGTTGCGCGACCGTGTAAACGATGATGATGATAGTACTTAACGGTGGCGCCATCTTCTAGTAAACATGTCTTTATTCTCCTTTGCCCGAAGCCTATACATTTCACTGTCATCTTAACCGCAAATGGAGGTCTTTGACGTCATTTTCGTTGCGTGTGCTAAAGGGATACTGAACCAAGGAATTTAGTGTCCATAATAAGTGGCGCACGTTCTTTCCACGAGCCAGCAGCCGCAGGTGTGCGCGAGCACAAGTAACAGCCAAAGGAGAACAAAGACAAGTTTTTCATCTACACAGTGGTGTCTGGTGCAAAATGTAAGCGATTAATTGGTCTTCGACGTCATTTTCGTTGCGTGTGCTCGCGCACACCGGCGGCTGCTGGCTCGTAGAAAGAACGTACGCCACTTATTATGGACACTAATTTCTTTCGTTCAGTATCCCTTCAAGAACAGATACACATGAACTACTGGATATTTAAAGTAAAAACGCCACCTAGGGTGCCTTCATGTGCGCTTTGCTTAGGGTGGTGGCATCTCGCCATTTTGTCCCACACATTTATTTTCATTTTTTGTTGTTCAGAAGCGCGTGAAAGAGCGTGTCCCTGCATGCGTTTGTGGCGCTGACTGTGCTATGGCGACATTTTGTTTTCGTCGATTTCTTAGTATTTTCCCCATGAGCGCGTGCTGTCGGCAACGGGTACTACAAAGGGTGTCATCACCCTAAAAAGAAGGACATTAAGGCACCCTAACGCCACCCACATGCTAAAAATCGGGTCTATTCAAAACTGCACCTCTACATACCCAGAGCTATATGGAGTAAAAGTATCTAAACGACCGTAAAGGTATGTGGTGTGTCTCCGTCATCCTGAACTTGAACGATCGTTCACGTTGTGTGCCGTCGAACCAAATCATTTCGTCTGCTCGCGGTCGCCACGGCAGCCAGTCTGCCCGCAGATCGCAAATATTTACTAGCATGCGTAGTTTACAGCATTCACGATCGCTTACCACTGTGAGCAGTCCTCGAAATGATTTGGTTCAACCTCTGAAATGAAGCAGACTAAAAGGACGGCAAATCTCCTCCCGCTGTCCTAAGCCTAACGCTCGGCTGGGTCGGCGAAGGCAGTCGCCGAACCGACCGCCATCTTTTTTTTACCCGAGTCGTGAACGGTGCTGGCGGCGTTGCGGTGACGACTCCAGCGGCCGGAATGGGAGAAACGAACGAGAAGAGCCTCCCGACTTCCCGAACGACTCGCGCGCGCATGCGCAGTGGCGTCGCCGATGCGTTCGAGGGCGAACCGTTCGTGTGGAAACGACCTGCTAAAACTCCCTAGTCTCTCCGACACGATACGGAGCGACCAGGCTCGAAGTCGGACGGCTTCGCCTGGAACGTCCGCGGCTTACGCCTTCTCGGGGGAGGGAAACCAGTGGCCCCCACAATTTGCATATTTTTGGCACAAAGTGGCATATAGTGGATGGTGTTTCGAACCACAGGTTGCGTGAGAGCTCCGTAAAGTTGGCTTCACCTGCTAAAATTCTAGGAATGTTCGCAAGCGAACGTTGAAAGAATGTTGCGCATATGAATGTTCGAAGGCGAATGTTCCGAGAACATTGTGCATGCGAATGTTCGCAAGCGAACGTTGAAAGAATGTTGCGCATATGAATGTTTGAAGGCGAATGTTCCGAGAACATTGTGCATGCGAATGTTCGCCAACGAACGTTCCTAGAATGTTGAGAAGCTTACCTTGTAGGGAATGTTCGCATACGAACGTTCGAACGCTCTGAATGGTGTTTTAACGTTCCTTGAACATTCAGAACACACAGGGAATGTTCGCTCAACATTGGGTGCTACGTGGGGTGTTGAGATGTCCCCCGTTTTTACGACGATAATTTAATATCGCTGCCTGAAGGAAGTCCAGGTGTCGAGATGTCAGCCCTTTTGAAGACGATTTGGCCGTTCATAACAATGGGAACAAGAGGGACAAAGGACAAACACAAATCTCCAAACACAGCTAGGTAACTGGTGCAAGCTGAAAAAATCCGCCTGGTCCTGGTATCAAACCAGGTATCAAACCACCTTCACGGAGTATTAAAATTTCAGAACTCGTCCGGAATTCCCCTGTCGGGATTCATTGACCTAATAGAGCTGTACCTTTGATCCACGCTTGTAGAACACGAGGGAAAAGTGTTTAAGCAAAAGTCAGGCATATGCATAGGTTCTTGCCTCGCTCCCGCCCTGAGCGAGGTATACCTATTTTTCGTCGACCAAGCTATTCAAAAGGCGCTCGCGAACCTGGCCCCGGGGACATCAGTTTATCGGTATGTGGACGACTACCTGATCATTCACACTTCGGATTCCACAAAAATCGAGCAGGCGTTCTCGAACAACTCGTTCGGCCTCAAATTCGCGAAAGACCCAACCTCTGAGGGACTCGAATTTCTGGACGTCCGGCTTCGGCCTACAGGATCCGGTCTTTGCTGGTCGTTCCAGCAGAGGTCGTGCAAGCCCCTGCTCCCGTTTAATAGCTACCACTCCAAAACCGTAAAAAATGGGATAGAAAGACCCTTTTGACGTCCTCTAGGACAAAGTCCTGCCTCCATTGGGTGGCTGAGAGTTGCTCTATGCAAAGCACTCGCTTGATCAAGGCCGCTTACCCCCAGGATCTGCTGGAAATGACACTAAATCGCATAATAATTGGACGGGCACCACTCGAAAAAGGGCAGGGATCACCTGCGTCAGCGCGGTTTGCGTGCATGCCGTACATCCCTAACACGGGACACCGCATCAAGTCGTTGGCTGCGGGGTTTGGCACGAAAGTGTTCTTTTCTTGCCGCTTCAGGCTATCTTCCATTTGCCAAATGGTCAATTCTCGCGGCCCCCCAAAAGCCTGCCCCAAAAAACACGCCACAGTCTATCTCCCGTGCAAAAAACAGAGTGTTTACTCAATTCCCCTCAGCTGCGGCTCCGAATACATCGGCCAGTCCGGCCGATGTAACAACGACAGAGTTCGGGAGCATGTCACTGAAGTAAAAAACGCCGCCCTCAACCCCTCTATCCCTAGTCATCAAACTATCGCCGCACACGTCGCGACCTGTGCTTCGTGTTCCCCCGACTTCGACGCCACTTCCGTATTAGCTTCGCACAGGTCGAGGTAAGGCCTGTTCACACTCTTGCGACCGAGTTCGACAGAGAGAGACCAGCAGCGGAGCTGGTCTCTCTCTGTCGGCGTGGCGTGGCGACGGCAAAACAATGTTTTCGCCCATACTGGAAGTGACGACAATTCAAGATGGCGACGCCCTTGAAGAAAGGGTCTATAAGCAAACCATATCCCGTACCATCGAAGTCGTCAATAAACGTTCGCTGCCAGTTGGGAAACGTCGTGTCCGTCCTCGTCTTTTATGTCCTTCCCTTATTTATATTTAAACCAGGGACCTCTCCAATTCCAATACAAACGCGTTTTGGGGAGAAGCCCCAAGGTCCGATGGCGCTCTGGTCGCCTCCTGCGCTACCATTGCGTTCGCCGTTCTGCCGCTTCTCTCTCTTTTCCGGCGACCGGGCGCTCTATTGTTTTGTCGTCAAGAAGCGCACCGCGTAGAGAGGGACAAAGACGAGAGGGAGGCGACGTCACGGGGCTCTGGGCAGGGTTCCAGAGAGCGCTACCGTGGCCACATGAGGCAATACTGGGACGGCTAAAATCGGCAGCGCCGCCGGCACACCCTTGCGAGATAACGTTATTAGCGGCGAGAAGTTTTGGTGGCGCCCTCCTGTGGTTCCCCCTTGTGACGTCATTACCTTGCAAACAACAAGTTCGATGGTGTTTGTTATTAGCATGGTGGAAGCTTGAAATCATTGCGCTCTCAAAGGAACACTGCCAACACCGTCAAAATTAAAGTTATTTCATTCCTCTTATTTCCGTCGATGATAAATCCCCTTTCCGACGTCATAGTCAGCGTTCGGCCAATCGTGGAAGGCCGACCATAGCGACGCTTTCGGTCGCGCACGGGGCTAATTACCAACTGCGCACGTTGTGTTGTCACGCGTTACACTATCGACGGTTTTAAGAATATATCAAACGTTAAATATATAAATGTGCATCCGTGTGTGGTTGTGTCGTTCTAGCGTTAGGGAGTTCTAGTAGGTGCTTTCCTCGATGGGTAGAGACAACCCGAAACGGGAGCTAGCAGAACAAAATTGAACGTCATAATATTACGGCCAAATATAGAGCTTTCCAATGTTTACAAAATCACAGTAAAGCGTGCGATCTTCACAGCCTAGCACGTGCGTGTTCGTCGCTTCGGAAAGCGAGGAAAGCACGCGCCCTACGCACGAACACTTAAGATGGCACCGGCCACACACTCTTTTTTGGAAAGGTCTATTGGCGATGTGAACGATCGAAAGCGTCGCTGTGGTCGGCCCACCACAATTGGCCAAATGCTGACTATGACGTCAGCAAAGGATATCAAATCGACGAAAATAAGAGGAATGTAAGAACTTCAATTTTGACGGTGTTGGCAGTGTTGCTTTGAGAGCGCTATGATTTCAGGCTTCCACCATGCCCATTACAAACACCATCGAACTTGTTGTTCACAAGGTAACGACGTTACGAAAGGTAACCGAACGAGGGCGCCACCGAAACATCAAATAAACAAGGACAGTTTTCTTTTTCCTGTTTTACGATGTTTGCGCGCGCCTCAAGATAACAAAAGTGAAGACTTCGTCGAGCTTAGAGAGCCTTCATGTGCGCAGCCTAGTCGAGCTTCCCTCCTCTACAAAAGCGCACTGCAAAAGCGGAACTAAAAACGCCCCCCTCCCCCTCCCACTCATCCTTACCCACCCTTTTTTTTTTCCAAGTGAACTCTTCCCGCATGAATAGCTGACCTCATTTTGGTGATCAGCTAAGCTTGTTTCCAGTCCCCTCGTCGCCGTGTTGAAGACTATTATGGTGTCCGAGGAATGTGTTTTTCGTGCAAGCTGGCTGTAGTTTGGACGGCGTCGTACGCAGTTGCTCGGCGCAAGCTGATGCTCGTTCTCGTCGATTGAATATGCTGTTCACTTTTACATAAAACAGAAATAAACGCCGCATGGATAACCTTTTCTCGTGGGGTAAGTACTTTTTTTTTTAATTTTTTGGGGGGTACACTTTTTTCGCAGCAGGGATGAAGTTAGGACCGCATAGACACGGGTCGAAATAGAGTAACCACCTTGGGCAGCTACGCGATCATGCTAAAGGCGCAAACGACAGTTCGTTCTGCAATCGGCGAAGCGGAGAAAACGCTCACTTCGGTTTTCGGTAACTACGATCGAACGTCCACAAAACGTCATTCGATCAAGATGTGTCCGCGAAGCAGAGAGCAATGAGAGTGTCAAAGGACTGATCTGATTCTAGAGTCATCGCATCGAATCCAAAGACAACCGGGCGGAAGCCAATGCGCGCGCGGATGCTGGAGCGAGTCTGAACTTGCAGGTGTGCGGAGCGCGTGTGCCTTGCCTTGTTGTGCTACAAGATGGCGTGTATGTAAACCAAGTACTAGCGCTGGTCCAAGTAGGCGGCAACAAAAAAAATTAAAGGAAAATCCATTGGTGGATCCTTAGAGGGGAACTCCGCCGATTTGTTGAGCTACCTAGTCCAAAGGCATCATCAGAATGCGGATAGCTTCCTGATTCCGAAATGCTATCTTGTTCTCCCAGATTCACTCCAGGTAATTTAAAAAGTGATATTTTGTTCGCTGCCGAAACCGAAACATTGTTCTCCCTAGTTTTTTCCAAGTTTTCCCCGCCACCCAAACCTGACGTCACCGGCGGGCAGCGAGGCGCGCGGCCGGCAATCTAGCACATGCGCGTCCAAACTGTCCGATTCGGCGTGCGAACCGCCGGAACGACCTTCGAGGGCGAGGGTTTTCGTAGCCTCCGGTGCGACGAAAACCCTCGCCCTCGAACGTCCGTTCCGGCAGTTCGCACGTCGGATCGGACAGTTTTGACGCGCATGTGTTTCGCGCTTTACTCACGTCTAGAAGCGAGAAAACATGGGCGTTCGTGCTATTTGAAATCGATAATAATCTCTATTTGCTCAAAGTATGACCTTGGCTTAAGTGTTGAACTATGAGAAAGTAAAACAAAAAAGAAGTTCGAGGTAAGCACTTCTTATGAGTTGCGAATGCGAAAGCATGCAAGCCGCTCGTTCGCTCCCTTTTTCGTCTGCTGCGTACTTTTCGTCGCCGGTCAGCGCGTGTGCTCCCCTGGGCACGCTGACCTTGGACGCTTCGTGTTAACGGCGCGCTGGTGGACACGCAGCGTCATGGGGTGAGCGGTCGTGGAAACAGACTAGCGCAGCGGCCAATGAGAGCCCCGTCGACGCGCGCCAGCCAATGGAACCGAAGGCGAAATTCATCAGCTTTACTTCGCTCCTTTGGGATTGGGGAAACTAGGCGCCGTTTTCCCGCTTCAAACTGATGACGTCGGCTCCCTCCACGGGAAAGTTAATGCTTTCGCATTAAAAAGCGGAAGCAATTGGGACTTTGAGAAAACCGTTTTTGCAACTCGACCCCTCAAGCCGCGGCTCGCTAGTTTTTAAATCGCTAGCAAATCCGTTCTCCTTCTATGATAAGCTGGCGAAGAAATGTCGACAAGTCAGGCAATACCTTTTTTTTTTTTTTTTCCAGATTATTAAGCACCACGTATAATGCTCGAAATGGGGATACAGGTGCTCGTCTTACCTGAAGGAACGTGCCATTTGTTTTAGAATTTATTTAGAAAAGTTACAATTGCAGACGCCAGCACGTGTAACTACCCTTGTAGCATGCATACGCTTCTTTGTGCTTAAAGGAACACTGACACCCTCCAAATTTTGTTTTCCCTTTTTTTGTCAGGCGATTCATTATGGTGTCGGAATACTACCCAATTAATATTTTGCTACAGAGTCACGTATTTTTTTTAATAAAGCCAAAAAACGCAACTGCTCGAAACCGAAACTCCCGCACCGCACGGAGAAGTGGAGAGGATAGAGTGAGTGGCGGAAGTCACGGGGCTACACGCAACCGTGCGGTTTTTTTTTTTTTTTTTTTCTCCGCACGTAGCAGACGAAATGCATTCGTTCGCCGTGCAATTCCTTTGCAGTTATGTTTGTTCCGCTCGCTGTTCTGTACTTCAAGATGAGTTGTTTTGTACATTTAATGTTGGCAATTAGTAGTGAGTGCCCGAGTGCCGTGGTGAATTCCCGTGATCGGCTCCGAAAAGAATCAAGATGTTGCGTGAAGAGTTGCCTCACATGTCCTGCGTCTGAAAGTGGCATTGTGCGGCAGAGTGCACAAGTTTCCGAAAGATCAACGGGTCGGGATTAATGGCTGGCTGCAATTCCTGTAGAACAGTTACGCGAAGCTCGGAAAGCGGACGCAACCCGATTCATATGCTCCTTGCATTTTGTGGAAAGTGACTACATTGAGTTCGCAGGTGTCAAAAATGGAATCCCATACCATTTAGTTCAGCGACGTATCGTCCACAACAATTGTAAAAAAATGAAAAGATCGCAAAATGCTTGACAAAAAAAAAAAAGACAAAAAAAAGATACACCCACATCAGGGATTGAACCCGTGCCCTCTGCGTGTAATGTGGACGTCTTTCCACTGAGCTTTTTTTTTTTTATATTGCAAAAAGCAAACAGCCAGTGTCGAGACGTATTAAAAATGCACTACAAAGCTTTTGTAGCACATGTTAAAAATCCCTCATTTTGAGAAGGCACTTACAAAGGCCTAGCCACTCGTGCTTAGGCTCTCTGGTGACAAACACACTTTCTACTTGCTTGACAAGGTTGAAAAATAGAAACGGACCTCTTGCGCCTTGGGCTCGGCATGCCGTACTGCCATGCTCGACCACCCAATGCTGCAAAGGCCTAGCAAAAAACACAAAAAAAAAACATATCAAAAGGTATGCAGTCGTCATTAGTAACATTCAAAAAACGAATGCCCGATGTATGGGGTAACGGGTCCCAGAAAAATACGGCATCCCAGCAAAAGATAAAAACATGTTCAATTGTCTCAGGCTGCTTACATAACAGACAATTCACAGTCCACGGCACGTAAATACCCGTTTCCCTTAGCCACACTTTGACCGGCAACGTATTGGTGTGTAACTTAAAAAAAAAAAAGGTTTTCACCGAAGAACACATTCTTTTCACTCTCTTCAGCACATCTTGGCTGCCATTACAAAAAACAGTTGTATACAGTGGCGTCGGAAACAAACTGACTACCAAATCGCGCGTCAGTGTTTTCTTGCTCACAAGAGACAAATATTCAAAAGAAAAACGAGCAGACAAAAACCCCACCTACGTCAATGACCTCCTTTTGAAACCCCACGAGTTGAGTGGGCTCGCCACCACACGAGGAAACAAATGATGGCAGATGAGGTGACAGTTTGGTCTGGATGAACGTTCGAATGAAGGGATGCTCCTGTTCTCGAAGAAAAAAGAAACGGGACACGAGTTGCTTAAAGGGAAGCTGAAGCGGTTTTAAATATGAGAAAAAACACCCGAGCCTAGTTAATCAGATCTCAGCCATCACGAATATCGTATTCGTTTGGTCATTTTCTGCGCGGATTAACCGGAAAAGCGCCTTCAAAGTGGCGCCGAAGCCACGCCTCTCCGAAGCAGAGGGAAAGGGGAGAGAGGAGGAAGCCCGCCAGCCGGCGTCACAAAAGGACCGGCTGAGGGACCCCGCCGCGGCTGGCCGCGCTTTCCTCGTAGGCTGCTCTAGTGTCTTTTCGAGCCATCGTCGTTCTGCCGCTGCATAGCGCTTGCTTTTATCCGTTGATCGCCTGACGTGTTGATTGCTCTCTTGTTTGTTCACGGGTTTGCAGAATTCTCGTGGTACCAAACCAACTGACTCGTGCTGTTGCGCGATGCCGTACTCATGTGTAGCCGCTAGCTTTTACGAACAGCGCTCGTCGCAGTTGTTCTTCCCACTTACCGTCTTTTTCACTTCGTCACCGAGATCTTAAAGGGGTGGGTGGGTTTGAGCAAGTAAACCTTTTTTGTTCGAAACGTGTTTCGGACGGCGCATATGAAAACTGTGTACGTATGGGTTTGGGTCTGAAGAAGGCTCGCCTGAACCCGACATTCTGCCGACCATCTTTGAAGGTAAGAAGGCAATTCAGCGCATTAAAAATTCAGAAACAAAGGGGAAACGTAACTAGGTAGGAATTGTAGGTCGACTGTTCTAGCTATTACGTTATTAGAATTGTGCAGTGTGCTAGAAAAGCCGCGATCATTTAGCCGAATAGCGGGTTTCCACTGGCTCTCTTGCGTTAACCGCTTATATTAGTGTTTTAGTGTTGGTTTCTTATATTGTTGAAGTTACCATATTTTCCGGACCGACTCCGGTCCGGGAAATCTAGGAAACAAAAGAAAACAATCTTGGGTAGCGCAATATCATTTTCTTTTGCTTTTAATCTACTCGGCTACCCAGCCATTTGGGGGAGAAGGGCTTGCTCTAATAAATGGTCATGCAATTCATAATGCGACTTTCACGGTGCAGCTTGTTTTAGCGTAATTTTTTTTTTTTTTTTTTTACAGTTGCTGGCATTATTTGAGGTCACATATTTTTTAAACGTAAACATAAATTTTGTTAAATTTTCTTTCCAAAGGTTCATATTCTCTTCAGGAGAGGTTTTCGGAAATACAAAGCATGTCACCTTCTGTTCTGAATTGAGTTCTTTTTTTACAAGTTACGCAGTGTTTTCCGTATAACGTTTGTGTCATGCAACAATTCTTTGTGCTGTAGAAATGCGATCGAACGATGATTATGCTTGGTGGTGGTGTGATGCAGTCAACAAATCTTGGTAAAAGTATGCGAATGTAGAGGCCCAGGAAGCTTTCACGATTTCGGTATCAAATTAAGGGCTGCCGGGCACACATCTCCGCTTTTTCTAAAACTATAATGGCGTAATAGTTTGTGGCAAACAAACTAAACGCAGCAGAGGGTACCACTATCACAAGGATGGACCTTCTGCGCAGTTATTCGCATAGTGCGCAAGGACATGGCGGTGGCAGAACGGCGACCCTGTCTTATCACCCGTCTCATCTCAGGGAAGCTCTCCCGTCGCCCGAAGCCGATTATACTATCCCTTCAAACCACTTCAGCCTATATGAACAATGCAGCCTGCACGCTCACGCGTCCAGCAGCTGGCAAGCACGAAGGACGATGTTTGCAGAATTCTTGTCCTCTGACGACCGTTTTGGGGAGGGTCACGCTAATCCGGCTTGAGCCGTCCCGTCAATAACACTCCGTTTATTGTCAACGTTTTACGTTACAATAAATAGCAGTCAGTACGTTCCTGAAGGTATGAAGCCGGCCATGTCGCGTCCGCTCAAGCAGTTCCTGGTATCTGCGTTTATTACTGCGGTGGTTCATTTTCCTACTTTGCCAACGGCTGGAACGCGTACTTTATCACGTCGAGGGTCGTCTGGAAACATTCCTCTTTCGGATCCACCGAAAGATTTCGAAAAATCAGAAGCCGAACCCGATCTACAAGAGCAGAAGACCCGGCGCCCGGCTACTTCCGCAAGCGACGGAGCAAACGAGAATCGGGATGGTCCTTTTATGACGTAGTGGCGCGTCATGCGTCACTACCCGAGATAAGCAATTATCTTTGCATTGCTTACATGGAATGATGCCCTGAATATGCATTATCTGCAGTTTCTCGCGATAGTGCTAATCGTGAACCTACGTCACACTTGTGGCAGCATCGCTAACTGGCTGTCCGCAATCGTACTCCGCGCTCGCTGACATCTCTTCCCGACCGCATTAAGTTGCATGCTGAGCAAAGCAGCCTAAGCGGCCTAAGCGCTTGCCCGACTGGTTGGGAGCCGCCCGTGCGACATGATCCTTGTGTTAGTTTTTGCCGCCGTATCGTCGGCCTGTCCTATTCCAGAAGTCCCAAGGAACGGCAGGGTTGTGCAGTCGAATTTCAACGCGTCGAGCCACCCCATTGGTGCCGTCGTCAACTACACCTGCGACGAGGGCTTTTTACTTCTAGGCCTCGCCAGCCGAACGTGCCACAGCAATGGCTGGGAACCTCGAGGCTTGCCACCCTGCGTGGCGAACGTGGCAACGGGCAAGTTCGCTCTCCAGTCCACGTCAGACTCCAACGGCGGTGCTCATCTCGCCGTGGACGGCGACAGCGCGACCTGTAGCTCCACGCTACCTCAAGAATCGCCGTGGTTCGTGGTGGACCTGGAAGACGTGCACCCTATCTTCGTGGTACGGCTCGATTTTCCCACCAGCATGACATTGCCACCGAACATCATACTAACTGTGCGCGTTGGTAACCTGTCGGCGGGTAACCTGTCGGCAGGTTTCCAGAGCAGTTCCGTCTGTAATGAATTCCACGACACGCCCCTGCGCGACCGCGCGTTGTACCTGCCTTGTTCAACGACCTTGACAGGCCGGCAGATAAGCCTGCATCTACTCGGAAATAGGTCGCTGGCCTTGTGCGAGTTGGGAGTGTATTCTGACCGTGCAACTCACGTAGCTCTTCGAGATGACCCTACTCGCTTTGGGCACAGTCCCAAAAAGAAGGCATTCTATGAATTGATTGGCATGAAGGGGTTCATCGGCGTCTGTGTTGGGTTAGCCGTTCTGATTGCTTCCATTTGCTTGTGCTGCTGCTGGACACGGGGCAGGAGGTGGTGTTACAGAGAATCATCTAACTCGGTGCTTCTGAAAGAGTTCACCAGAGAGCCAACGTATGACTGTTCGTTCGAGGGGCGCTCCTTGGATGAAGTATCTCAAGACAGCCCAGCAGATCGATATAGTGATTTTCGCCTCACCAAGCTTCAAAGAGCTCCCATGGCGGGAACTCTGGTAGGCAAATAGCCCATTGACTTTTCACATTGAGTACCAGGCTCCTTCTCATGATTGCGACATTGTCTTGCCGCGTGCAAGCGTCCATTACTTTCTTATTGCATTCCGACAAGCATTGGAGTGTGCAACATTTTAGTCCCAATAAACGATTCTTCTCCTTTAGGCGCGTTGTTCATGACTGTTCGACGCGGCATTACAGGACCTAACCGGCGCTGCATAACGGCCAACGTTTGCTCTGGAGCCCTACATTAAGCCAACCGGCGCCTCGACGTCGAGCCCTTGAGGCTCTAACCTAACTGAAATGAATAAAAATTTCTGGATCCACGACTAATTTTTTTTTTTGGAAACCAACGAAGCAAGTTTTTTTTTTTTTTTTTACACGCCAGCATTTTTTTTTTTTTTATTAGGCTTTGCAATTTTGACTGCCATTCAAGGTTTCCACATACTGAAGTCCTAAAAAATTACCACGTCATAGGGCATGCGGTTTTCCTTTTGAAAATCAAGAAAACGATTTTGGCGATCTTTTATTTTTTTTTGTCAAGGTTTGCTGAGTAGACTTCGCAGAATTGGCCATCCCAACATAAGAGACATAGTCGACCGTTCCTGGTTGCTTGCACAACGAACAGTTAGTCGTCCATGGTACAAAAATGTAAATCTCCTTATCGTTTGGCCTCGCCTTTACAAGAAGGGTGGAACTGTGCAGTGTAAAAAGACAGACTGCGCCGATGGTGACACGGTCATTAGCTTTACTCGTGTCTGGAGGTTTTGGCCCCGACACTCAGAAAATAAAGTGCGGTATAACGGCGTGGGAAACACGGCTTTCAGTAAGTTCACAAACGGCATGTTTTTTTTTTTGTTTTTTTTTTTTCATGAGCGAAAGCCAGTCAGTGAGAAAGTTCACTGTGTCTACAACTATTTCGAGAAACCCAGACACTTTGGTGGGCTGTCCAGTGTTATACTTCGTCTCACCCTACGATGGACTAAAGGCAAAAGCTACAGAGCGCCGGATCCAATCACGAGCCACTTAGAAATTGCGTGCATTGCGCTTTGATGCACGTATCAGTACCCGCGTCTCGGATCACTGATGAGGATGGGCGGACAATGGTTCAAATCGAATAGCAGTGAGTGACTCGACAATTTTACAGTGCAAAAAAGCCACGCCGTACAAGCTGTTTGCAGTGTCGAAGCTGTAGAAATGATACAGCGTTTTGGTGTTCGGAGCGTTATTCGTCCACCCGAATCAATGCTAACCTGTCATAGTTTAGCGTGGGACGTGATTAGACCTGGCGGCCTGTGGCTTTGGCCTTTAGTCCAGCGTAGGATGAGACAAAGTATAGGTAAGTTACTTTCGGAAACGTTATTCGTTACAGTTAGTTACTTTCAGGAAAAGGTAGTGAAGTTACAGTTACTGCATCAAAAAAGTAACTCGTTACGGTTGCTTTCAAAAAGTTACTTTCCAGTTACTTTTCCATAAAACAAAAAATCGGATAAAAGCTAGAAAACGGCCCTCTCCCCAAGTTTGCGTATTGCAGGCTAGTTGACGGTTCCGTTGGGTTTGTAGCATCCCGGACATCTTTCATTCTGTACCAAACAATCCAGGAACAAACAGCAGCAAGTTTTTCTTTGGCTGTTGACAGCACTAATCAAAGTAGGGAACATGCGCAGTACCCTGCACATGCATCGTTTCACGGTTAATGGGAGTAAAAGCGAATGCGCATAGGCAACCTGCAATGCTGTATGGTTTGGCGCCATCTAGCGTCTGATGCTAGAAATATTGGGTACGCCTGGGAGTGGTGGCTGATTGTTCAAACGTGAACTTTCACACTGGTGGCGCCGCTTAGCCTAGTGTCTGAAGCAAGAAATACTGGGTATCCCAGGAAGCCGTGATCGCGTAACATGCCAGTACAGTGGAAGCTATGGCTCTGGCGGGCCAATGGGAACGTGACTGCGTATCACCGGAGCTCGCCTCTACTCCGAAGAAGTATCAGGCTTTTCGCTGCGTCATGCTTTAATATGTGTGGGTTGCGCTCGAACGTCGCGCATTTCGAAGCCTTCGGCACGCAATGTGGGGCTTATCGTTCACCCTTTGCCAAGTTACAACGAGAGAGGGTATAACCGTGGGCTCTCACTCTGCTGGCGCCGCCTGGCTGTTGCCGGCTGGCTATAAAGTAAAAAGACGGGAAGGTAGATAGTGCATGCTTCAAGCAGTTAAGCGTCCAATCACAAAGTACAAGCGCGTGCGTAAAGATAACTAGGTTCTTTCTTTTTATCAAATCCACACTTGACTAGATTCGGGCCGTGACTCGCGAGAAACAACGTCTTCACAAGTTGATGCAAGGCGAAATTGACACTCTGAATGTCCAAACACGTCATCTGGAAAGTGCGAGATACGGCTAGATTGTATACTCGTTCAATTATATCTTATTAAAGAAAAGTAACATCAAAAGTGACGTTGTTACCTTTATCGTTACTTCTGAAAAAGTAAGAGAAATACAGGTACAAGTTACGTTTAAAAACTAACTCGTTGCAGTTAAAAGTTTCAAAAAAATTACAGGAAGATCAATTGGTGGATTCTTAGGGAATGCGTTAGCTTGACTCTTGGAAACGCCACACGTCCCCCTTTGGGAAACGCTAATGCTGACACCCTCACTTTCTTGTTTTGGCTTTATCTTTTGCTTCCTCTATTTTTTCCTGCCTCATTTTGGCCTCGTTAAGGGGTCAGTGTTAGCGTTTCCCAAAGGGGGCGTGTATGGCGTTTCCAAAGAGCCATGCTAATGGATTCCCTAAGAATCTACCAATGGATCTTCCTGTAATTATTTTCACCCCTCCCTTGTACTCTGACTGTCAGAGTACGCCGACGCCCTTGGATACGGTCATCCATATCACTTGTGGAAAGAACCACATCCATACCACTCGTGAAGGAAACCGCATCCATATCACTCGTGAAGGGAACCGTATCCATCGCTTGAACTACATGCACACATCGCAGCCCATGTACCGCTACTACAGAAACCCAGAGCGAAGAACAACCGGTGACAGCAGAGCGGCCACTGAGCACGCCCGCATTCCACCGCGCCGCAACAACTCCTAGATAACAAAACCGTAGTGTTGAGTGATATATCGTAATCAGAGAAGGCCAACGCTGGGCACAGATTAGACACGACGATTGCGTCAACGTTCGGCTCAAACTTGGCTCGAAGCCGAGAGCTGACGCAGCATTCGTTTCCAATCTGTGTCCAGCGTTGGCCTTGTATGATGACGCCATCTCATTCAGCACTACGGCTATGTTATTTAGGAGGTGTAACGCGGCGCCTCCTCCTCTCTGGCTTCGCACCAGGGGCCCTAATCTGGACACTTGGCGAAAAAGACGGCGAGAAATCTGGCGGCCGCGATTGGCCAACGCCGCACTTGACCTTGGCGCCGGCCAATCAGAGCCGCCGAATTTCTCGCCGACTTTTTCGCCAAGTGTCCAGATTAGGGCCCCAGCTGTGCGCGTGACTGACGAAAACAAAAAGGCTCGTTTTGACGAAAAGCCGGCGGTGTCTCTCAGTTTGTCAGCGCCGGGGAGAGAGGGAGAGGTTGACGCGTGCTAACGTCAGCGCTCCGGACCAATGGGAGCGACGCACGCGTCACCCTCTCCTTCTTCCTTCCTCCCTGGCGCTGACAAACGAAAGACGCCGCCGGGGTTGCGTCAAAACGAGCGTTCTAATGCTAACGCATTACAAGTAATGAGTTGCAGTGACGTGTACCTTGTAATGAGACAACACCCAAGACTGGTGCTGATATGACGCTACAAAAAAAGTCAAGAAAGGTTATGACATGGTTAACCCTAGAGCCGGGGAGAAGAAGGGGCGTAGGACAGACACAAAACTCCTAAAACAACTAAACATTTATTTCACTGTCACGTCCTTAAATAGGTCTACAACCATGCGACGCAGACACAAAAGGTCTGGCAACAAAGAACCTCAGAACGAGGACACATGATATCACCAAGCATACTTCTAGCAAAGAACCATCGGAGGGTGCAAGAGATAACCAAGTACGCCTCTAGAACCAAAGACCATGCGTCGCATGGTTTTTGTCTGGTTCGAGGTTCGGAGGCTCCAGAAACACCGATTCGACACCGTCACGAAGCTAGCGGGCGCTTTGCTGGATTAAGCACACGCTGAGCAAAACCTGTCGGTTGCAGCACTCAATGTGAAAAAGTCTACCAGCTCCACAGAGGTAGCCTGCTCTCGAATCCGGTGCTTATCCAGAGCGCATGAGATTGGACTGTGCGAAACGTGATCTGCACATCTATTGGAAATTGAAGGGCTCAGGTGTGTGACGCATGAAAACCGCGAGCATAATCAAGCCGCTTGAGTTGCCATTTACGTTCTGAACCGTGACGATGTTGTTGCTTACTGCAAAGGCGACTTTGGCCTTCACAGACGCGAAACGTGCGCAAGCCGACTCCAATAATGTCGGTGATGTCTGAAGTCCATTCCGAAGTGAAGGGTGTGCCTGTAGTTGCAATGGTCTACGTGTCTCCACAGACGACTCAGAACGAACTGAAGGCATTCCTGAACACTATATTGTGGGAATACTCTAACCGTGTTAAGAAAGCATTTTTTTCCATGGCTATAGTTAGAGCCCTGCACGGATAACAGACTTTGTATCCGCATCCGAGCCGCATCCGCAAAATTCGGAACTGCATCCGACCCTCAATCCGCGCATTCATTTTACATCATAAAATCGAGCATGATTAAAAATTTAAAAAAAAAGCATCTGGATGGTATTTTACAAGCCGTTTGTTTACCTTTCTTCAAAGAACTCTTCGTATCAAAATACGGTGAAAGTCATTTTATCGTATTCTGTTTTATCGTATTTATAAAATAAGCTATAATTCTTCCGGAGACACTTTGCATCGCTGGGAAGATGATCGCAGTTATGAGATCGTCTTGGGAGTCCGTGACACTGACACTCCGTCCAGAAGATGCCCTCCAAAGAAAGACAATTTTGAGGGGGTACTCCAGCGATTTTTTTTTTTTTTTATGTTCGCTGATTTGCCTCAAAATTGGCTTAACACACCGATAGACACGGCTGTACCAGAAAACATTTTCCCGAAATTAATGAATTTTCGAATTTCGTTCTCATTCAGTTTTTCAAACCGAGAGCCCCTACAGGCAACACTGAAGTGTGACGACAGAAATTGTACAAAGTGGTCAATAAACCACGTTCCCAACTGATTACAAGACGTTTGATGAAGGGAAAATAATGCTTGGAAGCTCATTCACTAAGAAGTACGAAAAAAAAAAAAAAAGCTCGACATACTCTGTTTATAGCATGGGACCATACCTCGGCAAAACTCACTCATGAGTGCAGTCATTCACCCTCACCGATCAGGCGTGAGGTGAGGGTGAGCGAGTTCATAAACCTCGACAACTCGTGAGGTTGAGTGAGGGACGTGAGTTCGGTGAATTCGTGAGTTCGGTGAGGGGCGTGAATTCATGAGTTTGGCGAGGCATAAGGTTCATGAGGGGACATGGGTTTGATCATGGTTTTGCGGGGTGACGTCGAGGAAAGGCGGGTCATGTGACTTCTCCATACATTTCCAGGGCAGTTGAGTCGACGCTCGCTTCGCAATGGCGCTGTTAACTTGTATGGCTCGTTCTCTACGAATGATGGGACATAAGGAAAGGTGCCTATTTATACAAATACTTTACTAAGGGAATGTAGGACACTCCTCGAGAATACATCGAAAAAGACGACAACGAAGATCCGCGGAAACACGCTTGACGGCGGCAGCGGTGCCGTTTTCGCATCCGTGACTCCGTCAACCGCACCGCATTCCGAGGCGTCGCCTTCGCGTGCTCTGGCGGAGAGAGGAGGGGGGTGAGGGAGAGAGGCGTCGCCATGTAAACCACTCTACCAGGGGTGGTTAATGGCGCGGCCGTCGTTCTATCTAATGGAAATGAGGAGAGTAGATCGTACTTTCCTGATTTGCATACGATATTCTCCCCAAATGAGGAGGATATCGTAAGCATAGGTGACCCTGTCTTGTTCCGCAATGCATTGATTACTCTTTTTTGCTAGTGTATTTATGTACCAGCTATATTTCACACACAATTGTTCCTAACACTGCTATATTACTGCAGCACTATAGCTGTCAGCCACCTGCCTGTTTATGTGTTGATCTTTTGCATTTTTTTATGTATCCCCCCCCCCCCCCCCTTCATGTAATGCCCCTGATGAGCCTTTAAGGGTACCATAAATGAATGAATGAATGAAAGTATCCTGTATTCCCCTAGTAATGTATTTGATTTATCTGTGCTCTTTGGCTCCGGCTCGCTTCGCACCGGCTTGGCGTGGTTTTAAAGCGACAGCTTTAAAGGAACTGTGCAACAATTTCAGTGTTTTGCTTAAATAATCGTAGGAGTTGGTGTCTCGACCCTTCTGAAGTAAAGAACAAAAAAACGTTTTCGCCTGCATGTCCTAGTTTTTATTTATTATCTTTTTTTTAATGACCAAGTTTGAGGTTTTTGGCACCACTCAACTCCTTCACCATCTTCCGAGTCACGTGCCCTGTGACGTGAAAGGGGGACGCGCGAAATTCCGGTGAATCTCCCTCTCTAGCGCCATCAGTGAACAGCGAGAACTCACCCGCTTGCGACCACGTGACCACGTGCGTGCGCAGCACCTCCTAGACAGCAAAGCCTGCACGTTACGTCACATGACGTCCCGTCCGGGAGGCCGGTTCGGGCAATGATTGGATGCGAGTGCCGCGTCAGCGTTCGCGTGGGACTATAATAGGAAACGAGCCCCATGGGCGAACGCTGACGCGGCACTCGCATCCAATCAGTTCCCGTGCCGGCCTCCCGAACATGACGGCATGTGACGTAACACGCAGGCTTTGCTGTCTAGGAGGTGCTGGCGTGTGCCACGCGATCAACCTGGTGAAAGGAGGAAAGTGCCAACTTGCTCATCCGGGTCCATAACCGTCAGAGAGAGCTGACGGTTATGTTGATCTCAGATAGATGGCGCCACTAAATCTCCGTATAATGAAACTTTCGTTGATGATACCAGGTTCCTGACGCATTTATATTTATGTTGGAACGATAAGATTTACATGAAAATGACCTTTTATCGTTAACATCGTTGCACACTCCTTTAAGGATCTAGTGTGGCAGAAAATCCGGCGTCGGTGGGACGGGAAAATTCTGATTGGTCGATAAGTGATTCATTTTCCTTAAAGGGGCCCTGCAAGGACTTTTTTTACTGGTTTTTAATTTGCACCGAACCTGAGCGCACTGAACGTAGTAGCATAATGAAACTTTTCTTTTCTCGAATTTTGCTTTATTTTAAAAGTTATAGGCAAATTAAAATTACAAAAACAAGCAAAAAATAACCTCCTTCATGACGTCCTTGGTCGTGGCTTGAGTGGCCGTGAACTAGAGGAGGGGTAGTGAGCTCAGCGAGCGCTCACGGCTGCCGCACTCCGTGTCGACGGCTCGAGAGGGCGCCACTAAAGCATGTTCTGGATAGGCTTTATGAAGCGGGCAGCCAGGGCGGCTCGCATTGCATTTGCTGCGCGATTAAACACTAATTCGGCATGACACTCCATTGGCCACAA
Organism: Ixodes persulcatus; assembly: GCA_013358835.2. Taxonomy (NCBI): domain Eukaryota; kingdom Metazoa; phylum Arthropoda; class Arachnida; order Ixodida; family Ixodidae; genus Ixodes; species Ixodes persulcatus. The sequence goes on along the minus strand of JABSTQ010009369.1, from coordinate 444,535 downwards.
ACGACAGCAAACACGGGGTAAAGATCAGTTCAGAACGGGAGCCACTTCGCGCTGCCATACCGCCAAATGGCCAAACCGCAAGCCAAACCTTCTTTCCGAAGGCCTTCGGAACGCTCGGAACCGGTCGGATCCTCGAGACCGTACACGACCGCAGCGCCGCCGCGTACATCCGGGACCTTTCTATGCCCGCCGCTCGTCGGTGCCTGATCCCACTACACCTTTCTAGTACGCGCCGCCTTCTCCACCGCTTGGTGTCAGGTATGTAAACGGGTCATTTCTTGTTTCCGTACTTTAAAACTGCATTTGTTTCTTTTCCGATCTAAAATACTGAACGAAAACTACTTTTATACATAATTGAAACGGTTCGCGCCACTTATATTTTGTATTTCGAGTAAAAAGAAGCTTTTAGCGGCTCTGACCAGTAGTAAGCCCAGTGCCACAGTGGAACCGGCGACATGTTGGCAGTACGGCTTACCGTTTTCCTACTGTTCACGCAGATTGACCCAGTTTTATCGGAGCCGCGCGACTGGTGCTATTTGGAAGAGGACTCTGCTTTATGCCACGTCATCTGCGACGGCGATTATCAGCTGTGTTTTGCTGCCAAGTCCGGCGTATTCATCGATGGAATCAACGAACCATGGGCTATGAATCAAGCAACGTTGGAACAAGAACGCCTACAAAAGCTGGCGAGCGGCACTCTGACTTCGGGGCGTGGAACCGGCGACATGTTGGCAGTACGGCTTATTGTTTTCCTATTGTTCACGCAGGTTGGTGACACACTCTGTCGACCTCATTTTGGTGTCTTTTTATTGCCGGTTTCACCCCAAAAATTGTACAACGCTATACGAGTGTGTTCTGAAAATCATGTACGCGTGAGGCGACGGTTTATGTTGATGCGCCAGGTAGCCTTTCATTTACTGCTCTTGCTGCTATGTGGCGATGTCGAATTGAATCCTGGTCCTCTCACAGAGAATAAAGTCAACGAAATTCTAAAAGGCCAGAAAAGCTTGATGGATAAGCTTGTCTCAATTGAAGAGAGCCAAAAGTCTTCCGATGCCTGTCTTCACGACCTGCGCACACGAGTAGATTCAATTGAGACTAATTTTAGAAGGCTGGAGCAGACATGCGCAGTTTTAAACGACTTGAAAAACAAATGGCAAGAACAGCATAATTAGCTAGACGTTCTATATGCGAGGCTTGATGACTTAGACAACCGAAGTCGTCGTTGTAATCTTCTTTTCTAGGGTGTTCAAGACACCAATTCCCGAGAAACATTTGCGTCATCTGAGACACTTATAACACAAATTTGTAACATTAACTTGGCCATTGACACTGTTGAAATCGAGCGAGCTCATAGACTAGGAAAGTTTCTGCTGGTAAGAATCGTCCGATTATTGCTACCTTCAAATCTTTTAAGGAAAAGCAAAACGTCCTCTTAAATGCCCGAAGGCTGAAGGATACCCCGTATAGCATATCGGAAGATTTCTCGAAACCTGTTCAAGAAAAAAGAAAACACTTGTGGGATTATGCAAAGGCACATCGGCAGGGGCACACTAAGGCGGTTTTAAAATATGATGCCTTGTTTTTGGGCGATGCAAAGTTTTCTTGGAATCTTACCACGAATCAGATTGTCCGGCACTGACTACGTGAAGTTCCACGAACAACTTGCTCCATTTCTCTTCTTATTGTCAATTGTAGAAGCTTAAAAAATAAATGTGATGATTTCCAGCAGCTGCTCTTGATGACTAAGCCCCACATGGTGATAGGCACAGAGTCGTGGTTAGACGATTCGGTACGTGACGCGGAAGTATTCCCTGACTGTTTCGAGTGTTTCAGACGTGATCGAGGTTCCCGTGGTGGCGGGGTGTTTGTTCTGGTTGATAAGGCCTTTTCTTCTACAGAGAGAGTGGTAAACACCCAAAATGTCAAAACTGTGCTTTGTCAGATAAGATTGACTAATGGAAAATGCTTAGCCGTTGGTTCTTTTTATCGGCCACCATGTTCAACGCCTAATGCTATCAGGTGTCTTTGAAATATTATTGAAACGATCTCCTGCGATCATATTATTATTGGAGGCGATTTCAACCTGCCAGCTATTGCATGGAATAATGTGAAGTACAGGAGGACAGTTGGTAGCGAACTGTATACGGAGTTTTTAAGTTACACCAATATGTTACTGAACAGACACGAAATGATGATACGGGCCACATCTTGGATCTTTTGCTCTGTAACACTTCTGGGATTGTCGAAAATACGCATACCGTTCCAGGTATTAGTGGCCATAGAGCTATAGTGTCTCAAGTCAAGTTAAGTTGTTCGAGCAAAAGCAAATCATGTGAAAGAAGGGTGTTTTTCTATGACCGAGCTGATTATTCAAAAATGAACTCTGCGCTGGAATCTTATCTTCCGGTTTCTGAAACTTTGTCCTAGTCTTTAAATGTCAATGAGTTATGAATCAAACTGAAACAAAAAATCTTTAGCTTGCGCGACGAGTGTGTCCCATCGCGCATGCTAACACCAAAACGAGCACGTGACAAGCCGTGGTTTACGGGGAATTGCGTGGATTTCTCAACAAGAAAAGAAGAGCTTACGTCAAATACCGTAAAACCCGGCTTTGGAGTGACCTTGCTAAACTGAAAGAATTGGCTGGAGTAGTCCGTGACAGGTTGGAACAGGCTAAAGCGGCGTTTTTCCTTAAAGCGCCTCTGACACGCCAAAAAAAAATTTTTTTTTTCATGCTAAACGTTGCAATGGCATATCAGGACATTACAAAAAAATTGTTTCACTATAGAGTTGCGTAGTTTTTTTTATAAAAAATAGAAATACGAAGCCCAATTCAAAGTTCCCGCCGTGCACTGTGACGTAACAGTGTACCGCAAGGTGTCGGGGCGGTCAGAAGGGAGGCATCGCCGGAAGTCACGTGAGTTGCATCCCTCCTCGTGCTACCATATGCAAAAAGAAGCGCCATCTAGTGTATTCATGATCAACGATCAGATTTCCTCCATATTGGGGGGTTCCCGTAACGACGATTTCGCCCGAAAAACAATAGTCCCGGCAAAGTGTAAGTCGTAGAACTAAAATATGATCACCTGCTGCAAGTCCAGTACGAACCCTTCACAGGACGTCTTCGAGAAATACCGTTCATTGACCTGGATGGCCCAGTTCACTGCTTGAGTGACGAGTCTTGCGACCTCGTTGCTGACAATTCCTTTTCCTGAATTTGGCGGCCGTTTTTCTTTTCTTCTTTGATCCGAAACTAACCAGCAACCCATTGAGTGTACAAATAAACTGCCCTAATATCATGAAAACCGAGTTAAATGCAGATGCGCCTCGTCCACAACTGGAAGATGTGATAGACCCCCCAATATGGCGGCTCCTAATGGCATGATGATGATAGCTGGCAAGGATTTCGCATATGGCCTATTACAGCGCAACAAAGGAGTTTCTCGGTCAGTGGCGTTGCGTGCAAGTATCCTTGAGTCCCACTAGTGCCAGTAAGCTCGTGAAAAGTGAAAAAATATTCAAATTGAATACCGTTGCACCGCCCCTTTAAATTAGAAGATAACTTTAGGCGTCCCTCAAAAGAATTTTGGAAATATGTCTGAGCAAACGGCAAACATAATTCTTCCGTCCCGACCCTTAAACATAACGATGCTCTCGTCGAGAGTGATAACGAAAAAGCCGAGCATTTTAATTTATATTTTCAGCCGGTTTTTACACCTTCGCAGACGAGGACTGTAAATTTTAACGTTCCAGCGGCAATCAACGTTATGCCTGAAGTTGAATTTGCTGCTTCTGGAATTCTTAGTCATTTGCGTAACTTGGATACAACCAAATCGACTGGTCCGGATGATATTCCAGGGTGTATTTTGAAATCTTGTTCAAGTTCATTGTGTCTATATTTGTCGTACTGTTCCAAAAATCGCTGTGTGAATCTTCGCTTCTTAAGACTGGAAGCTTGCACGAGTAATGCCAGTCCATAAAAGTGGTTCTAGAGCCAGTGTCAAAAACTACCGACCGATATCTTTAACAAGTATTTCATGCAAGATAATGGAACATATTTTATATAGTAATATCATGACTCATCTTAGTGCATCTAGCCTTTTACATCCGTCGCAACACGGATTCCGGCAGGGATATTCTTGTAGTACGCAAGTAGTTGAATTTTTTCACGACCTTTTTTTGGCAATCGACAAGCGACGAGGTATTGATTGAATATTTCTTGATTTCAGTAAGGCTTTTGATGTCGTTCCTCATGATATTTTAATTTCTAAACTACACGCTTATAAACTTGATGATAAAGTTTGTAAATGGATTCGTGGGTATTTGTCGTTCAGAAAACAGTATGTGGTTTTAAATGGCTTCCAATCCCAAATGGCCGACGTCTCTTCAGGTGTACCGCAGGGTTCGGTTCTAGGACCGCTTTTATTTCTTATTTACTTAAATGATAATGCTGTTGATGTTTGTTCTACCATTCCAATGTTTGCGCATGATTGTGTTGTCTATAGAGAAATTAATAATGCGCAGGATAGTGTGATTTTGCAAAAAGACCTGGACAGCATTGAATCATGGTGTCAGTCATGGCAAATGTCTTTGAATGTAAAAAAAAAAAAAAAAAAAAGAAAACTGTACATGTCACTTTTACAAGGCAGGTTTTACCACCAGCATTTCGTTATTCGCTAAATGGAAAAGTCCTAGAAACCTTAAATGAATTTAAATATCTCGGTGTATACTTTACATCCGATCTGCGTTGGAATGCGCATATTGACTGTATTTCCTCGAAGGCCTCACGGATGCTCGGTTTTCTGCGTCGAAATTTCAAAACTGTACCTCAGTCACTCAGAGAAACAATTTACTTTTCACATGTTCGTTCTATTCTGGAATATGCTTGCGTTGTCTGGGACCCTTATACCGCCTTTTCTATACAAAAACATGAAAAAATACAAAATCTGGTTTTAAGGTTTATTTTAAGTAATTACGATTGGCGGCTAAGTATGACTGAGTGGAAACATAAACTTAAGCGGCAATTATTAAAAGATCGCAGGAAGCACCTCCGTCTCAAGTGTTTTCACGATGTTTATTATGGTAACACCGGTGTAAAAAAGGATACAGATATGAAAGCGCCTTTTTACATATTCAGTAGGAACGACCATGCTTTAAAAATTAGAGAAATTTCTTTTAAAGGCGACGTACTGCGAAACTCATTTTTTGTAGAGACCGCGCGCGATTGGAACTCCCTTCCATCACGCACTGAATGTGTGAGTTTTTTTGTGTGTGTCTGTATGTTGTTTGTTCCCCCCCTCCCCCCCCCCCCCCCCCCCCCACACACACACACACACACACTGTAATGCCTGATGGCGAAGTGGGTACCTGAATAAAGAAAAGATAAAGACTTCACATTTCGCGCGCTTTTGGCACCGCGGGTCGCTCCCGTAGGTGGAGGAGGTTTCCGCGTCGTCCGGTTAAAATATGACGCACTGCTATTTAGTTACTCTCTCCGTGCCCACTGGCTTGCCCGAACCCCAAGAGACGTGGAAACCGCAAAAAAGGTAGACGCTTAAATATGATTGCAGGGCCACTTTAAAGAAAAAATTCGAAGCTTTGAAAGCGGGATTCGGACCACGACCCTTCGGTAGAGAGCCAGACCAACACCAGAGACGCTACCAACTGAGCCACACAGACATTTTTTGTTTGTTTTTGGATTATGTTACACAGACACGTTTGCAAGGCATGGGAATGAGCCGTGCAAGAGGGGGTGAGGTGGAGAGGTGGGGACAGGGCTCTCCCGCTCGCCTCGGCCGCTCTCGAGTAGACTGCGAGGCACCGATATACGTGCGGACGGCGTTTTGTTATTTCTTAAAGGAGGCAAACTGGCACTACGGTACCCCTGAAGGCAGTCGTTGCTATTTCGAGTGCGCTCGTCTCAGTGGCGTCATGAGGGTCAGCGGCACCCGGGGCGGTAGCCCGCTGCGACCCCCCCCCCCCCACCCCCCGCTTTCGCGTGGCCCGCCGCGACTCCCCCCCCCCCCCCCCCCCCCCCCGCTCTCGTGGCCCGCCGCGACACCCCCCTGAGCGCTGCAACCGGGGCGGTCCGCCCCCCCCCCCCCCCCCCCCTTGTGACGCCACTGGCTCGTCTTATGAACGGTCGCTAATTCTGAAGCCAATATTAAAATGAAAGCCGGCTGGGAACTGTCGCGACTCGCCTGTATACTTCTTTGTTCAAGATGTAGCCTGGAGTTCTGTAATAAAACGTACGCATACACGTCTTCGTCCTCGAGTACACCCGAAACGCCGGACTTGTTTGTAATTGGATTTAAAGGCTGCTACATTTAATTGGTAGTATATAAAAGCTAACTCGATTGTGGATTCTCATAGAAAAAGTGCAGACGATAAGTTTCTAGGTTACATTAAAAGATATATGAAACGATCTTTTTTTACATTAAATTAATATTGGTTAAAACAAATCGACATTCTAACCTGCTATCCGACACCCCGTTAGTCGCTTAAGAGGTGGCCATTGAGCATATAATTGGAATACTGGCTGCACCCGAAAACGTTTCGTGTGCCGGAGAAAGGGTTTTCTTACTAGCTCCAATAGTATTTAGATATTAGTTATGGTTCCTGTATATTATTATTTATCAACCGGTACAGCTCGCGCCGGTGCACGTCCCAGTCGTTTACCAGGAATGCTATTTGTCTATTTAGCAACCTTTTTTATATTTATACGAGTAAATAACAGGGGGGAGGGGGTAAGATACAAACCTAAGCCATTAAACATATTTGATAATTGGGGTGTGTGTATGTTTATACAGCCTGAACTTAGTCTGCCTCAAGGGCGACTTGTCACCCAGCTGTATAATGAGTAATTTAGCCAGTGCAGTACAACCGCTAGCCTGGGGTCGTTAACGTGCACCACGCAGTAGTGATACACGACCGCACGCCGGTACGATGCTAATCCAGATCGAAACGGGCAGGGTTGGGGATTGAGCACAGGATCCCTGGGTTCTGCAGCGCGAGCTTTCGCTCTACGTGCTCCGAGCAGGTGTGCGCTAGACCACTCGGCCACCAATCCCCCCGTGCTTGTGGCAATGGCTGCAGTATAGTGTATACCTCAATTACAGTTGGGAGATGCCAACGATGCTTTACTGAATGACGCAACTAGGGTTTAACTTGACCGTTACTAACTGCAGTTACTAAGAAGGTAGCGAATCTTCTGACAAGTAGTTACTAACTTTCAGTTAGTAAGTACCTAATACTAACTTTTTTTTTCTAAGAGTGTAGGTCAAAGGGTCCCTCGAGATTCTCTCTAGGTCTCCTCGTAGATTACATTGTCTCTCCGAGTGCACAACGGGGAAATTAGACTGGCCGTCAGCTTTTAGACTGTGTGCGCTTCCGCTATAGAATAGTGAAGATGTTGTCGGCGGTGTTCGAAGTTGCCGGAAAAGAATTTGAGACGTCCGGCCCGGAGCTTAGGCGAAAGGCATCTCTTCTTCTTTTTTTATTGTCGTCGTACCGGCTCCCGAGATCCACTGAGCGAGCCAGAGCGAGAGTCTGCACGAGCAACTCGCGCTCGCTGTGCTCGGTTCAGTGGCACGCCCATTGTTTTAATTCAGAGCACGAACGATTTCTTTTTGAGTGAGTCAGGTATTAAGAGCTGCGACTTTACGAATTTCTCTGGTGGAGTACGAGTGGTGATTGCCGACGAATGCGTAGATCAGTGGCTTGTGGTCGGTGAGCACGTGGAAATGCTCGGCCTTCTAAGAAGTACCGGAAGTGGCGGATGGTTGCGTAGATTGCGAATAGCTCACGTCCAAACGTGCTATACCGTGTTTCGGCTGGGTTGAGTTTTTGTGAAAAGAAACCCAGTGGGAGCCACTGATTTTCGCCGTATTGCTGAAGCACTGCTCCTACAGCGACATCGGACGCGTCGACCATGACACGCGTTGGAGCGTTTGGCGTGGGGTGCACAAGGAGTGTGGCCTCGGCCAGGGCATTCTTGACCGTGGTGAAGGCAACCTCTGCATCTGGCGTCCATGGTATTGGCGTCGAAGATTTCTTGGGGCCGCGGAGCAAGTCGGTAAGGGGCTTGATGGTTTGTGCGCAGTGTGGAATGAAGCGCCTGTGAAAGTTGATGAGCCCTAGGAACTCCCGCAGCTTGCGTAGAGATTGCGGTTGCGGGTAGTCACGAATGACTTGCACCTTTGAATGAAGGGGTTCGATGCCCGTGGTTGTGATGCGGTGCCCCAGAAAATCCGAGGATGTCACGCCAAAAACGCACTTCGTCACATTAATGGTGAGACCGTAGTCGCGGAGTCGTTCGAAGAGCAAGCGCAGGTGTGTGCTGTGTTCTTCGTGTGACTTGCTCGCCACCAACAGGTCATTAACGTAAGCAACAACTAAAGGTAACCCAGATAGAACTTCGTGGATGAACCTCTGAAATGTCTGGGCGGAATTTCGCAATCCAAAAAGCATTCGGATGTACTCGAATAGGCCGAAGGGAGTAGTGATGGCCGTCTTCGGGATGTCCTCCGGCTGGATTGGAATGTGATGGTACGCCTTGACTAGATCGATCTTGCTGTAGATGGACGTTCCAGCAAGATGTTCACTAAAGTCATGGATATGGGGTAGTGGGTACCGGTCAGGTTGGGTTTGTGAGTTGAGTGCCCGGTAATCCCCGCAGGGTCTCCAGTCGCCCGGAGCCTTCTTGGGCACCATGTGTAGGGGGGTTGCCCAAGCGCTGTTGGATGGCCGGATGATGCCTAACTCGAGCATATGCTCGAATTCTTGGCGGGCTATCCTGAGGCGTTCGCCAGATAGGCGTCGAGGGCGTGCAAAGGTAGGCGGGCCAGAGGTGATGATGTGGTGTGTCACCCCGTGTGGCGGTGGCTTTGCCATGCTGGAGGTCTTTGTAATTTCCGGGAATGCGCCAAGGATGTCTGCGAACCCTGAAGCTGGGAGGATGTTTCTGATTCCAAGTGACATCTGGTTTGTGGCTACGCCATTTACAACGAGACGAGTCTTGTTGTCAATGAGACATCGGTGGTGCACGCTGACGTCTAGGTCAAAGTGCGACAAGAAGTCTGAACCTAGGAGGGGGTACGTAACGTAGGCGATGGTGAAGATCATCGAAAAATTCTGCGTAGCCCCAAGTCCAAGGTCACAGAGCGCATTCCGTAAGTATGGATGTTTGAGCCATTTGCTGCATCTAGATGGCTGCCGGGTAATGGGTGTCGTTTTTGAGTTGGCGTTGGCGGAAGGATGGACATTTCCGCTCCGGTGTCAACTAGCAAGCGTATTCCAGAGATTTTCTCGGTAATGAAAAAGAGACGGCTTGCTGTTGGGCCAGCGTCACTCGCCGCCTCTAGTGACTGGCTGGGGCGTTTCCCTGCTGCTGGCACTTCAAAGCTCGGTTGCCAAATTTCTGGTGGTGGGTGTCTACGCGTTGTGGTGACTTCTGCGATGGTGGTTGTTAGAGCGTCGACGCGGGCCTCAAGGGCTCGGATGGAACAGCACTGGCGGTCGTTGTCCGTAACGCTTGACAAGGTTGGCGTAGCATATTGATATTATGCAACGCGATCCGCCATCTCCGCGAGGCGATCTAGTGGTAGGTCCGTAGCTGGTGCAAGGGTCATGCGGATCCCTTGAGGCAAGCGTTGATGGAACAGTTCCCGTAGAATTGGGAGGTTCTGATCGGGAGCTTGCTCACCGAGAAGTTGGCGCATGCGGTGAAGCAACTGGGAGGGTCGCCGGTCGCCCAGTTCCTCGGTGGTCAGGAGCTGTTGTATCCGCGGTGCCTCGGATGCTGTCTTCCTGGCGAGGATAATTTTCTTGATGTGGTCGTAGGCGTTCTCCGGAGGAGGAAGCGCCAGGACGTCATCCAGCTCATCGGCCACTTCGGGGGATAGGGCAGAAACCACATGATAGTAACGGGATTCCTGTGTGGTTATGCGGCGCAAGTGGAACTGGGCTTCCACTTGCGCAAACCAGGCCCGAGGATTCTTCGCCCAAAAAACTGGAAGGCGGAGGAGCTGGGTGGCGGAAAAGGTTCAATCGCCGCTAGAAGAGCTGCCTGTTTTCCGGTCCATGTTGGTCGGACGTCCGGGTCACCAATTTGTCGACGGTGTTCGAAGTTGCCGGAAAAGAATTTGAGACGTCCGGCCCGTAGTTTAGGCGAAAGGCATCTCTTCTTCTTTTTTATTGTCGTCGTACCGGCTCCCGAGATCCACTGAGCGAGCCAGAGCGAGAGTCTGCACGAGCAACTCGCGCTCGCTGTGCTCAGTTCAGTGGCGCGCCCATTGTTTTAATTCAGAGCACGAACGATTTCTTTTTGAGTGAGACAGCTTCGACTCTACAATGTAAATACTCGTATTCGCGGAAAGCTCGTGCTGGAGACGGAGCTTCTGACGCATTATCTTGTATCTGACTATGATATTCCTTCGGATGATCAATTAGTATAATGGAAATTCTGAACTCTAAATTGAATATTTGCCGAGGGATAAGCGAGCGCATTTCGAGAGGAGACGGAGTGCTCGCGTCACGTACAGTGCGTGAGCAGTATTTGGTCGCGCGTCTGGAACCATTTAGACGTGAGCGGATAACGATGAAGTAAAAAAGAAATTCTGGAAAGAAAGATGATCAGTCTACTCATGGGTTCGAACTTTCAGTGGAAATCAAGTTTCTTGCTCCTTGACGAGATATCGCTCGTCTCACGCGATTTTTAATTAGGGAACAGGCCCACTCGTCACCCAACTTGCCATAGGAAAACTGGTCATAGGTGAACTGGTCAAAGAGGGCATCTCGTTCTAGGTGATCCAGTAGTAGGGAGAGTGATCGCATTGACCTTTTCGTCAGAAGAAAAGTGGTAAAATGTTTTCAGTTCGTTCGCCACATTTCTTACTTTTTTTTTTTTATCTGGTTTGCTAAACATTCTACTATCCCAGAAGGGAGTATCGTCTTTCGCTGTGACCCCTCTGTTCCATTGTAAGCACTCTTCAGAGTTCATTTTAGAGGGCAGACGTTTGTAAGGGGAATGCTAAGGTTTAAAAGAAGAAATATTTTTGTTGAACTGATTAAAGGGGCGGTGCAACGATATTCAATTGGAATGTTTTTTTCACTTCACACGAGCTTACTGGCACTAGTGGGACTCAAGGATACTTGCACGCAACGCCACTGACCAAAAAACTCCTTTGTTGCGCTGCAATTTCGAGGACAAAACCGAGCGTTTTCATTCAATCTCTCCTTCGCAAAACCTGATGACGTCGCTGGGCGGTAGCAGTACCGCCCAGAGAGTTCAAACGTTTCGAATGTTTCGATGACATATATGAGCCATTTTGAAATATATGATAGGAATGCATTGTCCGAGTGTTCTAGTGCATCGCAATTGGGGAACGTCTATGAAAGCCGCGCTTCAGATCCCAAGAATTTCTAGTTCAGTCCTCATCCCTGCCCGTTTCGATCTATAGATGAGCTATAGCTACATATTGTAAACTCATGACCGCCCTCCAGCGCCCCTGAATATGCGCAGAGTCAATATATAAATTTTTCAAAGGAGCTTTGGAAGCTGTTGGTGCGAGGCATCAGCAGTTTGCACAACCGTAATTTCCCGCAAATAAACAAAAAATATTGATATCTTCTTTTAAATAAAAAAAAATCTACATCTAACGCGCCTATAAATGCACGGGGGTGGTTGGGGGTGTGACCCGACAATTCATGAGTAAATGCAGAACAACTGTGTGAATTTGACAATTTTTTATTTTTGTTCTTCTATCTTTGTAACAGACAACTACTCAGTGACGATATTTGAATGCGGCTCATAGATTGGACCCGAGCATGGCGTGGACACTCAATTTGGGCTCGTGATAATCGATAGCTCGAGAAGCATTCGGGTAGTGTCCTGTGTCCAATCGCTGCAATGACGACAACAGCCGAACAATAACAATGTCTGGGACTCAGCGCGTGTCCTGTGCCTTGCCAACCCCAGCGCGTGGCTATGATCAACATTGGCGGCATATAATCGGCTCCAGATCACGTGGCCGCTTGTTCTGGCTGCGAGTTGAGGGGGTGAACGCTGCTCGTTTTTCTTAATTTTTTTTCTGCGACTTCGATTGCGTGTGGTGAAAAACGAACGGGTATTTCACAGGTCATTAACGTCAGGGATCCGTTCTAAGCGGTATTTGCGCAAAATACAAAAATCGTTGCATGGCCCCTTTAAGGTCAGCGTGTTGAAATGTAGAAGAATAAAAACACGAAGGGGACGAGGACGAGACAGCAGCATTTAATTTAGCAGCGACTTCTGATTACGTCAACAAAACTTCGCGCTGTGCCCGAGATCACCTTGATAAGGAGGTTGGAGAGGTAGAAGGATTACGAGACGGAATATCCAACGATCCTGAATGTCCAATGAGACGGAAGATCCAATAATGGATATTCAGGCACGTTGGACATTCAGGCGCGTTGGACATTCCGTCTCGGTTGGACCTTCCGTCTCGTTGGACATTCAGGCTCGTTGGACATTCAGTCTCGGTTGGATCTTTCGTCTCGATGGACATTCCGGCTCGTTGTACATTCCGTCTCGATTGGATCTTTCGTCTCGTTGGACATTCAGGCACGTTGGAGACTCCGTCTCGCCTGTCACGTGCTAGAATAATTTGTGTTGTTAAATATACAGACTTGTGGGTATAGTTAATCCGCGTTCCTGCAGGCATTGCCGCATTTTCGTCATACTAAAATGTCGTGCCATGAAGTCGACGTTGACGGACCGACGGAGAAACATAGAGCAGCCTACAAATATTCTAATGTCATCTACAGGAAGGCATGATGGTTAGTTAGCTGAGTGCCGATGCGCAGCTATCTACCAATCCGTTAAAGGTGTCGATTGTACGACGCCAAACGCTCCTTTGATATTGACAGTTCAAACGTTTCGAATGTTTCGATGACATATATGAGCCATTTTGAAATATATGATAGGAATGCATTGTCCGAGTGTTCTAGTGCATCGCAATTGGGGAACGTCTACGAAAGCCGCGCTTCAGATCCCAAGAATTTCTAGTTCAGTCCTCATCCCTGCCCGTTTCGATCTATAGATGAGCTATAGCTACATATTGTAAACTCATGACCGCCCTCCAGCGCCCCTGAATATGCGCAGAGTCAATATATAAATTTTTCAAAGGAGCTTTGGAAGCTGTTGGTGCGAGGCATCAGCAGTTTGCACAACCGTAATTTCCCGCAAATAAACAAAAAGTATTGATATCTTCTTTTAAATAAAAAAAAATCTACATCTAACGCGCCTATAAATGCACGGGGGTGGTTGGGGGTGTGACCCGACAATTCATGAGTAAATGCAGAACAACTGTGTGAATTTGACAAATTTTTATTTTTGTTCTTCTATCTTTGTAACAGACAACTACTCATTGTATACTGCAGTTGTCAGTAGTTTACATACGCATGCATTCTCTGCCAGTAGGTTTGTATGTCCCAGACTAGAGCTATAATAATATCACGCTGTATGCAATTTTTTTTTTTTTTTTTTTGCATGTAACATGCATAGTGGTTTTCAGAAGCCCATTTATTTTAACTTGCTCCTGGAAGCACTCCGAAGCTCGCGATCCTGTCGAGATAGTTGATGACGTCTTGGTACGTGGGAGCTTGACTTTTGATAAAGGACGCGAACGCAACCATCTCGGCGTGCAGCATAAGGTTCGCACCCGGCTGTACGAATAGCCTGCATCCTGTGTGAATATAACAATAGATCGTTCCACGTCGCTTTCTATTCTTTTAGGGGAAGCGTATTGCACCGCGAATCCGGCTAGTTCGTCGAAATTCCATTGGTCTCTGGACAACTGGAAGAAGGACAATTCGTCGAATATGGAAATTCGCCATAGGCCGATTCGCAGAATTGAAAATGGGGCGAAAGTGCCCGCTCGTCGAACTGTCGAAAAGAGTTGATTAGGGTAGGGTGTGTAGATAGCCGGGGACAGTGGGGGTCAACAATGAGACCCTCTGTCCAAGAAAGAGAGGATGACAAATGAAGCTCTCAGTGCCCGGGTCGTTGAAAATTATAAAAGTCGTGTTCTACGTGAATATGTTCACTCGCGACTCAAGCATATAAATAAATCGCAGTCGCACTGTCGCAGCGGCTCTGCGATAGAGTTACTACCAGTTCAAATCCGATCGCAGCCTCAGTATGCTACCTGGGCGCGTATCGGTACGATTGCTGCATGCCACGTGACCAGAAAAGGCAGAGCGGAAACGACGGAAGCCAATCCAAAAAAAAAACAAAAAAACATTGTATTAACTATTAAGGTTGCCTACTTGTTGTTTAACACATAGTTCACTGCGACAGCAATCGCTTTGGTTGCCTAAGCATGCGAAACTAATCGTCGCGATAAGCATCAATGTGCCGAATCCTCCAGACAATCACCGGACATAAGCTCACCACTTTAGGACTTCACCTGCACAAAGGCTTAATAGAAGGAACGTTGTATTTTATCACAGATTTTTATATGAGGACCAAATATTTGTTTCTGGGGACCGAGAAGTCCAATCAGAAATGTCTAAAACTTTCACCTTCGTTTATAAAAAAAACAAAAAAAAACAATAACCCTACAATTTAGTGTAATTACACATATATACTACACCGACTTGACCTAGCAATATTACTAAGGGCCGGTTGCACCAACGCCGCTTAGCGCAAACCGGAGCTTAGCCGGGAACCTAAGCTAAGTTTCGGTTTCGTTCGGTTGCACCAAAATCGCTTATCGCTAAACCTAGCACTAAACTACGCTTATCGTAAGCGCTCAACATTGGGCGCTTTGCTTTTGGTTGTTTCTTAATCCTGTATTTAAAACATGGCGGCTGGTTTGTGGCGGTCGACGCGGTGGACGAAATTGGTTGTACAAAGTGTTTTAGGCTACAACAGCGTGAGAGTCTCGACAGAATGACCTTCGATTGTGACGGATGCAAAATATTGTCGCGTGAAGTGTTTATCGACCCCTGTTTTCAAGCTGGATCTCCACTCTCAGTGCGTGTTAGCCCTAACCGAGATACGTACGGAGCTGTGGGGCTCACGTCTGTCTTCACGTTGGTTATTCTGTCAACGAGCTTATTCGTATGTATACCTTACTGATTTTCGCGTAACTGTAACGTATTGTTATTTACCAGCTTGTTTATTTCTACTTGCAACGCATATCCTTCAATCCGATGAGCGCGTTGAATAGTGGCAGTACATGATCTCGGCGATCAGCTGATTGTCGACCCTTCTGCCGTTTGCATCAGATTGAGGCGCTTTTAGGTTATAAAACAGCGAAAAGTCAATTTCTTTTGTTTTCTGAGTTTCGAGACAATCTTCAGTGAATTTTTCTTGTCTCACGAGTAGAATCTGGGCTTCAGAAAACTGTATCGTTCCATAACCGTAACTTTTCTGGTGATCGCGCTTTTTAGGAATATTTTGCTTTATATATTTCATTCGTGGCGACGACAACTTCTATTCGTGGCGACGACAACTCGACGACTTCTATTCGATGATTTCCGGGCATTTTCGCAGCTGCCGTGGCGAGTTCGTCACTGTTTTGAACTTCATCGGTCTCAGGCATGACTTGATTTTAGTAGTCATCTTACCTGCCTACTTATTCTCGATGATGTTTTGTCTTCAGCGATGTAGCGAGTCCTTCTCGCGTTCGGTGAGATTTGGGGCCCCCGATGGCTCCTTTATCTCAAAATGTGAGCGCGAAAACTACTGTCACTGTTAAAATATTCTGTTATCAACCGATAATAAACACACAATCACATATGTAAAGAGCATTTGTGTTTATTTAAAGCGTTGACTCCTGTTTTTGAAAGTTAAGCGAAAAAAATGATTGAATTTGGAGACCTTTAATTCGTTACTCACCGAAAAAATACAGCGAAAAGCAGACGGCAACGACGGCTACTACAGCAGGTTTTTTGTTTACATCACGAGATTCCTCTCCGCCAATCGTATTCGTCCCTCTGAGCGTTCCCTAGTTCGCTCTCTTTGTCCCTACATTCCCTAGGCAAATCCAGCGTTTAGCTAGGGGCGCGTCTGTAAAGCCGGGTTAACGTTGGTGCAACCGGAATTTAAACCCGTGCTTACCCGAGCTCGGTTTAGGGCGCTAAGCCGACTTAGGAAAGATCCGCTTTGGGTTAAGGTAAGGCCCGCTTCAGACGGAGCAATTTCACCCAGCAACTTGACGTCGCAACACCAGCAACACGGGCCGTCCGCGTTCACACGCAGCCATAGAGTTACTATAATGTACGCTAGAGGTTCAACTGGCGCTAGTGTCTATGCGACTTCCGGGAGGCAAATTGAAGCAGACAGCAACCAGTCTACTTTTGCGGTGCTCCTGTGCATTCCTATGGGAAAACGCGCGTGAATTCTGTCTCTTCGCCGGAAAATAACGCGAATAAATTTTGTTATTTCAGTTGTACCGGATAGTATGTACCTTTATTGATATTGTGAATGTGTAATTGCTTTAGTTACAGCATTTTTCTTTACTACTCAACGATGTTAAACTTCGCTATATTTCAGGCCCAAACTTCTGTTCCATGGCAGGTATGTAAAAACGAGCGACGATTCTAAGCAAACTAACGATCGAAAGGAACGTAGAGTGTGTTCAAGGTTCGCTAGAATCCGGTGGCGCTTATATATTGCTAATATGCCCGTTCTGCTGTCACTATATGAAAATGACTCCGTCGTGCATCTTTACGATCTGTTAAAAAAATAAAGTATGTGGGCTACAAACGGTGTGTCTTTTCAATATTTCCTCTGTCGGGCAGTTTTAATCAGGCACCTGTTCTCTGCTTCTCTCTATTTGCAAAGATTTGGAGTGTGCGGGTGATGATTTGAACCCAAAACAAGCATCTTCGCACATATTCACGAGCAGAAAGAATAAAGCAGTACTTATTTATTGCAAATCTGACTATATTACGTGGCTTTCAATTTATTTTGATCGCCTGCATGCACAAGGAGTTACCAGTGTTACTGCGTAGTTCTTGCCGTCTCTCTTGGTTTTACACATGTAATTCGTTCGGTTGGCACGTATCCCCCATGCTGGAAAGCGCCGACGCCGTGTTCGCGCTAACAGTGTCCGACAGTGCACATAAATACACGTACGAAGCGGTTTTAGCACCGTTTTTCATGCCACAAATTTCAAATAAAAACGCTGTAACTGACCAATTATTGCATCTGCGTGACTGAGAAATGTTCCAAGCTACCTAGTACGTTCGAATTAATCGTGATATTTGCTCTTACAATCGAGCTCGCAGAGTCAATTTCGGACTGGTTGCTGTCTGCTTCAATTTGCAGCAGCACACTAGCGCCAGTTGAACCTCTAGCGTACATTATAATAACTCTATGCACGCAGCAACCGAATTGCTACGACTTGCTATCATCATCATTTACTTTGATTTTTTGGGGCAATATTTAGACACCCAGCTACGCGCTAAAAACGTGTTTTTATATCTTTGAATGGCGTTGATAATACTAACTCATCTTTCTGAAAAGGTTTATTTCCAAAAACGATCAATCTCAAACCAGAACCAAGTCGTTAGCTATCATCATCACCACCACGGGGGTGTCATTTGAAAATATCGCGTCCCTGATTGGCTGCTGCCGCTTCAAACGGCTCCGAGTTGTTCGAGTTGCTCGTCCGTTTCGAGCCGGACTCCATCTCAGCAATTCGTGTCGATCTAGGGAAAGCTAGGGAACAACCCGCCAGCAACCTCAAAATTGCTGGAAAAGTTGCCCCGTCTGAAGCGGGCCTAAGCGACGTTGGTGCAACCGGCCCTAAGACATTAATCACGCGTTTTTCTCCCATGCCGCGGGGACATCATCTTTGCGCGACTAGGGACACCAATAAGGAAAATACAGCAACTCGTACAATACGGAAAGAAGACTGTGGCTGGGGATAAGCACAATTAACGAATCTAAGAACTCTCGTGGACCCCACATTTGCTTCCGCGCCAGAATTGCGACCTTCTAAAAGGCAAACGCGTGACCGATTGTCAATGGTAAACGAGTTCGGTCTTTGATCTTGTAGCATGTGACCTTTTCCGCGTCATTTTTTTTTAATTATAGAAATTATCTTTATATTTAGATATATAAAACGAACAATAAATGTATTTTTGTTTTATTTTGATTAAGTCTACAAAATATACAAGCATAATTTTAATTTTATTCGGGAGACTTCACAGAGGCAACGTCAGCGGGACAAGCTCAGCGGCACACCAAAATAGCCGTGCATCAAAAAGCCTGGTACTGAAAAGCCCGGCACCGAAACGACCACGTCCCGAAACGACCGCGTACCGTTATCTCCGCACCGAAACGTCCGGCTCTCCATTCCATCGAACGCAGTTTTCACCGCCCTAACTATCAGTAATCCTACTTTTCGAAAAATGAAATATCTTCTAAATTCTATGCAAGGTTCATTCCATATCCGCTGGATATTGAGACTCGTTAGACATTCAGGCCCGTCGGACATTCCGTCTCGGTTGGATCTTTCGTCTCGTTGGACATTCAGGCACGTTGTACATTCCGTCTCGATTGGACCTTTCGTCTCGTTGGACATTCAGACTCGATGGACATTCCGTCTCAATAGACCGATCTCACCAGGAGTTGCGCGACGCCACCGCTGCCGCGGTGCATGCTGGTACCTGTAGTTCTCCCCAGTTTTCCGGCCGCGCGTCAATGCGCATTGTACGCCCGCCCTGCGTTTGGAAATTTTCGGGTTAGCACGAGACGTTTAGCCGGGTGTTTACTCATGGTTTTCAATGGGTAGCTTCACCTATTGTATGCCACGGTGCTACAACAGCACCAGGCAAGAAGGCCTCGGATATTACGTCTTCCCGAAAGAAAGCATCGCGGCAAAGAAAGGTAAACAGAGCCGGACAGAGCGGCAGGAAAAATAGCGTGGCGTTTTTCCAATTGTTTCGCGATTTGCTTCATAATTTATATCCACCTATTGCACGTCTGCTAAAAGGTGTAAGATTACAGGGCACGAGACACACAGCGTGCCGAAGTGTTCCGTACGTTGGAATCTCTCTGAGCATTCGCTCCGTAGCGGTCTATCCGTTGGTCTATCTCCACAAAGTTTGGTGAGGCTGTTTTTAATACACTTCTTGCTCAATGAATTTTGGTGGTTATAACTGTTAATGTGACGACATGTTTTAAGCACAACTGTGCTTCAAAAGATCAGGACAATCACTCAAAAAGAGCAGCGATTCTTGATATGCATAACTTGAAATAAAACAACTTTTTTCGGAAGCGGTTGTCATTTTGTTTTTCCATACAAAACGTAAAAAAAAACACCACATAATGCAATTTAGAAGTGCAACACTTACCGCCAGAAATGAAATGTTACAAACGAGCCTAACCTATTTTGTGGTGATCTATTAGGCTGGCGCTACAGATCCGGAAAAAAACTTCCAACGTCGGGCGACTCTTGGCGTTCGGAGCTTGCGCCAACAAAACGAAACTGAATAGAAACTGTACACGAAAAATCATCTCCACCCCAAGTTTTCAGGTATCTTGCATGATTGCTTCTTTTTGAGAGATGACAATTGTTACGGCGCATCAGGCATGGCCTTTCTGTTGATCATTTCTTCTCTGTGTGCAGGCTTCTCCCCGCAGTTGTATCCTGTTGCACAGGCTGTCAACCAGAATGAATCAACTTTTAGAAAACTATCGCTCACCGAGAAAGTCTATTAGCCCCTCTTACTTCATTGTTGATTAAACGTTATGCACAAGACTGAACACTACCAAGCTCAGTTTTTCACCAACACATTTGACGCTGTTCCATGGTGCTACACAAAGCCGATGGTCCCTTGAATTTTCTTGTTCTTTGCCATTCAACTAGATGTTCAGTTTCCAAGTTAATTGAGACATCCGAGCAGCCGGAAAGCTTGAGTAGTGGCGTCATTGTTTTTTTCCTGCGGCCGCAGTGAAACCACTGCGTGAACGGCAGTGCGCGCACGCGTTCACGAAGACGAAGAAGCAGACGACGTCGAAGCAGACGACAAAGCGATTCTAAAGCGATAAGACGACTGGAACGGCTTTTCTGCGCTTGCTGACAAATTAAGAAATCACAACCAACACAATTTTATGAAGTACAGACATGCAGGAGGATCCAAGCTGATACCGGGGCGTTCCAAAGGATAATCACGGTGTGCGCGCAGCCCTATGTAGCCGGGAGCCGGAAAGCGATGACTACAAGTATAGCATGGCGGCGGCACCACTTCCGGAATGCGCGCGCCTGCGCAGTTCGCTTGGTGACATCGGTCTATTGGATCTTTCGTCTCGTTGTACATTCCGTCTCGCCAGTCACGTGACCGATTGGACATTCAGGCTCGTTGGACATTCAGTCTCGTTGGACATTCAGGCCATGAGCGTGTGGATGACCGGGTCGTTTTCGCTCCCAATACGCAAATTTGCGAACTCTCCTTGAAATCGCCAAATCCGAAAGAAGGTCACCGAAGGTTCCATTTATCTTTGTACCGACGAAATCAGGTGCGCACCCAAAGCACTCTTTTGCGTGGACCTTCGTGTTTTTATTCTTTAAATTTTAAGAACGCATTTTTTTTCTCTCTTGTTTACGGGATAAAATCTGGCAACCCGAGATGCGCACTTGGTAGAACGCTGGCTTGAAGTATATATACATATAGGAACAAATGTGTTAACTGCCATAGAACACCGGCACCCAGCGAAACCCAGAGCGGAGCAACTATGCTACTGTACAAAGTTATTCTTGATGTTTTTATAGCTGTCGTAATGTTCAAAATTCCTGCAGTTTTGTGCGCATTATATGCACCACGTTTCCAGAAGGGTGCAGTAAAATTGGTATACTCGTCAGCCATGCAGACCCTATTTGCTCGAACAGAGAGCCCTAAGTCCAATACCACCTATTCGTTTTTCTACTTGTTATAATTTGTAACAAGTAGAAAAAAGAGTATGACCTATTATAAATTTCGCCATTGAAGCCTTGGAGGCGCTTTCTGCGACAAACAAATTTTACCGAAATTGACAAAAGTCCAGTTCCCCGCCGTTTCAAGTTGCCCGCCGTTACGAGTTCCCCGTGCACGAGATGGCCTATGACGAGATGTCCGCTGTGACCAGTTCCCCTATGGCGAGTTGGCTGCAGACTTGTACGTAAAGCGTTACAAGTAATGGAATACTTGTAATCGATTACATTTTACTGTAATTTTATAACGCTTCAGTTACTTCCATTAAGAAGTAACGATCCTTGTAATTGAATTACTTTTTTGCTGTAATCAATTACACAATTACCCATTACAATTTTTCTCAATATTTTTTTTTTTGTTTGTGGTGGTGGTTGGGGGGGGCGGGGTGAGTTGGAGTAGCTCACCTCTGGGCAACGGTCAATTTTTGTTTTTCGAAACCACTAAGCACGGGACCTTGAGGGTTAGTAGGCCACTTCACTATGCTTCGTTTCCTGGTGGGTACATTTGTTTTGGTACACCGGAGACTACGTCTGGGTATGAAAAATGACTTTATCCAGCCTCTTCTGAGTAATGTATCGAAACAGCGCTCTTTTATTTATTTTTTTTTTTTCACAAGAGGATTGGGTGTGTTGGTGTCACTCACTCAGCTCTAAGCAAAAACGGTCAAGGCTTTCTTTTTTTTTTCGGAACAACTGAGCGCGAGACCCCAAGGATTATGCTACGGTAATAAAAAAGTTGAATGAAAAGTAACGTGGGAAGTAATCGATTACTTTAGAGTAATTTTTCGATCACTTTTTGAGGCTGTAATTGTAACTGTGATCGGTTACTTTTTACAGTGAAGTAACTGTAATTCTAATCGGTTACTTTTTTCAGTAACGTGTACAAGTCTGGTTGGCCGTGACGAGTTGGCTTGTGACGAGTTCTCCTAGACCCATATAGCTATAATTAGGGCCAACATTTTGTGGCAATGAAGCCAAAGCTGTATAGGCGCCCGTGCGCTCGCCAGTGTTGGACAAAATGCTCGATAAAAGTATTTAAGTCAGTAAATACCCGCTCTACAAAGTATTTAAATACTACTCAAGTTAATTTCACTGTAAAGTATCTTGAGTAGAGTACGAGTACTTAGAAATGTAATTCAATTACTTTTCAAGATGCTTCCGCATTGCGTGATTTGTATCGACGTCAGGACAAACACAACTTATATAGTTGCGTAAATCTGGTTTACCGAAGTGAAAATTTAGCACGCAACAGCAGAAAACGGCAAAAAAAAAAAACACAGCGTAGGGCTATGTTATGCAGTCAACGGTCAAACTATAAGGAGCAGGATATCATTGATAGATGTTACAAAACAATTCTGGGACAAAAAAAAAGAAAAA
The DNA here is from genome assembly GCA_013358835.2 of Ixodes persulcatus. NCBI lineage: Eukaryota > Metazoa > Arthropoda > Arachnida > Ixodida > Ixodidae > Ixodes > Ixodes persulcatus. Next base: position 422,189 of record JABSTQ010009369.1, on the reverse strand, counting down.
AAGGTTGCTTTAGCTATGGTGACATCGTGATGTCCTGCGGCGCACCTTAGACGCATCGCTTACCTACAATCCATATTTCCTGCATGACAAACACAATTATACAGTTCAATTTAAAGGATGTAATAGGAAGCCGTGGCTCATGTAATAGCCGTGGCACTGGTCGCACCTTATTCAAGTAGGTTGCGTTCAGAAAGGCACTCAACGTTGGGGGACGCTTTGTTGGCATTTTGAGAGGTCATCCTGCTCGTATAGTTCGTTTCCTGTCATGTTCTCGGCTTATCAATGTACGCTTTCACTTACAAACAGTGTTCGCGAGTGCAAAAATGCCACCCTGACGACAAAAAAAAAGAAAGAAAACCTCGACATTTTGCCGTAGCAAGGTCAAATATACAGCAAGCAAAAAAAAAGTGTATTCTTTTTGTGTCCACTTCCCATTTTCTTCTATTTTTATTTTTACACTGAAGTCTGCATTATTTTTGTAAGTCGTTTCCCGTTGCGTTGCGCCTCAGTGTGGCAATCTTTACTTTTGTAACACCACCCCTTTTGTTTGAGGATTTTTGGGGGGACACTCTAGGAAACAAAAAGCGCCTTTGGGAAGGCGAGGGGAAAACCTTCATTGTACGAACTTTGGGGTGAATTATGAGTCATAATCAGCACAAAAGCGATGTTTTCACGAGCTCAATCTAAGTCACCATAGCTTATCGGAGCTAGCAACAGTATTTGGTTGCTGTAAAGAATGTTTACGTTTGCGCGTACCATGCCCCACGCCACTTCATACGAAAAACTCGGAAATGGCGAATGTCCAAAAATGCATTCGAGATGAGTACAAGCTACTCAGAAATGTAATTAAATACAGTATCAATACTTTCGATCAAAAGTTATTGCAAGATACCAAGATACTTCAAAAGTATTTGAAATACCAGTATCTTGAGTAGAGTATTTGAGGATAGGCACAAGTCTGGCGCTCGCACACCTCGAGCGTCAATGAAAAAGTGCTCACGCGCACTTTTCACTTTCTAAAATATGCCAACAGAAAGCTAGGTCCACTCATGCGAATCGACCGCACGGGTGTAGCACGAATCCCCCTGGCGCAGATCCACTTCACAAAAGCCCGCTCGTCAGCTGAACACTCGTCACAAGATGAACGTGTTTTGACAGGAACGCGGTCGGCCTTGCTTTCTTACAAAAGAAGTGACCTCCACACTATCATGCATTTCTGTAAAAAAAAAAAAAAAAAAAAAAGAAGGAAAGATGAGATTTTGGATTCTTTACGACGGCGGCACCCAGGTTCTTTTGTTTTCAGGATTTGTGATAGGGTTAGGATGTAATGCTTTATACAAAAGACCTGACCCTTTTTAGGTCAGTGCTTTTAGTTGAGAACAAAAAAAAAATCGAATTCCGGATTCTTCACAATACTGCAAGACCTATTGTCTTTTGTTAAACAGACGAACTTCGAAACCGGATTTGTGATACGGTTAGGATGGTGTATTGGCCGTGCACGCAGCCTCTATATAAAGTCAAAGATCTGTTGAAATTTCTTGTCTTTGGAGGTAGAGCCATGGAAGTCACAAAAACTCAGCGTGGGGCGCCGATGCTACTGTACCAAGGATATTCGTATACTGTAAGCAGAAAATGCATTTCCAGCCTTTATTGGGTATGTAGAGATAGAAAGCTATGTAAAGCGAAACTAACAACTGACGAGTCCATAAGCGTTGTGATGGCCGAGAGTGGGTCACATACTCATGCCGGGGATCCCATTGAAGCTAACATTCTCAAGACGCGCCAGGGCATGAAGAGAAAAGCCGGTAAGATGTTTTATTGTTTTCTTTTAGGTTGGATAGCGAGATTGTGCAGTTTTCACGCGTTTCTTATAATTGGGTTTGAGCTAATAATATATTTTTATTTAAGAAAATGGAAGCGATCCCCCGCACCGAATCCTGCTTGATGCTGCCGCCTCAATAAGTGAGCACACAGCCTCCCAGATGCCTTCACCCAGCACAGTGAAGCGCACTATTCGCAAGCAGAGGCAAAAACGCCAAAACCCGTATGTGCTCCCGAAGCTGCGTGAAGAAATCGTCATACCAGAGGAATACAAGGTAAGTCACGAAATATTTATATCACCATGTTTTATTGAACTTTACATCGTTTCATCACACGTCCGCGTGAAGGCGAAGCTACAAGAGCAAGTGTAGCACTTTTGTAGGGCCTGTTAAGTACGCGCGCTCGTGTATAGTTAAAGTGTCGCTTCAACACGCTTGTATACTTGTAGCATCGGCTTCGCTAGCACTAAGATTTAGTCAATGCTTTCTTTACTGCCGGGTGTGTAAGAGAGTGGACAATGCACATGGCTCTCACGCAGATAAGAATATACGTGGCACCTGTTTTATTATTTTGCTCTAGACTGCTCTATATACTCAGGGTAAACTTCCTGTAGCAATGCAGCCAAAGGTAGTGCGTGTTATGGAAATAGTCAAAGATAGGAACACGCGCTCTCATGCACGTTGACCGCTGATTGAACCTGTGCATGCGCTCAAAGTGCGTGCGCATCTTCATTCGGCGCTCAAAGTGCACAAGCACGCGCTTTCCTACCTTTGATTGCATTTTTCGTAACACGCTACAGTCCTGCGTGCAATTCGCATAACCCAGCATGCGCGTGTGCGTTGCTTGAGATCGCGAGAAAAGCATGCGCCATACGCACGAACTCGCAAGATGGCGCCTGCAAAAATCTCTTCTTCGGAAATGTTCATAAGGTTCCAAAGGTTTCGAGAAAGACATATATGCCGCTACAAAAGTGGCTGTGCGGCGCCAGTCTTGTTCGACCCTAGTAAGCCTACTTCGACAACTACAACTCTAGTTCTGTTTTTTTTTCTGCACTAGTTCGGCCCACATTAAATGTTTAGTTTGTCAATTATTCTCGGCGTCATGATTTGTCATTTTTGACAATATGTTTTACAGGTGTCCGGAGTCCAAGACGAACCCTTCCTTGCTCACGACAGCGGTGTTGGCGACCAAGAGCGCATTCTCGTTTTTGGCACACCGAAAAACTTTGAGCGGCTTTCCACTGCCAAGGCTTGGTTCATGGACGGAACATTCAAGGTGACGCCGTCGCTGTTTTATCAGGTGTATACAGTGCACGGACTGTACCGTGGGGCAGTGATCCCTCTTGCGTACGCGTTGCTACCGAACAAGCAAGAAGTAACCTACCAACGGTAAGTTCCCTATACAAAATAGGGAACTTACCGTTGGTAAGTTCCCTATTTTGCGAAAGTCGAGTGTATCACCAGTTTCTTTCATGCTTTTTTCAGACTCTTCTCCGTGCTGTCCAGCCTCCTTTCTAGCGTGGCAGTCGAGGCAATTTACTGTGACTTCGAGGCGGCGGTGATCACAACCTGTTCCAGGCTATTTCCCCAGGCGAAGATTCAAGGATGTTTTTTTCATCTCTGCCAGTCCGTTTACCGGAGGTTGTGCAAGTTGGGCTTCCAGGCACGCTACGGCAATGACGAAGAGTTTGCGGTTCAGGTGATTCGGTTTCGTTTATTCCATTTTAAAGTGAGAGTCTTTACAGAAGCATAACATGTACGCGTTCTCCTTATTTTTCACCCCGACAAGCAATAACGGCTTGTTTGTTAAGCTAATACTTTAATTCAGTCTTGAAAAAATAGTTATATCCGTATTTAAAAATCGGCACCAAGTATTCTAAATAGTGCGTACACATTACTCAAACGTGGAGTTGGAAGAGTTGCGAAGCCATCGTTGTATATGACTTCACTACCAAAATGACACATTATAGCCCCCAAAGCAAAGCTATATTACAAAGGTCCTGCAGTCAAAGGAGAATGCTCATTCGATAGCTCACAAATTTATCCCTGAATATATTTCCAGATTACTGCTTTCCATTATAACATTAAAACATCAAGCTGAGAGGCAGCTCCTTGTTAAAGTAAAATCCAACAGCTTAACTCTCTTCAAGTACGATAATTTGTTTTTGTCTTCTCTTCTAGATGCGAATGCAGCCCGCATTAGCGTTCCTCCCTCCCGCCGAAGTCCCGGATGCGTTCGACGGGCTTCTAGAAGTTTTCCCCACTGAGGCCACAGATTTAGCTATGTACTTCGAGGATACTTACATCGGTCGCAGAAGACGTAACGGTGTCCAGGCTGCCATGTTTTCTACAAGCCTTTGGTCGGTGCATGATGCCGTGTTGCAGAATTTGCCCCGTACGAACAACTCCGTTGAAGCCTGGCATCGGGGCTTCCAGGTCAGTGGTTTAGTCAGCAAAGCAATATCTTCCTTATTCATCGCAGCCGGCATGATTTCCAAGTGTTTAAATTAACCTGTCGTTGTCCTCTTTGTTGTTTCAGTCCAATGTCGACTGTTGCCTGCCGAACCTATGGGCTTTCTTCAAGTGTCTGAAGGACGAGCAAGCACTCCAAGAGTTGAATATGGCACAGTTAGATGTAGGGCAACAGCCACCACGTCTTGCACGGAAGTACCGAGAAGTGAACGAGCGCATCTCGAGAATTCTTGAAGATCACACAAGCAGCTCTGCAGTCGACACGCTGCGAAATATTGCAAGGAACATCCGCTTCTCGGTCTGAAGCGTTTTATTTGGGTTGTCTGCAAAATGTGAATAAAGACTACACTTTGTTCTTTGAAATGTGCATTCAAATGCCTCCTATCCAGCCCTAGGAATACAATCTAGCGTTGCAAGTTTACCGCATACGTATCTTTGCAACTGTACCATATGAAAAGCTTGTATAACTACAACTGTGATTATATTTAATGTAAAAGTTATCATCCCCACCCCTGCCCGTTTCGATCTGGATGAGCATCGCACCGACGTGCGGTCGTGTATCACTACTGCGTGGTGCACGTTAAAAACCCCAGGCTAGCAGTTGTACTGCACTGGCTAAATTGCTCATCTACAGCGAGTGACTCGTCGCAACTTTAAATGGCTGACCAACTACACGCTGTATAAATATCTCCCAAACCACAAATTTTTTTTTAAGTTATCATATAATATTATGACAATGACAAAAATATGATTGTCGCGCGAAAGTTCATCCAACCAGTTATTTTTCAAAGTTACACGCTGTGCCTGTGGTGTAGGAATAAACAGAAGTAAATTCGTAGTTCTACAGTAAAACTCCACCCCGTGACACGAGTGTTCCTTGTGACGATTATTCCGACGTGACGAGAATTCCTCGTACGAGATGCCCTGTGACGAGTTGGCCTCTTTGACGAGTTTACCTATGACCAGTTGGCCTGTGACGACCGGGCTTGTGACGAGTTCTCCTAGACCCTTCGAGAACCTTGTTGTGTGATCGAGTTACGAATGTTCTACTCGCGGAACGTTCTACACCGAATGTTTCAGAAACCCACGCGGGTGCAGAAGGTGCTCCGCGTGGCGGTAGCGAAAGCTTGCACTGGGAACCTCTTTGGTTCGATCCCCACCGCCCCCGCCCGTTTCGATCTGGGTAAGTTTCGTACAGACACGCGTTCGTGTAATCACAACTGCGTGATGCACGTTAAAACCCCCAGGTTAGCGGTTGTACTGCACTGGCTAAATTTCTCATCTACAGCTAAGCGACCGGTCACCCGTTGAGGCGTATACCAACATCAAAGCTGTATAAACATACCAAAAGCAAGCCAATTCATTTTTTTTTTATTCTTTTTTTTTGGTCAGGAGTCAATTTTGTTTTAGCGCTCGATCCTGCTGTTTTGCCGACATCGACGCCTACGACGCTAGCCTTTCTCTCTCTTGTTTTAGGCACAAGTTCGCCCCCATTAGGCGTTTAGTTTTTTCAGGTATTCTCCGCCTCATCATTTGTCATTCCTGACAATATTCTGCTCCTTATAGTTGGACTGCATAAAATAGCCCTACGATCTCTTTTTGTGTTGTTGCGTGCTGATAAACCATTCTGGTAACCCAGATTTGCGGAGCTGTATAATTGTCGTTGTCACTGACGTCGATACAAATTAGGCAATGCGAAAGTACCTTCAAAAGTAATTCAGTTTCATTTCTAAGTATTTGTACTCTACTCAAGATACTTTACAGTGAAAGTAACTTGAGTAGTATTTTAAATACTTTATGAAGCAGGTATTTAGTAACTTAACTGAAATACTTTTATCGAGTATTTTGTCCAACACTGCATTTGCCCCGCGTTTCAAAAACCCCGCACTCAATGATCCCGTTCTATTTGCCCCACGTGCCGAGATCCCCGCATTCAATGACCCCGTTCTATTTGTCCCCGTGGTGGTGGTTATTGCGTACGATTCCAATATTCTCTGGGGTTTTTATCTGTGCACCCCCCCCCCCCCCCCCCCCCCCGATGATGGCGGTTTGATGTTCCCATTGTGTTTTTGGCACCTCGAAAGTTGGCGCAACTCTGCCCTAGAACTGCGGAAAAGGCTGGGGGAAAGAGCCAAAGTGCCGTAAAGCGCAGGAATAAGTATGTTGATTCCGTTGTTGGTTGGTGTGGTACACAAGATCCCGCTGAGTTGCGGAAGAGTGTACATCGGCCAAACTTTCCGATGTATTAATGACCGAGCCCGTGAGCATGACTGGTCACTCCGGTTGACCGTTGGGGGTCACTTGCCTCCGCATTGTGCGGCTTGTAAATGTCAGCCCAAATTTAACATCACCATCATCGGGAGGGGCACAGATAAAACCACCAGAGAATTACTGGAAGCGTATGCAATAACAAAAGAGGGGAAAGATGCATGTGTCAGCCAAACATCGGTTTTTCTACACACAAAAGAAATTGCTTATCTTGACACGTGCTGAAGCGATAATGCGGTTTACTTCGTTGGTGTTTTTTCAATAAATGTTTAGTTGTGAGTCCTGCGCTTGAGTCCGCATCTTCCCTTTGTCCTTGTCTATATTTTTGCCCGCTGTTTATTTCCGATTACCTATTTAAGGGCACTTTTCGTCAGCAGGCGTCTCAGACCGTCGGCTACCATGGGGGTACTTCGGACGCAGAAGGGCAAGGATGCGCTTTATCTAGACGGTTACAAGTATGTTTCATACCGCCATAACAAGAACGGAACCACTGTTTGGCGCTGTCAAAAGTATCGTGCCATCAACTGCATCGTCACAGCCCTGACAAAGAGAACGTATTCTTCGGAATACAGGTATGTTTTAGTTAATTTAAAGGGGCCCTGCAAGGACTTGTTTACTTGTTTTTAATTTGCACCGAACCTGAGCGCACTGAACGTACTAAATTAATGAAACTTTTCTTTTCTCGAATTTCGCTTTATTTTAAAAGTTATAGGCAAATTAAAATAAAAAAAAACAAGCAAAAAATAACCTTCATGACGTCCTTGGTTGCTTGAGTGGCCGTGAACTAGAGGAGGGGTAGTGAGCTCAGCGAGCGCTTACGGCTGCCGCACTCCGTGTCGACGGCTCGAGAGAACACCACTATAGACCTTTCCAGCGGCAGTCTCGAACGAAGCGCCCGGGCGGAAAATGCTGAGTCACTGAGCTGTGAACGCATGCGCAGCATCCGATATACCGCACAGCAGACCAACAGCGCATGCTCAGAAGGCGTTCCACAGCTCAGCAGACAAAGATGGCAGCGCGCAGAAGGCGCTTTTTGGAAAGGTCTATAGCATGTTCTGGATAGGCTGTATGAAGCGGACAGCCAGGGCGGCTCGCGTTGCATTTGCTGCGCGATTAAACACTAATTCGGCATGACACCCCATTGGCCACAAACGACAGCAACAAGGGGTAAAGATCAGTTCAGAACGGGAGCCACTTCGCGCTGCCATACCGCCAAAAGGACAAACTACTAGCCAAAGCTGCTCGTTGAAGGCCTTGGGAACGCTCGTATGGACCGCGGCGGCGCTGCGGTCTATACGACCGCAGCGCCGCCGCGTGCATCCGGGACCTTTCTACGCTCGCCGCTCATTGGTGCCTGATCCCACTACACCTTTCTAGTATGCGCCGCCTTTTCCACCGCTGGGTGGCGGGTATTTCGGCGGGTCATTTCTTGTTTCCGTACTTTATAAACTGCATTTGTTTGTTTGCTTTTCTTGTCTAAAATAGTGAACGAAAACTACTTTTATAAATAATTGAAACGGTTCGCGCCAGTTATATTTTGTATTTCGACTAAAAAGAAGCTTTTAGCGGCTCTGACCAGTAGTGAGCCCAGGACCAAAGACGTATCGCGCGCTTTCGGCACCGCGGGTCATCCCCGTAGGTGGAGGAGGTTTCCGCGTCGTCCGGTTAAAATATGACGCACTGATATTTAGTTACTCTCTCCGTGCCCGCTTGCTTGCCCGAGCCCCGAGGCACGTGGAAACCGCAAAAAAGGTAGACGCTTAAATATGATTGCAGGGCCCCTTTTAAATGCTGGCGTGGTGATCACATCTGGAATTTCTAAGCTTTTTACCACCCGCATTGTGTTATGTTTTTATGGATTTCAATTTTAAGGTGACCACTCGCATGCGCCGAATGCTGCAAGCGCGAGCTGCGCACGCCTTAAGTCGGCTTTGAAGAACCAAGTCACTGCTGAACCCCATGCTCCTGCGCCAGAAATGTACTCTGAGCAAATACGTAACATCATAGGTCAGACAGTGAATTCAGTCTTACGTATTTATCTTTAAATATTGGTTACAGCTAAATGTAATATACCTCAACTTTTTAGGGGCGAAGCTCCTTAGGGTCTAGCCTTGTTCGTCCGTCCGTCCGGCGTCCGTGCTCACAAAAAAAGAAAAAAATGTTTGCGCTGTCGACAGGATTCGAACCTGTGCGGGGAGACCCCAATGGATTTCTAGTCCATCGCCTTAACCACTTGGCCACGACTGCGGGACGAGTAGGGGACTCTGAGATGTGGTAGTAACTCAAGAGCTGGGGTTTCTGTCATGGATGAAACGTTGCATGTAGCCGCTCAACGTCTATACAGGAGAGGGCGCTGCGGTCAAATGCGTATATAATCGCGTCAAACTTTGCATGCATGGCTCTGCATTTCACCGACCATAAAGCAGTAATAATGAAGTCGAAACGCAACCCGGAACTCAGCACTACCTATGAGCAATAAAATCAGTATCATCAGCACCACCAGAACTTCGCCCCAATCAACATCATTCACCACGTGGAGATGCGGTCTTTTTTTTTTTTTCTTCTCTTTTGTTAGGTTTCGGAGGACGTCTTAGCTCAGCTTCCAACATTCGAGAGCTTACAAAGCACTATCTACAGAGCGAAAAGACACAACCAGCCTCCACTACAAGGAAGTGCCGTGGACGTAGACTCGGGTGGCATATACACGGAAACGATGGATGGAAGAGAATTTTTATTTTTGATGTGTCAACCTGTGCCGGCCACATCATCTCTTCGGTACTCCGGAGCAGACTTGTGCCTATCTCAAATACTCTACTCAAGATACTGTATCTTAAATACTTTTTGGAGTATCTTGGTATCTTGCAAATACCTTTGATGGAGAGTATTTAATACTCTATTTTAATTACAATTCCGAGTATCTTGTACTCTTTATCTTAAATACATTTTTGACATTCCGCCATTATCTGAGTTTTTCGGTAGGAAGTGGCGTGGGCGTGGCACGAGCAAACCTGAACATTCTTTCGAGCAACCGAATCCTGTTGCTAGCTCCGATTAGCTAGGGTGACTTTGACTGAGCTCGTGAAAATATCGTTTTTTTGCCGACTGTGACTCATATTTCAGCCCAAAGTTCGTACAATGAAGGTTCTCCCCTCGCCTTCCCAAAGGCGCCTTTTGTTTCTATAAAGTTTCTCCCAAAAAAATCCTCAAACAAAAGGTGTGGTTTTACGGAAGTAAAGATGCCACCCTGACCCTGAGGCGCAAGCAGACCGGGAAACGACCAACGAGAACCATGCAGACTTGAGTGTCAAGAAAATAACAAATAGAAGAAAATGAGAAGTGGACACACACAAAAAAGTAGTCATTTTTGTTTCGCTTTTTGTATATTTAACCCTGCTAAGAGAAAACGTCGAGGTGTTTTTTTTTTTTTTTTTTTCTTATCTTTGTGTGTCAGTCCGGCACTTATTCCTCTCGCGAACACTGTCTGTAAGCGAACATTGATAAGCAGAGAACAGTACAGGAAACGAACTAGGGGCTGGATGACTCTCAAATTGCCAACAAAGTGTCCCCCGACGTTGAGTGCTTTTCTGAACGCAACCTACTTGAAGAAGGTGCGACCACTGCCGTGGCTATTATGTGGGTTCTCTTTGTTATTCATTCACTCATATCCGTGTCCCACGTTCGTTTATAGTGAACTCCCCGTATAGGGAATATGGATTGTAGTTGAACGATGCGTCTAAGGTGCGCCGCAGGCTGTGATATTCTGCGATGTCACTATTGGAGAAGCGCTCTGACCCGTTCGTCACCCCCACACCTTGGTGTTTACCCAACACAAGGCCTGTGCACATGACCACAGGCCTTGTGGGCATGTTCGTGTCATCTTTTTTAATAGAGCGCAAGGCACAGTAATGAAAAAATACACACAATTAGTGAAGTGACGTTAAGTGCCGGATCTCCCCCGGAAGCAGTCGCCAGGGGATGCGAACTTGACCCACTTAGGCTTTTGTGCTGAGCTGGGCACTGTGCATGCTTCATTGTTCATGCAGGCCCGAGTGGTAACAAAAGAACCCCTCTTTCCCCTCACCGGAGAACACGAACTCCAGCCGAACGCTGACGCCCCCGAGCGCTGAGCCACGGTCTGATCTCCTCCCCAATACCTAAAGTGACCTCTTTCTTGTTGTCCCAGAAATGTTTTGTAACATCTATCAGTGATATTGCCACGCGCGTTGCCCAGCGAGCGCATGGCCGAATGGTTACCGCGCTTGGGTCTCGCGCGGACGGAAAGCCGACTTCTCTTTTATTTATTCCTTTAACTTGACATTCTGGTAACCCAGATTTGCGTAGCTGCATAATTGTCGTTGTCAATGACGTCGATACAAATTAAGCAATGCGGAAGTATCTTCAAAAGTAACTGAAATACATTTCTAAGTATTTGTACTCTACTCAAGATACTTTACAGTGAAAGTAACTTGAGTAGTATCTTAAATACTTTATGAAGCAGGTATTTAGTAACTTAAATACTTTTATCGAGTATTTTGTCCAACACTGCTCCGGAGGCACTCGTTGAGTTCTCTGAAGCGAACGAAGTTCTCATTGAGGGAACCTTCTTTTCCTGTCCCTCTGTTTTTTTACCAGATGATGGCATTGAGCACAGTGAAAGAGGGATGCAGCTTCAATGTTGCTTATTTCTCGCTGCCAGGAAAATCCCGCGACGTATGCGTGCATGCCTTCGAGCATTTCGAACACGCTCTCACTGGTTGCAGTCTCTCCATTTTGCTTGAGCTCGTCCGAACGGACTTCGAAACGGCACTCATTCAGGCCTTCCTCTTCGTTTTTCCTGGGACTCATCACCGGGGGTGTCACTTCCACTCCTCCCAAGCGATTTGGCGGAAACTTCAAGAGTAAGGGCTCGCAAAGGCGTATCGCGTGGACACCTCAGTTGCTGGCTTCGTCAGAAAGATGATCAGCCTCGCTTTCGTACCTCCGAATTTTGTTCCGGTAGCATGGAACAACCTGAAGCTAGCTGCACCTTCGAATCTCCAAATTCCGCTTTTAATTCTTTATTTTGAGGACGCTTGGATTATGGGTGATTTCGATATTCCACAGTGGAATCAACACGAAAACCGCGGAGGCCGCACCAACAACCTGAAAGAAGCTTGGCATAGGTAAGCTGCAAGAGGTCCAATTTTTACGCGGATGTATCTCTCACTGCCTTCAAGGGGATATGCGGAAACATTTTTTTAATTGCAGGAAGATAAACCACATGCTCGGTAGGGCACACCCGAACATCTACGCCTTCGTAGATCTCCTGAAGAAAGATGAGGCCACCAGTCGGGTGTCCCTGCTCCAGCTGTCCAACGGTGGCCAGGCGAGGAAACAACTCAAGAGGTGGAACGACCACGGCCGGACTGGAAGCGCGCGCTCTCTTTCTCTTCTTAAGAAGAGAAAGAGAGTGCGCGCTTCCAGTCTTGTCGTGGAACGACAAGGACGAGAGCATCGAAGGTCTGGAGGAACGACTGCGGGACGGTGCCCTCAACCTGAGTGGCTTCCTTCAGAAGGTGTCCCTGTAACCATACACGTGTTGTATTGTAAGCAGACTTTGTGAATAAATTGGTTGCCCTAGCGGCGAATTGTCACGGTACGAGTAGTGTTTCTACGAACGAACCGCTGCCCCTACAGGGACAGCCAGAGCCGAGTTTGGCCAATGGGCGGAGCTTGCTGGCCACTAGAACCAGCGGATTTTGCGATAACACAAAATTGTGTTACTTCTTTCTCTTCTTTGTTCCGGAGAAATCGCATAGAGTTCATATGAGTCAGAGTCAAAAAATGGCGGACGGAAGTAGTCATCCCCCGGCTGCAGACAACGCTGCTGTGGTTGCCAGACTGTCAAATATTCTTAAGAAGACCAAACTTTCTCAGCATAAACGGCTCTGGGGACAGCGGCTCGTTCGTGGCAGCGGTTCGTTCGTAGAAACACTACTCGTACCGTGACAATTCGCCGCTATGGCAACTATAGACTTTTTCTTTAACGGCGCCGCCATCTTGAGAATTGTGGCGCCGACGACGCCGTCTAGCGGCTTAGAAAAAGAAATACCGGCTAGTTCTGGCAGCACAGCTATCAGGGTAGGCAACGGTGTGGGTATGGGGGGAACTTGGCTAGACTGGGCTATGGTGGGCTGCAATAACTTGGTTGGAGCTTGTCCGGTTGAATCCAGCTGGCTACTCACAGACCACCTTGCCTACTCGAGAGAACGACGACGAAGACGGTGGGGTGTTTTGATTGAGTTTCCACAGCGAAGTATATATGAGCAGTTTAATGTAGTCTATGCAGGTAAGCTCTCGGCATTTGATTGCTCCATCTTGAGTGGTGGCATGTAGACTTTTTCATACCTTTCACTATACCATGGGCTTGCAGTGATAAACCTAGTAATTGGAACACCTGCACCGGGAATTAAAATCGCCCTTTGTCGTAGACGAAGTGGTTCGTGAGCTTAAACGGACGTTGAGTCTGATAAGATCTTTCGCCATTCAGCTCGACATCGACTGTCCTCATAATAAGGATTCTTGGGGAAATGCGAAGCTCGATGACATTGCAGCCACACTCGCGCTGCAGCTTCTTGGTGCTCATGGCACACTTTCTGCTATCTTCTTATGCTTTTTAAAATTATTTATCCATCCGACGACCACGCAAGTAGTAAGCCAACAACCGTAGATTTTCGGAAATTGCAGCACGGTAAAAAGGAGCACTCGGACAAACTCATGCACGACGTCCGTTCTTAAGCTTTTCGGCCACACCCTGGCGGTTGCATACCCAGTGTCAGCGGGCATCCCAAAATTCACCAGGTCGAGTGTCCGTCAGTTACTGGCAGTTTGAGGTTTATGCGAAGAGGGTCTATAGCCTATAAAGAAACTCCGTTTCACCTGTATGTTGTACCGCAGCGAAGTCTAGAAGCGCAAGCTCATAGCGTTGGCAACTGCCCTTGGTGCACGAGAGCTTGTGCCGCCGAGATGTGCCCTAGAGCAAGGAGCTCGCGCGTATAGCCTTTCCTGCGGTACAACACAAGGTGTTGTACCGCAGGGTCGCTAAACTCGTCAAACACAAAGTTAGGCACGAAGTTCGCAGAGCGTCCTGATTGGACTATCGCGACGTTGGCGTCACGCGGGATGAGATGTCAATCATCCAAGCTCTCTCGGTGCTCAAATTGCAGCGAGAATGTTAGGCACAAAGTTGTAGCGAGCTTCATCGGAGCGCGCGCGAGCAACACCGTGGGGCCAGCCGATTGAACGGCTGCACTGATGACGTCGCGCCTGCGTGTCCCTACATCCCTACGCCGCGATAGATTCAATGAAACGTAGATTGTACCTAGGCGGGCTGTAAATACTCTGAACTTTCTCGTCGCAAGATCGTCGTTTGTGGAAGTTATTGCTGACGACAAAGTGACGTTTCACAACTTTGGGAAGGAGTTATTTGAAGCCAAAATCTTCGCTTCGGAATCGAGGCGAAGATTAAACTTTGTGATATTGTGGAGCCGTGCGCGGTGTACGCGGCTTTAGAGCTCATCTTCCGCCATTGTCAACAACGCCACCGGGGTCACCCACAGACGTTGTGTATAGAGACGTCGGAAAAGTCTAAGAGATAAGGAAGAGAGGGGGGATGGCGAGAAAAAGCCGGGGCAAAGGGGAAAAGACAGGTATAACCAACCCAAACACACACTCAAATAGGGGTCAGGAAGGGCCGTAGAAGTTGTTCGGGAGAGAGAGAGAGAGAGGGGGTAGAGTGATAGTTGTGAAGAAGGGGGATTTCCCTTCCCCCGAATTTTTAGAGCGCAACTCTTATGCGCCCGTTTCGAGCTTGAGCGGCGTCGCCGTCGGCGTAACCGCGCGCGCGTTGCATTATGGGACGTTTTTTCACTAAATTTTGCGGGGAAATTGACGTCACGGGATTTTAACTCCAATAGGTGAGCGGCGTTTGGCAACTTCCGGTTCCTTGGGAAATTTTGTTGAGGTGTTGACGAACGACGATGATGACCTGCAAACCTGTCTAAGCATGGTTCTGAAAACTACTGTCTGGAGGTTTCAAAATTATGCTTGCACAGGCTTGCAGCTCAATCTCATCGTTTGTCAACAGTAAAACAACAATTTTCTAAGGAACCGGAAGTTGCCAAACGCCGCTCACCTATTAGGTTTCCCCACTAAATGACAGGCGAGCAGGATAGGAGGAGGGGGTGGAGGGGCATACCCTCCCCTCCTCCTCCTCAAGAGCTGCGCTTTAATTCGACAGTACAGAGAACTGTAAACGTCTCCTTTTTTTTTTAGTATCACTCGATACCCCACCCCCCCCCCTCACACCCTTATGCCCTTTGCGCCCCCTTTTTCGACGCCACTTGGGGGGGGGGGGGGGTGAATCGCCCCCCTCCCGTTCTTCTGTTTCGACGATCCTGTTTAGAGGCGTTCCAACTGAGCGATGGACGAGGAACAGCACAGCGTGCAATTTTCGAAATTATGGTTCTAGAGATTCTGGAATTAAAACGGGGCGCGTTCCATGAACTTACGAGCGGCCATGACAGACTTTCAATCGAGAGGCTCGTGCAGGGCTCGTTGTGGGCAGGCGCGTTCAGTGACGTGCTTTTATAGTTCATAACTTTGACGTCAGGTCAGGATGATCAGTTGTGAACGACAAATTTGATGGTGCGTGTTTGAGTCGTCGGTGAAAAGTTTGGTTGTGTACGATGAAAGCTTGGTATCCTCGCGTTCTTGAAACATCACCGTCAATATTGACAAACTGACATTACTCTTGTTTCAGTTGATGAACGCAGAATTAATCCCGGTTTGGCTAATCTTTAAAAGTCTATCATAAAATAATTTTATCATCCCGCTGATGGGGGACAACTGCCCGAAGCCAAATCCGTCCAAAGATAGACAAGGCTACTCGGATGGTTGTGACCTAGCCACGTCGGGCTACACAACGATCAAATTCAAAAGGCCGAGATAAATAAACGGGACGACAGGGACGTTTTTTTTAGTAAATTCTGCTTTATCGGCGGAATAAGAACGATATCAGACTATCAACTTTGATGGTGTTGATTTTAGAATGCAATTACCCAAGCCTCCGCTGTGCTTTTTAGAGACCGATCGCAGCTGATAATCGTCATCGTGACATTATACGTATACAAACCACGTTTGTCTCCGCGTGCTTTCTCGTGCTGCTCAAGCTCGGCGCCTAGGGAGTAGTAGGGATTTTTCGCCGTTGCAATGAGAAACGTCACGACGATAAACGGATCTGCGGGTTTGTGAGAAAAGAAAACTTCGCTGCAATCTTTCGGCTCCTCCCCCGCTATGTCATAACACGAAGAAAGTTGTGTCTGACGAGTTTAGCGACCCAGGTGTTGTACCGCATAAAAGGAGCAAAAAGAAACCAAAAAAACTAAGGACAGCGGTTTGCTCGACGAACGAGCCGCTGTCCCTAGTCCAGTGTGCGTTCAAAAAAGAAGTAAAAGAAAAAGAAAAGCGCCTCTTTCATTTAAGAGGCAAAAACAACGAAGCGAAACGCAATGACGCATAGAAGACATGGGCTGCTGGCACGGGCAAATCGAGTTACGGTCTTTTGAAAATGAATATTTTAAAACTGGGAAAAAAAAAAATCGGGATTTATGGTGGGGGGTATTTGACGCCGGGCTTTTGAGATTGCGGGCTTTTGTGTTACGGTCTTTTGAGAATGGGGATTTTGAAACTGGGGCAAAAAAACGGGGCTTATGGCGGGGGCATTTGACTCGGGGCTTTTGAGATCGGGGGCTATCGTGCACCACCAGACGGCACCCAGCAGCTAGAACAGAAATCTGTGGCGGCAGGTTCGCTCTCCAGCCTTCTCGAGCGAATCAGATATTCACAGCGCCTGGTGGTCTAAAAACGAAGCCGTCGAAAGTAGGTTCGGAAACACGTGGTGAACATCGCCAAAAGTAAAGTTCGAATATTCAGTACCGTTTCATGGTCCCTTTTTTATCTCTCCGAGTAATTACGGGCAGAGTTGAGTATTATAGAAAATAAATACTTTAATTTGAGCATTACTGTCCCTCGGGGAGCTGCATAGACACCAGGAAAACCCCTCTGAGTTGGTTGAAGTTTGCCTTTATGTCCAATCTTCGGGAGCCTGCGAAGGCGGAACAGTTACTTCTTACGCGACGCTCTCTTCAAAATTGATTTTTTCACGCCAGACTCCCCAGCCAGGTTGCCCTTTCTGGACCTCCTTTTCGCAGCAGGTTTCTTGCTGGCCCTGACTTTCCTGTTCTTCGCTGGGGATGACCGACCAGTTGTGGACTTGCTGCGCCTAGACCTTCGCCTCTTGCTCTTCCCTGCCGTCGCCTTCCTTGCCCTGGACCTCCTGGCACCTCTGGACCTCGAGCGCGATGACAGGCGGCTCCTGGTGCGCCTCTTCGTTCTTCGCTTTGCCGGAGTCGCGGAAACCCTGTTCCTCTTGCGTCCCCGGGCTCGGGAGGGGGACGCCATGGAGGCACCCTCGCTTACCCCGCTGGTGGATGCGGGTGCCATGAGAAAGGACTCAGTCCGCCCGGCCTGGACTTTCTGTCTGTCGCACGTCTGGGCCTAGTTACAGCGGTCTGGCTTATCAAACCGCGGACAGTCG
This sequence comes from Ixodes persulcatus, assembly GCA_013358835.2. Classification (NCBI taxonomy): domain Eukaryota; kingdom Metazoa; phylum Arthropoda; class Arachnida; order Ixodida; family Ixodidae; genus Ixodes; species Ixodes persulcatus. Next base: position 404,993 of record JABSTQ010009369.1, on the reverse strand, counting down.
AAGTCTCTCTGCAAGAAAACATGGGAACCACGAACAGTCAGTCTCGAGACATGCGAGACTGACGTTTCAAACTGTTGGCAGGCTGATGTCCATTAAACCGTTTCACGCACAAACGAAAATAAAATTCACTTAGGTTATCCGCCGCAACATAGAAAATTACTTTATCAGCTCCCTTCGAAAGTAATAATAGAAGAATTACCGCAGTAGTCCTAAATTTGTCGAAAAAAAATGTCCTTTTTAAGTACGAGTATATCACATGATTGTCGCCACTCTACATGATATAGGGAGTATTCAATGGCGAGCTGTGTGCGCGACTGCTGAGCGCGTGCCGATGGCGAGCTTCCACAGTTATTTCGCAACGTGCATTCCACACCATCAGGAGTGAGAGTTCGGTCTGAGCATGCGCTGTGAACAGCGCACTCAAATATGGCGTCCAGTGAACACTTGCTATAGATCGAATTCATAGGACGCCAGTTTCTTGTTCATGGTTCAAGCAAACTATCTTCACGAATAGAATGCTCCGCGGGGATAAACAGGGAGAGGAACAGCAGCGATGTCAGAGCGCCAAGCTCTGATTGGGAGGATAAGTGGGTAGATGCAAAGGCCTTTTTCTCTCTCTACTGTTTCCCTTCAGTCAAAGAGAACAAGAGCGTCGTCTACTCCTCGCGCAAGGCCTGGGGCCCTATGTTGAGCATTTTGGACTCCCACGGCGACTAGGGAGAAGGAAGTGACGTCAACAACGCAGCAAGCGTAGATTGGATTTTGATTGGTGAGAGTCGTTGATGACGAATTTCCGCAGAAGAAAACAAAGCTCACTTTTTCTTTGTTTTCTTCTGGGAAAATTCGTCATCAGCGACTCTTACCAATCAACATCCAATACATAGGTTGCACGTGACGTAATTCAAAGAGCGCTTCGATGACCACCAGAGGCGAGGGAAAGAAGGAGCTCCCCTCTTATCAGGACCGTCTTTTGTGCCTCCCGGATTTGTGCAGGCGTCGCTATTCTCCTCCCAGAAGAGTATAGAAGATTAACCTGTCACTCAAAATTTTTACAAAAGCAGCTTCCCCCTCCTCCTCTTACATGGTGGTCAAAAGTATGCTATGTGACGTCAGTGCAACCCATGTGCAACGTTATTAGATTACCTCAGTTGTGTAACTCCCGCGGAGGGGGGTACCCCCCCTTACTCACCTCAATCCGCCTAGAGTCCATCGAAGCGTCACCTATATTTTTATTTCAGAACTGAGTTCCAAAGAGCACAGCTGCAACGCCAATAGAGATCACAACGCCACCATTTCTCCAGCAGCGGTCACTCGAGGAACTGCACATGTCATCTATTTTTGGCTTCAATCGGCCATTTCGGAACCGAAGCAGATGAATTCGGTTACAGGGGTGGCACCCCATCTCCCCAGCGGACGCGCCGCGACATATCAATGAAGTTAAGATGCACCTAGGTCAGGACGTGCTACCAGAAGTCCCCGCTGAGGCATGGTTGTATAAAAACAATATTAATTGTGCTGCAAAACCTTGAAAACTAAAAATTTTAGAAAACATCACCCGCCCCCATTTTGTACTAATCTCCAATAAACGTTACTACAAAAAGAGTTTTTTTCGTTGGTTTTTACGTTTCTAGTGACGTTGAAACGAACGTATCCCGATTCAGTTACCAAAGCAGCCGTCCGGCGGCGCGTCGAGCGAATCTGGGCGAGTCGTGGTGAGTGAGGGGGGGTACTGTTCGTGCATGCAGCGTCTATGAACAGTTCCGTAACTGAGTTAATCTAATAACGATGCCCATGTGTCTGCGTTTGCTGCGTTGTTGACGTCACCTCCTTCTCCCTAGTCGCCATGGGAGTCCAAAAAGCGCAACATAGGGCCCCTGGCGTTCGAACGCCGAACACCAGGCCCTGTGCGCTCTCGAACCGGTAATTCGGAAGATTTTCCATTGACAGAGAAAGCCGTCTGAATCGAACAAACTAGACTCGGGCCTGCCTATCATGCCAAGGCCTAGGCGGTCTTGGCATAAGACCTCTGTCTACTTACGGAATGGCTGCTGCTTGCCAGCGGGCCGGATCCGCGCGGGCAGGCGACGTCGGGCGCCAAATGGGAACGCGGACTCGTCCTGGATGTCGGCAAGGCGCGCCAAGGACGTCGTAGCCTCCTCTTCGGGACTGCTGGCCGGTTCGGGAGCTTCCAGCGGGCCCGAACCTGCGTCCGACCCCTATGACTGCCCTCGTTCCGAATGCGACACTGGGCCCGCGGTACACGCGATCTCGCGCTCGCGCTCGCGCTTGTGGCGCCTTCGTCCTCTTCGTCTCAGATTCTCGGCGTCTCGCACAGCTTTGATCGGTGCTCAAGGTGCGCTCGCGCTAGCGCTCCCGTATATTTTGACACATTTGACTGCATTTACCACAGAAGGATAGGGTGCCTACATGTCTGTCGGTCTTAGGGTGAAGACATCCATTGTTGCCCTGCTCGTGACGCTCTCGCGCACTCGGTGCGTGACTTGCGCGGTAAAACGGCGTGTATGTATTAGCCAAAGCTACGCGCTCGAGCTAGTGACACCGGATTGCGAGCACTCCAAAATGCATAAAAATACGATTGGGCGGAAAAATGGCTGAGATGTCACCACTCAAGCAAAAGCGCGCGTGTGTATGAAGGCAATCTACAAAAGGATATCGCGAATCGCCATCTGGTGGTTTTTATGGAATTTCCAAGAGTCAGGATACATTGGGATCCCCGGCTTCCCCCTATTCCTTAACCACAAGATAAACAACAGGCGTTTTTATTATAAAATAACCAATTTTGAGAAGCCTGCACACTCGCGCTCCTTAGCACTGACAAAACCAAAACAATGACAAAACCAGCGCAGGTGCGCTCGCCAAAGTGTGGATCACCGTCGAGACTTGAGCACCCTCTTATCCGTCAATAGAAACATCAGTGATCATCTCATTTTCTTAACTTGATAAAATTCCTTGAGTAAACTCGTTATAACTGAGCTGCCGAATACTTGGTGATGACCGGCGCTGTACGGAACGCGTTCTTTTTAGGAGACACCGATGAACGCCGCCGTTCCCCCTGGCGAAATTTGGATTTCGCGACGCAAAGAAGCGTTGAACGGGAAGCTACGAGCTCTAAAACCTCACTCATACATCGATATCCCAAACGGATGGCCGTATTTTTGGAAAAGAAGGGCGCTATCAAGCGAGGACTGTGAGGTCACGATCCTCCTGGAAAAGTTGAGAAGGAGGGGAAGCGGCCTCGCTTCTCTCCTCCTCGCTTCGGTTCACCAGCTCGACGGGACGAAGCGAGGAGGAGAGGGATTGAGAATCGTGACGTCACATGTCTTGTCGGCCGTGTTCAATCCCGCATTTCTTTTCCAAAAATACGGCCATCCGTTAGAGATACGGCTGTATGAGTGGTGTTTTTGTTTTCTGCAGCGTCCCGCCCTGTTTTGTGTTCCAGCCCTGTTTTGTGAGCTCGAAATTTCGGTTCAGTATGCCTTTAAAGAGCCATTGAAAAGAGGAAATGCTTCTTTAAACAGTCTGGTTGGGACACGGGTGTCAAAAAATAAATTTTACGCGAAAAGAAAATTAGAGCAATATTGACGGCGCGAGGCGCGATTTAGTCGGTAGTCACCTCCTTCCCACTTGTTTTTTCACTCGGCATTTCGGACGCGTGGAGGAGAGGTGTACCGGCTTGGCCATCACGTTGAGGTGGAGAGAGTTTATGACCATTCCGTGACGTCATGGACTGTGGGCGCAGATTTTGAAATAAATCTCGCGTAAAATTCATTTTTCGACACGCGTGTTCCAACCAGGCTGTTTAAAAAAAAAAGTTATTTTCAGTGGCCCTTTAATGACAGGTAAGAACGCTATAGTGTCACTAGGGTATTACATGGTTTGCACGTGACGTCATCGCACTATATGCTGGAGGTCATTGCAATTTGTTCTTGGTGAGAAAATTAAATCGGGTATAATCCGTTGCGACTGGAGAAAAAAAGGAGGTTTTCCCCTCTCCAGCGTTCCGTCTGCTCCCTCCTCGCCGGCCGTCCTTGCCCTCGCCCTACCTTCTTGAGTTGCAGCGGACTATTCGGGAGGAGATCGAGGGGTGGCGCTCCATAGCGGCTCTAATGTACCGGTTAATTTGGGATAATGCAAGGATATATTTATTTAACTGTTTAGGTGACAATCGGTGGATGTTATGAGAAGCATCATGTTTGGTTTGCGACCGCGCCCAGTCTGTGGCTTCCAGGCGTCCCGTGCTTCTCTGTGGCTCTCTCTCTCCCGCCGGCGTCTCCGGTTACATCCGGCGTCGTTGCCTGGGCTCAATAGGATTAGATCGTGGCGATCACGATACACGGCAATAGAGAGTTTTAGTAGATCGTTCCGATGACTCCGATAACGATACCCGATACTCTGCCTCCGCCTTTGCGCTTACATATATAGTATCGTTATCGGGGGTATCGGAGGTATCGGAACGATCTACTAAAACTCTCTATTATCTCCCCCTTTGAAACTTCATGTTTTCACAGGCCCAGCCGCGTAGGTGGCTGGCGCGTTCGTGTTGATCTTCTCAGAAGAGGAGGGCTGCCCTCCCTGCCTTGGTCACGTGTGCCATTAAGTGGTGTGGCAGACGAGCTTCGATATCCTGCCTCTGGTGTCGCAGGATCGTTCTGTCTTGGATGGTGGTTGCAAAGTCGTCACTGGAAATTGGAGACGGTGAAGCGTTTTGCTGACTGATGCCGCGGGAAGGGGTAAACTTTCTCGATGTTTTTACGCCTGGGGCTATCGTCTTGATTCGCAGATATCCCCTCTTCCTCCTTGGGTACACGTCTCAGCTGTTCAATGTGTCGTTTTCATGTATTTCCGTCGTTTGTGCGAATCTCATATGTTCGGTTTCCTAGCACACGGACGATGACGCCTTTCGACCATTTCTTACCGTTCCTGTAGTCTCTTGCCCAGACCTGATCGTTCTGATGTAGGTGTCGTTTTTTAGAGTTGCGCAAAGCGTGCTGCTTCGCCTGTTTCAATCGCACGAAATCAGTTATTGATGGTCTGAGAGGATCGAACCTTGTGTGAAATTCGTCTCCTGTCATCATTTTTGGCAGGTGTTGAGCCAGTTGTCGTGTGCGGGGTCGTCCGGTACGCCACCAAGAAGTTATGGCATGCCTCTTCCATGGTCAGACCCGACTGCAGGCTTGCGTTGACAGACTTCTTGAATGTTCCCGCTAAGGCTTCTGCCGCACCGTTCGTTGCGGGATGATTCGCGCGTGAGAATGACTGCTGCACTCCGTTTCTTGTCATGAAATCCCGGAATTCGCTTGATCGGAATTGCTGACCATTGTCTGTCACAATCCTTTGCGTCAGTCCATATTTTGCATAGAGAGTTAGAAACACTCTTATTGTGGCTGCCGAAGTCGTCGAGGTCATGGGCACTACCTCGGGCCATTTGAAATATGCATCAATGATCAGCGAGAAATTCCTTCCTTGAAAGGGTCCTGCGCAATCTGCATGCAGGCGTTGCCATTTTTTGGGGGGGTACTCCACGGGTGTATGGGAACTTGCCTCGTTGCTCACTTCCCGGCACGACCGACAACTTCGGACCATCGTTTCGATGTCATGATCCAAAAGCGGGCACCACATGTAGTGTCGTGCCAGTGCCTTCATCTTTGTCATTCCCGCATGACCTTGATGCAAGTCGTTCAAAACGTATTTTCGGTAAAGTTGAAGCCTGGGCGAGTTGGTATGACATATTTAAAAGGTTAAAACAGCGCAAAAAACAACGGACAGGGTAAAGAAGGACACAGCGCTCTGTCTGTGTCCTTCTTTACCCTGTCCGTTGTTTTTTGCGCTGTTTTAACCTTTTAGGCATTTTCGGTACCTCGAGGGTGCGATGACGCGTGTTCCCCACATTAAGCAGTCGAGCTCCACGGTTAGTTCCGTTCTGCGACGGAAGTAAGGCTTGAGGTCATCGGAATTCCCTTGTTCCGGCCATCCATCCATGATGAGTCTTAAAAGTTTAAACACGGTGTCCTTTCGCGTCTCTCTGCTGATCAGCTTATGTGTCAGTGGGTGTACTTGAAACTTTTCTAGATGGAGACATTTGATTTCGTCTATTCTCGTAGTTTCTGATTTTGTAGCGCCCTTGCCAGTCATTGGGAGCCTTGACAGCATGTCTGCGACAACGTTGTTGAAGTCATACCCTGACAAGATGATCGCCCATCGCTGCATTCTTGCCGTAACCGTTCCTGGGATTCCCTTATTGGGATTGAAAATCGATACCAGAGGTTTGTGGTCCGTCCACAGCGTGAAGTGGCGTCCAAACAAATACGGGTGAAATTTCTTTACGCCTTCAACTAGACTCGGCGCTTTTTTCAATCTGAGAGTAGTTTCGCTCACTTTTGGAAAGCGTTCTTGACATGAAGGCGATTGGCCTCCATTGCTTGTTGGGTAGTACGTGTTGAAGTACTGCACCATTGTCATGGCTCAATGCGTCACAATGCAGTCCCAGAGGAAGTGCAGGTTCATAGCGCACTAGCAGACTCTGGTTGGTGAGTTGCTTCTTCGCTTTGTTGAAGGTTCTCTGGCACGATTTCGACCATTCCCACGTTTTATATTTTCACCACAGTTCATGTAGCGGAAGTAGGATATCGGCTGTGTTGCTGATGAACTTTCCGTGGTAGTTCAGCAGTCCCAGAAATGCTCAGAGTTCTTTTTGGTCTTTGGGCGTCTTCGCTTGTAGGATCTCATCGATGGATTCCTTGCTTGTCTACGACATGTCCTAGGCACTCGATGCAGTCCTGCATGAAGCAGCATTTTTCCTTTCCCAAGCGGAGGCCAATTTCCTTGAGCTTTGCAGTACGATGTCCAGGTTCCGCAGGTGATGTTGATCATTCTTGCCAGTTACCATGATGTCATCCTGAAATGCACCTGTGTACGGCAAGTTCCCAACGAGTTCTTCGATGACGCGTTGGAAGATAGCTGATGCTGAGGTTATTCCAAATGGCACTCTGTTCACCTGATAGAGCCCTTTGTGTGTGTTGATCGCAGTGAGGTTTCTTGATTCTTCCGCTAAGGGGATCCGGAAGTAGGCTTGTTTGCAATCCACCTTGGTGAACTTCTCCCTATAAGCAATCTTGACAAAGAGATCTTCATTCTTCGGTAAAGGGTACCTATCTGACTTCAAGGCTGGGTTGAGTGTAACATTGTGATTCTCGCATATGCGAACTTGTCCGTTTGCCTTTATCGCTGGAACGATTGGAGTCGCCCACTCACTCCTCATCTCAGGAGTGATATTGAGTTCTTTCTCAAGACAATCCAGTTCCTCCTCGATCTTTTGTCGAAGGGCGTATGGAACTGACCTTGGTATGAGAAACTTTAGTTGAGCATCATCATTCAACCAGAGTTTCACGGCGTAGTCCTTCAGTTCTCCAGGACCTTCAAAGATGGTACCGTGTTTCTGTAGCACACTCTGGAGAGTTAAGGTTTCTGCACGCAGGTTGTGTGCTTCCTCCCAGTTTGCTTGGAAGTGTGCTGAAGCCATGCCCGCCCCAGTATGGGAGATCCCCCATTCTTCACCACTTGGATTTCATGACGCTTGACTTGCCCGTTGTACCGCATCTCCACTTGAACCATTCCCTCTGGAACGAATAGCTTGCCGGCGTACGGCTTCAGCGTTATTCCCAAAGGTTTTAACTGAATGTCTGAAATAATTTCTTGAAACGTCTCCAGATTGATCACAGTCATGGGTAAGCCTGTGTCAATCTCCACCTGAAGAGGTTTGTTGATAATCTCCACAGCTTCTGTGATGGGTTTTGGGTAGCTTGAATCGATGAAATCAAACGGAGTTTCGTCTCCCGAGTTCTGTGTAGTGACATGGTTGGTGAAGTTCGGTCTATCCTTTTTTCTTGAATCTTGTTGATCTCGTTTCCTGTCACGGCAGACCATTTGGAAGTGTCCTGTTCTTCCACATATTTTACAAGTCTTGTTCCTTCCAAAGCAGTTTTCAGGGTCGTGATTGCTGGTGACATGGGGTTCGTGCCAGATTTTCCTTTTCCCTTGCTTGCCTTTTTCGAAAGTGACGTCTTGCATTTCCGCCCTTACGCCGAGCGATTGACATCTTGTTGTATCGGTCTCGCTCCTTATTTCCTTCGCATCCTTCATGGCTACTTCCATCGAAGTGGCAAGATCCACCGCTGCCTTGAATGTCAGCGTCAGTTCAGCTAGCAGCTTTCGAGAATGTTTCCGTCCTTAATGCCGTCAATGAGCTTGTCTTGAAGTCGGTCATTGAGGGAAACACCAAAGTTGCATTCCAGTGAAAGCTGTTTGAGAGCAGCTACGTAGTCTGCGATGGCTTCGGATTCCAGCTGCTTCCGGTGATGGAATTTGTAGCGTTCAACCGTTTCATTGTGCGTCGGGTCGATGTGGTTCTGCACCAGTTGAACGATCTGTACGTACGTCTTGGTGCTTGGTTTGGCAGGTGCCGCCAAGTTTCGTATTAGTCCGTACATTTCTCGTCCGAAGTTAGAGAGAAGAACATCGGCTCGCTTTGATTCCGGAATGTTGTTCGCAGAGAAGAACACTTCGATCCTTTCACTGTACGAAGACCATGATTCCGATTTCTGATTGAACTCTTCCATTTTCACGATGCGAGGCATTCTTAAGGTTTGTGATGGGGCGTCACTTACGTTACCGCTGTCTCGTTTTTTCCGATGTTACTCAGTTGTTTTTATCCGTCTTTGTTGCATGGATCCCATACTCGTCGCCAATGTAATGTACCGGTTAATTTGGTATAATGCAGGGATATATTTATTTAACTGTTTAGGTCACAATCGGTTGGTGTTATGAGACGCGTCTTCTTTGGTCTGCGACCGCACCCAGTAGGCCGTTTCCAGGCGTCCCGTGCTTCTCCCTGGCTCGCTCTCCCCCGCCGGCGTCTCCGGTTGCATCCGCCGTCGTTGCCTGGGCTCAATAGGTCGTGTTCGTTATACGTGGCAAACACGCACACAACACACGGCAGCGGCCACCTCGGGAACTAAGGCTGCGTGGCAAACAAACCCTTCGACCACAGTCATTAGTGCATTCGCTGCCATAGAAGACGACGACGCTAGGCTGTACAAGATATAAGTAACACTATAGACGCTTTGCAGCAGGTGTGCATGGGCGCCACCATAAGGCCCATAACCGATCTTCTGTTTTTGTTTCCTCTTATTAATGCGAAAGCATATTAACTGTCTCATGGAGCGAGCTGAGGTCATCAGTTTGAAGCGCGAAAACGGCTCCTAGTTTCCGCCGCGATCCCAAGGAGCGATTCGCCGTCGGTTCCATTGGCTGGCGCGCGTCGACGGTGCTCCCATTGGCCGCTGCGCCATGGCCTCCGAGATCCCGAAGCGCGCGCGCGCTAGTACGCAGCAGACGACAAAGGGAGCGGACGAGCGGCTTGCATGCTTTCGCATTCACAACTCATAAGAAATGCTTAGGTGTACCTCGAGCTTTTTATATTGGCAGGTTATTGTAATTTTAGGTTCTACTGTGTCCTTCTCCACAGCACTGGTTTTTGTGGAGGTTCGTCAACGCCCGCTTTAGTAGGTCGGCATCTGGGAAAGACAAGAGAAGGTCAGGAATGGCGGCTGTAATTTGGCGAGCGTGTAAAGCGTCTATTCTTTTCTCCTAAACGCATCTAGATAAAAGTAATCTAGTCCCCCCTTGCGTTCAATGTCATCGAAGTCCTCTTGGAAGGCAAAACAAGCGCATGTGTGGTAGTGGGTGATTCAGAGGACGGGGGAAGTCCGGATGTCCTACCAACACCTCCTAGAAGAGAAGGCCATAGCGCTCCAAGTCGTTACGTCACAATGTCGGAGAAGGAAGTCCATTGCTCAACTACGTGAGAAAACTTTCTGGGCATCGACGTGAAAAAAAACGTTTCTTGTCGAGCGGCGCGGGGTGTTCGTGAGCGTTTATTCGACATTAATATATGTTTTAAAAGCGCAGTATTGTACAATTTATTATATATATAATATAAACATAATATACAACGCGCTACCAAGGTTGAAAGTACCAATATTTTATAGTTATGATTATCCCCGTAACCGCGGGACTACGTGCAATCCCGCAGGTCCCCATACTTTTCGAATGGACCGGTCCGCTGGGACGTTTTCTTCCCTCGTACGGGCTCCAATTCTGGTTAATTTACGTTGTGTGTGAGCTGCTGACTGTCTAAAAAGGAACGCTGAGACTTTCAGAAGAGAAGGGAACCGAAAAAAATCCAGTAATCGTCGCAGGGAGCGCACGCGAGCAAGAGATGGTTCGACGACGTTAAGCCTCCCACACTGCGGCCGCTGCTCTCGTGTGCGTGTGTGTGTGGTTCTTATGATCCTCCTACCCGTCGTTTTTTGTCGTCACCGCAGTCTCGGTAGTTTTTTTTTTTTTTGTGGTTCGCTTGATACTACGGCATTTATGTGGATTCGCGGAACAAGTCCTGCTACGTTTGAGTGACGTGTGGCAACTAGCCAACGGTGACACTGGTCGATTATCGATAGACCTCTCGACAGAGAGAGGCTTAAGGTTCTTGTTCAAATGTTTTCGTCACGGATATTGTGGGACGTATGGATACGATCGAAAAGTGAGAAACAACTTAGTTACGGGCTTTCTTGGTCATGTGGGACGCGAGTAAAGTGCTGCAGTCGGTTTTTTTTTTTTTTTTTTCGTGATAGAATGGCATCTTGTTCGATCGTTATCCGTGAGCGGTTGCGTCGACATTTGTAAATCTGTGTGGTAATATTCTAGTTTTCACTGGAAGGTGAATAACAAGTTTGTGTGATTATAAAAAGCGCGTTGTTTGTGCTTATGTGTTTATTTATACTAATGTTATTTTATTGCCTTTACCGCTTTTATACTAGAATCTTCACTGTATTAAGGTAATAGTATTATTGTCTACAAAATAAGATATTTTGTCCTAAGGCAGCTCGAGCCCAGGGAGAAGTAAATTAGTTAATTGTAAATAGTAAGTTTAGTACCCCTGCCACGGAAGGTGAAGCTACATCTTCCCAGGAGTGTAAGGACGAGAAAACCCCGCAACCATCGGAAGCACCGAGGCAGTCGGCGGAGCCCGCACACAAGCCTACGGATTACGACAACAAAGGTGACCCTGAAGCCACCATGGACACGACCCACAGCACATCAAAGGACACTAATGTGAGCAAACGAAAAAAAAGAGGTACCACCAGTCACCGTCACGAGTAAGCGGAAAACATCACTTGCGCGCTAGATGCTAATGCGCACCCCCCCCCCCCCCCCCCTCACCCGCATGCCTCCCCTACCTCCTCCCCATTCTCCTTCTCACGAAGGCATTCGTTTTATGATCTTGAATGCTAGAGGCTTCAATTCCCGCAAAAAGAAATATAATTTAAAGTGCCTTCTTGACGATAAGGATTTGGACGTTGTGGCACTGCAAGAAACAAAATTGTCAACAGAGGAACAAGTAGAACGTGCCCTGAAAAATTTCCTCCGTCAATATAAAACTCGTGTGTGTTAGCCATGCTGTTGGTTTCTCCGGCGGTTGCATGCTGTTTATAAAAAGTCGTTTCAGCTATCCGAATTAATGGTCACGACAGATCTTTGCGGGCGCTTCATTATGTGCGACTTTCAAGTTACTGACGTGTTTTGGCGTGTTATATGTGTTTACGCACCAAATGACGTTAATCAAAGAGTAGCGTTCTTTCACCATCTGCGACCCTATTTAATTTGTAACAAACTGGTAGTTCTTCTAGGAGATTTCAACTGTGTTTGTGAGGAAGCAGACAGGACGCCTACTAAATCGCCTATTGACAAAAGCGCACAATCGCCTTGACAAAGCACACTATTGACAAAAGCGCACCACGTCTTCCTGTCACTTGGCAGCAGCAATGGCACGGAGCTAGCACTCTTACAACCCGTCATTTTGCAGGTTTGATCCAATTTCTTACGTTAAATACCGCAAGCGTTGTCACCGTTGCTGCTGCCACAGCTGTTCAAAATTACGCTTGTCTGCTTTGTTTGCTTGTTTGTCTGTTCGTTTGTTTTTGAGTGATCCCCTATGACGAAGGAAATCTCCAAAATACTAAATGAACTTAAAGATGAACTTCGCCACGAATTTTAAGGGAGACGCTGGAACGAGATATTAGAAGTGACATACGTGACTTGCGGAATGATGTTAAAGAGGCAAAGGATAGTATGGATTTTATGAACCACGAGTTTGAGGACACGGAGAAAAACTTTAAAACATTACTTAAAGAAAACGCTCAGTTAAAGAAAGAGAACGGAAATCTCTCACAAAAGTGCGATTAACTGGAAACGTGCTGAGGAGCTACCGGGATCGGCTCACGGACGCTGAGCAGTACTCGAGAAACACCAATCTGGAAATCAAAGGAGTCCTCACGCGTGATGCCGAAGTACTTCAAGTAGCTACGTGGCGCTTTTCTGTAATTTGGTTAAAATTAGTTAGGACTCTTTCTGTGAGAAGTATTTTTTTTTTAATGTTATGCTTTAGAATTATGTAAAGTACTTAAAACGACTAAATAGTTTTAATCTAATACGTCACAAAAACCACGTGATGAATGGCGCCTGCCATGGCCTGCCGTGGGCCTGCCCGCCTGCTTGCCTGCACGCTGTCGCCTCAGCGTCATTCTGCATGGACTCTGCTCGTCCGTGCGTCGTTCGTCCGTGTCGTGCGTGTCGTCCGCCTGTGCTTTCTGCTGCAGCGTGTTCGGTCGGCTTCGCATCAAACAAGGAGACGCCTGACCAGCCCGTGTGCTCGCATGCTCGGTGTGAGTTTGAGGAGCCGAGCTGCTTGAGAGTCTCGCCGTCTCGCTCTGTTGTTTCCGTCAGGCTGTCGGGCTGCAATCGTGTGTGCACCTCGATTATCGATGCGATTGTTTTGTAAAAGAACTTGACTTATGACCCTGCGCACGACATTGTCTATGGATTTACAGGTGACGGTGTTGAACGGTGTTGCAGATAGAGCCTTGGTTGTTGTGCTCTCTGGAATTTCCAGGAGGTGGGTTCAGCCCCTTGCATACACTGTTGGGCACACTTCAACACCGTCTTCTTTTATCCGCAGTCTCCTTATTCCTCTAATTGCGGGAGCTTACGACTGTTGGCTTCACAATAAAGGCTGTGGTCTGTGATCAGAGGGCTTCAAACATAAGCTTGGCCAACCAACTTGGTGTGTCTGTTGATAAGCCATTTTTGAAGTTGACAACGAACATTTTTACGTTACCTTTGATGTTCCGCACCTCATCAAAACAAGCAGAGACAATCTCCAAGCACACAAATTTTGCATTGAAAATTAGGTCATTGAGTAGTCCCAGATTGTTGAACTTTATCGTTCTGCCCATTAGATGAGGTCGCAATTGGCTCCGAAACTTACTGAGAGACACATTTTTCAAAACCCTTTGAGTAACATGAAAGTAAAGCGTGCCGCACAGGTACTGAGTGCCTCAGTTTGTCTCGCAGCTCTATCCCTTGTTTATGCCAAGGAGCTTCTTGAGGCAGCCATGGCCACAGCTTATTTCTGCGATAGGATGGACAGACTTTTTGATTGTATAAATAGCTCACAATTCAAGAAGACAGGGCAGAAGTTGCGTCATGCCATTCTGAAAGGAGAATCTGAGGAACTCCTTCACCAGCAACTCGGATGGATTTCAGCATGGAAGTTCCAAAGTAAGAGGTAGCCAAAAACCATTATAGGGTGGTAAGTTACTATAAAGAGTGTCCTCATGCTCTGGGAGGAGATTTCAAACAGCCATGGGCGTACCAACCGGGGGGGGGGCAAGGAGGGCGCTTGCCCCCCCCCCCTCCCCTCAGTTCTCAGAGTAGGGGGGGGTAAGGCATGTGTTTTGCCCCCCCCCCCCCCTGAAACAGCCGCCACTGGGCAGGGCACACACTAGCCGGCGGCACTGGGGGGGGGGGGGAGAGGGGGGGAGGGGGGGGTCTGGTTTGCTTCCCCCCTCACTCAAAAACAAGTTGGTACGCCACTGCAAACAGCCATGACTTTAAGTTCTTACTTACACGACGCCTGCAGCAAGACCCACTTGAGAACATATTTGGAGCTATATGACAAATGCTGGCTGCAATACAAACCTAAATGTGTCTCCGTTCACCTCATGACTAAAACACATACGGATAAAGAAACTGTTCAAGCTGTCGAACAATGGAAACGTAGAGGATGACAAGGCTGACCTCCTCAAGAAGTTGCCAATATTTTCGACCATGAAAGTTTAAATGCAGACAATGTGGAATCTCTTCCAATCGATAACTTCCCGCCACAAGAGGATATTTCTGAGCTGACATCAGACATCAGGTCTAACATAATTGATGGCTCGTCCACTTATTACGTTGGAGCTATTTGATTAATCATTTCCTTGAACAGAAAACCCACAGTTGTGACTGTTCTCAGCTGCTGAGGGATGAGTCTGACAACTTGACCAGACCTCACCAGTACTTTCTTGTGCTGAAAGCATACCATGTGCCTGGAAAACTCTTCAGGAACCTAGTAGTACTATGGCGCATGTTCGAGCAGTGTGCGCTGCCTTGTATCAGACACTCTCAGGACTGGGTAGTTTAACTTTGCTCAGAGTGCCACAAATGTTTTTTTTTTGTTTTTTTTTTTAATGTTTGGCAGAATACGCTTGTGTTGGCATGTTCGATTTCTTAACCGGAACTTGGACAAAGTCTCGTTGCACTCTCCAGTTGCTGGTAAGCAACTAGACAAGTTTAAGTGTTAATAGTGTATTAACGGAGGCGGTCGCCAAATCAAAAACAGAAAGTGCTTACTAATTGATCGGTGCACCTTGCACTCCAAACATTTATTTCAGTTATTTCCAACAAATATGTATCACGGCCTCTTGCAAAGTATTTATCCACTTTCTACAGGATGTCTATAAAAAATAATGTATAGAGGCTATAGATTCGAAAGAAAATGCATCCACTTTTGTATCCACTGTATATAGTTTTTTAGGCACTTTTTTTACGCCATACTTCCTTTCTGATCCACTGTATTTCGGGGAATGTTTAGGGACGTTGAATCTTGTCAAATTCTGAATAGAGTTCTCATTGTTTGGTAATGGCTCACCCACAGTGTGTTTCAGGCTATGCCAATTCGTGTGTTTTATATTAGCCGGGAATTGGGAATTTGTACTTTCCGCTGTATGCTTTGCACTCTTATTATACTCTGATAACTGGTAATGATAGCGATGTCTTATTTATTTCTGCACTTACTTCCTGTGCCCTTAGTCGTCGTGAAAGCGAAGGGATCACTCAGCATGTTCCCTGTGGAAAGTTTTTGTTAACTTGGTTCCACTAAATATCTATTACGAAGTGTACGATACGCCGAACTCCTTCATATTCATTTATTTTTGTGAGTATCGTTTTCTCAAAAAACCTACAGAGCGCCTGAAGTAAATCATGTATATACGAATGTGGTCCAATAAAATGTTTTCTAATCACTTTTTGTTGTTGACCACAAAATGCTCCACCAGTCAGGAGTCGATGTGGAGATTGTGTAACTTCAGTAGTTAACAGTAGAAAAAAACAAACAAACAAGATATACACCTCTGTTTTGTGAAGTAGAAATTTTGTTTTACACATTTTGTACGGATTTTATCGTAAAAATTAAAAAAATAAAACTGCGTCAACATTAAAAAGAAAGAAAAAAGAAGCGGCTCCGGGAGTCGAGTAGATCCCGAGAGACTAGCGAGGAGGGAGGCGAGGTGGAAAGATAGGGAAAAAAGAGAAAGAGAAGGGTACCGAAAAACCGGAGCAGAAATGTCGAAACCGAAACTAACTTGACCGGAACCGGAACCAGATTAGGCCTAATGCCGCCTGCTAGGAGCGCTAGCTGTCACTGGTCTATCTGGGCCGCTGTGCCTATCGCAGTGTCCGCTCTTTACGGGCGGCTTCGACTCATGGGCCGGTGCCGCTGGGCCAAGAGGCTGTTTGTATACACACATATGACTTCTCTGCAGAGCCGTTGGCGAAAGGGCCTTTACCAGCTTGAGAAAACGTTCGGCTTCCTCACAGAACCGGTGGAGGCGACCACAGAGAAAGAATGGGAGTCTGTGATGCGGAAGAGGGTTCGCGAACAGGAGAATGTGCAATGGCTGGAGGCTGCCCGGACAACGTCAACCCTTACCATGTGTGCAGAATTAAAACAGAAAATCACGGCAGAGACGCGGCTGTACGACAACAGCTTGGGCAGCCGCCTATTGTTCGAGGCTCGTGCGGGTGCCCTGCGCACATTGGTGTACAAACAGCGCTTCGACAATAATGTGCAGTCGACTGTGTGCCGAGTATGCGAGGGTGAGAGCAAAACCGCGTAGCACATCATACTCCGTTATGGCGGAATCCGACCATCTGCCACTTCTCCCACCGAAGAGGCGAACCGATGGGTGTTCCGCCTCCAGCGAGAGAGATCCAATACTACTGAAGCCTTTTGGAACGTCATCGAGCAGACGAAAAGATGACTGGAGGATTGGGGGCATCATACACAACGCAAGGGGTGCTGAATTCACCCCCAGGCTTGGGCACGATTAATAAAGCCCGCCCGCTATACAGGGAGCAGCCGCAGTATCATCATCATCATCATCATCATTTGTGTAGACATTTCTTGGCGGGGGACACGATCGTGGGGAAACTAGCCCTTAACAGCTCCGCTGTAAAACATGGGGTGGGCTGTCTTTGGGGATGCCACAGAAAAGTTTTATCATGAATATGGATAAGCACCGGGGCACCCCCTACCAACCACCTGACGCGGAAACTGATACTGCAGATCGCGGACACGGGGAATTCGCGTTTCACGATGCGATAAACACGCCGGAATTCGCTACGAACTCCTGTGTCACGGGAAAGGATACCGCAGGTTGCAGACGCAGCAGATTCGCGTTTCACAGCGCGAAGGACCCGCGGAAACCCGCCGAGAACTCGCATTTCACGGGAACGGATACCGCGGATCGCGGACGCAGCAGATTCAAGTTTCCTGGTGCAATAAACACGCGGGAACCCGCTTCAATCTTGCCAGTCACGGAAACCCATATCGCGCGCGCAGATCGCAGACAAAAACGCCGGAATCCTCTGCAAACTCGCATGTCACGGAAACAAATCAAGCAGATCGCGGATGCGATCTGCTTGCTGTAACACGCGCAACTCGCGCGTGTTACAGCTAGGAATCGATTTCGCGCGAGCAGATCGCGGGCAAAAATACGGGAATCCGCTAAAACCTCGGGAACTGATAGCGCAGATCGCAAACGCTGCAGATTTGCATTTCACGCATTTCACGCTCGAAAATCGCAGACCAAAACGCGGGAACCCGCTATGAACTGGCTTGTCAGACCTACCGGTACCGCAGATCGCGCCGTTAACTCCCGATTCCCGTCGTACACCGCGTGACGTCCGACGGGAATCGGGGGGAGGGCGATGTATCGGAATACCTAGCCTTCAAACGTGAGCGTTCGCTCGGAATTTTACGGTTCATTAATACTAGTGATGGGCCGAATCTGCCGAACTTCAGATTCGGCAAAGTTCGGCAAATGCGTAACTTTTGAAAGAAAGTTCGGCAAAGAATCGGCAAAAATTCGGCAAACGTCTGCGCACGCGCGAGAACGCGACGGGGCCGTGGATTGCAAATGGACCAAGTGCAGTCGTGCAGTCGTGCGGTTACCATCGTGCAGTGTAGTACAACCAGCGGTTACGGCGAGGTGTGGATTAGGCAACAGGGTAACTGTGCTTTTGTGAGTGTGGTTCTCTTCAATATTTTCTGCCTCAGGAATAGAAGATCGACCAGTAATTGGCGCAGTCCACTGCGCTAGTGACAAATGGTGCGGTACATTCTGGATAACGCGATTTTCATTTGACATTTCCAGTGATGCGACGAGGTAGTTTAAACATTGGCCGACAATTAGTTTAAAGCACTTCTCTCAATTACTACAATTCTGTTTTCGGCTCAGAAGTAGTGTGTGCCAAAACAAAATAATATCGCTTTTTCGAATAGCGTTATTTCGCGATTTTCCCGTATCGGCATAAAACTAAACACAGAACTACAATGCAAGACGTTGCACATCCGACATCCCTATCTTCCTAAACGTTCGTGTCTGTCCTAACATCAGAAACTGGCATTTTAAAGGCTAAAAACGAGACGTTGCGATTATGGGACGCGCACTTTGATGCATAGCTGACTTCAAGTGACTCAAATCGAAAAACATGCATATTTCCAATAATATTATTATCTCTTCTGGCGAAGGCTCAACAACCGTTGCATTCGTTTTCGCGCACAAAACGGTGACTCCCAGAGAAAGCAAGAACGCAGCGTGATTGCCTTCATTTTAACAATGTATACATGTACACACACATGCAGACTCGCGCTGATAATGCGTCGAAACCAAAACTCTCGTAGCGTGATTCGTGACTGCGCCAGGCTCGCTTCTAGCTCTAGCCAACCTCGTTGTCGCCACTTCTGCAAGGAGTCACTAAAATTGCCAGTAAACACACAAAAACGACACCGACACAATTATCTTGTAGAATATCACCTTATTTAGTAATAACTCTGTCGATATGCATTACATGTTGCATTTAAGTTAAGAAAAGGAAGCATAAAACCTTTTTTCGCCAGAAAGAATTATAGTCGGTTACAAGTCAAGAAGGTAGGAGAAGCTTCTCCCACAAAGCGTGATGCGCCCGTTTCAAATCCCTCCGCAGTCGAAAGAAGAGTTCACTGGAAACGCTCCTTGTTCCGCTTCAATGGATAGATATTGGCTACAGAGTGATGCCAACTTGTCTCTGATCCCACTTTTTAAGAAAGCGACCTTTGTATTCATCGGAGGGGGAACCAAGCCCCTGAAAGCAGCCTTTGTATCCATCGGAGGGGGAACCTAATCCCCGAAAGTCGTATTTGTTTTCATCGGAGTGGGAAAACTCTAATTTCCCTCTCGTGGATTCCGCAGTGCTAAGTCAAAGTCGAAAGATAAAGCAAATATGTACAGGAAGGCAAGACCCCTCCTCGCGCGTTGGCCGCGTCTTCACGGAAACGATGGGACGCTATTGGATGTGGAGGCGGCGGAGGGATATATAATTCCCTTTGAGGGGCATTTGTCGCTACCTTCTTGACCTGTAACTTACTATAAGTATCAACGTTATGTCTGGTAACAATGTATTTTTGCCGAATCTTTTCCGAATCTTTAGAAAAGATCGGCAAAGGTTCGGCTTTGCCCAATCCTAAAATTCGGCGCCGAACTTTCGATTCGGTAAAAGTTCGGCCCATCGCTAATTAATTCTAAAGAGATACTCCAACCAGATGTATTAAATGTTCATGGAAAGAAATGTGTACGGTCTATAAGAAATACTAAAAAGGTATGATTTGTTAGCGAAATTTAAAGTTTTCAAGCATCACAACACTCCTTTGTAGCGGGAGCTCGCGCT
Source organism: Ixodes persulcatus (assembly GCA_013358835.2). Lineage (NCBI taxonomy): Eukaryota > Metazoa > Arthropoda > Arachnida > Ixodida > Ixodidae > Ixodes > Ixodes persulcatus. The sequence continues at coordinate 385,550 of JABSTQ010009369.1, read as the reverse complement.
GCCACTTCGATGCATGCTCTGAAGCGCGCGCCCGTAGCGGTAGCGGGCCTTTGAAAAAAAATCTACTAAAACTCTCTATTATGGTATCGTTCCGATACCTCCATAACGATATGATGCCTGCGCAATGACTTCGGTAGAGTATCGGGTATCGCTATCGAAACGATCTACTAAAAACTCTAGTGTTTGACAGGTACTCTCGGCGATGCAACAAAAGGCGCGCGCGGAAAGCATTCATATTTCGCATTAATACAACATTCTTGTGCTTTTGTGGCAGGTAAGAAATAGCAGGAGAGGCCCCTCCCATAAAGTTCTCCCCGCCCCCCCCCCCCCCCCCCCCTCCCCCCCCCTGCTTGCCATGATTAATAAAAATACTTTACAAGGGGAATACATCCCACTCCTTGATAATACAATGGCATCTGCGCAAACAGGTTTGGCGCAGTTTGAATGGCTGGATGGCCAGCAACCTTGGGTTTTTCCGCCTTAGCATAGGCCCAGACAACCAGGTAGGCCATTAGGGCCAGGCTTTGTTTAGGTTTTGGCGGGCTTTGTTTCGATTTTGGCAGGAGATGAGTCGTAAAGGACGGAAGGGTAAGGGGGAAGCGGACTTGCTAGAGCGTGAAGAAGGCAAATAGCCAGGATTTCGATTCGGGAGTGAAGGGGGGGGGGGGGGGGGAATATGTATTATTTTGTATACATCAATGTCTGTTTTCATCTCAAAGAAACAAGCATTTGTTCCGCGGGAACGGCTGTTACTTGTCCTCAGTCTTCGCCTATAAAATAAGAAGTAATCGGGCCACACAACGATATGAATTCCCATGAACACTGTATCTTTCTTCTCTTTGTAGGACGACCAACATCAGGGGATCATCAACACGGTTGCATCGTTTGTGCAATGTGTAATGATTGCTTTTGGGATCCTTGCATTGTGCGTCACGGTCACGTAAAGATTGGCGCCGGCCAGAAGGAATCACCGAAGAATCGCGGGCTACGGAAAGTGTACTACAAGATGTTCTGGGCATGTCTTGCCAATCTTGGAGTATGGCGGGACCCCAGATATTTATCAAGAAAGAGGAATGCTGGGCACGGTGTCTACACAAAACGCGGGTTGATGCCGGCATGCGTTGTTGATCACGTCCGGGCATTGTACCCAAACCCTGTTGGTGTGTCCTATAGGTGGGGCACTCTTGGGAATAAACACCGAGGTGTCGGCTCTTCATGTATGTTGTTATTTGTTTTTGTTTTTTTTATAAAGACATTCTCGAAAACCATTATCTCCTGCACATACTGCATCAAGCCATTTGGATATATGCAGACCCGTGAGCTTATCTGTGCTGCCAACCCCGAGCGTCCAATATACCTAGATGGCGTGGCAGAAAACAACTATCACCTGTAATGGCGGGAAAACATATATTCGTACATGAGGTAACTAAACTTAATTTATTAGCCTCAAGGACATCCCTACTGATGTATTACATGAACGAGGGTTTATACAATGTAAATTAAAAGCAACTTACAACAAAGGAAAAAAAATCACTGACTAATTCAAAACAGGCATAAACAAATATTTGGCCGCAAGCATGGACAAATTGCAATATCATTGTCAATTCAAAAGCAGTTCTTCACATTTTATATCGAACAATTGCGCGTCGTGTTCAGTTACCAGTCTGGGAGTGGCAATAAGGCTAGCTTGGCGCGCCGATCTTCAATTCAATTTAATGTTTATTTGATGAGTTGAAAAGTTTGGCCCCATATCCTGGGATCGGCTACTTCAAATCAAGTAATGTACAGTGTGAATGATGTATAACATTCAATTATAAAATCAGAACACCATGAATATTACTCTCAGTTACCTTACACGCACAAAAAAATGATACGGCGAGAGAAGTGATTACGCAATAAATAAATATGTACATATGTAGAATAGATTACTCTAGCATAGTAATAAAATTTATATAAAAAACGCAGTTATCTTTTAAGGGCGCGCCGTGCGTAATTTGACCTTCGAATAATACTAATATCTGTCAACTATTTTTGTGTCAGTAAAAAAATCACGTAGTAAAGTTGATGCCCTCTTCTGGCTTTTAAGTCCGGCCAAGGACCTAAAACTTGGGCCAAAGAAAAAGAGTGACTGTCGAGTATGCTTAGTCCCACTCTTAATCGAGTTCGCCACTGGTCGTATCTTGGACAGTCCATTATTATGTGCTCGACGACTTCCACGGGGTGGCCACACGTGCAGCTCGGTGTTTCCACCTGTTGAATTCGGCAAAGAAATCTGCCGGTGTACGCGAAATTTAGTCGTAGGCGATGAATTAGTGTTTCAATAGGTCTGCTCAAGTAATTATGAACTGGAAACCGAAGGTCTGGATCAATTAAAAGGAGTAGGCTCTGTTCCGAGATGCTCTTGAGCCACGTGTCAGGGGACATTCTGTTTCTCAGACAACGAATGTACCGCTTGGCATCGCTTTTTGTAAAAGGTGTGAGCTGGACGTTGTTGCTTGTATATGCATCCGTGGCCAGTTGGTCAGCTTGGGTGTTTCCTGAAACACCGCTATGTCCAGGAACCCAGTGAAAGTGTACCGTATGTCCAAATCTTATTGCTTCCCCAAGTTCTTCACAAATTCGGTACACAAGAGACATATTTTCGTTGCGAGTGTTCAGGGTCTTAATGGATTGCGGTGCTGGCTTGGAGTCGGTACATATAACCCAGGAATTCGCTGTCAAGCTATTTTTGATGTACATTGCAGCCACGAGTAAGGCATGCAATTCTGCAGTAGTTGAAGAAGTGTGATGTGACTACCGAAAGGATGACCAATGGTTGAAATGGGGTACCACAAATGCTGATGTTGATCCTTCATCCTTCGTTGATCCGTCGGTATACACGTGGACGTTATCGTGGTATTTTTGCTCTAGATGTGCAAGAGTCAATGTCCTTGCACCGTGTGTATTGACCGATGCTTTTGTTTCCACGCCTGGAATGTTCATATTGATGTCTAGTAATGGTAGCGTCCACGGTGGCTAATGAATGTCCTGAACCCAGTGTATTCGTTCAGGGATTAACAGTGGCACGGAATTTAATGTTCGAAGAAAGTTTGTCCCTTTGCAAAAAAGAATTTCATTAAAAAGGGGCCGCGCAGAAAGTCTAAAAAAAATTACGACATACTTCCTGGGTTCTTTGGATAGTTACTGGTGGTTCTTTGGCTGCAGCGAGTACAAGCGCACTGGATGTTGCTCGCGGAAGACCTAAGCATACTCTTAGACTTCTTGCAAGTATATAAGCCTTGGCGAGCTTCTGATGTGTTGGAGAGCCCCTGTAACACAGGTATAGAATAGGCAATCGCTTGTCGCACTAGCGCCGTGTGGAATGAAAGCATTGAATCCATTGAGGCTCCCGATTTTGCACCCGCGATGCATCGAAAAACATTAATTACACTATTAATTCTCCCCTCCAGCATATCTATACGTTTGGACCAAGTCAGGGATTGATCCAGTAGGACACCAAGAAATTTGTATGATTGCACTCGCTGAATTGGGTCTCCATTTGCATTAAGTTCAAAACCAGGAAGCTTTTTTCTGGTAAATGGTATAAATGCCGATTTCGTGGCACATAGCTCCATTCCTCGTTCTCTTAAAAAATTGTTTGTCGTGTCTAAGACTACCTGTAACTGATTCTTTAAAATATCTGGGGATGAGCCAGAGGTCCAGATACAAATATCATCAGCATATAGATATTCGTAAAGGTGGCTGGAGTTTCTGCGGTAACCGCGCCATTACGACATTGAAAAGAGTAGGGCTCAACACACTACCTAAGGGTACCCAATGGTGCAGTTCATGATGCTTGCTGTCTTCATCATTTGTACACACTATGATGTTCCTGCATCGAAGAAACTCTTGTATCCAGCGAAGCATGCGTCCATGTACACCAAGAAGCACAAGTCCTTCAAAAACATGAGCGTGACTAACCGTATCAAATGCTCGGCGAATATCTAGGAAAACTGCCACTGTAATATTTCCGTTATCTCGTTCGTACTCTACAGAGGTGATGAGGTCTAAGATGCCATCCATTGTGCATCTACGTGGACGAAATCCTGTAATTTCTTCGGGAAACGCTTTACTAGTTTCAACCACCACTGTAAGCGGTTATGTAGGATCTTCTCAAGCAGCTTTCCGACGCAACTGGTTAAACTTAAGCCTGGTTCAGACAGTTGCGGTTGACTGCGTTTGACTGCGTTGCGGCTGCAAGCAACCATGACATCCCTGCTGCTTCTATCGCGTGCCAAGAGGATTCCTTGAATTGTATTCCACGCTTAATACGAAGCACAGATGTGCCGGTGACTCGCTTTCGGCTCTCGACGCAACGCAGTCAAACGCAGTCAAACGCAAATGTCTGAACCGGCATTTACAGGGCGGAAGGAATCCAGGCTCAGTGGTGATTTTTCAGGTTTTAAGAGCGGAACTATTTTAGCTAGCTTCCACGATTCCGGTATTGTCACTGTTCTCCAAACTTCATTGTATATTTCGAGAAGAGTGCTGATGGCATCGGGGCCGAGATTTGCTAGTGCATCGTAAGTGATCTTATCGAAACCAGGAGCTGTAGACTTGCGGGTGTTGTGAAGCCCACAAAAAATCTCACGTATGTTGATTTCATGATCTATCTCTGCATGCACTAGATGCCTCTCGTTCTCGAAGGTACGAGTAGCCTGCGTCTTGGTAGATTTGTATTGGGAAGTTGTTACCACAACGCTTTGTTGTGCTAACAGGGCGCAAAATTCATCCGCGATTGTCACTTCCGATATGCCCCTCAGAAGAGCTAGCGCGCGGAAAGGTTGTTTTTGCATAATAGGCGTTTGAAGAGAACGAAGTATTTTCCATACTATTGGAATCGGTTTGGAGGGGGTCAGATTACCGCTGAACTTCCTCCATCGCCGGACCGAAAGAATTTGCAGCTCTCGACGCATAAAGGCTGAACTCTATGGAGCGAATTATGCGACGAATAACTGACGAACGCCGCCCGACGGCACGCTCGCTTTGCGCGAGACGTAGCAGCCACTGTGGTGATTCCACGCGCAGAGCAAAAGCCGCCGGGCAAAATTCGTCGATTTTTCGCAGCATATTCGTCCCATGGAGTTCAGCCTTAAGCTTGTAAATATGTTTGGCCTGGTTATAGTCTTCAACAGTTCCTGATCTTCTATAGCGGCGTTCTGCTCTTCGTCTTTCTGCGCGTAGCTTTTCGTATTCCCCATTAACACCAACGTGTCCGTTAGGCACAGGTACAAGACGCGTTGCTCGTTCGTAACTAAGCAAAATCGAGTTTGCAAAATCATCGGGCTCTTTCAAATCGGTATGTCTTAAAGTATTTAAATGTCTGAACATCTGCCAGTTTGTTATCCGTGCTCTATGTTGCTGCCCACGAATATTAAGAAAAGGGTGTTGTACGAGAATGGGAAAATGGTCGCTACCTCGGATTTCCCTGTCTGTCATCCATGTCATTTGAGGTGAGATGTCTGGAGAACATAGAGTCAGGTCTAAACAGCTGCAGTAGGTAGGGCCACGAACAAAGGTCGGTGATCCGCCGTTGAGGACGCATATGTTATACTTGTCCACATACACGGCAATGACATTTCCACGTCGATTGCAATTGTCACTCCCCCACATTGTGTGATGTCCATTAAAGTCTCCACATATAATAAAAGGAGCAGATACGTGACGAAATATTTCAGAAATTCCAAATGAAGTTATTGGAGTTTGAGGTTCGATGTACACGATCTCAACTGTAACTGAAGACTTACCACACCGTACCTTCCAGGCGACGAATTCTGGGATATCTTTTGTCCAAGAGAATAGGTGCACTGATACCAGATCTCTCTGTACAGCTAACATCGCTCGACTTTGACCATTTTGACAAGATGATTTGTACTGCATGTAGTTTGAGAGGCGAAAGTCGTCGTCCACGCGAGCTTCGGTTAATGCAAGTATTGGTATAATCTTCTTTTTAAGAAATTGACGAAAATCACCAGACTTTTTCTGTAATCCGTTGGCATTCCACTGCAATATTCCTATATGGCTGTACAAATCAGGCATTGGGATACTCTTCATTCATCAACGTTCGTGAAGACTTAAGTAGTCTTTCCATAGCGAATAGTGCTGTTACCTCAGGAAGATTGTTGGCTGTGGGCACGGCGCTGAGTATGGCCCTTAGTGCCGTAAAAAACATGGATACCAGCAAATGCGAGACGTCGCTCGATTGCCGTGTCTCAAAGTAATCCTCCCGATGATCGCGTCTGCGCATATCACGCTTCTGTGTGCGGGGTGCTGGCACAGGGGAGAGGTTTGGTGTTCGGTGTCCTGGAGGCGTTTGACCCGGAATCGTCGAGTTTAGGTGAGATGGAGTCTTGAAGTTGATCTGAGCGTTTAGTTGGCGTTTTAACACGTCAGAATACTGGGACCTTTGAGGTGGTTGAGATACTTGTGTCTGCTGTGATGATGCAGAGGGACGAGGGGGAAGTGGAGGTGGGCGAGAAGGTGGTAGAGGAGGCAGCGGGGCGCGTGTGACCTCAAGATTCGGCGAAGGATAACGGTTATTTTGTATCGGTCCATTCAGGATTTCATGTTTGCTGGCTGCAGCTGCTGCCATTTTGTGAGGACAACCTGTAAACGAAGCACAGTGATTGCCTCCACAATTTTCACACTTTGGATTAGTTTTGTCCATGCAGTCCTTGTAGCTGTGTGGTCCAGCGCACACCTTGCATCTCTGTTTGCCGCGACAGTGTCTTGCGAGGTGCCCATGTCGTTGGCATCGAAAGCACTGTACCGGGGTTCCAAAGTACTCCGTCACAGGATGAATGGTGAAGCCCAACAGGACCCGTGCAGGCATTGGGTGATTCTGTGGAAAATGAAGCAGGACACTTTCTGTTGGTTGTTGCTCCATGCTGCCGTCTTCTTTCCTTGAATATGCAATTTGTCGTTGGACTGCGATGACACCAGCGTCCTTCAGGTAGTCTAGCAGTTCGTAGTTTGAGTACTGGACAGGAATGTTGTTGACGTTGCCAACATTGCGTGTGTGTGACTCGGACACGGTCACTGTCACGTCGATTCCGACAAGAGATTTCACCATAAGAAACCTGTTCGTTGAGTTCAGCGTCGCCGTTTTGACCGTGATTGTGCCATCTTTCCTTGTGCGTGGTGCTAGTAATTTCTCTTGTGATACTGTCACGATTTCTTTTGCTATTCTGTTGGGGTTGAATTTCCAGAACGAGGTTCAATGTTCTTTTGGCGTGATGATCAGCGGGATTCCGGCGGGGCGATTTTTTCGCACTCTGGCTTGAGTGAAGTCGTCTTCGTCTCCAGGAGTACTGGTCATGAAACGAGTAGTTGGATGTCCTCTCCTCGTCCATTTGTTCCGAGGGAAGATTCACGCACTTTTTCATCGATGGAACGTCGTCATTGATGTCGTTAGCCGTCAGCTGAGGTTCTTGTAGTGGTTGACCTGTTGCCGCTGTAGAAATGTGGCTTGTAGTCGCGACTTTATCCATTTTAGCGTCCGAGGTCAAGGTCTGGTGGATCGGGTCATTGAAGCGGGGCAACTCTGTCGCAAGTGGTCGCTTTTTAGGCGGCAGGGTTGTGCCCGGTAATAGCCCCGTAGGGACCAGTTACTGAAACAAATGTGGAGATAGCCAAATTGAGCAGAATATTATAAAATTTCAAGCTTACAGGAAGAGCGGCGGAAAATGGTGCTGGGTATTCCAATCGTCGTCGTCGTTTTTTCGCGCCAATATTCAAATTTACATTATTTGTCCATGGTTGTGTGAGACGCTTGTCACCATATCTTGGATCTTTCAGCGTTGCTCATTCCAGTTCAGCAGTGCAAGCTGCTGAACTGGAACGACATGCTCGTTCCAGTTCAGCAGCTCGACCAACATGCTCGTTCCAGTTCAGCAGTGCAAGACTTTGCCAAGGGTTTACGTGTCATCCAGATAGTGCACCCTCTTATCCAAATAAATCAGCATGCTGTTGTTGAATGACTCAACATGGTACGTATCCTTTGCTTCGACATGTTCTTCATAGTCTTCAGCATTTTTGAATATCGTCGTCGATCTCACGAAAGAGAATAAAAGCTCCTCCGCAAACGGATCTCGAATTAGCAGCGCGCTGGGTACATACCCTTTCACCTTGTAGGGGGAGTCCTCATCGCACTGCTCATGTCGTCCACACAAATGATGGACGCAGTTCATTAGCGTGTTCACCAACTTGGTAGCGCTGCCATCGCAGGTTGACATTGCGAAGTAGGCGTGGTTGCGTGCCAGCTTGCATTTGTCCGATAGCTCGGCATGCCACGTCTTCCCTTCATTTTTTTTTCGTGCCGAACGCTATCATTTTCATTCCTTTTAGGGTTGCCTTGACGGCGTGCCATCTATCATTGGAGTTGGTTGTCTTGTTTTGTTCTCTTATAATTTTGTTGACGGTGGTGTTACGATCTTGAGCATGGTCCCCAACGGATATGTTCCTGTTGGAGAAATATTCGTACAGCCGTTTTGTGCTAAACGCTTCGTGTTTCTGGGACCACGGCTCTTCTTTTCTTGTGACATGGTCGATTCCTACAACTTTGTGACTTTTTTGTCCCAAAGCAACGACGTCGGTGTGGTAGGAATTGTTTCTGCAGGCGTGCCTAGCTGTTTCAATGTTCATGGACGTCACTGATTCATCCCGCTGTTCTGTTGACCGAGCTTCCGCTTGCTGAGCTTCTGCCACTGAGCTCATCTTCAGGATGGCCACTGCTGCTCCAATCTGCGGAATCAGCTTTTATAGTGAGCGACGTGAATAAGGAAGCCCACTGAAGTTGCAAAACTTCTCAAATTGCGTGTTCAGCATCCCGCTGCACACCAATGCCACAGCAACAGAGCAGTCAACAACACGGAGAAGTCCGACTGTAGAGCTCGTATCCAAAATAAGAGAATGATTGGGACACTTGAATTGGAGACGAGCAGCAAATCCCAAACTCTCACCTTGACAAGCTGAACGTCTTCTGGACATCTTCGTGAATGGTCTTGAACAGTGCTCATCATCTTAGAAACCGCAAGCTTGTCGCACAGTAGAAGTGATGCTTCGTCACTTGTTTTGTTCTCGACCATTGCCGCAGTCTTCTGTTGGTACTGGTGTCCTTTTCCTTGAACCATCTCCAGTGCTCTAGCGATAACGGTTGCCAATTGACTGAATAATAACCTTTTTTTTTCTTTTTCAGACACACTGTTTACACTTGGCATCAAGCAGTATCATCAGAATACCAGTCTTTCTGGTGTACTGATGAATAACAAAGAGCTACGAAGACAACTATATTCAGTGCAGATAAAACTGATATTGGCGCACCGACAGGAGTATCAGTTGCAACGTGATGAGAACAATTTAAAATCTGGACTTAAGCGCTTTCTCGTTCTAGATCAACTTAAGTGTCTCGAAAAGTCCACTATGAAGGGGACTGCATGGAGTAAAGGCATCCTCGAGAAAGTTTTTAAGATAAATTTTTCTTGTGGTTTCCATGGTTTCAATGTGGTACTGGTGAACTGGGGTAGCTTTTGCCTGTAGAATGCACACTTCATTGGCATCTCCAATACTTCAAGTTTTTGTCAGACATAATGCACAAGCTGATGGATTCTTTAGCATACAAGGCGAGTCAAACTTCCAACATATAACACACTCGTGCATCCTTATCTTGAGTATGCATCTGAAGTCGGACATCTTCAGACCCGTCTCACCAAGCAGCTCCATGTTTAACCCCACGTGGTTTGTAAAATTTATTGTCTTCAGGTGTACTGTACCAGTAACAGCATTAGAAGGTGTAAGGGCTTTAGAAGTATTTTATGATATGTAAAAGCGACTGCACTTGTCAGTAAAGCTAGCTGCACATTTGTGAAGTGTTAAAAAAGCACATTGATGGTGAATGGTGTATTAAATATTGAGGACATTTCTTGCTAAATGTGGATACGCGCCCGAGTACACACCTCACAAGAAAAGAGACCAAAGAGCATGTGCTAAGAAGAAGACAAAAGAGGCTACCGGCGCGAGCAGAGCCTAGTTGGAACCGTTGGTCGGTACAACATCAACCTTCAAGAGCCCTCCCCATGTCTAAATTGTAAATACGTTGTATAAATCGCGTTTGTAAACCGGAGTTATCTAAATGATCGAACACGGTGTGTCTCCGTGTCATTTATCTTTTCTCATTCTGTGATCTATCTTTAATGTACTTGGCATGTGTTCTACTTGTGGTGCTTACTCCTGCCGTGGCCTTTTACTTGGCTGGCAGTGTTGTGAAATAAATAAAATTGTGGCTTTGATTTTGTTCTCTTTAGCGTCATCTATGCTTGTGTATTTTCATGGAGATTTTGATCTCGCATTGGCTCTTTTTGCATTGTTCTCTGGATGAGATTTGAATTATTTTTACCCCATTCACTTTTACTGAAATAACCTGCAATTGCTTGACTCTTTGCTTAGATTTGATGCAGACTTCAGAGGCCTTATATGCATGTACAAGAATTAATAGATATGAATATTGACATTTCGAATAGAGAACTTTCAGGTCTTCATTAAAATTGTATAAAAGTAAAATTCGTAAGCACTCGATTAGGTGATGATACCGAGCTGTGGTTCCGAAGTCTCACCAGGTTTCTGGCCCAGGAATCTAAAAGCAGCGTAAATCGTAATTAAACCTGTATTTTGTTTTTAGTATGAACGAATAACAGAAAAGATACAGACACTCTGATAAAATTACGGAGTAACAAAACTAAACGAAAACGGGAGTTTTCATTTCTAAAAACGGTTTCATCAAATAAAATAACGAAAATAATATTTATTACGCTCGGAAGAGTAGCGGCACCGCGTAGCCCGTAGCGAAAGGTTCGCGGTGTCGCAAATTTTTACAGCATGCACATAATACACACGCACAGAAATACGTAGCGATTTTTATCATTACTTGTACTGCAGTTAAAAATACTAGCTTAGCGTCAACCACATCAACGCTTCTCCGATTAGAAAAAAAAAATAGTATCTTGATTTCTAGGCCGCCAAATTGTTTTTAGCGCCCGTAGGCCAAACCCTCCCGAAAGCTCGCCAAGGACACATATTAAAAAGTAGTGAATCATTTTAAATCGTGGAGAATATAATCGCAATTGGGCGGTTTGATATGATGAATAAAAGCGACTTGAAATTCCTGTGAAGCCGAACACTCACGAGACACTGACCTAATGCAACTCGGTAGGGTCGATTGGGACGGTTATCCAAAGCACTTTCGGGATCCGCGGTTGGACGAACAGATCTAGATCGGCTTCAGGACGGTCGGATGCGAATGCGGGCTCCAACTGAGGTCATTGCCACACATATGTCGAGAAAAGTCCACACGATCGGCCACTCGCCCGCTCCAGCTGACCGAGACGTCGAGACGCTTGGGAAATTCCAGAGGGCGCCTCTGTCGCAAAACGGAAGTTAGAGGGGTGGGTAAGGAGGGTTGTTTGGAGGAGGAGGGAAGAGAATGCGCCACTTTTCCCAGATACAGGGACTTTACTCGCGCAGAGTGCGCAGCGCTACACAGTGCAACGCAACCGAGTTAAAAATCCAACCGGTCCACCGGACAGATCCCAACCGGAACTAATTGGAGCCGGCCCCAGCCGGGACCTGCCCAACAAACCAGTCGGACCCCCTCCTGGGAGCGCAGCACACCCGACGCAAATGTGTGAATGAGCCCCAAGGTCCTGATCGAGCAACTCTGGGGAGTTCGCAGCGCATGCGACACGCTCCGACTGAAGTCACGGAGCTCGCCACCAGAGCCATGCAAGGGTGGGCGCGCATGTCCCGGCAAAGACAAGTATGCACCCACTGCTGAAGGGAAAAGGGAGGCCGCATGTCGCCTAGTGCGAGCAAAGACAGGGAGAGGGAGGCCTGTTCGGCTGGAGACGCGCGTCACTGTGGCTAAGTATGAATCGTCCAGAGACGGGCCACAGGCGACAGCGAGGAGGCGGACTCGCGACACTGTGCGGCGATGACTCAGACGGTGCCAGCCAATCGACCGGAGACGCGCCTCATAGTCCATAGACTGATCACGACTGACCAGCATACGATTCGCACGGCGCTGAACCACCTCAAGCCTCTCCATGTTTTGCACTTGGTGGGGGCTCCAGATAGAGGAGCAGTATTCTAATTGAGGAAGCACTAGGGCACTGTACAGAGTCTTCAGAGTATCCCGTCCAAAATGTCGTGAGAATCTGGACACGAAGCCCAGTAAACTGCGAGCCTTACCAACAACCCTATAGCCACATGGTAACTAATATCGACAGCTGGCGTGAAGGAGACGCCTAGGATATTGAGCACCTATACGGGTGGCGACAGTAAACCCTCCAAGGGAATAATGTGGAGAATCAACGTTCCTGGTGGAGCTAAACCGCATTACAGCGTACTTGCCGTGACAGACTGAGATGGTATTTGTAGACCATCAGAGCCACCCTGTCCAGGTGAGCCTGCACAATGGCAACGTCGGCAGCAGAGCGAACCCCCATAGCCAACGTAGTATCATCAGCATACTGGACGGTAAGGGCCCTATCTGATTGGGGAATATCCGGACATACAGATTGAAAAGGGTTGGACCTAACACCGATCCTTGAGGAACTCCCGAAGAAGCTTTGAAAGTGTGAGACACCGAGCCCCGGTACGCTGCCCGAAAACTGCGACCAGTAAGGAAGGCAGTAACCCAGTGCAGTAGACCGCCCACCCTACAGTCGAACAGCTTCTTGATGACACAGGCGTGATCCAGGGTGTCAAAGACGTTGCGGAAGTCTAACTCCATGGACAACGTCCGTGGGAACAAGACATCTAGGTTGTTGCTTATGTAATGGAAAACTGTGGCCAGGCAGTTTCACAAGAGCGGGAGTGCCGGAACCCATGCTGCATCGAAATCATGAGCTGGAGACGATTCAGGTGGGAGAGTAGGTGCTTGTTGACCATGCGTTCCAGGGTACGACACAGAATTGTAGTCACAGATACTGGACGATAGCTGGCTAGGTCACTGTGACTTGCCCTCTCCCTTGAAAACCGGAGTGACCAGTGCCTGCCGCCAGCTATCTGGGAGAACTAAGGGGTCCAGAAGAGACTGAAAATTGGCCAGAAGGGACGGAAGAACATAAGGTTGGATCATCTTAAGTTGGATGGGAGGGATGCCGTCAGGACGAGCTGAGCAAGATGGTTTGATACAGCAAAGGGACTCCTCCAGGTCACAGGGTGTAAGAGAAATAGAAGAGAGAACATCAGGGTTGGGAGGCAAAGCAACCCCGACGCCATGGCCATTAAGTAGAACAGGGGCAGAGGCAGAGGAGGAAACCGAAGCAAACTGGTTGCCAAACAGATTGGCGATCTCCCCAGCGAGGGTGGCAGTCTGGCCATTTGATGTCAAAGATGAGCCATGTGGAGTAGTTTGATGCTGACTGACGTAAGACCAAAAGACTTTCGGTTCCTTGCGCGCACGTAGAGCGATAGACTTTGCGAATGCAACCTCTACAGCATACAGATCAGCCTTAAGTGAACGCTGAAGTGCCTTAGCCCGTGCAAGTGTCTCGGGACACTGCAGACGGTCAGCGCGCTTGAAAAGAGCCCGCTTCTGACGAGCAACACGAATGGGATCCTTTGTGATCCAAGGGGCCCGAGCGCGCCCCCTTCGGCTAGAAACGCAGGGAGTACACTCCAACTGAATTGCATGTGCCAAATCACACCAGAGATCCATGTTAGCTAAACAGTCGTCGCCCATATGCATCATGGGGCGAGGTGAGCAAGTTTGGCCATGTGATCAAGATCTGTCCCGCGAAACTTGCATATGGTACGAGCGAAGTGACCTCTGCGTGGTAGAACCAGAGCATAAGTGAACTCAATGGCCAAGTGGTCACTCCCGGGGAGACAAGAGTACGCATCGCACGAAAGACTTTGGGAGGGGCGTGAAATGAACACAATGTTCCAACCACGTCTCCGTGAGAAGGAAGACGGTATTCTCGGGAAGAGCCGATGAGACGAGCTTGAGACCAGTCAGTTTATTCTTCACACTACGGCAATTGGTGTACCAGAACTGAGCTGCTGAAGCGGTTGCTCGCAGTGGGGTTACGAGTGCCGGTGGATCGATGCCGAGGGTCCTCCGAGTCGCACCGGGGTGTCCCAGACCGGGGGGGGGGGGGGGGGGGGGGGGGATGTCAGCATGAGCTCCGGGCGACGAAAACAGCGACTCTTCGAACTGCGGCAACTGACATACGCCGCAAAGCCAGGGTTCGCTTAAAGAGGACAGGCGCCGATATAACCCGAGCGATAGGAGCTCGCACTTGCGATGATGCCACCTGTCGCACAGTCACATTGTAATGCTGCCACAGTATCGTAGACTCTTTGAGCAGCGGGGACAAGTGGGGCGGGGGCCCGGATTTCGTGCAACGTCCCCAGCAAGAAGCAGGAGCCAAACAGCATGCAACCGCCTTGTAGGCCTAGCCAGATCGGTGTGCGTGGGAAGCAGAACTTGGAGAGCGAAAAGGGCGTTCAAGCAGTCTGGTATGCAGTTGTCGGGTGCCTGGGGAGTTCGAAGTGGGCGCCGTTGAGAAGAACGAGTGCTGGAGCCGGACGAGAGCGATGTACGTGAGAATCAGCTGGAGCACGAACAACGCACGCCTGACACGCTCCGCCATTTTTTTTTATTTTGTCATTGAGATGACAATTGAGATCCACTGATCTCAATTGTTATTGAGATCAGTGGATCTTCCCTTCTAGGACGTCCTGGGTTATCATCGCGACACACGACGAGAATTCAGTCCAGGAAAGCGCTCCACGCGGAACGATGAGGTTCCACCACTCCAACCTCGTCAACAATCACCACGGGTGCCATGTTTTTCAGCAGAGAGCAAGAACAGCGTTGGCAGGAACCGCAAAACAGCGCAGGCGCAGTCTTATCTTCCTCTTGCTTCGTTTACCACAGGATAGATGGCCCATAGCTCCGAATTAGAGCAACTGAAAGGCGCTTGCAGAGCCTATACAGTTGCTATACATATATATATAGCCTATACATATATATGTATATGCTCCGCAAGGTGTAGCATATACTCAGAGGTCGGCATTTTAGGTCGCCCTCACTCAACCTCACCCTCACAGCCACACTCACGTCAGCCCCTCACTCACCCTCACCCTCACAGCTACACTCACCCTCAGCCCCTCACTCACCCTCACACTCACCTTCAGCCCTTCACTCACCCTCACTCACCCTCACGCCCCTCACGCACTCACCGCCCTCACACCCCTCACGCACTCACGGTCCTCACAGCCCTCACGCCCCTCACGCACTCATGGCCCTCACGCACTCACCGCCCTCACGGCCCTCACGCCCACACAGCCCTCACGCCCCTCACGCACTCACCGCCCCTCACGGCCCTCACACCCCTCACGCCCTCACAGCCCTCACGCCCCTCACGCACTCACCGCCCTCACACCCCTCACGCCCTCACGCACTCACCGCCCTCACGGCCCTCACACCCCTCACGCCCTCACAGCCCTCACGCCCCTCACGCACTCATGGCCCTCACGCCCCTCACGCACTCATGGCCCTCACACCCCTCACGCCTCACAGCCCTCACGCCCCTCACGCACTCATGGCCCTCACGCCCCTCACGCACTCACCGCCCTCACACCCCTCACGCACTCACGGTCCTCACAGCCCTCACGCCCTCACGCACTCATGGCCCTCACGCACTCACCGCCCTCACGGCCCTCACGCCCTCACGCCCTCACAGCCCTCACAGCCCTCACGCCCCTCACGCACTCACCGCCCTCACGGCCCTCACACCCCTCACGCCCTCACAGCCCTCACGCCCCCCCACGCACTCACCGCCCTCACAGCCCTCACGCCCCTCACGCACTCACCGCCCTCACGGCCCTCACACCCCTCACGCCCTCACAGCCCTCACGCCCCTCACGCACTCATGGCCCTCACGCCTCTCACGCACTCATGGCCCTCACGCCCCTCACGCACTCACCGCCCTCACGGCCCTCACACACTCACGGCCTTCACAGCCCTCACGGCCCTCACGGCCCTCACGGCCCTCACTCACCCTCACACTCGTGAATTTTTCTGGTTCCGAAACTCGCTCACCTTCACCTCACCTGTGAGGATGAGGGTGAGTGAGGGTGAGTGAGTGCCCTCATGAGTGAGGTTTGCCAAGGATATGATTGTAGGAAGCAGGCCCTGGCGTCTTCGTTGGCGGCGCTCCAGCGCTCCTCGGGGTCTTTGGAAGGGTGTCAGCCACGTTGGGTCCCGTGCCGGAGCGGTGTTGTGAAGCCTCGCTCGCCAGCTCGTGGGTCCGCTCGTTGCCGGGGTGCCCATCGTGTCTCAGAATCCATCGTATCGTTACGGCGGTCCCGTCGTCTCTTTGTAGGGCCGTTTGTAGGGGGGTTCTTGATGGCGTGGGCGGCGCTGTCTCGTTGGCGGACCGATAAGGCGCTTAAGGGACTCGGTGTAAAGCCCCTCGATGTGCTTTTGTACACGTGAATATCATATAGGGACTTCACCTCAGTGCAGTCTGTGAACAGGTGGATTTGTATATTTTTCAGCAGGTATTTCTGCAGCTCTGATAGCGATACGCGCTACATCGACAACCGACAACTGTGTTTGCGCCCGCATCCTATCGTTATCGGAGTGCGAACACAATCTGCTGAAACCCTGTACTGTCAAGAGTATACTATTATAAAACTATCAATAGTATGCGACCGTTGGTTGACTGTCGGTACATATGTATAAACTATATCAAATACATCCGGAGCCGAGTACCGTAAAAACAATCGATGACACTGTCGATGGTCGAATACCGCAGAAATATCGATTGCGTGCTATCGGCACTCGATTATTGAAAACTATTGATAGTGTACTATTGATAATAGATTTGAGTAACGTTGGCAATAGTAATTGAAAATGTCAAATATTTCCTGGGTTGTCTTTGGCAACCCAGGAATTATTCCAAAGCTCATAAGAATTCACGACGGGAGCCTTCAGCAGGCTTATCAAGGAACAATAAAAAAAAAACTATAGAAAAGCGACACAAATACGGTTGTAAAAATAATGACAGTAAATCATCAAGAAACTATCAACAGCGCACTTCTGGAAAGCTATCGAGAGCACTTCCGAAAAACTATCAACAGTATATACACCTTAACAAGAAACACTCGACCCCAGGGGCAGCAAACCGTTTTTGAGCCCAGTCACTGGGGTTTGAGGCTAGACTCTCACCGGCGTCCTTGCTAACCCTAACCGAGTGGACTGTGATTTCGATAGGCGCAGCCTGCGTAGGCGCAGTTTCAACCGCTGCTGGCGGCTAAATTCTCGTATTTTCCCGCTGTATTTTGTGTTTCATGGTGCATGTATTTTCCCGAGGTTACTGAGAAAGCATTGCGCCGCATTTGAAAAAAAAAAAAGCTATAAAAAACCTATAAACTATTTTTGTTGGGTACGCGCGCGACAGAACGAATGCGACTGGAATATATAGTTCCAGTTTTTTTTTTTTTTAACGATAAGTTTTGACGGCGCCGCGCGATTCGCCGCATGTCAAACGACAAAGCGCTTACCTGTCAGAAATAAATTACAACAGAAGAGAGCCGAAAGGCATGCATTTTTCATGCTCACAAATAACGTGTTTTACGATGGACAGGACACGGACCTACAGTTTAGAAAGTGTTAACATTCGAACCATATATTGTACGTACCACACGATGCAGCGTTATCTAAAAGGAATTTATTTGAGAAAGATCTCAAATAACACAGTCACAGGCGACGACAGTCACATCTTGACGTTCGGACGGAATCTAAGATGACGTCGTTTGGGGCACGTTTTGGGGAGAGCTTCCTTTTTTCACAACATCACCAAGGCAAAGGAACGAACGCAACTGACCCGTTTCCCACATCAACCCGGACAACTATTTTTGGAGATGACTGAGGATTCTACGCGGATTATCTCTGGGAGGGGGGAGAACAATGTTCGCAAAATGGCGTGGAGGGTCGTTCGACGTCCTGCACCTCCTTCGTTTCCCGTGAATGTCGAGCCGAAAAGCTTGAATGGCAGGTACTTACCAGTCTTATTTCTCACAATGGAAGATAACACAGAAAGGGTACGCAGCACCCATAAAAAAAAAAAAAAAATAGTGGAAACTTTTAAGAGGGGCGAGAAAACGTCGAATGCAAAACCGCCAAAACGTAGGTAGAGAACCGCGCTGAGCGGGTCTTCACAGTCCAAGAGAGTGGCAGAAAGTTTCTAGCCGATAGAGGGCGCGAGAGTCGCACCAGCCGCATCAGCATCAGCAACATGGCGGCGGCCTAGGAGCGTTTTTTGGAAAGGTGTATACTTCTGAAGAACTATCGATAGTACTTCGAAAACTATATCAAGAGTATACTTCTGAAATAGTATCTAAGTTATATTATAAAAAAAAAAAAAAAAAAACTTTTGAAAGTGCTATCAATAGTTGACTATCGTAAAACTATAAATAGTACTATCGATAGTTGACTATCGGAAAACTATCGATAGTACTATTCATAGCGACTATCAACGGTCGACCATAGCAAAACTGTTGATAGTCGACTATCGTAAAACTATCGCTAGTATCGATAGTCAATTTATCGATAATTTTGCATAACTAATGCTAGGTCCTCGCTCAAACTCAAAAATAGTTTGTGCTGTCACCGCAGTTGGTGCGTTGACGCTGGTGTTGTGCGCGGAGGCGCGAGTCGCCACTGTCGGCGTTCATGTGCGCTTGAAAAATAGCCGACGCCGTCCTCCGCCGCTCCGCCGCTCGGTCACCAGACAACAAGGCGCTGCGACCCTCGGGAGGGGATGCTTTATCTTTTGGATTGTTTCCGTTTGACTCATTTTGCACCTTGGCCAAGTGGCCGAGAAAGACGCGCCTTTTACGAGGGCGTTCATAATGCACAGAAAGGCACGACCCTCCTCGCGCGTTGGCCGCAACGTCACGGAAACGATGGGACGCTATTGGATGCGGAGGTGGCGGAGGGATATATGATTCCCTTTGAGGGGCATTTGCCGCTACCTTCTTGACTTGTAACCTACTATAGGCCATCCTCTCGGCGTCAGCCTCGCCGTAGCTTTGCTCGTCTCGAGACGACCTACGTCACGATTGCGTGGATGTCACGTGCTCTAAGCTGGGCCTTCTCCGAGCGCTTGCCAGAGTGGGCCGTTTATAACGAAAAATACAGCCACCAGGATCAAAATACAAACGTTCGATTGTCATTTACGGATATTGTGGATCATATTCAACCTATTTTTGAACACGACGGGAATATTTCAAATTTCGTTTAAGTATCCCTTTAAAACGCGTGTCCAAAAGCAGGCTTCGGAGAGCAACGTAACTAAACGTCAATCCCTAAAAAATCCCGCACTACAAAAAAAAAAAAAGAAACGAAAAAAAGTAAGTTTTATGAGCTGGCTTTGGCGCCATGCCAAAGTCGGCTCGGCGACAAAAAAAAAAAAAAAGGAAAAGAGAATTTGCGTTTTTCGACCCGCAGATGGACCGCACACGATCCTACAGGGAAGCGCTTTGAGAGCGCTTGCTGAGAAAGCTTCCAGCCGACTTTGGCGCCAAGCAACCAAATTATTGGCGACAAAAAAAAATAACAACAACAACAAAAAAAAAAGGAAAAGAGAACTTATGCTTTTCGGTGCGCAAGATGGAGCGCACACGATGCTACAAAAAAAAAAAAAAAAAAAAAACGCTTCGAGAGCGCGCGTTGGCTCGTGCGCGCCCGACCACGTGCTATGTTCTCCGCGCTACTCCACGCCAGATTGTTTGCACTGGCTCGTACCATTCGCTACGGTCCATCTCAATGGCGTAGAGGAGCAGGCGCATATTTGCGCACGTTCGGCTTTACAGTAGTGATGGGCCGAACTTTTGCCGAATCGAAAGTTCGGCGCCGAATCTCAGGATTCGGCAAAGCCGAATTTTTGCCGCACTTTTCTAAAGATTCGGCAAAGATTCGGCAAAAATACATTGTTACCAGACTTAACGTTGATATTTCGTTTTCTCTGGCGAAAAAGGGTTTTCTGTTACTTTTTTCTCAACTTATATGCCACATCTAATGCATATTGACATAGTTATTACTAATTAAGGTGATATTCTACAAGATAATTGTATCGGTGTCGTTTTTGTGTGTTTACTGGCAACTTTAGTGACTCCTTGCAGAAGTGGCGTGACAACAAGGTTGGGTAGAAGCGAGCGTGGCGAATCAAGCTATGAGAGTTTCGGTTTTGAGGCATCATCAGCGCAAGCCTGCATGTGTGTGTACATTGTTAAAATGAAGGCAATAACGCTGCGTTCTTGCTTTCTCTGGAAGTTACCGTTTTGTGCGCTAAACCGAATACAACGGTTGCTGAGCCATCGCCAGAAGAGATGATAATAACATTGTAAATGTGCATATTTTTCGATTTGAGTCACTTGACGTCAGCTTTGCATGAAAGCGTGCGTCCCATATTCGCAACGTCTCGTTTTTAACCTTTAAAATGTCAATTTCTGGTGTTAAGACACACACAAACGTTTCGGAAGATAGGGAGAGTTAGGAGTGTCAAATGTGCAACGTCGAGCATATAGCTCTGTGTTTAGTTTTATGCAGGTACATGAAAATCGCAAAATAACAATTGAAAAAGCAATATTATTTTGTTTTGTAACACACTACTCCTGAGCCAAAAATAGAATTGTTATAATTGCAAGGAGTGCTTTAAAGTAATTGTCGGCCAGTGCTTCAATGTTTCAGAACGCACCGCATCATATGTCAGTTGCGCAGTGGACTGCGTAAATTACTGGTCCATCTTCTATTCTTGAGGCAGAAAATATTGAAGAGAACCACACTCGCTCACAAACGCACAGTTACTGTGTTGCCTACTCCACACTGCGCCGTAACCGCTGGTTGTTCTACAATCCACGATGGTAACCGCACGACTGCACGGCATCCATTTGCAGTCCATGGCTCCGTTGCGTTCTCGCGCGTGCGCAGGCATTTGCCGAATTTTTGCCGAATCTTTGCCGAACTTTCCTTCAAAAGTTCGGCATTTGCCGAACTTTGCCGAATCTGAAGTTCGGCAGATTCGGTCCATCACTACTTTACAGGAAAGGGCCCGTGTTTCGCCCTATGTTGATGGTTTTTCTGCCGTGGTGCCGTGCAATGAGAGCCCGCTCGCATTCGCTCGGGACGAATTATCCGATGCGGAGTCTTCCCGAGTTCGAACTATCGAACTTTTCCTCCCATAGAAATGTATGGGCGCTCGCCGGGACTTTTGAACACGATCGAATTAAACGAAAAGTCGAATTAACCGAGGTCGAACTAACGAAAGTTTACTGTATTAAAGCTGTGTGCCTCAACTGGCTTTCATTTGTTTCTCAGCGTCATTTATAATGATCTTTAATCTCAGATAAAACTTGAGCACGCCTACTACTTTCTGAATTATTTAGAGTTTCTCCTTGTAACATATATGTATGACTGACAATAGAACTTACAAATACTCGAATTCTCACACTTGCAGAGAACACACCCGTTTCCTTCCAGCACAGCACTCGGTGTTCACATCAGAAATTGCGTAAACAGTTTTAGATATTATCTAGTCGTAAAGATAGATAAACTCGTTAAAGTGTTATCTTAAATGTGAGCAGTAAAGTATATCAACCAGTAATCTTTAAATTAAAAAAACAAAAAAAAACTTCGAATGCTCTCACAAGCAAAATTTCCCAATGCACTGTTTACCGAAATGTCCCGTACCTAAACAACCACGTACCGAAATGTCCGGTACCGAAACGACCGCGTCCCGATACCCGAAACGGCCACGTACCGAAGTGTCCGCACCGAAACGTCCGGCCCCGAACCGTTCGGTACCGAAACGATAGACCCGCTCGAAACAGCAGGACTTTCCACTCTCTACGATAGAGTCCCTCTTTCCAGCTTTTGACGCCTCTATGAAGGCAGCCGCTACAACGAAGACGTCGGCTCGCTCAGGGTGAAGGCCCATCGCAGACTTGTGCCCGTTACTTCAAAAAAGTAATTAATTACAGTTACAATTACTTGGCCTAAAAAGTAATGGATTACCGTTACAAATTACTCCCCGTAAAAAGTAATCGATTAATTACTTCGTTACTTTACTCGATTACTTTTGCGTTACTTCAAAGTAACACAAAAAAGACACACTATCTGCTGCGTGTTTGAAGGGAAAAATTTTGGGCCCCATCAAAATTAAAACAAAAATAAACATATTCATTAGTTTCTACCCAATATTTTAGGTTAATAATTTTAGGAAAACGAATTTATAAAGTTTTAAAGAACATAAAGTTTTAAAGAACTTGAACAGGTGCTCAAGATAAACGAGCCTTGCGCTGTCCATTGCAACCGGGACAGAACTAAATCCCATGATCATGCGACGAATGCAGTTGGGCGGTGGAGGCACGCACACCAATCGAGTTAATCCTAGTTTGGCGTCGGCGAGCCTCAAAACACGATTTCCCTGAAGATATGGTTTTTCTATGTTTGCTGCATGCTGCCTAAATAGGGGCTGTTTTACTTACTAAAACTAACTGGCTGTGAGACCAAGATGCGGTACTTGCGTCTGGGTACATTTCAAAGACTTCTCCTTGATGAAGGTTGTTATCCGACCGAAATGGGGCCCACTTGACCTTCTTTCTTGATCACCACACGTTTCAGAACCAAGACGTCACACGAAATATTAATGCACAATCTCTCAGCTGAACTGACTTTCCCGTCTATAAATGATTAAAAAAAGCCCAATTTTCAGTGAACAGCAGGCTTCCATCATGTCTTCCACGCGTTTCAGGCGGCTTCACAACTCCAGTGTCCAAGTGAGTCACCGTTTATTCTCAGAAAACTCGGGCTGTGTTTCCTTTTCCTAAAATGTTGGTCTAAGTACCCGCAAGCCCAATCCACTGACGAGAACCGTAGCATTCTCGGGCTCAGCTTGGATGTCCCAAGCCGTTTTGTTGTGCTCCCCGACCAGCAATCCCTGCTGTCGAAGGTTACTGTTTAAACTGACAGCAGGGTTGATGGTAGATTTGTTTCTTGTTCCAATGAACTGCCGCCATCGCACCCTCATGTTTTTGCCCTACGCATCCGCTAGTGTGAAGTCAAGCGACAGGAGCCACATAGCTGGTTGGCCCAGCCAGTATTCAGCTTTCACAGCGCTTCAAGGATGAGCAGGGTCGAGGTCTCATTAGAGCTGTCTCTCTGTTTGCGGGGGAGCGTGTGTATAGGCGGAAACATCAACAAACAAAGCATGGTTTCGTTTAAAAAAAATTGTTTTGGAGGAACAAGGCGCGGAGGAGTGGGGAGGGAAGAAGGGTAGAGGAAGGGGGGGGGGGGGGGGAGGAAGGAAGGGAGCGGACGCATGCACCACGGTCACTCTGTTCACGGTCCCACTCGACACGAACCCCACGCCACGGTTTTATGGTCCATTCGTTTTCTGCTCTTTTGTAAGCTCGAAGCAGTCCGTTCGTTTTCCAAGAAGTCGAAGCCTGTTGCCTTTCTGTAGAGGGTCGAATCCTCCCAGCCTGGCTGACCGTACGAACGAGTCGAGAAACGGTCTCTGGCTGGGCTGTCCTGCTTTCCGTGAATTCCTTTCCCTCACCAGCACCTTACCAGAGTCTTGTGTTATCATGCTGGAAGAGCGAAGGCCGTTGCATCGCCCTTCTTCCCCTCCATTTCCCCCTTTGACGGGACGGAAGAATTGTAACGAGTAATTTCAGTAATTCGTTACTGAAAAAAGTAATGAGATTACATTACAAATTACATTTTCAAAAAAGTAACGGATTAATTACTAAATTACAAGAAAAGTAATTAATTACAAGTAATCCCGTTACTTGTAACGGATTACTTCCAAGTCTGGCTCATCGTAGCTTTTCCCGTTTGGAGGTCATATGTTACTCAATGTTTTGCCATCACAAGTTACTTTAAGTTACTGCAAAGTGCCAAGGGGAGTTAAAAAAAATAAAAGATGGATTTTTTAAAATATCGTCGCCCAATCTTGCCACTTTTTGAGAAATCAGCTGCATTTTCGCATTAATAACAAGACAATTAAGGTTGGGCATATAATCTATATATTCGTAAAGATAATTTAAAGGGCCCCTGAAAAGAAAAGAAAAAATGTTTATTTTAACAGTCTGGTTAGGACACGCGTGTCAAAACATTAATTTTACGGTAAAAAAAAAATTGTTTAGAGCAATACTGACGGCGCGAGACGCGATTTAGTCGGTAGTCACCTCCTCCTTTCCACTTGTTTTCTCTCTCGGCATTTCGGGTGCGTGGAGGAAAGGTGGATCAGCTCCGCCTTCACGTTGAGGTCGAAAGAGCGAATGGCCCAGAATAGATGGTCATTCCGGAATGACCCGTGACGTCACGAACTTTGCGCGCAGAATTTCAAACAAATCTCTCGCTTGATTATAATGCAATTAAATGCAAAGGTGGAAGCGAGCTGGACAAGGATGACGAAAATAATCCACGGACAAGGGGAGCAAGAGGTACAAAGGACAAACACAAATCTCCAAACACAGCTGAAGTCGGTGACAGGTCAAGAAGGAAGTGGAAGCTCCTTCCACCTCTTTCCACATTAGTAGAGCCAACGCTGGAGAGGAGGCGACCTCCTCTCCAGTGTTCGCTCTGCTAAAGTGGAAAGAGGTGGGAGGAGCTTCCACTTCATTCTTGACCTGTCACTGACGTTAGGTGACTGGTGCGCGACCGAAAAAATCCGCCTGGTCCGGGTATCGAACCCGCACCCCTCCATTTCCAGTGGGGCGCTCTACCAACTGAGCTAACCAGAGGTTAGACGTCAGTACAGCAAACAGGTTTTATCAGTTGCCACCAGTCTAACACCAACAAGGGTGAAAGATTAAAAATTAAAACAGCGCAGGGACACGGACAAGAACAAGAACCTAATAGATATGGCCAACCACACTTTATCTAAGATAAACTCTTGGAGCGATTGTAACTCTTTAAAGGTAAACATTAATAAAACAACAGCAATAATTTTTCGTCCAAAAAACAAGTCTGTGGTTTTATCTAGATCACTGAGTTTAAATTCTTGTCCAATTGAAATAGTTATTTCAAAACTCTTGGCGTATTTTTTAATGAGAACATGTCCTGGGATTGTCATATCAATTATCTTATTCCAAAATTATGCCGAGTAATTGGGATCCTAAATCGCAACCGTTCTTTGTTGCCCACAAATGTTAAATTGTTAGTTTACAACTCTCTATTTTACTCTCACTTAACATACTGCCATCTAGTATGGGGTTCATCAACACTAACCAATATGGAAAAACTGTTTTTGTTACAAAAAAAAAAAAATATTAAGGAGCATATGTAATGTCCCTTATGATGCTCATACTTCTGAAATATTTAGAAATTTTAAGATTATTACTATTTACAAGTTATACGATTATAGACTATGCGCTAGCTTCAAGAGGGAAAAAATAAGGGGCTCATGTTTTTTAGTAAACCTTGCAGGTTTACAGGAAAATTCACCAGCATACCCCACTCGCGGCGCGGAGAAGTGGAAGATGGTCACTCAGCGAACGAACTACTGGTCTCCAAATGCTTAAATTTGCCCTACCACACTTGCTAAATAATTTTTATATTAATGATGTAGATTTTGACTCCAAAACTTTTAAAGAACTGCGTTTGTATTTTTGCTCCTGACTTGTATCCGATTTCTATTTTTTGTTTTATTTTGCTAAATTGATAGACCAAAGTGCAGAGTTTTGTAAATTTTTGCTGCTTTTTGTGTTTGTCTATTTGCTTCAAAAAACAGGCAAGTGCGTAGTTGCGTATCCTTCGATTGTTGCTTTTTGTGTGTATTTTTTATTTTTATTTCCGTTCCGTTGCTGCTGACCATTGTAGAATCCGAGGAACAGTCAAGCTGCATATTGCAGCTTTTTTCCACGGGTCCCACCTATCACGATCGATGGAAATAAAGATTTATTTATTATTAAGGTAGACGAACAAGGCGCTGACTTACAACTAAAGTTTATTCATGCTAACATGAAGTATAAATACTATAACGTCATGACACACAAATAAAGACAAAATACAAGTAATGGACGCCACGTGCTCCTTAGCCACCGTTAGGGTGAAAGGCTTGTATTTTAAGGTTATGATTATAATGCAATTAAAGGGGCGGTGCAACGATATTCGATTGGAATGTTTTTCACTTTACACGAGCTTACTGGCATTAGTGGAACTCAAGGATACTCGCACGCAACGCCACTGGCCAAGAAATTCCTTTGTTGCGCTGTAATTTCAAGGACAAAAGCGATCATTTTCATTCCATCTCTCCTTTGCAAAATTTGATGACGTAAAGTGGGGATCACAGTACACCCATATGACGATATTTGAATGCTGTTCATAGATTGGACCCGAGCATTACGTGGGCACTCGATTTGGGCTCGTGATAATTACTATACTTCGTTTCACCTTATGTGCGAGCGAAGGCAAAACTGGAAGCGCGAGCACGGAAGCTCCGTGCGTTCAGACTTTGCTCGAGCGCGCGAGCTGGAGAGAAATGCAAAAAGCGCTGGTCTCGCGCTTCTAGCTTTGGCTTCGCTCGCAGATAAAGTGAAACGAAGTATAGCTCGAGAAGCATTCGGGTAGTGGCCCGTGTCCAATCGCTGCAACGACGACAATAGCCGAACCATAACAATGACTGGAACTCAGCGCGTGTCCTGTGCTTTGCCAACCCCAGCGCGTGGCTATGATCAACATTGGCGGCATATAATCGGCTCCAGATCACGTGGCCGCTTGTTCTGGCTGCGAGTTGAGGGGGTGAACGCTGCTCGTTTTTCTTTAATTTTTTACTGGGACTTCAATTGCATGGGGTGAAAAACGAACGCGTGTTTCATAGGTCATTAACGTCAGGGATACGTTCTAAGCGGTATTTGCGCAAAGTACACAAATTGTTGCATCGCCCCTTTAAATGCAAAGGTGCAAGCGAGCAGGAAAAGAATGACGAAAATGGTTCCTGGAGAAGGGGAACAAGAGGTACAAAGGACAAACACAAATCTCCCAACACAGTTAGATGACTGGTGCGCGACCGAACAAATCCGGACCAGTCACCTAGCTTTGTTTGGAGATGTGTGTTTGTCCTTTTTCCCTCTTGTTCCCCTTCTCCAGGGATTACTTTCGCCAAACCCAACCAGACTGACTAAACAATTTTTTTTTTTTCTTTTTAGAGAGGCTTTTAAAGGGGCCCTGCAAAGACTTTTTGACTGGTTTTTAATTTGAACCGAACCTGAGCGCACTGAACGTAGTAACTTAGTGAAACTTTTCTCGTATTTCGCTTTATTTTAGAAGTTATAGGCAAATTAAAATTACAAAAACAAGCAAAAAATAACCTCCTTCATGGCGTCCCTGGTCCTGGCTTGTGTGGTCGTGAACTAGAGAAGGGGTACTGAGCTCAGCGAGCGCTCACGGCTGCCGCACTCCGTGTCGACGGCTGGAGAGGGCGCCACTAAAGCATGTGCTGGATGAAGCGGGCGGCCAGGGCGACTCGCACTGCATTCGCTGCGCGACTAAACACTAATTCGGCATGACACTTCATTGGCCACAAACGACAGCAAACACGGGGAAAAGATCAGTTCAGAACGAGAGCCACTTCGCGCTGCGCCAAACCGCCAAACGTCCAAACCGCAAGCCAAACCTGTTCGCCGAAGGCCTTCGGAACGCTCGGAACCGGTCGGATCCTCGAGAACGTATGCGACCGCAGCGCCGCCGCGTACATCCGGGACCTTTCTACGCTCGCCGCTCGTCGGTGACTGATCCCACTACACCTTTCAGTATGCGCCGCCTTTTCCACCGCTTGGTGGCGGGTATGTCGACGTGTCATTCCTTGTTTCCGTACTTTATAAACTGCATTTGTTTCTTTTCTGATGTAAAATACTAAACAAAAACTACTTTGTAAATAATTGAAACTGTTCGCGCCACTTATATTTTGTTTTTCGACTAAAAAGAAGCTTTTAGCGGCTCTGACCAGTAGTAAGCCCAGGACCAAAGACTTCACATTTTGCGCGCTTTTGGCACCGCGAGTCGCCCCCGTAGGTGGAGGAGGTTTCCGCGTCGTCCGGTTAAAATATGGCGCACTGATATTTAGTTACTCTCTCCGTGGTCGCTGGCTTGCCCGAACCCCAAGAGACGTGGAAACCGCAAAAAAGGTAGACGCTTAAATATGATTGCAGGGCCCTGCATTTTGATATGTTTTGGGAAGTATTTTCAAAGAGAGTTTATTTGCAAAAAGATTGTGAATATGTGTCTAAAACGCCTATTTATGCCATGTTTGATTTTTTGCCATGTTTGAAAATTAAAATTATCAATAAAATATTTCTATGCAAACAAGCATAGAAATATTTTATTGATAATTTTAATTTTTTTTTGTGTATGTGTGAAATGTATCAAAAAAGTTATGGTGACGTGAAAGCTTCGACGAGAAATTGACGACTGTGCAAAGTAGCATCGAGAAATCTCAATTTCCACGCCTCGAGCTTCTCTATTTTATACACCAACTCAACTTGCTGACGTCATACGACCGCGGTGGCGCTGCTGTCGGTACTGCGCATGCGCTAACGCTTCATTCCTCCCAAATTTGGCTTCTGCGCATGCGCAGTGCCCACACCTGTTGTGGGCAAAGCGGGCTTGTTTGTAAACAGTGTGTTGGTCAATATCTCAGCGAAAACAATTGCTACGTACACGGCGTTCATATATAGCTGAATGTTCCTCCCCAGAACATGACTTCATATATATATATATATTTTAACAAAAATATCAAAATTATGACCTGGACCATCATTGTATGAGCTGACGTGGTATCACCCTGCAGTCCAATATATCAAACAATTGCGGAGGCTTAGCTCGGCTATGCCAGGATATACGTAGCGTGAGCTTATGCGCACAAAATGAGAGGCGCTATCAAGCGGCTCCGGTGCAGCGTCAGACTTGGCTACTGCGCAACGGAGGCGCACAGCTTGGCACGCCGCGGCGCCAGTGCGTCTGCCGCGGCAATGACGTCACTCCTCTGGAATGTGCAGACCTGCGAGGCGCGCGCGGTGGCGGCGGAGCGCGCGGCGGCGGCTCCGGCGCGCCAGCTGTGCGCCGCGTGACGTCACTGCTCCTCGCGCATGCGCAGCACGGAGCACGGCTCATTATGCGAGCCACGCGAAACTGCCCAACCTCGGCCAGTGTAGCTCACGCTACAAAACCGCGCATTGTAACACTAAAAAAAAAAAAGAAAAAAAAAAGTTGTGTTGTGAGTAGGTTTATACAGCCCAGAACAGGGGTCTCAAACACGCGGCCCGCGACTCTTTGGGATGCGGCCCGCAAGCCTCCCGCGGATTCGAGCCCCGTTCACATGCATCGAGCGCCATTAATAATAGTTCTAGATTGTCTATTCATTTTCGCTCGAAAAAGAGCTCTGCTCGTATAACATGTTCACACATTTTGTACAATTCTGTTTTCTTTTGGACGGTGTATTCTACTTCGCCTAAATATTTGCTTCTCGGCCCTTTCTCGTGTAAATTAACCGGCACGGCACTACCACTACTATATAGGCCACAAGTGCGAGCTCCTTGTTCAGGGAGGCACCTCGGCTGAACAAACTCTTGCTCAGCATGAGCAACTGCCGAAGATAAAGCTATGAGCTCGGGCTTCTAGCTGACAGAAAGACATTTAAAATGGAAGTATTTTCTTATGATGCTGCTATAATGATCCTGAGGAAAAAAAACTGTCATATGAAGATAATTTTTTTATGCCTGTTGAGCCTAGTCATTTGTGCGACGGGTCAAAGACGGTATGCTTGTTCTCGATATATTGAAAACTGTCAGTACGTTCGTGGTTTAAATCTTCTTATAACATCAGGCGTGCGCCCAAAGTAGTCATATATACAAATGAAAGCTAAAGATGGCAAAACGGTGAGCTTACAAAAAGTAGAAAGCACAAGGTTCCCTCTCTAGAAAATCTCTGGGGTGTTACTGGGACAGTCGATGTTTGCAGCATGAAACAACACTGCTGTTTGTTTGTTTATATGTTTGTCCCAAAATAGCAAAACATTGCCACGAAAGGACGAGCGCCAACGGAGAGGGGGAGGGGGGGGGAGGGGGGTCTTTCCCTTGGCCCTCGTCCTTTTGGGGGTGAGCAATCTGGCCCCCACACTTGAATGAGTTTGAGACCCCCGGCCTAGAACTTGGTCTGCCTGAACGGGCGACGAGTCTCCCAGCTGTAGATGAGAAATTTAGCCAGTGCAGTACAACCGCTAGCCTGGGGTCTTTAACGTGCATCACGCAGTAGTGATACACGACCGCAAGCCGGTACGATGCTCATCCAGATCGAAACGGGCAGGGGTGGGGGTTGAGCCCAGGATCCTGGCTTCTGTAGCGCGAGCTTTCGCTCCGCGTGCTTCGGGCTGCTGTGCGCTAGCCCACTCGGCCACCGATCCCCGCTTGTAGCGCTATCCGCAACATGTCCAGATGAGTATCTAAAACTAAATAAGCATCACCCCCAGAGCAGCTGTTCACCGTTCTACCACAAGACACAAAAATCTGTAAGTAGAAGCTGCATGCAGTAACTCGACATAACAAGACTTTTTCTTGGATTCTTTTCCCTTGCGACATGCTGCGAAACCACTGAAACGGCGAATACAATGCCTGGGTTGAGACGCCGCCTCCTTCTCTTTGTTTTATTACGCCCTCTCTGCTTGAATGGGACGGCCGGAGAAGCATTCAGCATTCACGTGCTTCGAGATCTCGGAGGCCATGACCTCACCATGGCCTCAGAGATCCCGAAGCACGCAAACGCTTCTCCGGCCGTCCCATTTGTACGGAGAGGGCGTAATCAGAAAAAGAGAAGGAGGCGGCGTCTTTCAGTGGGGAGGCGCACTGGGGAGGCACTCCCAACCCAGTCATCGACAGCATGGCGCGAGGCAGAAGAGTTCAAGAAAAAGTCTTGTTACGTCGAGTTACAAGGGGTAGTGAGCTCAGCGAGCGCTCACGGCTGCAGCACTCCGTGTCGACGGCTCAAGAGGGCGCCACTAAAGCATGTTCTGAATAGGCTGTATGAAGCGGGCAGCCAGGGCGGCTCGCATTGCATTTGCTGCGCGATTAAACAATAACGACAGCAAACACGGGTAGAGATCAGTTCAGAACGGGAGCCACTTCGCGCTGCCATACCGCCAAAAGGCCAAACCGCAAGCCAAAGCTGCTCGCCGAAGGGATTTGGAACGCTCGGAACCGGTCGGATCGGTCGGATCCTCGACTGCAGCGCCGCCGCGTACATCCGGGACCTTTTTAAGCTCGCCGCACGTCACCGCCTGATTCCACACCTTTCTAGTATGCGCCGCCTTTTCCACCGCTTGGTGGCGGGTATGTCGACGGATCATTTGTTGTTTTCGTACTTTCTAAACTGCATTTGTTTCTTTTCTGGTCTAAAATAGTGAACGAAAACTACTTTTATAAATAATTGAAACGGTTTGCACCACTTATATTTTGTATTTCGACTAAAAAGAAGCTTTTAGCGGCTCTGACCAGTAGTAACCGCTCATTCACACTGGAAGCGGATCCGCGTTCGCAAAGCGGTTGCGAACGCGGTTGTATAAAGATCCAGTACAATTGCACGCGCACTCGATGACATCAAGTGCGCGTGCAATTGCACTGGATCTTTATACAGCCGCGTTCGCAACCGCTTTGTGAACGCGGATCCGCTTCCAGTGTGAACGAGCGGTAAGCCCAGGACCAAAGACGTCACATATTGCGCGCTTTTGACACCGCGGGTCGCCCCCGTAGGTGGAAGAAGTTAACGCGTCGTCCGGTTAAAATACAGTGTGATCCACTTATAACGATACCACATATAACGACGTATTGCTTATAACGATCAGTTTCTAGAGTTTCTAGTCTAGAAATGATCAGATTCTATTCCAGATACAACGATAATCGGTTATAACAATTGAAATTTCAGGTTTTCTCGTTATCGTTATAAGTGGATTGCACTGTACGACGCACTGATATTTAGTTACTCTCTCCGTGCCCGCTGGCTTGCCCGAACCCCAAGAGATGTGGAAACCGCAAAAAAGGTAGACGCTTAAAGGGCAACTCCGCTTCATTTTTGATATTTAGATAACTATGCAGCCCTCTTCAGTATCATATATGAAGACCCCGTGTCACATATTACGATCTAATTCCGTCTATATATTTACTAAACTGGCCAGCAAACTTTCAAATGAGCACGGTCGCCGAAATCTGCCAACTCTAGCGTGCGACGCGAGGCGCAATCGTCAGCGCAGTCAATGCGACGGAGTTGAAGTGTACAGGGCTTCGCCCTGCTCTCCCTGAGGGGGTGACTGATTTGGCCGGGGCTCTGGGTTTCACAGGCGACGATGGAAGGACGGAGGAGAAAAGGATTACAGTGACAAAGAGACGATTAGAAGATTGGTGGAAATTATCTAGGGAATATTAAATGTTGGGCAACTAACTAGCACAGCTGGGGACAGGCGGGACAGAGGAAAATTGGGACTCCCTCCCGCGTGGCTCCGGCCCAAAGTCTCAACCCTGTCTCCCAGTGGGTCCGGTGCTGGGGTAACGCCGACAAGGTTGACCAGAGGAAAATTGGCGACTCCCTCGCCGGGGGGAAGAGGCAGGGGGGTGATGTTTTTAGTTTTTTTGCCCGATCCCCCGAAGGTCATCCTGGTGATATCCCACACTGCCTGGTGATAGTTAGGGGGAGAAAATTGGTCTTAAAAGGGTGGGAGGAATCACGTTTTTGTATTTTTAGACTTAGGCTAGGTGGCGCAAGCTACCGCCCGTTATAAAGGGTATAGCCATTAACATCCATCCATCCATCGTTGGATCGGCCAACGTTGACCCACTACGTCAGAGGCATGACTACGTCATTCTCACGTTTTGTTTGTTTTTACTTCTCAGAGCGAAATTGAACGATGACGTCATGAGTTTCTCCTCCCGGTGTTGGCTCAACGGCGTCCACGTGGTCACCGTAACGCGGATGCGCTAGTTTGCGCTGCCCTGCGCGAACTGTTCCTCCGCTCCCCCTCTCCCCTTCTCCCCTTCCCCCTCTCCCCTGGGCCATCACCGTCCACGCCATGCGAAGCGAC
This sequence comes from Ixodes persulcatus, assembly GCA_013358835.2. Lineage (NCBI taxonomy): Eukaryota > Metazoa > Arthropoda > Arachnida > Ixodida > Ixodidae > Ixodes > Ixodes persulcatus. Next base: position 352,371 of record JABSTQ010009369.1, on the reverse strand, counting down.
CTGCCCGCGTCGCGTGTCCTGTCCCTCGCCCCCACGAACGTCACAAGACCACGTGGTTCGACGTGACGTGGCCATGACTCTGACGAGACAAGACCAACGTTGCCTGACGCAACCGAAGTTTCGGTTTCGGTATCGGCTGATGTTTAAATTAAGATTACAGAAATAATATTCCACATTTCGCGAATACGAAGACGTAAAGCTGTTTAGTAGTGCTTTGTGAAATGGAATCACATGTAAACCTAAATTTTTCGGAATTGAGCGGAGTTTCCCTTTAAAGGGGCTGTGCAACAATTTTCTGACTTTGGCCAATTAACTGCGGAAATTGATCTGCGACACCTATGGAACGAAAAGCAGAAAACCGTATTTCCTTGCGAGCGCTACCGGTAGTTCTTATTTTAAAAAAATGAAACAAATCGAAGGTCGAAGTGCCTCTCAACTCTCCACGTCGACTTTCGAGAGATGTACTCTGGGGGTTCACGTAGTTTCCCCTTGGGTCCTCTTTTCAGAGACCAGCCGCCTCCTCCGCGATTGACGGCTTTTAAAGGATTAGCCTCGCCGAAGGTCACGGCGAGCGATCGACACAAAGGACGGTTCGTCACGGGGCTGACGGCGAGTGTAGCAGCGGAGGGGGACAGGTTTTGTTCACTTCCACGTACCCCCAGAGACGCCGTCATTTTAGTTCCCGTAACCCCGACAGGCGGCTGCAGATCGGCAAATAATTCGTTTTTTGGTTTGCGATTACGCAGCAGAATAGCAGTTTTTCGGGGAAAGGTGATGCGTTTTTGGTCACTTGGGCTTGCATAAACAATATAAAAAATGTAAACTGACAATTATTGCAACATTAAAATCATTGCACTGCCCCTTTAAACATGATTGCAGGGCCCCTTTAAGGACTCCATCTAGCCATAAACAAATTACTGAAAGGAGTTTATTATCGTCGGAGCATATTGATTTTGAGCTCTGGAAATTGTTCTAGCCGAGTTGGAACTCGTTACTTTGGAAGTGTACGTCGGCCACAGTGATCTCAGGCTGGCTATCTGGAAAGGGTGGAACTAAGGTGCCTTCATGTGTGCTTTGCTTAGGGTAATGACATATCTGACCATTTTGCTCCGAGCACTTTTGTTTCTTTTTTGTTCTGGAGCGCGTGAAGGCGGGTCTCCCAGTACAAGCTCTCGGCATTGATGGTGCTACAATGACGTTTCTTACGAGCCCGCATGCGCTGTCTGCATTAGGTACTAAAAAGAATGGCATCACCTTAAATAGAAGGACATTGAGGCAACCGAGTGGAACTGCTAGTGGGTTGTGTTCCAACCAGGGTGTCGAACCGGTCATTATTTCGGTTCGGTTCGGGTTCGGGTTCAGTAGCACTGTATTTTGTTCCGGTTCGGTTCCGGTTTAGGGTAGCGCACATAATATCACTCCAGTTACCGGTTTTAATAAGCGTGAACCGGTTCGAACCGGTTCTTAACTCAACCTTCGAATGTGGCAAGGCTATTACTTGTATATTACTGTTATTACGTGAACTATATATAAGCGACTGGCTTTCCATTTTTATGGTGTCTTTTGCACACGCAGCTGTGCAGTATTTCAAACTCTGTCAGAAGAAGGCGTATTTTCGGGAGGGGTCTATAGACCTTTCCAAAAAAGAGCTTGAGGCCGCTGCCATCTTCAGTGTTCGGGCGTATAGGGCGTGCTTTGCTCGCTTCCCGAAGCGACAAACACGCACGTGCTGGGCTGTGAAGATCACACACTGGCTGTGATTTTGTAAACAGTAAAAAGGTCTCTAGCTAGATTGCTTGCCCTCCGTATGTATTAATTTGTTTTGCTCTGCACACACGTGTTTTTTTTTATATACGTGCTACCTGTTTTCGGCACCCAGTAAGATGTCACAGACAGGGGAACGAGAGGAAACAAATGTGCCGTTAAACACAGAAACAGGGATGTCGAGTGCGCAGTTGGAGTAGTTCATCGAATCCCGTTAAGCTGTGGTCATGTATACATCGGCCAGACTAGCCGATGGGTCAATGACCGGGCACGTGAACACGCACGTATAATGAAATGGGGCTACATCTTGACAGCGTTTCGGGTTCGGACGGAAAAACGCTGTTCTAAAGATCTACGCGTGGTGATGCATTGTCTAGTTACTTTGTCTTTTTGTCTCAAATAACGCTCTATGCAAATGACCTGGTCTGAGGGTCTCAGACCAAGTCATTTGTACCTGTCAGCCACCGAACAAAGTTCCGGTAATGCCACCACAGCGAACGACGTTTCTCGAATGCTCATTTGGAGACGATTAAAGAGGACTTCAAACAAAATTGAGAAAATGGTTGAACAGGCGACATGCTGGCCTTGCTAGTCTGACAAACCTAAAAAAAAGAAAGACACATTTTCTTCATTCCCCCCCCCCCCCCCAATCCTCCTCCTCCCCCTGGCCTCCTTCCAGGGCACGGCACGTCGGCGAATCATCGCTGAGTAACGTTACCTCCGACAACCCATGTTTTTTTTGTAAGTTAACACTTCGAGCACGTTGAAGAAAATATTGTTTTTCATTGAAAAGGACCACAGGCGACCCTACAAACTATACTGCCGATGCAGCGCGGTACTTGTCCCCCCTTCCTTCAGGGTGTCGCTGCACTCAAGCTGAAGGTCACGTGGTGCGCTCTCGGTGCTCGATTGGCTAAATGGCTCATCAACTGCAACTGTGGTCCATCTTGAGGTCAAACATTCGCAGACGCGCAGGCCCCCGTGCCTACAGCGGCGCAATCCACTCCGACACTTGGACATTCCGTAGCCAAGCGGCCAAGCCATACTTTGAAATCGGCGCCGCCGCTACCGCGCAGCCAGGGTCAATCCAAGAAACAAAGGAAAGTTGAAGCTCTCCAGACGATGATGTATTTTTTATTACGTATGCAATAAAAACTAAATGCAAAGATATCTGACAGTATGTAGGATTAGTCTTGGCAACATAAGAAAAATATACGCCCGCAACTTTTCTCATTTAGACCACTTATTGACACAATTGGCCCTGAACCGTTTTCGTTGAACCGGTAACCGCCAAATCAGATTATGGTTTCGTTCCGGTTCGGGTTCAATATGAAGCGTTCGATTTCGGTTTCGGTTTTGTTCCGGTTCGGTCAAAAATAACGGTTTTGATCCGGTTTTCGGTTCGGGTTCGGGTTCCGTTCGACGCCCTGGTTCCAACGATGATTTGAAGTGACAGTGAAGTAATTTAGTAAGGCAATGAAGTAACTTATCTATACCCTCTTCCAGGTTAGGAAAAACAGCACAAGCTCCTTGCCTTAAAGCCTTCAACTCTTTTTACTTTAGCGAGCAAACGCTGAAGAAGAGGCAAGTGGACTTGCCTCCTTCTTGTCTCTTCTCCAGCGTTCGCTCATTTTGATGGAACGAGTGATGGGTTTAGCAGGGAGGAGCTTGTGCTGCTTTTCTTAGCCTGCAACATGGTAAGTAGTCGGTAAGAGCAGGTCATCAATTTCATGGTCGAGTAATTATAATTCTTTAGTTTTTGAAGCAACAGGCACATGTCTGCTTCCTAGTAGCATCAGTAATAAACAAAAATTACTTCAGGGCATGTTTCCGATTCTACAGTTCATGAACAAGAACACCATTTCTCCGAAGAAAACATTTATTAAATAGAGTCACGGTTAAAAATCAGTCTCTAACTTCAAGCACGCAACTAAGTCACCGGAGCAAAAAAAAATAAAAAAATGTTTCGCTGTTATTGGAGCAGTTGCTGTACACGCTCAGAAAATTGTCGCTAATTCTTTACATGACTTGCCAGCTTAAAGTTATCAACGTCTGCAAACTTAGCTTGTTGCCACGGTTAAAAATCAGTCTCTAACTTCAAGCACGCAACTAAGTCACCGGAGCAAAAAAAAAAAAAAATGTTTCGCTGTTATTGAGCAGTTGCTGTACACGCTCAAGAAAATTGTCGTAATTCTTTACATTACTTGCCAGCTTAAAAGTATATTCACCAGTCTGCAACCACTTAGCTTGTTGCCAACAACCGTAAGACACATTGTGAAAAAAAACACCTTCTGGCGCGATTCTAGTTTAAAAACAACAATGGATGACGCTTGTATGAAGAGTTTTTGTGCGAATATGAACAAGTCTGTTACAGACTTCTCATCCTGAATCAACTACAGCATGTCTCCCCCAAAAGTTTACAGTGTTTTTTTTTCACTGCCAAAATAAACTATGCATCGCCGACCGCTCATTCTCTACCCAAATGTAGTGCTAGTGGTCCAAACCAGATGCCAAAGTCTCAGCACTAACCGTAATCTTATTAAAAAGTTACGTGTTTTTTTTAAAAATTCAATGGGAAAATGGGCCCCATTTTTGCCCATTTTCAGTAACATAGAGCTCCATGTATCGAAGAGCTCTGTCGGTCTCCATTTTCCCATTAAAAATTTAAGATATAACTTGTATAACTTTTGAATAAAATAACAGCTAGTGCTGAAACTTTGGTATCTGGTTCGGAACGTTAGCGCTACATTTGGGCAGAGAATGAGCGTTCGGCGAAGCATAGTTTTATTTTTGCGAAGAGAAAAACCCTGGGAATTTTTCGGGGGAACACCGTGTAGAATGGGAACAGAGAGGGAGAGAGAGAGAGATGAGTTTAGTACAAAATAAACAGCAGCACCGATGAGAAAAGAGCAATGACCCAGACATGCAATGAACTGGTGCTGCGACTAGAGAATGAGATTACACACACAAGCACATTGTAAAATGTGCTGTCTAGGACAAAGGAGATCTCCAAAAGGTTTAGAAATGGCCAAATCCTTTCTTTGCCAGGGGAAACGCTCGAGCCGCGCTGACAGAACTTGATGCCGAGGAAGTGCTTGAACTCCGAGAACGGGCCGAAACGGGCGAGATACGCTGGATGCCTTCGTCCCCGGTACGGCCGACGGCGCCCTGAGGAGACTCTGAAAGGAAGCCAGATGCCACCTTTACACAGAAAGAAGAAATGGTACTTCTAGATCGGCACAAAGCTTAAAGTCGTGCACAACCTAACTTGACACGCATCAGATCGAGCTCGGGGGAAAACAAGTATAACCGGACATTCTTCCGATTTCTTCCATTTAACCAGAGATTTGAAGAAAAAAGGAGACCAAGACCGCATCTATACTCGGCATACTGAGCTAAGCCCGACCTACGTTAAGTTGTGGGTTTAAGTGCTCCCCTCTATTACATTTTCAGGGGAGCACTCTGAGCACTTTGCCCCATCGATGAGATGAAACTCTCAAGTCCTAGAGTGCTAAAGCTCCACTACACAGCAAAGTAACCCAATTTATTGTTAAAAATTTTCAACCTGGCCCACTCTTCTAGAGTACAATCCCGATAATTAAAACTCTTGGAACTTGCGGATAATTACAACTAACTCGCGGGTTCTGTCAAAGTCCTATGTATTCGAATGGGAGAAAGCTCCCGGTAATTTAAACGCACGAAACTGCAACGGCTAATCCGAATTTCGCGCCGCCGTTCTTACGCCATGAGTGCAAGCGAGCTACATGCTGGGGTACTTGAATGCCGTGCACATGTTTTTGACAAATTTGCTGAGTATAAAGTGAACACTGCTTCGAAGCACCTAGCTGCTTTTCAAAACTGACAGTGCCCGCACATTTATGTGCTATGCCAGTGGTTCTCAACCACCCATGTTTAGGGGGCTCCTTCCGGATCAGCAGAATTGATGGGGGACCCAATCCACTGGGTGGGAGAGGGAGTGTTGGACGATGACAAAGAGGCAAATGAAGAAAACTAGGTGCATGCAAACCAACTTTGAAGCTCTGAAACAGATAATAGTTGGCCATGGTTTGGCCAACTATTCTGCCATGGTTTGGTCTATTTAGCTTTGTGTGACAGCCAGCATCAACAAAAGAAAAGTGTTAGTGCTCGGCTTGACTGACGAGCGAAAGTGCATATAAAAAAAAGCTCTTCCATATCACTACATGCATTTGCTGATTGGCTGTTGTAGCCAGTCCATGCTATCTAAACCATATAAGCCAGAGTGATTTAGAATGTGTATCTGCTTCACAATTGCAAGAACACTGATTTTGGTCTACAATATCCTCAAGTGCAATTCGCTCGCATACACATACGTAAGAACCTGACGAATGCAACTAATGGCTGCCATTAACCTATTAATTTCCAACTAGATGCACTAATACGCTTGTGCAAAGGTACTGCGCCCCACAAACTTAATGCTGCCACGAGATAGCAAGTTTTAAGAACTTCCAGCACTAATCCAAACAGTGCCGATCGAACCAACTGGTGATACTTTGGATCCTTGATCACCACACAGCCTCAGGAAGGCATCCCAGCTGGTTCAGTGTCCAAATCCTTTCTGAACAACCTGCAACAGCTCACCATTTGGGAAACCAAGTGGCAGTGCTAAGTTTGGGGAGCACTATACACGAACAGGAAGTAGCAAATCTCAGATGAAAAAAAAAAAACAGACAATTTACTTTGCGAACAGGCAAATAAGAACCACATCATGCTATGCCGAGCGTAAGCAGATAGCACAACAATGGTAGAACCGAGAAGAGAACATGACCCTGTCACAATGGATAGGAGGGATGACATTACTATGGTGCCTGCGAGCTAGTTGGTACATGGTCAATGATGGTGGCGAAACAGCTTGAACATTAAACTATTACACACAGACAGGACAAGACACACACAATAAGCTGCAATGATGGTGGGGAAACAGCTTCAACATTTCAACGATTATACAGCGACAGAAGATTAAACGATTACACAGAGACGAAGCAATTACTCAATTTTGAAGTGGCGCGCTGCAGTCGCGCTGACGTCGATGATTGCAGCGCCGCAAACTATTAATAAAATGAAGTGTTTACTCAAAACTTGCGTCGTCATATTCACAGTGAGGTGTGTCGTGAGTCTCATGACGAATGCTATTGCAATTCAAAGCCAACCAACAATAGTGGTTTCTGCAGCCCATTTTTCGTTGCAAGAATGAACACACGCCACAAAAAACTGATTTCCATTGCCGGCTTTATGAATGTGATGGGTTTATCCAGAGTAATAGCAAAAACCAAGGGAAATAAGGAAAAAGCAAGAAGCAAACTCTGTGAGCTCCCAAAGCATTGCAAGAGTCTCACCTCTGAGGGACGTCTCGTCATACAGCGAGGTCTGCCGCCCGAAGGTGGGGGCCCGCCGCGGCCCTGGGGACGGGATCTCCATCCGCTTGGACGCCAGGTCCCCCCAGAGCTCTGTGACACGTGGGGAAAAGAGCACATACGAGGGGTCACGTGAAGCAGGCACACACTCTGGTAGGTTTTTAGTCGTCAGCATTAGGTGCCAAAGAAATGGCGGGAAGCGTGAGGAGAAGATGGTTTTGACAAATCGGCAGAAAAAGGTGGGCACAGAGACTTCCGTCGACTACGGTATTCGGTGTTTCCTTCTATTTTATTCGCGAAGCACCTCCTACGCAGATACGGTGCCGACCGATTTCTCGAACTCGACAGGGATTGCGCAGAAGTTCAGATACTTGAGTAGTCCGAAGGAATGATTTGAACTGAAATATTGAATTACCGTCCAACGTCCGCTTGATACAGTCGAGCCCGGTTATATCAAACTCGGGTATTTCGAATTATTGTTTATGTCAAACACTCCAAACATCCCCTTGAAAATCACGTGTAATACTATAAGGGCCTTGTCTTTTTGTATCAAACTCCCATGGCGGGGGACATTCGATCTAGCGAACGAAGCCCGGCCGCCCGTTGCTTTTCCCAAAATCTGATTGCGCCGGTGGCGAGCACATCGCTTGAATTGCTGGGCTGGCAGACTGCCAAGCCAGCATACACGCAGTAAGATACGCAGCGAAAGAACAGTTGTGAAAAAAAAAAAAGAAACAATGAATCGTAATTACTCGTCGCAATTATAACAATCCTTTTTTCGGCTCACAAGTAGTTTGTGCCAAAACAAAATAATATTGCGTTTTAATTAGCATTATTTTGCAGTTTTCATGTATCTGCATAAAACTAAACACAGAACTATCATGCTTGACGTTGCAAATGCGACATTCCTAACTCTTCAAATCTTCCTAAATGTCCGTGTGTAACCCACACCAGAAACCGGCACTTTAAAGGTTAAAAACGAGACGTTGCGAATGGGACGCACACTTTCATGCAAAGCTGACGTCAAATGACTCAAATCGAAAAACATGCCTATTTACAATAATATTGTTATCTCGTCTGGTGAAGGCTCAGCAACGGTTGCATTCGTTTTCGTGCACGAAACGGTGAGTCCCAAAAAAAGTAAGAACACGGTGTTATTGCTTTTAATGCCCGCTACTACCCAACTTTGTTGTCACACCACTTCTGCAAGAAGTCACTGAAAATTGCCAGTAGACACACTAAAATGACACCGATACAATCATTGTGTAGAATATCACCTTATTTAGTAATAACTGTGTCAATATGCATTACATGTTGCATTTGTTTCGTCAGAAAAAACTAAATATCAACGTTAAGTCTAGGTAACAATGTATTTTTGACGAATCTTTGGCGAATCTTTAGAAAAGTTCGGCAAAAAGTATGGCTTCGCCAAATCCCAAGATACGGCGCCGAAATTTTGATTCGGCAAAAGTTTGGCCCATCACTAGTATCTAGGATGTTGAGGTCGAGAGTTTGACACATTTTCTACTTAAATTAGGAACTTTCCACAGTGAATGTTTCCTAGTCGAGATCAAGATGCAGGAGGTGGAGGTTGAATTTTTAAGAACTCAAAAAGGGAAGGATGTTGTAATAGTAGACGGATTTAAATATTTATTTCAACCAAAGAATCAAGGTGAAAAGATTGCCTGGAGATGCACTAAATACTGGGCATTGAACTACAAAGCAGCGGTCCTCACGAAAAAAGAAAAAGTAATAAAAATAAACACAAGGTAAGCAATTTTTTTTTTTCATAAACTGTCTGATAGCTGTTTAACTATCCTGAATGGGGACTGAATTAATAACGCTAATTTTGCACAAATTAAAAATTTCTGCTGCATTAATTGATTCTCATCACGTTCATATGTCTCAGAGCACAACCATCCACCTGCTGGCAGCCAACTTCGGGAAGCGCGACTAAAGAATAAATTGAAGGAAAGGGTGAGATCGGAGCCGCATTTGCCAGCACCACAAGTGTACAGCAAAGAGATCTTAAGTCTTGTGGGTCAAGTAAGTAAAAACATTGTTTCGTCTTTATAAATTATATGTTTCACTACACGAGTATACCAGTGCATTATGTCCATGATTGAAACTTGTTTGAGACGGGACCGATTTGTTCTAGGTTAATGACACGGTAATGGTGGAGCTGCCGACTTTAGAGAGCGTCAGGACTCAGGAGCACCATGTACCGGGAAGAGAGAAAGCAGCAACCAAGCCTATCAAGGAACATGGCAGAGATTAACCTTGGAAGACTGTATACGGAGACACTCGACAAGCTGTTCGACATCAGTACAAGTGCAAACCGTATTCTCTGCTTTTGTACACAGGAGCTGCTCTTTCGTTTTTCGTAAGTGGTCAAGGTGTTCATCAATGCTTTCAATGGCACGTTTTTCTCATGTCCGTCCTTGTTTTATCAGTTGGTCAGAGTCAGCGCCGTCAAAGAGGGGGTGAGCTCCAGCATCGCATACAGTCAAACCTCGATGTAACGAAGTCGGTAAAATTCTGAATTTACTTCGTTACATTGAAATTTCGCTACATAGAAATTCGAGGCTAACGTTAAAAAAAGTTTCCACAAATGTTTTTCGGTTTATTTATTTATTTATTTACCCTTAAGGCCCCGAAGGGCATTACAGAGGGGAGTGGGGGGGGAATAGGTGACAAAGGTACAGTTGATGATACATGAAATATAATACAGTAATTAATGCACGCTTGCTCAGACACTTCTAAAATATTTCCACAATGTTATAACAGTAATACCAACTAGAAAATGGTTAATCAAAAACTAACAAACAAGGCATTTTTAAAATCAATAATACTGGTTATGGAGGCTATGTCAGCGGAAAGGCAATTCCAATCAGAGCTAGTGCGAGGAACAAAGGAGTTAAAATAAGTGTTAGTTTTGTAATTGGGGATACCGACTTTGTACTGGTGATCTACGCGGGATGAAACATAAGTAGGTGGCGTTAGAAGTTCACAGCGCATGAAAGGGTTATTATGGTAAATCTTATGAAATAAAGTCAGGCGAAAAATGCGTCTACGGCTCATTAGTGTGGGTAGACCAAGGCTATTTTTCATTGAAGTAACACTGGATGTACGATGGTAATTACAGAGTATGAAACGTGCTGCACGATTTTGAACTGATTCCAATGTTGCAATGATAGTGTTATGACCGGGGTCCCAGATAGAACAGGCATATTCAAGTTTAGTACGTACTAAAGTTGTATATAAAAGGAGTTTTAGTGACACTGGTGACTGTGAAAATTTCGTTTGAGATATCCAAGCATGCGATTGGCGTTGTTAGTTACCTAGTTAGTGTGAGTTTCCCAGGAAAGGTCAGAGGTTATGTAAACACCTAAGTATTTGTAAGAGGACACAGACTGCAGCGGAGTGTCGTCAATGTAGTAATTCGAGCATATGTTATTATGGCGGGAAACTCTCATGGATTTACATTTATTAAGATTGAGTTGCATCAACCACTTGTCGCACCAGTTAGATACAGAGTTAAGATCAGATTGAAGAACAGAGATGTCGGAGTTATTTGTTATTTCTCTATATAGTACACAATCATCAGCAAATAAACTAATATTAGAGGAGATACATTCAGAGAGATCATTAATATAGATGAGGAAAAGTAGCGGACCTAAAACAGAACCCTGGGGAACTAAAGATGTTACGGGAGAAAGTGAAGAGTTAGTACCATTGGCATGCACAAATTGAGACCGGTTGGTTAAAAACGATTCTATCCAGCGTAGCAGGTTCGGATCAATGTTGAGCTTGCTAAGTTTTAATAGGAGTAGCCGGTGAGAAACTTTATCGAAGGCCTTAGAGAAATCAAGGAAAACGCAGTCTATCTGGGAGCCACGGTCAAGGACAGAATGGAGCTTATTAGTGAAGAGCAGAAGCTGTGTTTCGCAGGAAAATGATTTGCGGAAAACCGTGTTGAGTTGGGTAAAAAAAAAAAAATTTGATTCTAGGAAACATGCGAGGTTGGAATATACGATAGGTTCGAGTATCTTACAAGGAATGGATGTTAAAGAAATTGGCCGGAACAAAGCGTCCTCGTTGAACAAAACTCAACGAGGACGCCTCTATTTCGGTTGAAAGTAGTCCATCACCTTTTCTGAACCACTCTTGGCATTATTATTGGCATCACACGACGTTCGCATAGCCAGACGGCCTGCATTGCGTCTTCGCCTTGCTGTGTGATCGCGAACCGCCTCAAGACATTCATCGCGTCCACCACTTCACGGTTACTGGGCACATCGCAGGTGTCTTGCTCATCAGGCTCGATGTCGTCCCAGTCCTGCGAGTTCCCACGAACATCGCTAGCTATCGCCTCGTCGGTCACCTCCTCCGTCGCAACGACAGCAGAGTCGGCGTATAGAAAGTCGTCGTAATCGACGTTGTCAGGGGCAGCTCCATCGCCTTCGAGGCTCCATCGCCCAGGACAACGAGAAACGCACGCTTTTAGTTAGGCCTCGAAACGAACTACTCAGCGCGAACGACGCCGACGGACAAAACGGCGGCGGCTCTAGTGTCCTCTAGTAGCCGTTCTGTACACCACACTCACCAGATTCGGCCCGTTTCACCCTTTGCGCTTTATCGGGGGCCCATTTCGGCGCATGTGCTTCCCAAAATCTCCTTTGGTACCCAAACGTTTGTGACAAATTGCCCATGAAATTTCGTTATATCGAAATTTCGGCAAACGGGACTTCGTTACATAGAGGTCAAAAATATGTGGTGTGCATACACTTGCGGTTAGAAAAAGTTACGTACTTCGTTACATAGGGGGTTTCGTTACATAGAAGTTCGTTACATCGAGGTTTGACTGTACTTCCTTCTACCTGGGAAGTCCCGAGAAGTATACGTGGCGGTCTTCACGAACTTGAAGACAGCGTTTGGCGCTCTCTGTGTACTTCTCCCACTCAACGTTGTCCGTACAGACTTTGGACTGGCCCTTATCCAGGCTTTCCTTTTAGTTTTTCCAGGCATTCGGCACCGGGGCTGCCATTTCCACTTTTCTTAGGCAATCTGGAAAAAGGTTCAGGACCTCGGACTTTCCAAGGCTTACCAAGAAGATTCTTCGGTAACGTTGTTTGTACGCCAGACAATCAGTTTGGCCTTTGTCCCGCCAACTTTTGTATGTATTGCTTGGCGGAGTCTGAAGGCAACAGCACCAGGGGCCCCAGGAGTCCCACAACTAGGGATGTGCGAATAGTGAATTTTCACTTCGAAGCGAATACGAAGCGAATAATTAATTTCAACGAATAGTTTCGAATCGAAGCGAATAATTTCGAAGCGAAGCGAATATTTTGCATTTGCTAATTTAAAAGTGAAAAAATTTACAAAACAGAACTTGAATAATTTGCACATTGATATGGCTTAGCTAGCCGTGTCGTCTTCAACATGTTTCCTAGGCTACCGGAAAAACAGTCGGGAACAGATTCAAGGGAGCAAACTTTCCCCCAAGTTTATTGACGCCTGTTCATCACGTCGTGAGCTTTACTCTGTATTGCTGTGGATAAACACCAACTGCTCCACGTGTTCTGGGAGGAGGAGCTCCCTCCTGCTTGTTACAACGTTCCCCGACGTTGAGAAAAGCCTTTCGCTCGATACCTGTGTCGCCGGAATCGAGAGGTAAAGCTGGGCAACCTTTGCCAGCAGGGGGTACTTGTCCTTCCCCAAATTCCTCCACCAGAGGTAGGGGTTCTCCGATCGGGGCCTTACAGGTGAGTAAAGGTACTCCTCTACCTCTTCTGATGGTCGTCGGGAGCAGATGCTCGAGGTGCTAGTGGATGCCAGGGCCCCAAAAACGTCCCACACATCACTGCTGGCACTGGCAGGTGGTGCAGTTGTGCCTTGGGTCTGTTCAGAGTTCTCCTCCGGGGGAAGGGTCTTCTCTACAGCTTCACATAGATGGTTCTTTGCCCACTGCTTTTCACTTGGCACAGTGTAGCACACCGCCTTGAACCGGGGGTCCAGCAGAGTGCTCAGCGCATGAGCCCCCCCACTTTGGAATTTAATGTCCACAAATCGGGACTTGACGTTTCGAAGCAAGTTCCCTGCAAAGACTGACTCCTCTCCACCGCTGTGTGACTGTTGAGTCAGCAGGACGAGCATACAGTGCACTAGGGGCACCACTTGTGAGAGAGTGGGGTGCTTCTCAGAGCACGACTCTCGTGTCGCCTCTTCAACGTACTTGAGGACTGACGTCACTGATGCCATGAGGCGCCACTCGCTTGAGGTCAGGTTGTCAAAAGTGTCCCGTTCAGACAAGTCCAAGGAAATAGCTGGACGCAGCTTGAGGAGACGGGACATCATGTCGTACTCGCTGTTCCACCGTGTGGCAACATCTTGGATGACCTCAAGGGGTTCCAATCCCATAGAAATTTGAATTTCTTTCAGGCGGCTTCTTGCCATGGAGCTTCGCTTGTAGTGCCCTACAACTGCTCGGGCTTTGGCACAGAGCTCGTCGAAGTCCGGCGTTTCCTTCTTGGCGTTCTGTATACACAGCTGCAGTGTGTGTGCGAAACATTGCAGACTGGTCCATGTCGTTCGCGATACCGCACTCAAAAAGTTCCTCGCGTTGTCGGTAACAATAAAGACTGGAATGTCTTGTGGCAGTCCCCATTCTGTCGCCAGATCAAGCAGGAGGCTCTTCAGGTTTTCAGAAGTGTGGCCCTCGGGCATATGCCTGCACGCCAGGTTGTAGTTGCGGGACTGGAAGTGTGCATCGAGTAAGTGGCACATCATCGAAATGTAACTGTCCCCCGTCCTCGACGTCCACCCGTCTGTCGTTAGGGCGTAGCATGGGGATTCGCTCTCGAAATGGTCGCACAACTCGCCTTTGATGCGCTCTTTCTCTTTGGCACAAAGCTCTGGCACCACACCTCGGGAGAAGGTGGTCCTCGAAGGAACCTGATACTCGGGCACGGCAACGTTCATCAACGCCAAGAAGCCCGGCTCCTCGACGATCGAGTACGAGTGTAGGCCTGTGGCAAGGAACAGCGCCGTTTTCTTTGTCAGTGTTTTCGCTCGCTGGCTGTCTTTCTTCAGCTTTGGCTTGAAGGGTACGGGAGCCGCAACCCCGCCGTCAGACTTTTTAGCTTCTGTTTTCTTCGCACCTTCGGAAGCACGCATCTTCTCAAACTTTTTAAACGGTCCGGGATGACACCTCAGGTGATTTACCAGAGTCGTAGTTGTACCCGTCGGCGTCTTGAGGCACATCTTGCACGTGTGACATTTAGCACTGTTGGGTCCTTGATCAAAAAACTCCCAGATCGCGCTGCGGCACATCGCCCGTTGAGTTTGGTGACTTGGGTCGTCCATGACTTGCCTGGGAATGCACGGACAAGCTGCATTCACAGCTCGCTTAAAACGAGTGATATCAGTAGCGAACGCGAGAAGAACAAACAGAAGCAGAACCAAGGAGAACAAGGAAATGGTCAACGATGGCTGGTATGGTGGCTAGAATGATGAGAATCATACATGCATACGTGTGGATACACGCCACAGTCGGAGTCACGGCAGTCACGGGTAAGGTACCTCACGGGTTGTAGCCCGCACCACCTAGAAGTCTACACCGATATCGTTGTCTAAAATTTATGACTGTTTAGAGCATCGTGATTTCGACTTTTGAATGACACTTCAAAACCGTGTCAGACTTAATTCCAAGAAAACAATTACGGTATTCGAGAGGTATCGTAACTATCGAAATGAGGATATGTTCAAATTGGAGAAACTATCGGTATCACCATCATTGTTTTCTACGCGAGGCGGCAACGGCGTACGCGTTAGACGTGCAGCACGTGGGAAATTAGTTTAAGTGTACTCGGAGGCAAGAAAAGGACAAAAATAAGCCAGGAGCTAGCTCTGGCAATCGTAGCACACGGTCACACAGTTTTTGACGTGAATGTCATCTTTTGCGGCTCTCAAGAACCCAGTTGAAGCTAAAACGAAACTAGTTCCTTCCGCCATCTTCGCTCGTTTGGTGGCTCACCGGCTAGCCGGGATCGTTTTAGCGGCAGCTCGGACGCCTAAACCTATTCCTTCCCGGAGTGTTTGCTGCCACGATTCTTTCTGGACGCCTCCCCCTGCATTCCGGAAGAGTAAGTGCCTCGCAAACGATGGTCGGCGGCGGCACCGGTCCTGCGGACAGGCGCCATTTTACCTCCGTTGGGGAAGTCCGTTCAGTTGAACTGAGGTGTCACTAGCAGCTCGATGAAAGTTGGAGCCGCCGTTTAACTCCGGCCGATCGCAATTGAGTCAACTGTGGTTGACTGAATGGCAGTTGAGAGCGCTCGTGTAACTAGGGTATTAGCTTACCTCTTTTCGAATAAGGTCGTGGTTTGCACCGTGTTCAAACTTCGAAATACTTCGAAAATATTCCAAGTTTCCGAATAATATACTATTCGATTCGAAGTCCGAATCGAATATGGCATTATTCGCTTCGATATTCGAAGCTTTCGAATATTCGCACAACCCTACCCACAACTGATCCTGTACTTTAAGGATACCAGGCTCTTGGGGAACTAAGACATCCATTAAGGGGGGACAAGGGCCTAAGTTTCTAAATTTTTTGAAAAAATTTATTTTTTTAATTTTGAGGTTTTCGGTTTTAGAAACTAATTATACACCCTTACACCAAATTTCATAGCCATGCGCCAAATAGTTACGTTGATATAAAATATTTTCAACACATTGTGAGGCAGAAACAAAGTAAAGGTGTTCAATGTTTGAAGGTATTTTTCTCAGTTCCGCTTTTTGCGGCAAATTTCATTCAAAGGAATCTTTTGTTCCAAGGTAAAATTATTCTGATACCACAATCAAGATGTTTCTGAACTGAAATTTACTGAGGAATTGGGCTATCTACTTTATTTTGTTTTAAGTTGAAGTCCTCATTGAGAAAAAACTATGTTTACAAAAATTGACATAGGACAGATGTGCATCTCATGTTTTGAGGTAATCACTCTTCCTGAAATATTTACATTTGAGTTATAAAAATTAAATAGCCCGAAGTCCCACATCCCCCACTTTATATTCAAGCAGTTAAAATGATGCTTAATAGCTTCATTTGCATATCATAGATTTCTTAACGAAGAGTGACACATCTTCTTATGCAGGTATGTGAAGTTGTCCTAGAGAACTGAAAGTTTGCACAGTACACCTACATCTGAAGTTAAATCTCCACTATAAATTTCATTCCGATCACTTTAGTAGTTCAGAAGTTCAACCTCTAGCCAGTGTCCCCCTTAACAAATGCCAAAAAATAATGCGCAGAAGATGAAAATAAAGGTCATAAAATAACACTCCTAGTTTTAGGAATACTGATGAAAAATTACAAGCTTAAATGAACACGCATTGAATATTCCGTGCGCTGAAAAGTCTGTAAGCTGACGTTTATTACACTGAAAAAAATTGACCGCATCTCCACGTGGTGAATGATGTTGCTTGGGGCGAAGCTCTGGTGGTGCTTGTCTGCGTAGACGCCGAGCCGCAGCATGCCGAGCCTTTTCATTCATGTCAGTAGGAGAATGTGTGGTTTTCTTCTTTTTCTTTTTTTAAGCATACAGATGGGATGGTATCTCAGAACCCCCTACTCTTTTTTTTCTTCTTTTTCTTTTTTCATAATTTTTTTCATCTTTTTTTTTCCAATTTTTTTTTTTGCCCTACACGAGCACGTGAGCATGTGCTCACGCGCTCGTGAGCATGTGATCTTACGAGCAGAAGCAGGAGCACCCGACGCCGGGCCTACGGCGGACGGACATGGCTAGCCCCTAAGGAGCTTCGCCCCTAAAAGCATACCGATCCGTGCACCGCAAAACATGTAACCGAATCGTCTGCAGGTGCATAGTGGGGGAACTGGCACAGGGCATTTGGGACAGGGTAAATGAAATCGGGAGATTCATGCTACAACCGCCATTGGGAGTAGTCTCCACTCGAAGTTTGTTTTTCGCCTCGCCAAGTGCTCTCCCATTGCGAAATTTCAGAGACCACGTCCGCTGCTTCCTAGTCACCGCTTTCTATGTTTTGTTTGTTAGCTCTCTTTGTCATTTGACTTTCGCGTGCTAATCCGGTTCGCGCAGGAAATGGCAACCGCCTTTCTTGTTATTTGACAAGTTGAAAATGATTCTTTGGCACGTAGTACAGGTTTTATTGATCATTGAACTTCTGCCTGCGATAATAGGGCATTCGTGGCCAAACAGGCGGCGGCGCTCATGTGCAACCAGCAATCCTCGCTGCGGCTCGGCTGCTCTGAGCGGCTCTCTTTTTCGTCTCAGTACGGTTCTACTGTTTTTTGTTTTTTTTTGGACCCTGGCTTTATGGAAGCAAAATTACATTTCTTTCACGGACACAATTGCCATACTGCAGATTGTGGATCTAAGCCCAGACAAAAAGGCTTCGCGGTCAGCTTAAATGGTAAAAGATTTTTCTTTTTGTGCGCGCCTGGAAGCTCCGATCCCGTAAACGTCCTCGCAGAATAAACAGTTTGAAAGCTACTTTTTGTTCCAGCTGTTAGCCCGCCTAGAACGTTATTGGTTACGTTTTCACGGGCCATAAATGTTTTTCGCAGTCCGCTGAAGAATGCATTAACGCGCGTTTACCGTAGTGTAAAAAGAAATAATTGTTCATTATGAAACCTCGGCCTCAAAATTTGCAGTAGGCTCGGTTTTGATATAGCGAATTACGGGATATATCGAGCTAAAATGCGTGTCTGTTGAAGTTCGTTATAAACTGGTTCGACTGCATACGACCAACCACTACAATTCAGACATCCAACAGCATGACGCCCCGGCTTTTGCGACGTCATTTGTTGTCACTTTGGGACTGGAGACGCCTTCCAGGCAGCGTAGCAAAAATGAGTCTGGTGCAAAGTTGAGAGGATGCTCCACCCTTACCGTGGTCCTTGACGTGCTGCCGGAGGTGGGCCAGCCACTTGATGTGCTCCGGCTCGGAGTCGGCCGTCAGAAGGTGCCCCTTCTCCGAGGCGTTCGTAAGTATCCGCAGTGCCTGCTTGGACGCACCTTCCTCTGGCCGTAGCCGCGTGTCCTGGTTGGGCACAAGACAGAGCAGCTGGATTCAGGCAAGTACGCCTGTTCCCCCACACTCCACGCTCGCCGAGGAGCGTAGACAAGTGGAGTCACGTACAACCAAGCGCAGGCCACGGGCAGAGAAACTTAAAATGCCGAAGAGCGCATTGACAATACCTGCTTTCCCGGAGAGTTACGAATTTCAAAGCTGTGAAATAAGAAAACAAATGCCCTCAAGTTCTTTTTCTTTTTTTTTATTCAAACGACACCATAGAAAGTGACGTACGACACCATAGAAAGTGACGTTTTGCTAAGGAGAAACTACGGAAGTTGCGGCTCTTTGTTGTTGAATGACAGCCTTCCAACAAAATTTAACTAGGGCCCATCTCCTTTTTTCATAAAAAAGAAGGAGAAATTTCTCACAGAAAATGTAATGGACTCCTTTGGGCATTGGTATATGAGTTTACCCTTTGAGGGATACTGAATATAATCCATAAACCAACGTAAACCCCCAGTAGAACACTTAGTTCTGTGATGTCTTTAGGATGTCCTCATGTTCTGGGAATGTCCTGTGGACGTTCAGAGGACACCCATGAACTTTAGGACATTCTAAGGACATCCTCAGGATATTCCGTCCTACTAAAGAACTTACTTAAAAACGTCCAGTAAAATATTGTGCTTCATTCGCAAAACGTTCCAGTGACAGTATCCCGTTTCCAAATTGTGTACTAGTTTTGTCATTAGCTTACTAAAGCAAAAACACACGTTCCAGAAATAAAATTCTTATTTAATCTTTAAAGGGAAGCTGAAACACTTCTTCTAAAAAATGAGATAGAGGTTGATTCTAGTGTAGTTTTATCCCCTGATACTGAATATGACAACAATTTGGCTCAAAATTTGTCCCTAAATGCATTAAAAAACAAAAATAAACAAGCGCGAATCGCCACCGCATCTTGCAATTGGCGGAATCGGTTGCGACGTCACCAGGGATTTCCCCAGACCCCCCCCCTAGGGGGGGTTTATACCCCCCCTCGTTTTTTCCGAAGGCACCCCCTTAATTCACAACGACTCCTATATTCGCAATGCCCCCCCCCCCCCCCCCTTTAACCCCCCCAGAAAAATTTAGACACCCCCCCTGATTTCAATTCCTGGGGAAACCCCTGGACGTCACACTAGGAGCTCTCTGCGGTCATCTCATATCGCTAAGCGCACGCATGCTCGGCTCAGGTGGCTAGTTTAGGCCTTTTTGTCTGCCAGAATGACATACGTGTTTGAGCCCCTTGCCGAGCCTCACAAACACATCCATGGGGCGACTGGGAGTCCAGGGGAACAGCAAGGCTCCCAGCCCCAGGCAAGCGGCGCTGCATTTTCCACTCATGTCGGCAACACGGACTGCGTATCCCTGTGTTTCTATGTTGCGTTAGAACTTGAGAGAGGGAGAATCGAGAATGCGAGGCTCCGTTGAATGAAGTGGGAGTGGTACTGCGATTTTATTCAGCAAAATATGGCACTCGCGCGGCGGCACCTTGCGAGCGCCACTTTTTGCTCCCTGTTGGTGGGTGGGTGAGCCTGAAATGTTTTACAATTGCGTGCTTATTGTACTTTTTTAGTTGGGAAAAATATTGGCTATGAAGCCATTGCATGCATTCACTTTTATGGGTCGTGAAAAATTTATCGTACGAATAAATCCGCGTACGATTCACGGCCAATTAATTTGCGTGACCCATTTTATGCGGGCGTCATCGCGGCTGTTTTATTCGCGTCATTAACCTTTCTTGAGTGCTTCTGATTTGCATCAAGTTTATGAAGAGCGCTCCCAGACTTGGCAGAGCTTTCTTCCACCCAGTCTCAGCTCAGACGCTGGTTTGTGCAAGTCGCCATTCTTCTACGACTGGACTGCGTGGCTATGTTGGGCTTTCTGCTGATTGACTAGAGCCGCCGATGATAACAAATTTAGTTCAAATAAACTAATCTCAGATTAGATTCGCAATCAATGGAGAAGGGCAAGCCAGTGCAGCCGGCACGGTGAAAAGTGCTCCCAGTGTGACGTCACGTTCTCCTCTCTCAACTGCTTCCCCTCTCCCTCTTCGCCGAGAGGGTGGGGCTTCCTCGCTATTTTCAAGGCGCTGTTACAACTGCTCTGCGCATCAAATTTAAAAATCAATTCGATATTCAAGGTCCTTGGAGCCATAGGAAAACGGTTCAAATGTTTTGTTTTTTTTTCAATACAGAACCACTTCAGTTTCCCTTTAAACAACTACATTAATATATAGACAGCCCTAAATATATTTTACCTTAACTTCAAAAATATCCTGCACGAAATCTTCATTGTGAGTCACTAAAAGAATTAAACGGCCGGATTAATGCGGGTATATTCTTTTATTTCTCGAGGACTGTTCACGAGGGAAATGCCCCTACCGAGTTATATAAGAAATGCTCAATCCGAATCGTCCATCACAACTCACCTTCGCAGTTTTTGTGATTCCTGCAGTTGCTGTATTTTTATATTTATCTCAGCTTTGAATAACATTGTGTTTGATATTGTTGAGTGACATAGTGATAACACCGGCCGAGTTCAGGCGAGAAATTATCCCTCGGGGTTTAATTGACTTATCACAAAGGTGCCACCTCGAAGTATGAAGGTACACATATCCTCCCTTCTGCAAAAAAAAAAAGTAAAGAAGAAAAAGAAGGAGCTCCATATTTTTTTTATAAATTTTCACAGGTTGAGCCTTTTCGGTTTTTGTACAAAACTTGTACAAAAATACAAATCCAGTAGGAGGCCATTGAACAAAAGCCTCCAACTGGCTTTCATACAATACTCGACCGACGTGGTACTCCTAGTTGCTAAGCCAAAACGTGCTGCTTTTAGGTCCTTCCATCGTACGGCAAGGGAATTATATGACCAAAGTAAGACGTATCGCCACCCAACCCCCCCTCCATGTCTCATGTTTTTTTCCCAAATCCTCCGACAGTTGCACGAGCATCCCAGACTTGCTGAGATTCACCGGTAATTTGGAGCCTCCGCCGCGTTTTCCCCATCGGTCGGCAGCCTGCCCAACTAAGTGTGGCGAGCAAGAGCTAGGCAAGGGGGAGTGGCAGTTGCACAGTTCTATTCCAGTTCACCCCTAAGCTGATGGCACGGCGGGAGCTACGCGCTCACCGGACCAATCGACCACCTTCCTTTCATCACCCGACCCCGTTCTATGTGCTTGGGGGAGGACGGGAGCGCGATCACGTGGCGAAAGGTCGATGTACGACTGGTCTGACAAGCACGAACCTCGCGCCGCATTAACAGTTTAGGAGTGAACAAAGTGTGGGGCGACTTCACGACTCTCGAAGCAGTAGACGAGGACCAACCGGGCAGGTGAGGGGACGGAGAAAGAAACGTCGGCCACTACCTTAGTGATGGGTATGCTCAGCACGGGAGGTAGATGCCTCGAATCCTCTTCACTTCTCCAGAGGCAGAGCTGGAAGTTCTTGAGGATGCACCAGAGTCGCCCGCAACTGCCCGCACCGTTCGGAGTCTGTAAGACAAACGAGTGGGCACGGCTGAGCAAACACGGATGGGGATGAGCAATGGTGCCCCGCCCATGGTTCACTCGAGTACTGGCTGTTACCACGTCAGATGATGATCCGGTCATATTTTCGTATCTATGTAAAAAATATATCTGAGAGCCATGTTCTTGGGAAGAGCATTCAGCTATATATGAACGCTGTAGGTAATTTTCTTCTAGAGATATGCAATTTCAAAGCTCCAAGCATCCAGATTGCCAAAAGTTCATTATGGTACTTTGCACAGCTGTTAATTTCACACCGAAGCATGCATGTAGCAATCATTTTCTACTTATTTTATTTTATTATTTTATGAAAGGTTTACAACATGTAAGCAGAATATTAAAAATTACAAACAAATATCTCTATGCAAAGAAAGCTATGAAACACGTTTCAGAGACACATTCACAAATTATTTACCAACAAGCTACTTCATAACAAATGGCGCAAAATGTATACACCTTTTCCACAAGGGCACAGCCATGTTGAATGTCGTCACTTCTGGTATGCGGTAAAACATTGTTTTGATCTCCACGCCGCTGGAAGGTGTTTACGAAAAATGTGTGATTGTCACACATTCTTGTTTTCCCTCAGCTATATTTTCTCGCATATTACAGGTTGAAATATTATATTATTGTTTCATCCCGCATACCAGATACAAAATCTATGTGACTGAGAACGACAGGAAACAGAAAATGTCTATAAAAATGAACATACCGCAGAATACCGTGCATCCACCCATTCCACATTAAGCACCCATATCCAAATTTCTAAGATCTGAGAAAATATGCACAGTACATTTATATGTAAAACTGATGACCGGACAAGCGCCCATCGCCCATTTTTTCGCGATTATCTCTAAATTTTGAGTGGGCGCTTGCCCGGTATTTTACGGTATTTAAATACATTTTACGAATTAAAAAAAAAAAGATATGCTTTACCATCATTGTAGTTGTATTATTAATGCAGAAACGCAGTTGATTTCTATAAATGTGGCAAAATTGCACATGATCTTTTCTTAAAAGAAATCACAAAAAAAAAATTGATAAAAATAAAAACAATTTAAATTTTGTTTTTTAGAAAAAACACGCGCAATGAAATGTATGCAGCTTGCGATTTGCGTGACGAGTGTTGATGAAACGTTTGTGTCGATGAAACGTGCGACAGACCAGCGGATGCAATACCAACTGCGTCACCTGTGCTCCCTGAAAGTGCACGTCTACGCCAGAACACTTTAGGAAGCAGCACAGCATCACCTAAAGCACGGCACAGGAACTACCAGCTTGAAGGCAGCTCTTCGGTGCGCTGCACAACCGAAGTGAGCCTTCAGTCATTTGAACGAAGTGGCACAACAATTGCACCCTGCCAAGCACAAGTTACGCAATTTCTGTAGCTAGCTGTGTATCCAAATACATTGCACACGCTTCACTGCAGACCTCGAAGATTACGATGGTCAGCGAGAGCACAAAAAATTGGGGCTCCAATCCACGCTGTGAAGGTGGTTGGTCAGCAAAGCTGTGGTATCACCTGCAACGATTGCCTACTGCACTATACGAAATGCCGCCGGTCGGAGCACGCCGCCGCTGGTCGTATTGCCGTTTCTTTTCCCTTTGCCGCTCCTAGTATTCACGCTGCTCCTCGGGAGTCCTAACTATGCGTGGCCTATTCATTGCGGTGCTGCAGCAACAATGAAATCAGTTGCTATACTCCGTTTCCTCTTACGTTTAAGCGCAGCGGATGTTACGAGCCATCGGAGCCAATCTGAAGCCATGTGAGTGTCACGTGACCTTAGAGAGGGGGCAGAGCGACGCGCGGAAAGCGTATCACGGGCCACGTCCACAGAACGGGATTGGCTAAGATAGCTCGTAGCATCCGCTGCGTCCGGACGTAAGGTGAAACGGGGTATAGGCGGGTTCTTCTTTTATATATGAAAGGCTAGGGACGTCACTCCTTACGTCGCAAGCTGCCGTCGCCGCGGCAGCTTGGGCAACAGTAATCTTCACCGGGAACGTATGCGGTGAGCGCTACGTGCTTCGCATTGTTTTCAGGAGCTCCTTATCATTCATTATATGGTTAGGATGCTTGTTTTGTGCTTATCTTTTATTGAAACGAATGTTGTGCTGTATGTTGTATGCGTGGTGTTTGTACTTTTTGCTTGAATCTTCTGCAGTCTTTTTTCCCGTGAGAACGCCGACACGAAAACACACGCGGGGAGAAGGAACGTGCTTCGCATTGTTCGCACGCGCCGTTATCATCCATTATGCGGTTTGCACTTCACACGAGGGCTTCGAATGACGTCAACCCCTTTTGAAGCAGCTGCAAGCCTAATCTTTCCCGGAACGCGTGGGAGGGTGTTCCTATTGTTCACACGCGCCTTAGCATCCATCATGAGGTTTTGATGCTTGTTTTGTGGTTTTCTTTATTGAAACGGATACTGAGCTGTATGCTGTATGCCTGATTTCAAAGAAGATATGCTGTTTTGCCTTAAATTTTTCGCCGGGAGTTTTTTTGCTTATACCGCCAACGACACGAAAATTTCCTTAGCTGGTAGAGGTATACTGCTTCGCTGTAAAAATGAAACAACGCCTGCGCGACCTTAGCGCTGGGTACGTGGTGCCATCTCGTGACGGTCCATTACACTACCAACAGATATATTCTCCCATGTAATTAAACATATTGGTTGACAGTATCCGAGAATAAATAAATAAAAAAACACAATCTACATATTTCTACACAAAATGGACAGTTAATTGCCCAGAAGCTAAAAACAGGTTCTTGAAGGGCACAAAAAAAAAAGTGTGAGGACACTTAAGCACTTCTTATGAGTTGTTAATGTGAAAGAAGGCCGCCTGCGATGTATTGCTTCTGCCTCGCGTTATCGAAGGGCCTCGTCCTCTTGCCGCCTGAGACATTTTGAATCGCGATCCGCTTGGACCTCACATTTTCGAAAGGCTTTGTTCTGTCTTCTAGCGTGTTGCGCCGTTGCTCGTTCCGCCCGTCGTGTATTCGGAGACTTGACAACGATGGTAGATTTTGCTGCCTGTCTCCTTGCTCGTTGTGCTGCGTTATTCCACTCCCTTACTTCGTCTGCAGTGTACTTGCGTGGACGGGCAGGTTTCGCTACTGCCGAGGTTGCAGCCGCCGACGATGTAGATGCTCGAGGCGCCGCCATGTTCGTCGACGTCGAGAAGAGTAGAAGCGGCCGAGCGCGCGCCACTGTGTTCCTTTTACCGGCGTGCCAGGCGTGCTGCCGGCGCATAGAGTTCCTGTATAGGCTCCCTACGGGAGCCAGAGTTGCGCGTTCATCCCCGTAGCGCTGTCTTTCCTGCACAGCATGTTGATCCTGCTCCTCACGTCACCGAATTCGGCGAATAGCGGCGCCGCGCGTTCGAAGCGCGCGGCGCGCTCAAAAGCAGGGGAACGTACGGCGGGGCGCATGCAACGTCTACTTTCCTGCACGGCATTTGATCCGGCTCCTCACGTGATCAAATCTTGGCGAATAGCGGTGCGGCGGCAAGGGGAAAACAGACGTGCAACTCTGGCTCCCTATGGGAGCCAGAGTTGCGCGTCTGTTTTCCACGTGCCGCGGCGCCGCTATTCGCCGAGATCCGATCCTGTGAGGAGCTGGATCAAGTGCCGTGCAGGAAAGTAGACGTTGTGCGCACCCCGCCGTACGTTCCCCTGCTTCTGAGCGCACCGCGCGCCTCAAACGCACGGCGCCACTATTCGCCGAATTCAGTCACGTGAGGAGCTGGATCAACATGCCGTGCAGGAAAGACGGCGCTACGGGGATCAACGCGCAACTCTGGCTCCCGTAGGGAGCCTATGCCGGAACTCTACCGGTATTCCACTGTGTGACGCAGTGCACCATATGCAGTGATGTGATTGGCCTAAGCCATTTTGGCGCACGTTTCGGAGCAACCAAAACAGTGTTTTGGAGCACCAAATGTGGCCTTTGGAGCAACCAAAACAGTGTTTTGGAGCAGCAAAAGCGGCTTTTGGAGCAGCCAAGACAGTGTTTCGGAGCAGCAAAAGTGGATTTTGGAGCAGATATTCTTAGGAAAATAAAAATATTTGTTTTAAGTGCTGTACAAACGAAGGGCACTTTGTGTTGTGTTGTGTTCTGATGTGACCTGTTGTGACGGAACTTGCTGCTTTTGTTTTTACTGCTCAGACATCCCACAAGTGTACAGTGCTTTAGGCATTGCCAAGCAATTTCGAAAAACCGCTTGCCACTTTTTTACTGGTTCCCGACGTGCCAGATTATCTTCGCATGCACGTGAGGCCAACTTCGGCAGGCTTGCTGTTGGGCATGCTTCGCCGCGCGAGCGCAGACAACGGCTATCCGATCGAAACCGAAACCATGCCCCTCAGCTCCATCGCTAACTTATCCCCAAAATTGAACACAAAATGTAACTTTCGAGCATGCAACAAAAACAGTTCATTGGCGCCTGCTTGCCAGGCCGGCAAACAAGGTACAAGAAAAACACACAACAAATAAAGAACCTGAGTGCATCAAAGCAAGACATTGCGAGCCAGCCTCAAAACGTTCTTGGAGCGCATTGTTCAACAACTGAACTCGAGACAAACAAGCACGCTGTGCGGGTTCAGCGTGAAGGCATTTCCTTCTTTCTTTAGCTCACTTCTCTTCACCAACTTTCTTTCACGGCAGATTTTTCGCGTACCGAGGTCCTTCTCGAAAGAAGGCCCACCGAGAGGAATCTAGATAATCAATACTTTGACAAAGCAGTCTTTGAATTAAAGATGGATTTTTGTAGTAACGTATGATTTAAACAAGAACAGGAATGTTGATGAACATGCAGCGGTACTTAGTTTCATTTTAGAAAGTACCATATCTGCAGTGATGTGGGGACGGCAACATTCGACGTCGCGCGACCACGGTGACTGAAA
Organism: Ixodes persulcatus; assembly: GCA_013358835.2. Lineage (NCBI taxonomy): Eukaryota > Metazoa > Arthropoda > Arachnida > Ixodida > Ixodidae > Ixodes > Ixodes persulcatus. Next base: position 325,682 of record JABSTQ010009369.1, on the reverse strand, counting down.
GGCAGTGACCAAATATAGTTTTCCCACGACCGTTGCCTCAGCTCACAAAGTAACTCCAGCCGCCCAAAAACGTGGTTTCGTTTCACAGCATGAGTGGAACCCGGCACGCTAGCGTCGGAGCGTCTGCACACATCAGCGTCTATCGCTGAAAATATAAAAAAAAAAAAGAGACGAGAGCCACAAGACGAGAGCACGAAACGCGAGACGCCGGGAAAATCATGCAAGACCGAGTGGACAATTGATGCACGGAACTTTGTGTCAGGCGGCCGCTTGCGCCACATAACACACGTCTGCTCAATTACAGTACATACTCAGTTTAGTTTCGGTTTTGAAAGGCGACCTAAATTGGTCCTTTGGTGCAGGCTTGGCGCAGATTACCCATATTTTGGCGAAATGTAGCAGGATGTAGCAGGGTTAGCCCCTTGGCGCAGTTTGGCGCAATTGGCGCAGCAATCACATCACTGCATATGCTACTGTACTTATTTCAATCATTTAACCCTTAATGAGCAATGGCTAGTTCACTGTGAATATATCCCGACATACATCAAAGTACAGGAGAAAGCCAAGTGTACCCACGCCGGAAAAAGAGAAACAATAAGATTACTCGACTCGAAGAGCAAAACTGATCAAATGACTGCGGCACAAGCCCGATTAACCTTTACTCGAGATATTGTTTCAGCACCTTAGCTATCTCCTTTCACCCTTAAGCTGCGACTGCAGCCAAAGCTACAAGCGCGAGCTAGCCCGCACTCCTGGCTTTGAGACATGCATTTCTAGTGCGAGCGCTCGATCTGCAGCGCTCCAGCGACCTCGTGCTCTTGTGCTTCTGGCAATGGCTGCAGTCTCGGCTTAAGGGTGACAGGAGTATAGCGCAATCCACAGTCTCTGCGTGTCTCCCTTTCCCACGGACACTCCCAAAAGTGGCCACGCCCCCGCCCCCGCCCCCACCTGGCCGCCACTATGGTGCCTGGGATAAGATTCGGCCGGTGCATTTACCCTCTAAATGTGGCAACAAATGGCAAACGGTCCCGCCCAAACGGTACCTTGACGACGCTGAGGTAGCCCGAGAGTCGCTCCTCGTGTACGCAGTCCGGCACGACTGCCAGTTTGCAGCCCAGGTGGCCGAACAGGGGCAGCTGCTGCTGGGGGTTCTCGACGTTCTCCACCACCAGGTCGTGGGTGCGCACCCGATCGTCTGCATCTGCCAACCCCAGGGTGGCGTGCGCCTCCAGCACAAACTTGGGGCCACTGTGCGAGACCACACCACAGTCACAAACCGAAGTGCCCCCCCCCTTTCCCCCTTTCGCAGTCGGGCTCCACCCTACCGAGCCATTCAACCCCTTCGTGCCCAGAACTGCCGCACATTCTATCCGGAGCCCACGTAGGTCCAATAAAAACGACCCGAGCCCACGTAAGTGCGCTTCGATAGACCCGGATAGCACTCGCATTAAATATAAATGCTTGCACTTGCAAAACTGGAATCTTCGACATTAATGTGAGTGACAGGTTACAGCCAAATCCGTTTATAACGAACAGCAGGAAACGCTACGATCAGTTTGATATAGCAAGTAGTTCGATATAGCAAAAACCTTTTACAACGAACTTCCACGATGCGTTCGTTGTAAAGCGAGAGCTTCTCTTCCTTTCTCATCTCTTCGCTTCCGCCTCGTAACAACGCACTGGAGTTGTTTTGTTCTTTTTTGCATGCGCGCGGATTTTTTTTTTTTTTTAGCTTATTTCCCCTTTTGAATCACTTCTCTTCTTGGGCAGCCGTTTTGGGATGAAAAGATTTTTTTTTGTGTGTGCGCGTGCAGTGTTTTGTTAGCCTCTCTCCCCTTCTGAATCGCTCCTCTTCGCTCAATTTTGTTCGAGGCTTCAGCTTTTGGAATTTTCTTTCTTTCCTACTTTTTTTTGGGGAGAAGGGACAGGCTAGAAGACGATTGTTTGCGCGTTTTTGGAAGCCTTCCCGGGGGGAAAAGTTCAATATAGCAAATCTGTTGTTGGTTATAAAAAGTACTTTTTACATGCAATTTTATTTAAATTTTCCGCGAGTTCGATATCGACAATAATTCGCTGTACGTGGGTTCGTTCTAAACGGGTTTCACTGTTCTGTTGCGGAGGGCACCTTCGTTCTCAACTTCTTGAAACCAGTCACTACCAGGTACCTGATTTTCACAAGTGCACTTTTTTTTTTTCTCTTTTTCTAAACGACGCGCTTGTAATTATGTGCACGTTACAAACAGATCCAAAAATCAAAATTGAAAGAAAGCCTAGAAAACATGGTGTAGGAGGACAGCCCCATTGCACACAGACACAATATGCTTTGGAGTTGTGCCTATGTGCTAGGTGGCACAATTGCTACTGCCCGATGCTAGGGCTTCAGCTATAGTGTACTAGAACAAACCATAGTGTTGGGACCGGAGCAGCTGGCATGAGGCTCATGGTGTAAATGGCAACAGGAGTCGCATTGTCACTTTACCGGTAAGGTGTGCACGTGCACGGAGATCACTTGTTTATTCGAGGGATTTGCCCAAAGATTGAAAATTCTTTTCCCTACCTCTCTCGTGGCACTATCGTTTGGAACGCCGAAAAGAGACGCTGCCTTCTCGCTCTTCATGTGTGTGTAGTTCGTTCGGCAGCCAGGCACACAGCACCAAGTCTGTCAGCATTTTACCGGTGCCATTTCGATGCTACACTTCTGCATTGACCATCTGCAGAACTAGCGCAACACAACGCAATCAAAACATATTCTGAGGGAACACACAGCCCCATAAAATTGAGGGCAACTTGAAACGAGCGATACAGCGACGTCCGTTCTGCATTGTCAGAACACAGAACAGCAACAACAGCGTTGAGAACTCTTGACAAACTTTCTGCCAAACTTGCCGGGCTACTCACAATACATCGATCATATCTCTACGTGTGTTGTCTATGTGCACTGCTGGTCACAAGCTCCCACTGCCAAGCCGCACTGGTCCCAACACTACTCCATATTTCTAGTACGCCATAGTTCAGCTAGAGTTCCTGTGTAGGTTCCCTACGGGAGCCAGAGTTGCGCATTCATCCCCGTAGTGCCGTCTTTTCTGCACGACATGTTGAGCCTGCTCCTCACGTGACTGAATTCGGCGAATAGCGGCGCCGCGCGTTCGATGTGCTCGGCGCGTTCAAAAGCAGGGGAACGTAAAACGGGGCGTGCGCGACGTCTAATTTCCTGCACGGCACTTGAGTCTGCTCCTCACGTGATCGGATCTCGACGAATAACTGCGCAGCGGCAAGTGGAAAACAGATGCGCAACTCTGGCTTCCGTAGGGAGCCTATACAAGAACTCTAAGTTTAGCTACTGCCATCCATTCGTCATATGTTTTTCTGTTAACCTTTACCGTTTTCACATCGACTGCCCATCGCTCAACCCGATCGGCATGTTGTTTGTGTTGGTCTTGCAAACTCGTGGTACTCTTTCGAATGGCTGACTTCCAGTATATGCTCTTTTGCCTTCCATTGTGCTTTGTTCACATGTGTATGCTCATAGCTCTTTAGACACCCATGTGTTCGCGAAAGTAAGAAGCTCACGATAGAGGTAGGACAACTCAAAGACCTTCCCCTGCCATTCTTTGCTCGCAAGTTGGAAAAAGAAGTTATTTTATTACCAGTCGAATCTCGTTAATTCAAACTCGGGGGGGACTGAAAATTTGTTTGAATAAAGCAAAGTTTGAATTACCAGGAGTTTCCTCCCATAGAGACGCATAGGATGGGACCTGCATGTTAGTTTGAATTATCCACAAGTTTGAATTAAGAGAGTTTGAATTAATCAGTGTCGACTTAAGACTTCCCGACCAAATAAAAAGTAAACTGAATTGTGTCGCATGCTTCGGACATTCTAGTCTATGGATGGTGACAAACTTTTGGGAGACTCCCACAACTTTGTGAATATGCACGCTCAGTGAGCAGAGTCCTACGAACTATGTGGTGGTCAGCTATCATTATTTTACCCGCACAGTAGGACTGGCACCAAGTCAGTCGTCAGATATTCGCGAGTCAAACGCACCAGCACGTTAGAATTGTGAAAGTACAGCATGTGCTCAGACTTTGGAGCCTGCAATTATTCTGGGTGCTAAAATGGGCACTCAAGAGTACATATTTGTAGGCATTCCAGGCACGTTCGGGGTTTTATATTCTGTCTCACTGTAACTTGGCAGACGGCAAAGGCTACGGTCCCAGTGAACCAATCAGCGCGTCGGAGGGAGACACGCAACTATATAACCTACCTCGGGACTTAAAGGGACACTGACAGGGTATTTATGGCGGCCAAGGTTTTTATTTGTACATGACATATGAAAGCCCAACTACCCAAAACACTATTTGCGGCTTGAAATTCATTTTCTTTCTACCCAAAGACCGCCAATCAAGAACTGGCCGGTTTGAGTCGCGCTCACTCTCTTCTCCGTGGTCACGTGCCATTTTCTATGGTTTAGACACAACCACCAAATATAATCAAAGTCATGGGCCATCAAAGGCACACACTCAATACTAAAAATAGACAAAAAAATATACTCATTTTTTGTGGCTTCTAATAAGCTGCAGATACGTTGATTAAAAAAGGAAAATTTGCACAGCCACGTGACTCCTGGTAACTCTCCTCCTCTATATTTCTTCTTCCTACCCAGTCCCATTTCGGTTCTGGTTTCGAGCAGTTGCGTATTTTGACTTTATTAAAAATATATGTGACGCTGTAGCAAAATAGTGATTGGGTAGTTTTCGGACACCATAATAAATCGCCTGGCAAAAAATTTAAAAATAATTTGGAGGGTGTCAGTGTCCCTTTAATTAAATCTCTCCGTCTCGAGGAGTTCCTATTTGCCGAGACTGAGAGCCGAAGAACCCCTCCTCGTCGTGGCAATGATTCAATAAAGCAGTGCTGAAGCCTACAGACCTTGTCAGTAATGCCCATACTAGGAGCTATTTGGCTGGATCTGCTAAAATACGGACTGGGAAAATGGTTTAGTTACGGGCAAAGACAGTTGAGGAAATTTGCGGGCTAGGAGAATCCATGACGGGGAACCTGGGCAACTCACATCCCTAGGAACCCAGTTTGAGAACCCGTGCCCTAGCTCACTAGATGCGCACGGTGATGTTGAAGCCACAGACGCAAGAGAGAGGAAGGTCATTTTTGTGTGAATTTTGAGTGACAGGCTATCTCGGAGACAAAAGCAACGCCTGGAACACACAAAAGAGGGTCCGGGTAAAAGCGAAGTTCCTCCTAACCGCTTGGGTTACACTCTTGCCCCTGGACCTTTGGTAAGGGCTGTCACGTGGCTTTGTCTCCATCGCTCCAATTGGCCCAAGGGGCCGTAGCATTCGCTCTTTGCCAAGTTACAGTGAAACGAAATATAGGCCGTCTCGAGTTTCAGCCATTGGAAGCAAGTGGAGAAAATGCTCACATTTCCCAGGAGTTGAGTTCTTCCCTCTGCCGGCGTTCCCGAAGAGGGCAAAGAAACAAGGGAACTCTGGTAAGTAAATGCACATCAATCCAGCTCCTCACAACAGCACGAGGGAAGGCAGGGGAACGCACCAATGACGAAGCCAACTTCTTCCCGATGGCCTTGCTGACCGAGTTGGTGATCTTGGTCTTGATCTTCCTCGGGGTGCTGGCCATGCTCAGGTCGTCTTGCAGGACATGACTGTACACCTCCATGCGGAACTCAAAGCCTGCCGGAATGTTGTTGCTGGAACCGGAAAGGCGGGCCAAACACACACTTTCAAAATAAGACCGGACTTCTCACGCCCTCCTTTCGATAAATTAATAAAATGGTACGCAGGTGAGCCGACGAAGATGTGACAACACACATTTTGCATTTGTCTACCGTTTGTGCGACAGTCCCAGGTTCGAGATGTTAGACAACTTCGTAAGTATATGATTTGTTGGCATATAAGCAGGGTTCCGTGTTTTCTGCAAATACCGGTATACCTCGAAAATGTACCCCCAAGCCCATTTGATCAAAATCAGGGAAAACCGAAAATGCCCGAGTTGCCTCTGTCCTTGAAGAAGAAAAGTTTGAAAAAAAGAAATCTTAAGCCACAGCCTTATTTTGCATTGGTCCAGAACACAGCCCCCACCAAACTGTTCATGAGGATGCTTCTTTCTTCAGGAACAATGCCCATTGTCCCGTTTCATTCTCTTATCGGTACTAGAACATTTTTCAAGTGGTTACGCACATGTTCCCCGGAGGTTGGGGAATCTTATGCCTGTGTCCTACATTTTTCAACATGAATCCAGATAAACACCGACCTCTGCCCGACATCCGAAATCAACACCGAAAAACAGAATCTGAGGCAAAAACTAAACCCGGAAAAAAACGCCTCTGAAAATGAAGAAAAAAGAAACCCCGAAAACATGTAACCCTACATACAGGCTAGAGACCATATATTGAAAATGATGTTTACAGTTGACTTTGCATGCTGCGCATGACATAAAGCACTTTGGCCAGTCCTACTAGATCATTTCTTGGTGAAATTCAGAGGGTGTTTGTTCTCAAGAGTTTATACTTTGCAAACAAATTCGGCATTCATCAGACTTTAATTTAGTTAAATTTTCAGTTCTCCAGAATTCGGCAATTATTAAAGTTTAATTATAATTCTCAGTTTTCCAAAATTCTGAATAATAAAAAAAAAATATACAAGCTTGATTATGCTGAGAAAGACTGGTAAGCACAAAATATGTGATGGGCCTTCCATGGAAGAAGAGAAGGGCGTCTGAACGGCAGATTTGCTCTCATTTTTGACACACGCCGTGAGATGGCGCAGCATGACAGCAAAGGCCGCAAAGTGCCGTGTCAATGTGTTCACTTTTTCGTGCTAGCAGCCGCTGACCCTAAATAGCTTTGTCGGCAAAGCACTCGGCTCACAATCTCAAGGTGGGGAGTTCAAATCCTGCACTGCAGGGGACTGGTCTTTTTATATGGTTCCCAACGGGCGTAACGCTTTTCAGTGTCAGTTTTTCATTACAGCCGCCTGTTAGAGCCTGTCACTACAGCCAGGAGTTAGAGCCAAACGTTACACAACTCCATGAAAATCGGCTGATAAAACACATTTCGCATTAAAATAATATCCACTAACGTACGTGTCAAAAAGATCAGAAAGCCACTTTATAATTTTTAGCAATATTTACAATGAACACAGCACTATACACGTCAAAGGCATTAACGCTAATGTAAGCTTGTTGTCGTAAAATCGAGCATACCTGACACGGTTTTAGTCACCAATAAAACTCTCAATGTCTGCGCTAAACACAAGGAGATATTAACCTCAGTGTCCAGTGTGAGAGCAACGGTCAATGGAAAGCATGTAGTCTTCCTCCATCCCATTTAACCGTTTTAAAAACAGCCTCCTCATGTGTTTAAGAAGCTGGAAACTTGAACAGTGGCTTGTAAAAAGAGCAGGCTAAGATTAGCTTGGTTTAGAAATTAGAAATACAGCAACATTTATCCATTGAATAAGCCAATGTTGGCAATAAGCCCCTTTGTCAATCATCTGATCTTTAAAATGAGGCTGGAATGGTCTCTTCTCAATACCGCTGGCCCCATGCTCTAAGAAAACTAGAAATATGGTGTACTATCCCAGCCAGAGGCAAACCTAGCATTTTTCAGGCCTGAGAAGTCTTCAAAAGTTGCATTGTTTTACATGGAACTAACTATCCGCAAGAGAACATGTGGCAATTTATAACAAGGTCACTTCACGGCATCCGGGCAGACACTCAGTTTGCTGGCACAGAAAAAACTTGTACAAGGATGTGCCACAGACCTCCAGCCCATGGCTGCAGATAAACCAAAGCAAAGCAAGCATACCTAATTATTCTGCTCAACAACTCCTGAAAGAAAAGTTGTTATGTAATTAAGAGGGAAGACTCACAAGACAATTACGTCTTCGAAGGACACATCCGTCATGCTCCGGTCAATGTTGCTGACCATGGTTGTGTCGTAGATCTCGGTTCCGATCTTGAGCAAGCAGAAAACGGCAAACCTGCGGTAGTCACCCTTGTTCTTGAAGTGGTCCGTGTCCTTCCAGATCAAGGGCATCCGGATGTCTGAAACGCCCAGTAAGTCAACACCAATATGAGAGCCTGTCCAAGAGACCACACTCGGAAAAGCCGGGAGTACCTGACACTGCCACGCGCGCATTGGATGGCTCCACCGATGGGCTGTCAGTGCTGCAAGACAAACAGGTCCTGGATCAGGTATCAAGAGCACTACCCCCTACTGTAATTCACCCGATTCCCTCTTCACATCTCTTACCCCCCTCCCCCTCTCCTCTCGCTCTGATGCAAGTGTACGCTTCTTTCCTTCACAAGCTTTGCTGTTCTTCTTTTCTCTTCGTTACACGATATTCTCACATATACTGCCTCTGCAACCACTTTGTGTCTCTTCTTGCCGCTTTTGGGCTCATTCAGTAACAACTCCCAAGACTCCAAATTAAAGCAACTTGGGTCCCGAGCTCTGGCAGCGTCTCCTGAACGGCAAACAACTGCAGTTCTCTAGCAGTTGCTCTCCGAAGAAAATTGGAGCAGACGTTGCTAGGTATGACGGCTTTTATTGCACCTCTGTTTCAAACAAGTCGCGACAGGACAGTAAAAAAACAGGTATATGTGACTCTACGCACCTGTGTCGTGGCTCAAACTGATCGCACTAGGATTGTGCGAATATTAAAATTTTCAAATAGTACTAGTTTCGAATAATACACTCTTTAATATTCGCTTCAAGATGAAGTGCGATATTTGTATTTTTATAAATGTTGATCACGGCGGGGTAGCCCCCTTTGAGTGCGCATCTTGCGGAGCACCGGTGCATTACGGAGAAACAACGCCTGCGGAAGCGAGCTCTGCGGGTTTTGCTTCTCCGCAGTGCATTGGTGCTCGGTAAGAAGCGCACTCACAGGGGCTAACCCACCGTGAGTGATCAACAATTCGAAAAACACAATTGTTGCAGTTGCGTGCTTAGGAGGAAAGGACACCTGCAAAGCGGGATGGTGCATGCGCGCGCCTGGTGTATTTAAAAAGAAACGAAAACTTTGTGAATGTATATATCTACAGTAAACTAAAATTTTCAAAATAAAACTGTGGCTGTTATGCAAGAGTATATGTTAGGCAGAGATGTCCTGACAACCTGTGTTCATCATTCATGATTTTTTTTTTTTCTTTTCTCAAATTTCCTATTTAATAAAGGATATTTGCATATAGCAAGAAGGTTTTTAAATCCATGCATCATTTACTTGCCATCCCAGTAGGTATTCAACTTTTTGAGGCCACATTCTATAAATACTGTAAACGACTAAATTTTCGTGGGCTCAAATTTTCGCGAATCGGGCCAAGGCTGAAAATTTGAAATTATTCGCGGGTTCTAATTTTCGCGAATCGAGTATAGCTTCCGTAGCATTCACATATTGCCCTAATTGTTCTCGGGACGTATTTTTCGCGAATTGTCGGCGATTCGCGAAATTCGCGAAAATTAGGTCCCCGCGAAAATTTAGTCGTTTACAGTATACTGTAAACAACTTATTTTTTGCGGGCTCAATATTTCGCGATTTAGGTCAAAGCTGAAGTTTTGGAATAATTTGCGGGTTCTAATTTTCGCGACGGTGTGGGATCTCAATATAGATTCCAATGTGTTTGCATTTTACCGGAATTGTTCGCGGGACCTATTTTTGGCGAATTGTAGGCGATTCGCGAAATTCGCGAAAATTAGGACTTTGCGAAATTTAAGTTGTTTACAGTAATTAAATTAAAATTAGCTTAGAAATGGACCAGTGGAAGCTTGGGAACAACCTTCACGAGTTCAGCTGGGTTTTTGTTTAAATTAAGAATGATGCAGCAGTGAAAGGCTTGGAGAAACTATTCAATATTTGATTCTAAAATATTCGGCCAAACCACTATTCACTCCAGAATTCGCTTCGAACTTAAAATCTACAATTCACAGATGTCTGATTGCACCCTTTGCAAGTTGATCGCTGCAAAGATTACAATAAAAACGACCAATAAAGTGTCCAACATCGGCAAAGTGTGGAAAAGTGTGTGTGTGCATGTGCGTGTGTGCGTACCATGCTGCCAAACATGATAGTTTTATATGTATATGGCCATATCTTTCTTCTGCTCTTACAAAGCCAGCCACAACCGACAGTTGACAATTTGTTCAGTTGCGATAACACCATCACGAGCATTCTGCCCACTTCACAAACTCTGAAGAGAAACTCGTTGTTATCATGGTTTGTGCGTGTGTCCAACCGCTGGCATAAGTTATGTTCAGTCATCGCCACTGTATATGGTATTGTTTGTTGTGATCACCACAAACACAATGATTGTTGGTAGTCATTAAGGTTCCTTGTAATGCCAGTCAAACATAAGAAGTTTACATAGCAATTAGTGCAAAACAGGCAACAAAAAGCACCAGTTTGAAATTTAAAACAAACAAAAAAAATTGGATAACATTGTTGGCAAAATGCTTTATTTTTGAGGAATTCTGCATACCTCAATCTATGACACAATGTAATCCCCTTCAATGTTAGAGCATTTTTTACATCATGGCACATGTTTTTGGTACTCTCCCCATGGAACTGTGGCACCTGAGTCTCTATAGCCGTGTCCATCGCAAAAACCATTTGTGCTACTGAAGTGTTTTGTAATTATTTTGTAATGTAATGCTTACAAGTCTTCAGGGAGACGTATTGAGAGATCAGAAATTGGAAAGTGTCGGTTCTTTCTAATTTTTTTTTCATTGACTTCCTCCACAAAATCGTTCGTGACCCGAGACGGCCCACTGCTCCGCACTGCACCATGAGTGATTTATCTCCCTTCAATAAACATCCAAACCCGCTTCCGCACCCTTTCTTCGCCCATTACATTTATTCTGCAAGTTTCACAAATTTCACAATGGGCCTTTCACAGTCTGCATGGTTTCACATTTGTTCATTTGGAGTCGCTGGACAGTTCCATTGACCTCAACGGGATTATTGCGAAGCACGAACCGCAAAAATAATCACAGTGGCATCGGATGTGAACATTGGATGAGGAAACAAAACTGCGCATGCGCGACCCAGAAGTGAATACTCCCGAGGTACTTATGCACGAAGCGGTCGTTACTTTTTGAGAATGAAGGAGCGAACAGACGAGCTCACCTTTCGTTGAAGGTAGGGCAATCAGATGTCTTCCTGCGCTGCAGTTCGGTCATATATGCGGACATCCGTTCGTTCGAAGTGAGCAGGGATTTCGCTGCTTCGAGGCTCTGAGGACGGTGCTGACATACCGCTAGCAGTTTGGTTGTGCCCTCGCGCATCTTGATTTCCAAGTCTATCTTTTGCTCAAGGTTGTATTCCTGGAACAGAAAGAAAAGGATGCCACGGGTGAGCCGTCTCGACCAATTCGACTGGTCTAAGTCACTGTGGGCCCCATTTTTGGGGCAACCAGAAGTAAAAACTTTTGGAGATTGTGGTCCATTCTCATTTGCTCCACTAGCCTTGTAGTGAGATAATGTTAGCATAAAGCAGTGTGGAGCACCTAACAGAAGGTACTGTCAAGTTCTTAGAATGCTACAATAAAACTTAACTTTTTAATTCAGTTAAAGCTTTTAACTCCCATATACCGGTACAGTTCCGAAAGAACGCCCACCCAAAATGAAGAGATAAATGGTGAAAAACATAGGGTGGGCTATCTTTGCGGTTGCCACACCAAAACTTTATCAAAAATTAATGATAAACACCCTGGCACCAGCTACAAACCACGTGACGCGGGAACTGATACCGCAGATCGCGGACACCGCAAGTTTGCGTTTCACGATGCGATAAACACGAGGGAATTCGCTACGAACTCCTGTGTCACGGGAAAGGATACCGCAGGTTGCGGACGCGGCAGATTCGCGTTTCATGGTGCGAAGGACCCGCGGAAAACCGCCGAGAACTCGCATCTCACGGGAACAAATAACGCAAATCGCGGACGCAGCAGATTCAAGCTGGTGCAATAAACACGCGGGAACCCGCTACAAACTTTCCTGTCACGGGAACCGATTTCGCACGCGCAGTTCGCGGACAAACACGCGGGAATCCGCTACAAACTCGTATGTTAGGGGAACAAATACCGCAGATTGCGGACGCAGCAGATTCGCATTTCACGGTGGAATATACACGCAGGATCAACTCGCGTGTTACGGGATCCGATATTGCGCGCGCAGATCGCGGACAAAAACGTGTGAACCCGCTACGAACTTGCTTGTCAGACGAGCCGGTACAGCAAATTGCGTGGCTGATGCGATTCCCCTCGGACATCGCATGACGTCCGACGGGAATCGGGGGGTGGGCGAAGTTTCGAAATTTTTGTGTTACATGTATTTAGCCAGAAAAACGGGATGGGCGATCTCTCCGGGGCGGACGTTCATCGGAACTTTACGGCATGCATAAATGATATTTTACATGCAGACAATGCTTTATTATACAATAACACCATGTGGGCAGTGGCAGATTTGGAGGAGGGGTCCGAATGTCCTGACCTTTCCCCCCGCCCCCCTTCCTTTGAATTCCGCATGTGTAAAATTTTAGGGTAGAGAAAAGGGGGGGAGGGGGCATTTTCTCAAATATCTGACATGCACCACGTTTTTTGTTTTTTTTTCTAAAGTCGGACATTTTGCGCCCTTTTCCTGGTTATCACCCACATCCAGGGGCATCCGCCCCTGGATGTGGGTGATAACAAAGCTACTTAAATTAAAGTTTAAACTCATTGATCTATTTTCAGGCTTCCATTCTCCTACAGCTAAAGCTAATTTTAGTTAAAATGTTTATTGACTGCACCTTCAAAGAGTAGATCTACAATGTGATTGGCCAGAGTGATTTTGGAACACCTTTTGGAGCAGCCAAAAGTCAATTTCGCAGCAGCAAAAATTACTGTAAGATATGTGTTACCCATTGCACAATTATACGATCCATTCACACACTAAGCTAGCTGTCTGCAGCTGGGCTTAGATGCAGAAAGAAAAATAGTATGACCAATGCCATTATTTTTGTAATTAAGGATGCTCACTGCAGCAGGTGCTTTTCAGGCATATGCTGAGTGATGAAGGATGATCATCTGTGGATGGTTATTGAGGTATAAAGTGAAATATGAAGTACTACAGCGAAAAAAACATTAGTAAATAACAGATGGAAGTACCCATTAAAGTCCCCTGATACTTTTTTTTACAAGTAACGACAACCGATACAAATGACAAAGCACATTCCGCTGGAACAAAATAGCGTCATTCAGTTCAGTCTTCTGCCGTGCGCCGCCATTCGCTTCCTAAAACCTGCACCGTCACGCAATCGGAGCTTCAAAGATTGTCTCTACTTGTAGGAAGCTCTTATCGAGAACTCTTATCTAGGAACCTATGGGGTGGGCAATTTTTGGGTATGTTGACAGCAAAATCTTATCCAAAGCTTCGGAACGCGATAGCCAAACATACAAACCCCCGGATCCTCCCCAAGACGTGCAAGTGTGTCTGCGTGGCCTAGTCGGTAGCATGTTTGACTCGCAACCGAAGGGTCGTGGGTTTAAAGACAAAATTCTTCAAATTTTGTCTTAAGGCAAATGAATTACTTCATAAAGTGAAATCATTTGAGACATGTGCGGCGACCTTTAATTCACATTACATGTCACGTCACAGTCACATGACCGCGTGAGGTCATGTGGCTGTGACGTCATGACCTTATCGACCAATCAGGATTTTCCCGCCCCACCGACACCGACTTTTCTGCGACACAGCGGTGAAACAGCGACTTTTCTGAGAAACAACTGTTTATCACTCGTTAAAAATGAGTGATAAACAGGGGGCCACCGCTACAAACCGCACGAGCGCGTGCGTGCGTGGCCGATTGGAGCGTGCTTGGCTTCCGCGCGGAGGTCCCAGGTTCGATTCCTGAAAGCGGACACACCTTTTATGTATTCTTTTAATTTAGCGTTCTAATTGATCAAGGTACGAATGTTCTACGCCCCGAACGTCCTACGCCGAATGTTCCAGAAACCGTGCACGCTGGTACAAAAGGTGCTCCGCGTGGCGGCCCACTCGCTCTTCCGCTCGATCGTGCTACTCCGCCAAACTTCGACGCCTGCGAGTCTGCGACGCTATTTCTTTGTGTTTTTGTTTTGGGCACAAGTTCGCCTCTATTCAACGTTTAGTTTCCTACTGCGCTAACCGTCTCTCTGCCTGTCATTCGTGACAATATCACGGCAAATTCACGTTCCACGGTGCGATAAACACGCGGGAATTCGCCTCGAACTCCCATGTCATGGGAACGAATACCGCAGATCGCGGACGCAGCAGATTCGCGCGTCACAGTGCGATAAACACGCGAGGACAAGGCCTCCGGCGAGAACCCACTACAAACTAGGCCCCTAGGGTGTCACAGAACCGGTATCGCGCGCGCAGATCGCGAATTTGCTGTGTCCGCAGATTGCGGACACAGCAAATTCGCGTGTCAGGGTGCGATAAACATCCAAGAACCTGTTATGAGTATGAACTCGCTTGGTACGTACCGGTAGCGCAGATCGCGCGGTGGGTGTGATTGGGGAGGTGTTTCAGAGTTTGTTATAGATATTCAGCCGAAGAAAAAAAGGGATGGACGATCTCTCGGGGGAGGGCGTCCATACGGGATTTCAGGGTATGCAGTTCTATAGAAATGGAGATAAATTCGTTATACGACTATTGCTAAAGCTAAGTGATCGAGTTTTAACTTACACTTGAATGGCCGTGCACTCGAATACTTGGAGGCCAATATAAAGGTGGCAACAAAACGAGGGATGACATAAATATTAAACCTGCAGTTCAGTCCAGTTATATCAAGGTTATTCAGAAATAATCTTACAATGCCCAAATATTAATCCCCATAAGTATCAAATTCCATCCGGATGTTCTGCGTGGAAGCGAGACACGCCAAATGGCGAAGCCCACTTCGCGGGGGTCGCTTCTCGACAGTGCACAAGGGCGCGGCAAGAAGCAGACTCCACGGAGCTACGCCGAACCTGAGCGAAGAAAACACGCTACAAATAATAACAAATATTGCGAAACTACCCAGTATTTGCGCGGTTCGATAAAAAGATGGAATCAAATAAGAGACGTAATGCGTAACGATAATCGAATGTGTTGAAGGTTGGCTCAAGCCTACCGTAACAATGGCAGTGAGAGAGGATTTGAAGCGAAAATAGTTCAGCAACAGTCTACGAACGCAAACTTGTCTCACCAAATGTGAGGTCAAGGAGATCTTTTCACGCGACATAAAACAATAAACACGCAGGCATCGCTCAAAACGGCAAGGAGTTCGTGCTTGGGAATGGGTTAGTTGGTTTTTCACGCTTGGATTAAACTGCGCTGCGAAGGATTGCAACTAACTACACCGAGACGAAAAAGACGACATAGAAAAAGAGGCGCCTCTTTCTGTATGTTGCGTCGTCTAATTCTCGTCTCAGCGCAGTTTAATCAAAGCATGGCCTAGCTGAGCTGTTCGTTTCGGTATTCAGAAGGGGGAAATTAACTTCGGGCGCGAATTTCTTCCATTTTTGGTTAAATGTAGCTGGAAATAGAAGGGAAAGTACTTTGGCGCAGTCTGGCGCAAGTGGTAGCAAGCCCCAACACGGCACTCTAGGCTGGGGGATCCGGCGGCCGAAGCGCACCGCAGCTCGGAGTACGTGGAGCGAATGCTCGCGCTGCAGAACCCAGGAGGGCTATGTTGCACGTTTTGCACTCCCAGGAGACTAGGGAGAAAGAAGTGACGTCAACAACGCTCTTTGGTTGTTGATTGGTGGAGTCGGTGATGAGCGATGCGTGGTGTTGCTAAGATACGTTCATTCTCACCTACGTCACTTCCTTCTCCCTAGTCTCCTGGGAGTCCAAAACATGCAACATAGCCCCCCAGGAATCCTCGATCACCGCCTCTGCCGGCTGCCATCTGGATGAGCATCGTACCAAAGTGCGTTCGTGTACCGCTACTGCGTGATGCACGCTCAACACCCCGGGGGTAGTATCGCTAGGGATTTATGCACCCCCCCCCCCCCCCCCCCGAGTACTGCACAGCGGAGACATAAGGGGCGGCTCTGGGGGGGGGGGGGGGGGGGGGGGGCAGACTCATGTCCCGCCTCGAAACTTGCATACAATAAATCTACTTACCCTACGTTTCTGCATGCTTAGGTGAAAATCAAGGACGTACAGCCACAACCGGGAAGCCACTACAGACACCCCAAGACGCTGCCGAATTTCAAGTGCACGCTGCAGCTCGAGGCAGAAGGAGCGTGATGCACGAGCTCGAGGTGTTCGGTCGATGCAGCCCACGTACCACTTCCTACTTCTACTTTCTCCTCGAGTGCAAATAAAGTAAATGAATTGTGTGAAAATGGAAAAAACAAGGGGGATCGGTGGCCGAGTGGTCTAGCGCACACCAGCTCGGAGCACGTGGAACGTAAAGCTCGCGCTGTAGAACTCAGGGATCCTGGGCTCAATCCCCACCCCTGCCCGTTCAGCTCTGGATGAGCATCGTACCGGCGCGCGGTTGTGTATCACTATTAGCGGCGAGATGTTTTGGTGGCGCCCTCGTTCGGTTACCTTTCGTGACGTCATTACCTTGTGAACAACAAGTTCAATGGTGTTTGTAATGGGCATGGTGAAAGCCTGAAATCATAGCGCTCTCAAAGCAACGCTGCCAACACCGTAAAAATTGAAGTTCTTACATTCCTCTTATTTCTGTCGATGACACATCCTTTGCTGACGTCATAGTCAGCATTCGGCCAATTGTAATGGGCCGACCACAGCGACGCTTTCGATCACTCACGTCGCCAATACACCGATTCACCTTATCTTGTACCGCAGCGAAGGCTAGAAGCGCGAGCTCATAGCGTTGACAGTAGCCCTTAGTGCGCGAGAGCTTGTGCCGGCGAGACGTG
This sequence comes from Ixodes persulcatus, assembly GCA_013358835.2. NCBI lineage: Eukaryota > Metazoa > Arthropoda > Arachnida > Ixodida > Ixodidae > Ixodes > Ixodes persulcatus. The sequence goes on along the minus strand of JABSTQ010009369.1, from coordinate 308,746 downwards.
CCCTAGAGCAAGGAGCTCGCGCTTGTAGCCTTCCCTGCGGTACATCATAAGGTGAAATAGAGTATAGTGTGTTGTACTACCGTAAACAATATGAGCGTGAACGCGCCTCCACTTGTCACCACGGAGGCGCGTTCACGCTCGTATTGTTTCCGATAGTACACGTTAAAGACCCTGCAGGCTAGCAGTCGTACTGCACTGGCTAAATTGCTCATCTACAGTAGGCTACAATGTCGCATGTTCTGGCAGACTAAACTACTGCTGTATAAACAACTAACGACTAATTTGTTGTTCTTTTTTCTGTTTTGAAAAACAATTTTTTTTTTTTTTATTGTTGCACACAATTTCTTATATTATTTACACACAAGGAGAAATTAGGAGTAAGAAGTGGTACGAGGGCTGCGTAGCCGACCGACCGAAGCCATCGAGGTCGTGCAGTGGCACATCACAATTTCTCTCTTGGGCTGAGGCTTGTATGTACAGGGTGTCCCCCCAAAAATTTACATTTTTTTTTTTAACCGTAAAAATAAACTATGCATTACTGAACGCTCATTCTGCGGCCATTATCCATCCAGAGTATTGGAGAGTCCCGCATTCGAGAACTAATTATGCTTCAGCACGTTGTGGCATCCACGAGTTATCCACATAGAAAATATGTCAAAAGATCAAATAAGACAAATGTACTCAACGAACTATTGTGAAAAGCCTTGATTTTAGAAATTACGTTTATTTTATTATGTATGTTGCGTTCCATTTCTTACTTTCGCGTCGTTATATATTTTTGAGTCGTGTATGTGCTGACCATGCTGTCAAAGTCGGTAAGGCAGGCAGGAACATGTCAAGCTAGCTACGTTGAGAAGCGTTTTGTCCTGTCTCCCTCTCCGTAAAATGGAGTGAACAAACTTGAATGGAATCGAACTGAAATGTAGCCCTAGCGGTGCAAACCAGATGCCAAAGTTTCCGAACTAACCGTTATCTTATTGAAAAGTTATAAGTGGTTTTCTGAAATTTTCAATGGAAAAATGGGGCCCATTTTCGCCCGTTTTCGGTAACTGGCGCGCGACTGGTAAGAGGTCCACCCGGCCGCCATTTTCCCACTGAAAATTTCAGGAAATCGCTTATAACTTTTAATAAGGGTTGGTGCTGAAACCTTGGCATCTGGTTCGGACCTTCAGCGCTACATTTGGGCGGAGAATGAACGTTCAGCGATGCCTAGTTTATATTTGCGGTGAATAAAACACTGCGCTTTTTTTTTTTTTTTTTGGGGGGGGGGGGGGGATTTTGTATGTTTAGACAGTCGGAAGTTAGTCTGCCTCAATGGTCGTTGTTAGGATCGGCGTTGCATGGTCTGTCTGCCGTCGTCACGTCGGGGATGAAGCATCGAGCATCACGAGCCATTGCGCTCACGCAGCCGGGCCAGCTGCACCGGCGCTCTTTCGACTCTCCCCAGCTCGTGTTGGCCGGACAAAGACATCCGAAGTCGTCAGGGGTCAACGAGACCCCTTTTCCTCAAAGGCAGTTGTGCTGTTGGGAATGACCTCGGAGAGGGCTTCGCTCTTCCCACACTCCCTCGACTGGTAGGAAACCCGGCGGAACGTCGCGACAGGGATTATCGGCCAAAGCCGGAGGACTCCCTGTTGTCACAAGACACGACGGATCGTTAGCATCTTCTGCGGTCGCCGCCGGGTCCAAGGGATCATCGGCCGACCATCACCGGCTGACAGTCGGTCCGACGACGCGTCCCTTGGAGCGGCATCGTGCTTGCCAGTGTGCCTGGGAAAAGGTACTGCGGGTACAGCCATAGCTACCACGGCGTGGACATTTAAAAGTGGGTCACCATGACCCCTTGCAGAAAACCCGGCAACAGTGTGTCTCGGCATGGTAACCATGGCAACAGCGAGGCGGTCAGCAGCTGCGTAAAATGGTGAAGGAAAGCAGGTCGCAACCTCACTGTGCGCCAACCGAGCTTTAGGCGCTTCTTGTGTTGTTTTAAGGACAGTTCACGTGCTCCAGAGTATCAGTGAAGATGCCAACACAGTGCTGCGTCCCGGTCTGCACGCAATATGGATACACTGACAAATTCGGACGGAAGGGAATACTTATATATACCTATCGGACCGTCCGCTGCTGCGACCGTTCGGCTAACCTCACGAATTCGCATGCATTCGCTAAATGAGGATAAAATATTGGTTCTGCATTATACTGCTTTGCTTTTTATTTACTATTGCTGTTAACCAGGTATATACGTTTGACGCGGGTAAACGAGCGTCGGTTTTACCCGACGCAGTTGCCTTTCGGCCGGCCTCACGATTTTGCATGCAGTTGCTTCATACACTACGTTGTTATTTCATCGCACATTTATTTGGTGTTGCTCGGTAGACAGATACCATTGGCGAAACTGAACGAGCAGTCGAATTCTCGTATCAGTCCTGCGAACATTTTCTGCACTTGAACAATAAACGCACAAAACAAAAAATTAACTTCGCACGCGCGTTTTTTTAATCTTTCTTATGTTACTGAGGCATCCACTAACACCATGTTGCTTTATGCTTCCATGCAGAATTGGGACAGCACCGCATTAGGTTCCCCTTGAGGGCATCGTTTTATGCAAGTTTAGCGGGCCTTGCAGACCCATCATGATTTGTCATGATTTGTCATCATCTCATCATCTTTGTTTTTAGGTTTCATACCGAGCCACGTAGCTAGCAAGGTTATTTTCCCAGCCGGCGGCGGGAAACAGAGCCGCGTTACTTCATTTGCCATGACATTTGTTTTACGCAGAGCCAGCGGGCCGAAGAAAAAAACATTCCTTCACCATGGAGAGCGCGCACAGTGTTGCCCGAGATGCACAGAGTTGTCACGCTTTTGAAAGGGGTCTATTCAACGCCCCTCCCTAAGGAAACAGGAAAATTGGACCCTTTTAAAGGGAGCCACGTACGTTCTGAGATAGTGCTCTCTCTGACTTTGACTTGTAAAGATGCAATTAGACTAGCTACGTTTCTCATCCAAAGTCTTTCACCTCCACTGACCCCTCGGAATCTTCGCATCGGGAAATGAGCGCCATCAAACGGCCTGAGGACCTCCGGACGAGCGCCATCAGATCCAGCTGTAGGACCATTCGTCGAAAGACAATTCGTAGCAAGTGAATTGGTAAGAGGGCAACTGGTCACATAGGGCAGTTCGTCATAGGGTAATTTGTTCCGATGACAATTCGTCACACGAATAGGCGAAACGTGTCACGTTTATTTCATTCTTTTTTTTTTTTTTAATTTAATGAGCATAATGTTTTAAAATGAATAATGATAAGCCAGGCACTTTTTTACTGCCATCAATCTGGTGTATCATGTAAAATGACTTGCTAGAATGCTCCAAATTATACTTAACAACGCAAAGATCACATCCACAAGATACGTAAACTCCGTACCATGACGGAATGGGGTAAGAGTTCTTTTTTTGAAAGCAACCAAAACGAACACGGAACCTAAGCAGTCACACCCACCCCAGAATGTCTTTTAATAATATAAAAAAAAAGAAGAAAAACCGGCCGCAGACAGAAACCAAAAGGATTCGGGCAACGAAGTCTTCGACGCTTTTGAACTCAACAAAGCATCGTGAACTTCCAAAACATGCTTCTACACGGAATCTAGAAAACAAATGGGACTGATCGCTCCGAAACCAAAAAGTAGGCGTATACAACAAAGAGGTCTTTGAAACATGTCCCATTTCACACTCTTTCCGGTTTTGGACCAATTGACCGAGTGACGAATTGTCCTATGACGAATTGACCTATGTGGCCAATTGTCCTTCGACGAACGGCCCGCAGCCCATCAGATCAACGCCAGGCGAGGGGAGAAAGGGCAAGCACTAGAAAGGCTGTGGAGGAGGAGAGAAACCTCCCGTTCCTAATGCTCTCTCTTTCTCCCCTCGCCCTCCTCTCCCGTCTCGCCTTCCTAGTGCTCACCCTTTCTCTGTTCAACAGGCGTTGCCTTCGCCTGCACTGCACACAACTAGTGACACGGAGTATACACGAACTCATCTCTGTTACGTCACGGCACGGTGGTGGCGCGTCGGGCGTACTTCCGGTCTGGGGCTGTGGGTGGAAGCGGCCATGGGACACGCGCATTCTTGTGTTACTTCGGAAGAAACCGGACAAAAGGTTGCCTCCTCGTCAAAACTTCGCGACTGGGGCTTTACCAAAAGAGTCGGGAAAGGTTTGGGGGTCAGTTTTCATGCGTTTTCTGCCTGCTCGTTTCGTCCAAGAACGTGAACAGGGGCCGTTAAAAAGGAAAAACAGACGCCGTCAGACCACGATTGCTTGGGCGGAAAGCACTTTAGATTGAATTCACGGATACTTGTGATCGTCAGATTTATTTGTTTTGTTCCAACATGAACGCGGGAAAACCGTCAAGTTGCACGGACCACCTGCGGACTACGTTTAGTGCTTCATCACGTTCAAACGGCCGCCTCATCGTTCGAGCTGTCGTCTGCTCTCTCAAACGTTTCTGCTTGTCGCCTGCTCGTTCAATTGACGGCGGCCCGTAGACCAAACGTTGACCCGGTAATTGAGATAAGAAGTGCAGACCTCAAAATATATTTACGTTTGAAGGTTGCTTCGGGTAAGTAGGCTCGGTGTAAACATAGATGAAAGGAGATGTTGATAATTGTTACCAGTGGCTATCACCGACTTGTTATGCCTGATTCACTCTGTCCGATTCTGCTTGCGATTTTCAGTATCGACGTCGACATCTCAGTTACGGTTCAGGCTTTTGCAGCCCGAGCGACGTCATGACTGAAAATAGCGAGCAGAAGCTCACCATGTGAATCAGGCTGTATCGTCCATTCTGCGCCGTCCACGCGGAATGAATCGCCGCATGTTACATTATTCACACCAAGTTTTGCGGTGTAACGAGCCTCGTTATTTTCGCTGAGGCCACTCAAGTAGTCAGACATTGCCAGGAAGACGTAGAATCAACAATTGCAACGCGAAAAAGAGCGCGGGGACTCACACCGACGCCCACAACATCCCATTCCAATGGTTTGTTTATGGGCGACAGCGAGCTTCTTGGCCGCACCACCATCGCGCATGCGCGGCGCCAGTGGCGTCCGCTAGGGACGCTCCGGTTTGTTTGTAAACATGAGTTGGTGTATAGACGCTTTACACACGCGCCAGATTGAGCCGCCATAGCCGCCCTTCTCTTGTCTTACCGAGATGCCGAGCCACTGAAGCGGGCGTTGACGAGTCTCCACAACGGCCTATGCTGGGGGGAAGGACACAGTAACACTTAAAACGGCAATAACCTGTCCTGCTGTGGAAATGATGAAGTCAAGCGAACGGAATAAGAGGGAACAAAAACTGAAGGTCAGTTATGGCGGCGCCCATGCACAGCTGCTGTAAAGCGTCACGCGGCCCTGACGTCACGCAGCTGCGGTGGCGCTGTCGACAGCACTGCGCAGACGCTTCACTTCACGCGAATTCGGTTTCTGCGCACGCGCAGTGCCCACACCCGGTGTGGGCAAACGCGCGCTTGTTTGTAAACAGCGTGCCGGGCAATCAGTGCTAATACAACCGCTAGCATGGGGTCTTTAACGTGCACCACGCAGTAGTGATACACGACCGCACGCCGGTACGATGCTCATTTAGATGGGTATACTACGGTTGATCGAACGCCATTTCATCGAAGCACGTTTTATCGCAGCTCAGTTTAGAGAAAGCGGAGCCTCCGTTTAGAGAAACGCCGTTTATTGAAAAGGGGACGCTGCTTAAAAAAAAAGGCTCCCCTACTTCGCGCGTGTACCACTGGGGCGCTCCTCTCCTTTCCCCCTCCCTCTCTCTCTCTCTCTCTTCTCCTCCTCCTCCTCCTCTATCTCCCTCCCCCCGCCCTTTTACGCAGCTTAGCGGCGACAGTCTGCGGCGGCTCATTCCAAAAATGTTAACCCACCTGGCCCACCCGTACACGCCGCCTAGCGGCGGCCGAATTCGCTAAGGAGGCTTATCAACATTTTCTATAAACTGAGCTTCTCTATGAAACGTTTCGATAAACTGGGGTCGATAAAACGGCATTCCCTAAAACAAACTTCTCTAAACCGCATGCCTCCGCATCCAGATAGAAACGGGCAGGGGTGGGGATCGAACTCAGGGTCCCTGGGTTCTGCGACGCAAGCTTTGGCTCCACGCGCTCCTCGACCCCCCTTGCTCCAGACTAGTCATACACACTGTTGGAGCCAAAAGTTCGCAGAGCGCGCCGGCCGGACAACGGCGACAAAAGTGCGGCGTCACCGTCGCGAGAGTCCAGTCAGCACGCTCCGTAAACTTCGGCCTCAACTTTCTGTTTGACGAGTCTAGGACCCCTGGCGAGCACTTAGAGTGCCCCAATGTTGCTTGTTGCTGAGATTCCAGTGGAAGCTCTTTCGCCACGTGGCCCATATCTACGTGCAGAGAGCCGGATCGGGTGATGAAAGGGAGAAATCAGGGTAATGGTGCAGACTAGTTGGTGAATGGTCATCCCTATAAAACCCGAGACAAGGGTAAAAAAAAAAAAAAGACAAAAAGAAAACGGGATTTGAGACGTCGTTGTGTTGTCCCTTTTCCTCCCTTTCATCATTATAAAATCCGGAGACAAGAGGAAAAAAAAAAAAGGGACAACACAACGACACGTCGTTGTGTTCCTTTTTCTTTGTTGTGTTTTTGCCTTGAGCAGACGTAGCTCCCACCGCAATCTCAGCTTAGGGGTGGCGACCGGGGTGTCGAACCGGAACCGAACCGAAGCTTTCACCGCCATCTTGCAACTGAACCGGAAAACAATATAAGGGTAACCGATTCAAAAACGGACCACGGTAATTTTTGTTTCTGTTAGTAGTACAAAATGAATATTCGGAAATAAAATCTAGGCAGCTGTATTGATCAAATCGGCATATAGAGAATTGCAATGTATAAAAAATTGTGGGTTCTCGTGGCGCTTAAATTTGTATTGGCACCATGATTAACCATGTGTCACGTGGTCACGTGACGTCAAGGTGTCAAGTGATGTCACGTGACGTCACATGACTCACTGCATCAAGTCGATTTAGATTGAGAACGTCACTACATTTATTAACGTTGTTGACACCGTGAAGTCAGATGACCACGTGACACACGGTTAATCACAGTGCCAGTACAAAAGCGCCGAAAAACCCCACAATTTCTCATACATTGCAATTCTGTATACGACGATTTGGTCAATACATATAAATGCAGCTGCCAAGTTTGATGATGCTGATAATGCAAATATATTTAATTACTGACTGAAGATTTGACAACATAAATAAAGGGCCGATCACCTTCAAGATATACATCATAAAAACACACGCCCAAATTATCTGAAAGATGCTCTGCAGATATTTTCCGGCGTTCTTATCCTCGATAGGCACCTTATCAGTGATTTGGGAAAGCCTTGGACAAATTTCTAGATTGGAAGCTGATTTCAATAACTATGTGTTCTTGACACATATATAACTTCTCAAACATATATAAGTCTGTTATTGACTCTTTCATGTGGGAAACAGAACTTTTATGCGTATGTGGGCTGGACAAAAACAAAGTACATGGGCGCGCGTGGCGGAGCTATGACGATTACGCACGTACACCGTCAGAAAGTGTCAAAATAATTAGCTGCCATGTCAAGCAGAGCATAAAATAATACTCGTTTTACTTAACAAAAAATAATCAATTATCAAGAGTGACGGTTTTTATCTGCAAACTGAATTGACCGGCATCTTGTCAAGAACAAACCTCAACAACCAGGCTATGCCAGTTTATCCTGTAAAAGAAAATGTTCACTTGGGTAAGCGCTATTTCAGGCCAGATTCGATCCAAGTACGAAGGTGTTTATAGATTAGAGTGAACAATTTCGATCACTCCTTTCTGCGTGATTCGTCACTTGCATCACGCTGCTGAGTGTACGCAATGTTGGTTAGAAAAAGAAGCATTGTGATTGCAGCTCAGTGTTTTTTCAAAATATAGACTGGAAGGGCTTGTCCTAAGACTCTCGTGACATTTTGAATATTTCATTGCTTTTAGCTCAGCTGTGTCATCATATATATATATATTGTTTAACGTATTTTGAAAAAATAGAGTTCATGATATATGGCGACGAGGTGCCCATTTCAAGCTTTTATGCAGTGTAATTAATTCCTTAGATCAAGGGCACAACCACGATTTAAGTGTTAATAATGCGACGCAAAGTTGCATCGATCACGGGTATTTTAGGTGACCTACCACAACATTTTTTGATCCTGGTGAAATATATGTGACTCTGGTAAACAAACGGATGTTGAGTCAGTCGTATAAACACAACGTCTTGTAGGTTAATGCCGATTTTCTTTTACTGTTGTGTCGAAATTAAATGACGGAATTTCATATTTTTGGCACCTGAAAATAGAACTGGATTGCACGAACGATAGAAAAAGAAAACTATACAATTAATCGTTCCACGGCGCAAATAGTGCCTATCGCCAGAACAACGCAGAAATATATATGATCAATTTAGCGGTTCAAACCGGTTTGAACAGTTATTTTTACTCCACAGAAGTGAACCCGAAACCGGACCGAACCGATGAAAATTTCGGCTCGACACTCTGATGGCGACATGGTGGCATGGTGGCATGGCTTGAGCCCCTCAAGACGCCGGGTTGTGGCGTAGGCTCGAGTCGCTCGAGAAATGATTGGATACTATGCGAAGAGAAAGTCGTCTGCCTCTAGCACAGGTGTTGCGGTGACATCAGAACGATGCCGAGCTCCGATTGGCTTCGATTGAAAGGATAGTGGGTAGACCTGAATGCTAGACGCACTGAGGTCTACACGCTATATTTTTCAATCAGCCAATAAGAGCTCGGCGTGCTGACATCATCGCAACTCCCTGCAAGCACAGCCGCCGCCCGGCGGCGGCTGTGGTTGGCGCGGATCAAGCGTCAAGAACTGACACGAATTTAAAGGCGCCCAAAGTTACCAATCATGCGCCTGCTGCAACGTTGACAGTGCGTAAACGCCAATGATAGAGACGAAAAAAAAAAAGCGCCTTTTTGTACCTCCAGCATCGTGTCTGTTGCACGAGTGGAAACTAGCGCGCTACTCAGCTTCCCACGCGCTCCACGTCCTTCTAACCGGAACCCCATGTTTATCTTTACGCATTGACAAAATTAATGAACAAACTTTAGTTTGACTTATTGTAACGATTAGCCCCCTATATTACGTCCCTCTGTCCGTATAACTCGCCTCCACAGACCACGCATTTGTAGTTTTCACGGCTTTCAAAAAGAAAAAAAGAAGAAAAAACTGAAACGCAAAGAAAAATTAGATAAAGTTTTACTTCTTTTTTTTTTTTTTAGAAAGCCGTGAAAACTACAAATGCGTGGTCTGTGCAGGCGAGTTATACGGACAGAGGGACGTAATATAGGGAGCTAATCGTTACGATCAGTCGAACTAAAATGTGCTCATTAATTTTGTTAATGCCTGGAGATAAACATATGGTGTATATATATATAGGGTGTCACAAAAGAAAATTTACACGGTCTTTTTTACCGCAAAAATAAACTAGGCATCGCCGAACGCTCATTCTCTGCCCAAAGGTAGAGCTAGAGGTCACAACCAGATGCCAAAGTTTTAGCCCGATCCGATAACTTAATCAAAAGTTATAACTGATTTTCTGAAAATTTCAATGGGAAAATGGCGACCGACGGAGTTTTCAAACACATGGGGCTCTATGGCACCAGAAACCGAAAACGGGCAAAAATGGGCTCCATTTTCCCATTGAAATTTTCAGAAAATCACTTATAACTTTTGATTAAGTTATCGGATCGGGCTGAAACTTTGGCATCTGGTTGTGACCTCTAGCTCTACATTTGGGCGGAGAATGAGCGTTCGGCGATGCCTAGTTTATTTTTGCGGTAAAAAAAGTGTAAATTTTCTTTTGTGACACCCTGTACATATATAGTACATATTGAGGTAACGTGGACAGTTGGGCTAGTTGGTATTCGTTGATAATGTAGAAGCAGGGCAAAAACACACGGACGGAGCAGAAGGAACACGCAAACAGGAAGAACTGTTCGCCTGTGTCGTCGCCTGTGTCCTCGCCAGTCAGTCTCGTCGCCAGTCAGTCGACGTCGCCAGTCAGTCAGTCGACGTCGTCAGTCAGTCAGTCGACGTCGTCAGTCAGTCAGTCGACGTCGTCAGTCAGTCAGTCAGTCTCGTCGTCAGTCAGTCAGTCAGTCTCGTCGTCAGTCAGTCTCGTCGTCAGTCAGTCTCGTCGTCAAGGTCGAACACACTGTTTGTCGTCGAGGCCGTAGTCGGGATGGTTGTTGACGTCGTAACCGGGGTTTGCCTTTGGAGTCGTTGTCCTTTTCATCGTCGTCGGCGTCGTTTAAGTCGTCATCATGTTATCGCCGATGTCGCAGCCAGGGGCTTTGTCGAGTTCATAGTCCGGGTCGTTTTCGAGGCTATAGTTGAGGTCGTCGTTGATGTCACAGTTGGAGTCATCCTCGGATGCTTTTTTCGGGGACGTTGCCTTCACAGTCGTAGTCTTCGGGGTTATCGAGTTCACAGGTGGTACGCATCGTGGGCATCGATTGCGTTACTCCGCACCTCCACCAAAATTTCACGAATAAAAAAAAAACAGAAACTTGATTAATAAAACTTAAAATGTACGTTAAATGCGGTGAACTTGTGCCGAGAAACAAAGTAACAAAAACCGTACATACTTTGACGGCGACGGAAGGAAGACTGACACAAGCAACCATGCGAAGCTCCTTTTGTAAGCGCGTGGGTATCGAAGTTTCCGAGCTCGAACAAACAAGATTCTCGAGTTCATCTGGAGTAATCCAGTCATGCAAACAAAAGAAATATGAAAAGGACAAGCGCCGGCGGGGATCAAACCCCAGCCAGCGGCGTGGGAGTCGAGCACGCTGCTGACTCAGCTATTCGCACGCGGCGATATAAATAATTATGCGTCGCTGAGCCATCTGGCGGGTGCTGTGAATCCTAACAGCCGGGCCGCGATGGGGCTTTAGTATACGGATCACTATATTACTCTTTGGACGAACCCCAAAGTCTTGGACGCAAGCGCAGTGGCGTGTCGGCGAATCGTTCAGGGACGAACCACTCGAAATGATGAATTAAAAAGAGCCTCGTCGCGAGGGAAGCAATCAGACGATGCAGAGGCTCAAACTGCGTCTCATTTGAAGTCCGACCGAAGGCGATGCTATACAATCCGACGGAGGCCTCCTCCGTTGCCCAGAGAAAAGGGACTCGTCTGGGGTAAACCATAAGAGTTATTACGATGTACGCTAGAGGTTCAACTGGCGCTAGTGCGACTTTTGGGATGCAAATCAAAGGAGACAGCAACCACTAGTCGAATTTGGCGGTGCTCCTGTGTATTCCTATGGGAAAACGCGCCTGCGTTTGGTCTCTTCGCCGGAAAATAACGTGGATCAATTTTGCTATTTGGGTCGTAGCGAATAGCATGTACCTTTATTAACATTGTAAAAGTTTAATTACTTTAGCTAGCGTACTTTTGTTCATCAGTGAACGATATTAAACTTGGCTATATTTCAGGCCCAAACCTGTGTTCCACAGAAGGTATGTGAACACGAGCGACGGATCAAAGCAAAACAACAATCGAAAGGAATTTAAGACTGTGTTCGAGGTTCGCCAGCATTCCGGTGTGGCTTATATCTTGCTAATATGCCAGTCCTGACACATGAAAATGGCCCCGTCGTGCATCCTTACGAGCGGTTAAAAACATTCAAAACGTAAGAATAAAGAAGGGGGGCTATGAAAGATGTATCTTTTGATTATTTCTAATGACAGCCAGCTTTTATTAAGCATGCTGTTTTCTGACTTCTCTCTATTTTCAAAGATTTCGAGCGTGCGCGATGATGGTTTGAACGCAGAACGAGCATCTACGCACATATGCACGAGCAGAGAGAAAAACATTCACAGAGTCTCTTGTTATCCCTGAGACGACCTGAAGGCGAAAGCCCCAGCGCCGATGCATTAAAGACAGACACCTCTCTTAATGTGCTGACTCATCCTTCTCACTGTGCTGAGTCATCCTCTTAATTCGCTTAGTCATCCACTTAATTCGCTTTAATTCCCCTTAATTCACTCTAATTCCTCTTAATTAGCTTTGCGGTCCTTCTTAATTAGCTTTGATTACTTTTAGTTCCCTTTAATTCCTCTTAATCCACTTTGATTCTTCTTAATTCGCTTTGTCATCCTTCTTTATTTCATTGCCTCCAATTCGCCTGAGTGGTCACGTAAATGTTTTGGTACCTTTCGTGTCGCCGACGTGTTTTCGCTCAAGGACTTTGAAAGTCGACTGAACGATGAGACAAAAGTATAAGGCTTTCGCCTTAATACAGCGATACTTGTTTATTGTAAATCGGACTGTGTTGACTTGGCCTTCACTTTATTTTGATCGTTTTCGTGCGCAGGAGTTACTGATTCAGTGTTTTTGAGTAGTTCTCGCCGTCTCTCTTGGCTTTCCAGGTGGCGTTCGTTTGTCACGTAAATCCCCTATGCGGAAAAGCGCCGACGCCATGTTCGCGCTAACAGTGTCCAAGTGTTCAGCATTAATGCACGTGTGAAGCTCCTTCAGCACTGTGTTTGATATGCCATGAATTTGAAAGAAAAATACTGAAACTGACCAATATTTTCATTTACGCGAATGAGAAATGTTCCAAGCTATTTACTACGTTATAATAATTCGTAATAGTCGCTCTTATAATCGAGCGAAGAGAAAAAATGCCCTCGCTTTTCCCCGTAGAAATGCATTACCGGAAGTCAATTTTCGACTGGTTGCTGTCTGCTTCAATTTGCAACTAAAGCTCCTTCATGTTTTAAAAGTAGCGCAAGGTGCGTCTGTTGCGTATTCTAAAGAGAACGCCATTTCCGCCCCCGCTCGCGTCCTCCGAAGCAGGTGTCGGGTGAGGCCCAAGCCGGCATCCCCAGCAGCCCGAGCGCGGCGATGGGGACAGGGGTGAGGGCGACAGGGGAGAAGGAAAGCGGGGGACGGGCCAGGCCCAGGAGTCGAGACTGGAGAACGAGGGAGAAGAATTCGGGGAATCGGGGGAGAAAAAGACCGGGAAAGAAATGCGGGGATCGGGACAGGGGACAGACGCCGACAGAACTGTTGTAACGAACGGACCACTTGTACCCATCCTGAATACAGTTGTTTTGTTTTAGTCAAACGTATTTTATTGCCTCACACACGCGACTTCTGCAACAGCGTCTGTGCACGAGGCACGTACAACGTGCAGCCCCTGGGAAGATCATAGCGGCGCAGCGCAGCACTGAGCTAGATTTCAGACGCCATGTTCTTCCCAGAAGTGGCGCGCGGCACGTGTCTCGAGCATTTCTATAGAACAATGAATGGCGCCGCTTTTCCCAGGATAGAGGGGCTTTATTTGCAACAGTATAAATGCACTAACGGCAGCTGAATCGCTGGCGTACATTATGACAAACCTGAGCGTCTTAGAGTAGACAGGTGACATTACTGCTTTTCTGCAGCGTGGAACAATGTCTCGCGACCACGCTGCAGGTGACGACTGAAAGCGAGCGATATACGGTGGGGGCCATCTTCGGAAGACGTTTTCTCCGAGGTGTTTCAGAGCGTCGACTGCACACCCTTAAGGCCGGTTGAGACACTTGCGTTTGAGTGCGTTTGACTGCGTTGCGGCGAGAACCGAAAGCGAGTCACCGGTACATCTGTGCTTCGTATGAAGCGTGGAATCCAATTCAAGGATTCTTCTTGGCACGCGATATAAGCAGCAGGGATGTCCTGGTGTCTCGCTGCCGCAACGCAGTCAAACGCAACTGTGTGAACCGGGCTTTAGCCTTCGCTGCGCGAGCTCAAAGGTGTACGGAAAAGAGCGGCAAATTAGGCAAACTTCCATCCGAGCCGACACGACGGCACCGCGAAATCAACCCCATCCTTACAAAGACGGGCGCTGACAGATGGCCCGACGCGTGAGGCCCCCTCAAAGCGCGCAGCGAGGCGACGCTGCGAGTTCAACGAACGCGACTGCGACGAGTGCCTGCTGGAAAGACGACCCTATAGCTCAGAGAGCGCCTCCCAGAGCCCCCATCGGCCTCGTCGTGCGCCCTGGATGCGTCGAGAAGCGCCCCAGCGAAGCACCGAGCGCGTATACCACACGAACGCCGAAGCTGCACGCGCGGACGCCGAAGCGGAGAGACGAAGGGGCCAACGCACGGGCCACCGTCTCAGACGTCTTCCTCGGTCTCGGAAGGCTCTCCTCTTGTGCCGAGGAAACAGCTGTGTGTGCGTGTAGCATCACGTGGGACAAGTGTGTCGCCCAAGGGGTTCCATGGAGAAGCACAAACAAGGCGCCAAGTGCAACCGTTTGACGACAAAACGAACACGCACTACATGCACCAGCGGCTATCTCGTTCAAGTGGAGGTCGGTTTCTTCCGCGTTATCAAACTTTAGGGGGGGGGGGGGGGGGGGGATTATGTGTGCAGAAAACGCGTCGCAGTCGTCGAGATTTGTGCACAGGATCCGTTGCCCCTGCCACCGTCGAGATATCGACGAGGTGCCTTTCACAAGTGCGGGAGGGCCTGTGGCGTTCCATCGGCGTCCAGTTTAAAGAGGCGGAAAATGACCGATGAATACCTATAGAAGCACGTCGCCTTTTCGCAAATTGTGTACGTTGGTTCGTTCTCCAATGATGACTGACCTCAAAAATCTGCAATGAAAGATTATCAAACGCAGTTGTGAAGGTTATCCCCCACTGCTGACCGCGAAGCCCAATAATTACGCAATGAACACTCCCGGAACGGTCATCCCATTCAGCGGTAATACAATTTAAAGAGCGCAAAAAAATAAGCATTCGTCTGTTGTAACCTGTAAAGCCCCCTAATGCGTTTGGTCTGTAGATATGGTCGGGAGGAGGCGTGGCGATCCCGCGAACGAGAAAGGTTCCGCTATTCACTTTAAACATGCGCTAGTGTGAGCCGCCATTGCCGACCTTCTCCTGTCTTACCGAGATTCCTAGCCACTGAAGCGGGCGTTGACGAGCCTCCACAAAGGCGTATGCTGGGGAGAAGGACGCAGTAGCAGCTAAAGTGGCAATAACCTGTCCTGCTGTGGTAATGATGATGTGAAGCGAACGGAATCAGAAGAAACAAAAACTGAAGGTCGGTTATGGCGGCGCCCATGCACAGCTGCCTGAAAGCGTCTATACAGATCAGATCCCAATTTGTACGCGGGAATACTAAAAGAGGAGATGATTACTAAACCTGGCGAGGTTGAGCATTTTCTTCCAATCCGTAGAGGTGTATAGCTCTGCCTTGAGTGGGCAAGGTGTACGCCATCATTTTATGACACGTGAAAAAAATTCAAAGCGCCTCCGTGCCACCACTGAAGTTGAAGGTACACAGTCGCGGACGATATGAAAAAGCCCGGACGAGGCTCCGAAGACCTCCAGTGCGAACAGAAGAAAGCTGAGTTATCATCGAGGCTATTGTGCGAACGAGCGGCATTTGAGCGGCTCTTCGGCTTCTGTCGTTATACTACACCCAATTGGTCTAAAGTCCCTTAGTACTTCTTTTACAAGTAACGACATCCAATACAAATGACAAAGCAGATTCCGCTGGAACAAAATGGCGTCATTCAGCTGAGTCTTCTTCTGAGCGCCGCCATTCGCTTCCTAAAACCTGCACCGTCACGCAGTCGGCATTTCAAAGAATGTCGCTACTTGTAGAAACTTCTAAAGTTCTTATCTAGAAATTTTAACTTGGCCGGCCGGCACAGGCACACGATTGCAGAGTCAACACCGATGTGCTCGGTAAAATAATAAAAAAAAAAAAAAAATCGCTGCTGCCGCTACGCTGATTCTCGGAAAAATGCGTCGTCAGCATTTCGCGAATTTCGCGCAAATGCAGCCCCTGAGCTTTCCGCGGGATGAACATTCCCGAAACCCCTCTTCTCCCTGGTGCGAGCATGGTGCATGCAGATCAGTTCACTTAGCTTGTGCATGAAGGACGCGCGCGGGGTGCGCGTAAAACGGGAGAGCCATTTCGTTGTGCGTATTAATTGATCGATTAAAATACCGATGAATCGATTAAGGCTTTAATCGCAATTATTTTTTTCAACCGGTTACTCGGTCAAATTTTGACGAACCAAAAGAATGTAAAAATTAGACGCTTTCACCACACAGACGTGGACGAGTACACCTATATGAAAAACAAACCTTAGGTCAAATTTTAGTCTAAACTGTAGGGAGAATAGTTGTAACTCAAGTGCAGAAGGTTACACATGTCCTGGCCACCTTAACTCCGTTCGAGTTAAGGTGGCCGGTAAGACGGCCACAAAGGTAAGACGGCTTATAGGATACCATCTAGATGCATTTTTTTTCTTTTTTTAATTGAGCTTGATTTTATTATGTAAAATGAATGCGCGGATTGAGGGTCGCATGCGGTTCCGAATTTCGCGGATGCTGTTCGGATGCGGATACAAAGTCTGTGGATGCTGTTCGGATGCGGGTACACGGTCTGTGGATGCGAATCGAATGCGGATGATCAAACTGTTATCCGCGCAGGGCTCTAGCTATAACGCAGAACATACATAAAAAACGAATCGAATTTCGGCCTGTATCAAGGTTTAGAGTCTTTAAACAACCACAACGCGCACAAAACCAAAAAGAACAACGCCATGTTGGCTAGATAGCTACGACATTGTTTATCTTGTCACAAGGACAGAAAACACATCTCTTTCCTTCGAATGTTGCGATTCCGCCGCGTAATCGCGAAGCAAAAATTAGAATATTTCCCGATCTGCAGCCGCGAGCGGCGGCCATGAGAACCACGCAGCGTGACGTCAATGGGGACTTGTGAAAAAATAGGAAGTTGTGCAAATACCTGCTCGATAATAGGTAATTTTTCTATAAATCTCGTCGTTCCAACATTAATATAAATGCGTCAAAAACCTGGTATCATAGACAAAACTTATTATACGGAGTTTCAGTGGCGCCATCTATCCGAGGTCAACAAAACTGTCAGCTCAACCTGCTACCGCGAAGAGCCGCCAGAAGCTGGAGGGGGACGGGGTCAGAGCCGGACGGGGATGACCGGACGCGGACGAGACTTTAATCCTTTCGCCATGTTGATCGCGCTGCGGCAAGCACGTGGTCACGTGGTCGCGAGCGGGTGAGTTCTCGCTGCTCACTGATGGTACCGTACTGATGGCTCTGGAGAGAGAGCTTCACCGGTATTTCGCGCGTCCCCCATTCACGTCACAGCGCACGCGACTCGAAAGATGGTGAAGGAGTTGAGAGGTGCCGAAAACCCCAATCTTTGTCTATTTTTAAAATAAAAACTAGGACATGCAGGCAAAAGCGGTTTTTTGTTTTTTGCTTCAGAAAGGTCGAGACACCAACTCCCAAATTATTTAAGCAAAGCACTGAAATTGTTGGTCAAGCGGGGAGTGACGACAAAAAGTGAACAGCCGCTGAAGTCTTAAAGCCTCGATAATGGTTGAACTTTCTTCTGATCGCGGCAGGCCTTGTAAGCCAGGCGCTCGGAGTTTTTCAAATCGTCAGCGACTCTGTCAAATGTGGAGAGCTTACGTGCAAAGCTACATGAAACTGCTCAAATGTAAACCGAATCAAAGCACCCCACCGCCTTAGCCCTCATTTTTTTTCCCCCGTTGTGGAGGCAGGGTGATAATTTGTCATGAGACAAGGCTTGGCGGGCCGAACCGAGCTGGGCACTTAGGCGCTCGCACCTTTTCGTGGCACGTCCGCTCGGTGGCGCGGCGAAAGACAGAAGTGACGGAACAGGTGGAACGTTGGATGCATATTGTCTGCGCCGCAAAGTGATTCTATTGTGATTTTATGAACATAAAGTTTGCGCTAAAAAGTGCGTCGTTCGAAAACGCTCCTTCTCCATACCATATCTCCGATGCCCCTGGAAGCGGTGCCGCTGATGACGCTAGGATCGCTATCCGCATGAGTGCCTCAATGTTTCTGAGGCACACTATATCCGCTTCAGTGGCGTATCAACTTGTTTTTGAGTGTGTGTGGGGGGGGGGGGCAAACCAGACCCCCCCCCCCCCCCTCAGTGCCGGGGGGCGGTGCCCTTGTATCCCTTGGGTGCCGCCGACCAGTGTTTACCCTGCCCAGTGGCGGGTGATTCAAGGAGGGGGGGGGGGGGGGGCAAAACACATGCCTTGCCCCCCCCCCCCGGTTGGTACGCCCATGCCGCTTAAATATCCGCCCGGTCCGCCCGGTCCGCCCGTACCGTGCTCGCGTGCGGGCACCGACCGTTTTCGGACGACGCTCATCCGTGGAGCTTGTTAACTGGAAGGTTAAAGAACATTTGCGAAAAAGGTCTATAGCATAATTTTGTTTTCTCTCTAAGATCCAACAACTGTTTTGATGACGGGCTACAAATCTCCGATTTAACTCTGGGAAGTGATGAATCGAAATATGTTTGTGCGAGTAAATTTTTAACATTCCAGTCCTGACGTCGGCTGCGGTCTTCAACGTCATCGCGCAGGTATCAATGCTAAATTTCAAATGCCCAACCTATAAAAAAAACAAAAAAAGCTATCCGGCACGCTTTAATCGAATAGGGCATCAGTGAAGCAGCCATAGGAAGATCGAAAGGTCGGAAGCGCTTTATTTCGGTCGGACTGCCCATTTTGACAGACCGACTCGGAATACATCTTTTTTTTTTTTTTTTAATATCTGTACACGGCGTTGAATAAAAAGAGGGATTGCAATACTGCCATTTGTTTGACCGCGAAAGAAGGCGGTCGAGCACATCACTCGCTGCCTCGTCATTCGGCGCCGCTGCCTGCCAGTGCGAGGAAGCGCCCGAAGCCCCGCACGATACTGGCAGGTGGACGCGACCGACGACCTTCTTTCTTTTTCTCCTGTAGATTGGGCAGGCCGCCTCCCGCCCAATGTCGCCCTCCGGCAGTGGACGCGGTGGCAACGAACGACGGGCCGACAGGACCCCCTGGACAGAAAGTTCGACACCGAACCACGAGCGTTCGTTTCCTCGGTTAGGTGTTCCAGCCAGCGGGGGCACCGGTCCGAGGTATTCCAGCAGCCGAGACGCTGTGCGCGTTCGACATCCGCAAGCCACGCCGGCGTCGATCGGGAGAGCCCCGCGGAGGCGTGCGGTCCGGAGAGCCGGGCCGTTCACTCCGACGTGTCCGATGCGGTCGAGTCGTCTCCCTCCGAGGAGTCCATCTCGCTCTCGTCCTCTTCGTCCTCCTCCTTCTTCTTCTTCTTTTTCTTCTTCTTGACGAGGCCCAGACGCTCCTTCTCTTCGCGTCGCTTCACCTTCTTGTCGTCGAAGCCGCGGTACATGTAGTTCTCCATGACCAGGAAGTGGTTGGCCAGGCCGAGGCAGAGCGGCGCGAACACTGCCAGCAGCAGGAACAGCAGCACCTGGGCCAGCCAGAAGCCCTCGCAGCCGCTCAGGAAGGTATCGCAGAGGAGCTCCAGACTCGCCTGTAGC
The DNA here is from genome assembly GCA_013358835.2 of Ixodes persulcatus. Classification (NCBI taxonomy): domain Eukaryota; kingdom Metazoa; phylum Arthropoda; class Arachnida; order Ixodida; family Ixodidae; genus Ixodes; species Ixodes persulcatus. Next base: position 289,229 of record JABSTQ010009369.1, on the reverse strand, counting down.
ACTCGGAACACGGGCTCGCAGCCGCCGCCACTGGACCCTTGGCGAGACAGCTCGGCGCTGGCCCAGCGCAGCCGGCTTTCCACGTCGCTCATGTACTCCAGGTAGCAGCGCTCCAGGAACGAAACGTCGGACGCACTCGCGTTGCCGTCGGGCCTTGCCAGCGGCTTCCATTTGCGAGAGAGCCGAGTGAGGTTGGCGCGAAGCGAGGGGCTCGCCACCCGAGGGCCGAGCCGGACCAGGGCAACGACGAGGCTGCGCAGGGCGCGTCGGGCGTCCCGGGACGTCGTGGCGTTGGCCAGCGGCTCGTCGCGCAGCTGCAGGATCGCCGGCGCGGGGCTGGGCTCCTTGGGCTCTTTGGCGGTCTCGTTGCCCTTGGCGTCGCCCTCGGCCGAGAAGCCCGCCGGCACGACGAGCTCGGAGAGCGCCGCGCCGTTGGGGCACTTGGTGAGCACCTCGCTGGGGACCAGAGCGGCGAACGCCTGGCCTCGCTCGCTGAGGGGCCAGAGCATGTAGGCGAGTTCGTCGAGCGGCTTGAAGCTACGGCTGCGGAAGGGCTCGCACACGTAGATCTCGCCAGCGGCCGACACGGCGTACATGAGGCCGTAGATGTACACGGACACCATGGCACACACCAGTCCCGCGGCGGCGCTGTACACCAGCAAGAGGCCGCCGACGTTGGACTGCGGCGAGCGCACGGTGGGCCGGAGGTCGTGGTCCCGAGAGGCGACGCCCATGCCCACCATCGCCATCATGGGTGCCGCTAGGGTGACGAGCACCACGAAGAGCATGGGCAAGCCGCTGATAAAGTTGAGCCAGCTGACCGTGCCGCCATCAGCCTCGTACTTGGAGAGCCGCTGGAGCACGGCGTCAAAGCCGCCCATGGTCTGGCTCATCATGATGCCGGCGTCGGTCGTCTCGTCTTCGGCCCGCTTCAGCAGCCATAGGACCCGACGCAGCAGCTGCTTACGGCCCACCACCGAGGCGTCCTCCACGGCGCGAGCCAGCTGCCCGTAGGCGGCCTCTCGCGAGCGGCCCAGACGCTCGCAGCGCCGCCCCACGCGGGACAGCAGGGCCGCCTGAGCGGACAGACCCTGGGCGGACAGCAAGCGGGACACGGACTTCGCGTCGCTGCCGCACTCGGACAGCACGTCCCGCGATGGCAGGCCAGCGTCCATGGCGGCGCGACGCCTCAGCAGCTCCAGGAACTCGTCGCGGAAGCGCGCGTTGAGCGTGTCCGCCAAGCGACGGAGCTGCGCGGTGCTGCCCGGCGCGAAGTTGGAACCGGTGCCCGTCGTGGAGTCGCCGGTCGGCTTGGAGACGTCGCCCGCGCCGCCCGAGATGAAGGTCTTGACCACGTTCACACCAGCGTCGTAGTGCGCGTGCCCGTCGTTCAGAGCCGATCCCAGGTCGGCCTTGTTGAGGAACAGGCAGACGGCGGCAATCATGAGCGCCCCGCCAGTCAGGCCTACGGCGATCAGGTAGTACTGGTAGTAGTCGTCGTACTCGGGCGTGATCACCTGCATGCGCTGGCCGCCGCACCTCTTGGCGAAGCGCGCCCCGACGATGCCCAGGCCTCCCAGGACCACGACGGCCATCAGGACGTAGTTGAGGAGCGTGAAGATGCCCACGATCCCTTGGTGACTGGCCAGCGCCGACCGGATGCCACCCGTGCCGGGCGAGGCGAGCACATCCTTGCCGAACTCGTCCGCCTTTGTCGGTGCACCGGCGAACAGCAAGATCATGGCGCGGCCGATGTCGCTCCAAATGGGCACCGTGGCTCCCGACGGCTTGTAGTCGAACTTGTAGTCCCCTTCCCCGGCGGCACCGGACCCCGTCACGCCCACGGTGCCGCCGGAGGTCGTCTCCTGGGAGCGAACCCAAAGTCCCAGCAGAAGAGCGGCCAGCACAGGCCGCCCAATCATGGTTCAACCGGGCCGCCGCTGCCGACCATCGTTTACCAGCTGTCCGAATGAAGGGGCGCGTGCCGGGCCCAAGTGACCGCCCCCAACGACGACGACGACGACGACCCACGGCCCAGCTCGGGAAGTAGCGTTGTTGGTCCCCACAGTTTTCGGCATGCCCCGTTTGGACAATAACAACCTGCCTCAATGCCCGCTGTACCTGATGCCACATCGAGAAGTGGCTGCCGCAGTCGGCGGCTTGGCTGTTGCTCGCTAAGCGGCAGCTCCAGACGCTCGAAATTGTGTTTGAGTAGCAAAGAGTGGTTTAATTTGAGTTACGCAGTTATGCACGACAATTCTGGAAACCCTGTACTTTTCCAAAGAACTGCAAGAGTCAGAGAACATAGCTTGGCCGTTCCAAATCTCGTCCACTGAGCGCGTGCACCATGCTCTGCCGGCCGGTGGTTACACGGAATTTTAACGGGCTGGTGGTGCACGCGCCCACGCGGGTTTTCCGTCTCATCCGCGCTTTCGCATCGCCTGCTCAGAGCAGGTTGCACGAGGGGTAGCATTAGACACGGCTCCTTGATCCCCTAGGAGGGGATCGAGCGGCCGTGCTTTAGTAAAGCCCATTCATGTTTCAAAAGTAGAGCAAGGTGCGTCGATGCACGTGCAGCGTGCAGCCCTTGGGAAGATCATGGCGGCACAGCGCAGCGCTGAGCTAGATTTCAGACGCCATGGATTTCCCAGAAGTGGCGCGCGGCACGCGCCTCGAGCATTTCTACAATGAATGGAGCCACTTTTCCCAGGATAGAGGGGCTTTATGCTTTAGCGCACTACAGCGCTTCCCACACGTATTTTTTTTAAAGCGATACTAAACATAGTCGACTCAAAAAAAAAAAATCCGCAATTTAGGTCACAGTTGTTCGCGGAGGCATGTTTGGGGATTTTCACAAAGATTGGAGCGACGAATAATAAATAGTAGTTATAATGTCATCTTACGTACTTGTATATATATCACAATAAAAAAATATAGACGCTCTCCTTTGAAAACTTTGAGATTGAGAGTGATCGTCACACGACAATCGTCACAACCTCGTCGTTCTTTCCCGCTTCTTTGAGATTTGTTTTCTCAGAAACTAAACATGTCAAGACATTAAAATAAAAAGGATTGTTCATGTTGGAACATGCGCCACGAGATATAAAAATTTGAAGGAAAATAAAAAATACGACTGCCCCTCGTTGCCCGAATCCAAATGAAACCACCCATATCTATGTACATTATATATATATAATGTATATAGATATGGGTGGTTTCATTTGTATTCAGGCAACGAGGGGCAGTCGTATTTTTTATTTTGCTTCAAATTTTTATATTTCGTGGCGCATGTTCCAACAAGAACAATCATTTTTATTTTAATGTCCTGACATGTTTAGATGAAAAAAAAAAAAAAAAATCTCACAAAGCGGGAAAGAACAACGAGGTTTTGACGATTGTCGTGTGTGGCGTTTTTGAATCACTCTCAATAGAGTTCCTGAATAAGTTCCCTACGGGAGCCACAGTTGCGCGTCTGTTTTCCACGTGCCGCCGCGCCGCTATTCGCTGAGATCCGATCACGTGAGGAGCCGCGGATCAAGTGCCGTGCAGGAAAGTAGACGTTGCACGCGCCCCGGCGTACACCTATGAGCGATATGAAGGTGAACAGCCCTCTTGTTTTTGACGCTCCTGCAAGTTTTGGAACAAGCTCTGTTCCAGAAGAGGGCTAGAACGCAAAGTTTAGACCTTTGGCCACGTACCATAGTTAATATAGCTTTAGGGAGCCGTAAAACAGGCAAGAAACCAGGTAAGGTGTTCACCTTCATATTGCCGGCGGGTGTACGTTCCCCTGCTTTTGAGCGCGCCGCGGCCATTCGCCGAATTCAGTGACGTGAGGAGCAGGATCAACATGCCGTGCAGGAAAGACGGCGCTACAGGGATGAACACGCAACTCTGGCTCCCGTAGGGCGCCTATTGAGCAGGATATCGAACTATAGGGGGCGCTTTATCGAGCTTGTTGTCCCCACAGCCCGGTGTTTACTAACGCAGCGTAACAAAGAAATTGAACCTCGCTTAGAACGGTCTGTGCACGAGCACTTCGCTCTGACCAGTGCATTGGTCGCACGAGAACCGGCCTTCGAATCGTCCTCTTCGATTTCTCTGGTCAAAAACGAACAGGAAATGTCGGTTTGTTGTCCCCACAGCTGAAGCGTAGCGCAAGAGGCGTGACTGATCGATCTTTTCCCCAATACAGGAACTCTAAAGGCCCGTTCACACTCTTGCGACCTCTTAAAACGACACACTGGCGCCATCTATTGGGTAGCAGTGTAAACTTGGCGGTCCGGCATATTTTCTATTTCTCGCGCGCATTATCCTTTCTTTGTTGGCTCGAAAAACTTTTGTCAACGTTATAAACGAGCCTTTCTTAAAGGTATTAGGCACATTTGACCTAGGAAATACCGCAAAACCGTCGCTCTTGTGAAATGCAGTTCCAGGGTCACCGCATAGATGGCTCCAGAATGCCAGTGTGTTTTAGTGTGTTTCCTCGTCGTAAGAAATTATAAGAAGTTTTAACGGATCTCGTCTCTCTCGGTCGTACTCGGTTGCAAGAGTGTGAACGGGCCTTAACTCTCAATCTCAAAGTATTCAAAAGAGAGCGTCTATATTTTTAGTGTGATATATATGCAAGTAGGTAAAACGACATTATAACTACTATTTATTATTCGTCGCTCCAATCATTGTAAAAATTCCCAAACATGCCTCCGCGAACAACTATGACCTAAATTGCATTTTTTTTTTTTTGAGTCGACTATGTTTAGTATTGCTTTCAAAATAATACCACGTGTAGAACCTTTCATTGCCTTCCAAATTAAGCAAAGTTTGTGCCTCTATCATGTGCGAGTACTGAGAAATAAATTGTGGAACAGAAAAGGTTTTCCCTTTCCGAACGTCCTAATTGCAGCTGGCACGGCGTAGAAGCTGCAAAGTGGTCACCGGCCCCCTTAGGACGCCCCCCTCACGACGGACCGCGTCTTGCCTCGCAAAGAGGGCAAATCGTGTGGCGCGCCTAATGTCGCAAACAGGCGCCGCGCCACAGACGTCTCGGCAAAACGTGGACGACGCCGACACCGTCGAGTCCGTCCCTGATGGCGCAGAAAGCGAGCACGAGCGACGTGCTCCGAAGCGTCGCGCTCGAGCGAACGCGGTCGAAGTGGGATACGAGGGACACGGAGGCCAACGAAGGGGCATCCACCGCGGCGACCCGACGACCGCCCCCACGATGTCGGTACGAAGCTCCGATCGTCGCCTGCGTGCCATTCCGAGCTCATAAGCAAATAACAAAAATCCCGGAATTTTTGTTTCTTCTTTTTTTCGACTTTTATCGGATAAATCCGAATTGACCAAAATTTTACTGGCGGGTGTTTTTCGGATTTATCCGAAAACACGGAACCTCTACTTATAGCCCCTGAATGCTGAATCTCCTCAAAGTAATACCATGGCGCAAAAATCGCAGGGTACGAGCACTTTCTTGTTTATTCATTTGATTATCGTTAAAGCAATCATCTGCTAAATGCTTCAGTAAGGGATTTAAGGCCCGTTTACACACTTGCGACCTCTTAGAACCGAGGGCCTTGGCGCCATCTATTGGGTAGCAGTGTAAACTTGGTAGTCCGGCATATTTTCTATTTCTCGCGCGCATTATACTTTCTTTCTTGGCTCGAAAAACTTTTGTCAACGTTATAACCGAGCCTTTCTTACAGGTATTACGCACATTTGACCTCGGAAATCCCGCGAAACCTTCGCTCCTGTGAAATGCAGTTCCAGGGTCACCGCATAGATGGCGCCAGCGTGCCAGTGTGTTCTCTCGTCCTAAGGAATTTTAAGAGGTTTCAACAGGCCTCGCCTCTCTCGGTCCTACTCGGTTGCAAGTGTGTGAACGAGCCTTTACTCGGTTCTCGTGGAATTTTTTCACAACCCCGACTGAGGATACTTCAACTTCCTCTGCTGGTGCAAACACGTGCAATGCCAAGCTTCTACATCAAAACATAACCGCGTGGGTAGCACGGGTACTGCCCGCAGTGAGGAAAACAGAAGCCGAGCTTCTCACCGCGAATAGTCACAAATCCTTATGGCGGGGCAAATCGACAGACAATAGTAACTTATATGTTGCTAAATATTAAATTCGTTGGCAGTTATAATTCTGCTAGCCAAGCTAGGATGAGCGTGTCAAAGATTACCACATTTTAATGTTCCCGAATAATTTCGAATTTCACGGCTCGGTTTGCGCTGAAAATGTAGCGTGCTTGTGGGGCAGTTTATTTTTCGTGATTTAATTTGAATAAATATTAATTTACTCGACGGGGTGGGGAAAAGAAGTGACGTTGGTCCTATTCTGGCCCAAGTACCGTATTTTCCGGACTATAGTCCGCACCCGGTGTATAGTCCGCAGGGGCAAATTTGGGGTCAAAAGTAAAAGTTTTTTCTTAGATAGTCCGCACTCGGTACATAGTCCGCACGCGGAGCATAGTCCGTACGTAGTGCCTCATCCGAACGTAAAAAGTATCATACGCAGCACACCTTGACAAATGCCTGCTGTATTAGCTCACAAAGAAGCTTTTATGATACATAAATCACTATAAATATACTCTGTTACTCATAAAACCCTTCGCTTCTTGTCACAGGAACGATCCAGGAGCATACAAAACCTTGTATAGTCCGCACCTTTAGATAGTCCGCTCCGGGTAAAATTTGAACTTTTAAGCGTGTGTAGTCCGCGGACTATAGTCCGGAAAATACGGTATGCTCGCACAGACCGCCACTGATTCAGAAGCTTCTTTGTCGCGGTGAAATTGCGAGGATAAAAGGGGACTATTCCTTTCAGTCTTGCCTTCGCAAAGCTTCATGACATAATTGTGGGATCGAAACCACCCCCCTGACGATAGTCGAGTGCGGCTCATGGACTGGACACGAAAACTGCGTGGCGTGAGCAATCGACTTCGGCTCGTACCAATCAATGCCTCGGCGGACACTCGAGGCTCGTGTCCAACCACTGCGGTGATGAGAATAGCCCAACTCTAACAACGCATGGAGTTCAGCTCGCGTTTTCTACTTTGCCAACCCCAGCGCGTGGCTATGATTAATGTTGGCAGCATAGGATAGGCACCAGGCCACGCGGCCGCTTGTTCTGGCTCCGTGTTGAGGGGACGAACAAAGCTCAGTCTATCTATGCTGGAACGCAAACTAAATGATGTAGAAAACTGCATCGGGCAGTGATTGGCTATTCTCTCGGGTCAGGTGACATGGCGTTGAAATGTAGTTTTTCCCTATGCAGTTCGAGCTATGCTCGTAAAATGATGCAGTTGGCGGTGACGTCAAAATGTCGTCACGATGCACTTTGACGATGCAGTTAACTGAGTGGTCGAGACGAAGCCGGAGATCAATCTGCATCGTAAAAGATGGCGACCCTAACATATGCATCTCTACTGTTGGGTTCGCCAGCGGATCGAGTTTTTAGAGATCACTGGGATGCTTTCGAGACGAGCGATGCGAGCTTTGTGGGCGACTACCGGCTGACCAAAGGGGTGACTCGCTGGCTGTGCGACCAGCTTCGCGGAAAGCTCCAGCGGCGTCGCGAAGGGCCCCGTGTGCTGACGGTCGATCAACAAGTCCTCGCAGCTCTACGCTTCTACGCCGCTGGCGGCTTCCAGGGAACCGTCGGGAGCGACGAAAGCATTGGTGTTCACCAGTGCTCCGTGAGTCACGTACTTGTTGACGTCACCAACGCTATCGTCGATTGCCTCGTATCGAAGTGGCTGTGTTTCCAGCCAACTCAAGCAGAGAAGGCGCTCATAAAAAGGAAGTTCTTCGAGCGATGAAAGTACAGCGGCGTGATCGATAAATCTTCTAAATACTATTACACGATTCAACACGATTGCGTTTGTATTTGAGTGCACCCTATATAAGCGATTTGGCTGAGCGAAAAGCCAAGCAACGGTAACAGGCTTTAAGTTGAGCTAGTTGGTTCATACTTCAGGTATATATATATATATATATATATATATATATATATATATATATATATATATATATATATATATATATACTTTATTCTAAAGCAACTACTTCAGGTAAGGCTAGCTGAACTAGAATAAACATACACATAAAGAAAACACCATACACACCGTGGGACTAATAACTGATTTTCTTTTTCCTCCTCTTCTACTACGAACCCCCCTTAAAAGGGGCCCTGCAATCATATTTAAGCGTCTACCTTTTTTGCGGTTTCCACGTCTCTTGGGGTTCGGGCAAGCCAGCGGGCCCGGAGAGAGTAACTAAATATCAGTGCGTCATATTTTAACCGGACGATGCGGAAACCTCCTCCACCTACGAGGGCGACTCGCGTTGCCGAAAGCGCGCGATATGTGACGTCTTAGGTCCTGGCCTTACTACTGGTCAGAGCCGCTAAAAGCTTTTTTTTTAGTCGAGATACAAAATATAAGTGTCGCGAACCGTTTCAGTTATGTATGAAAGTAGTTTTTGTTCAGTATTTTAGATCAGAAAAGAAACAAATGCAGTTTATAAAGTACGGAAACAAGAAATGACCCATCAAGCCGCGGAAAAAACGGCGCATACTAGAAAGGAGTAGTGGGATCAGGCGCCGAAACAGAAAGGTCCCGGATGTACGCGGCGGCGCTGCGGTCGTATACCGGCTCGAGGATCCGAGCGGTTCCGAGCGTTCCGAAGGCCTTCGGCGCGGGCCCTGCTGGCGATTTGTCCATTTGGCGGTATGGCAGCGCGAAGTGGCTCCCGTTCTGAACTGATCTTTACCCCTTGTTTGTCTGTCGTTTGTGGTCAATGAAGTGTTATGCCGAAATAGTCTTTAATCGCGCAGCAAATGCATTGCGAGCCGCCCTGGCCGCCCGCTTCATGCAGCATATCCAAAACATGCTTTAGTGGCGCCCTCTCGAGCCGACGACACGGAGGGCGGCAGCCGTGAGCGCTTGATGAGCTCACTACCCCTCCTCTAGTTCACGGCCACTCAAGCCAGGACCTACGACGTCATGAAGCAGGTTATTTTTTGCTTGTTTTTGTAATTCTAATTTGCCTATAACTTTTAAAATAAAGCGAAATTTGAGAAAAGAAAAGTTTCATTAAGTTACTACGTTCAGTGCGCTCAGATCTGGTGCAAATTAAAAACCAGTCAAAAAGTTGTTGCAGGGCCCCTTTAAGGGGAAATATTCTCTTTTCTTCATTTTTGCTTCCTACTTCACCGAAAATTTAACCCCCGGAGGAACATTTTTTTCTTTCTCGTGCAGCACGAGAGAAGTTGCACTACCGCAGTCAAACAAAGTCAAAAAGTCAAATTTGTCGTTAGTTCTTTACCCAGCAGGAGGTTAGTCTGCCTGAAAATGGCGACATTGTTACCCACTGTAGATAAGCAATTTAGCCAGTGCAGTACCACTGCTAGCCTGGGGTTTTTAACGTGCACCACGCAGTAGTGATACACGGCCGAGCAGCACACGCTATATCCACTATATCCAAATCCCCGTGCTCGGGCGTGGCACACACGAGTATTCCAGTGGCCCTTCCATTCTGCTCGCGTTTTGATGGACGGGTCTTGGGCGTTCAGCTCGTCCACAATTCTGTCCCACAACTCGTCCCGCTCAGGCATGGTCAGAGGACCCTCACCAAAACTTGGTTTTCTGTCAAAAAGTCGTTCAGAAGGCTAATCTGGTGGACCGACACGCGGGGACTTTACTTCCGCTTCTTCGTGTTGTCGGCCATGACTGCCTGCCTGAGCAACGTAAAGAGCTGCAGCTAATGCTAATAGTTTTTGTGTAACTTAAGTAAACTAAATATTTCATGCGACAAATTTCTGAAAAAAAAAAAATAGTTTAATTAAATTGCTCCGCACTATACGTTTCGGATACTTAAGAGCATCGCTTTCTAGAATCCTTCACTGCCGAGTTTTGCGATTCTCCAAAATTCCCTGTAGGAAGAAAAAAAAAAACGATGTAGTTTCAACTCAATCGCCACAGTTCGGCGACGTCACCGGACACGTCACGGTGCAGTTCTCTTCCAATGTAGTTTGTTGGCGATGGAGATTAGGCTCCTCCCACCGGCGACGTCACGATGCAGTTTCTCCACCGCTTTGTCCAGCACAGACAGACATATCTCTCAATTTCTTTTTTTTTTAGCAACTGGTATTGATTAGAAAGAAAAAGTAAGGCAAATTTATTCGGTTATTAACGTTAGGGAGTGATTCTAAGTAGCATTTAGCGAAAGTAGAAAAATCGTTTCATGGCTCCTTTAGAGTGAAACGAACAATACGAACAAACCCCGCAGTCTCTGCACTGGTGAGTATGTACTATTCAAGAGAGGATTAGATAAGTGCAGGACGAGAGTTGGCAAGTTTTCACCACCAAAACGTAAGTTGAAAATAATGTAATTACCTTTCTGAGTAATTTGTAATTGTGGTGAATTACTTTTACGACATAGTAATTTGTAATGTAATTCAATTACAAAATTAATATAATTTGGCCAGCTCTCCAACAGAGTCAGGGTTTAGAGGCAGACATTTAAAACGCTGTAAGATGGGATGATCAGGGCTTTCCTTAAAGTCTTCGATGACGAAAGTGCGTAAAATACGCAAGAAAAATAGCACTTACCAGCGCTTTCTTTAAGCGAGGGGCTCATATGAGCTGAACGCTCTTAAAAAGGTGTCGTAATTAATTAGTTGATATACAAAGACGCGCCAAGTCATCTTAATATACGTATAAAAAGCTACTTGCAAGAGATGAAAACAAGCATTTGTGTATACAAGAATCAATCAGGTCTTACGTCCATACTGTGACCGTAAAATATTGCATAAAATATTCCGCAGTGACGATCGAGTGACCGGATATTCTTGATGAATGGCTTTAATAATTACCCAGTCAATCAATCAAGCAAAGTAGATTCGTTGTAACATGTACCTGACCAGTGCAGTAATATCGAATGTAATTTCGAGAACCCTTTCATGCGTCCAACTAAAAAAAAAAAAAGTGTCACGGTGTTTTCAGAGAAAAAAGGCAACCCTCCAGACGTCTACGATTTTAACATTGAACCAATTCAAACCAATTAAAGGGCCACTGACAACCCCAGCATTATTTTTTTTTTTTTTGCAAACGATTGGAAATTATCTCTAGATATCGTTCTAAAAAATTAAGCTTGGAAACGACGTATTTGCAGAGAAAAATAAAATATTTTCGATAAGTCAGATTTGAAATTCCCGCCCGAATCAATGACGCTGATGGTGAAATGGTGCACCTTGGCCTTTTGAATGACTTCAAACCGGAAGTGACGTTAAACTTTCTCTCTTTCCTTCTAATCGATCACGGCGATCAGAGGCGCTCGTGTCTGCCAACCGATCTCAGCAGCCAGTTGGACTACGCCACCGCTGCCGCAATGCATGGAGGGAACTTTAGTCTTTCCGCACGTGGCGACAACCTCGCTGGAGCTCTGCTCGCGTAGAGCACGAGATGGCACGAGCCCCCTCGTGCACTGCCCTTCCCCTCCTGGAAACTAAAGTTATGGCGGCGTCACGCATGCGCCGAACGCTTGGTGAGATCGGTCTATACCACGTGGTCTATTGCAAGCTTCACGTGTCTTTTCTTTGCGCGCAGACGACGCGTCACTTTTCAGTTCGATTTAGACTTTTTTTTAACAGTGTTTTACTTGGGTCTCTAACACTCTTGAAATAGCTGAAGATGAAAATAGACGGATCTCACCAAGCGTTCAGCGCATGCATGATGCCGCCATAACTTTAGTTCACAGGAGGCAAACGGCAGTGCTCGAGACGCCTCGTGCCGTCTCGTGCTCTACACGCGCAGAGCTTCAACGAGGTTGGGGCACGTGCAGAAAGTCTAAAATTTCCCCGATGCATTGCGGCAGCGGTGGCGTAGTCAAACTGGCTGGTGAGATCGGTATATTATCTGTTGCAGAGTTTGGTGAGCAACGCGTGCCAGTAAGGCAGTGTAAGATGAGAAACATTACAGCCTAGTGCCTTCTTTGGTTCAAATATATGACAAAAACGCGTTTAAAAAACAAACTTTTTTTTTTCTCCAAGGGTCTCGAGAAGGTAATTGATCGGAGACTAGCCGCTCATTCACACTGGAAGCGGATCCGCGTTCGCAAAGGGGTTGTGAACGCGGTTGTATAAAGATCCAGTACAATTGCACGTGCACTTGATGTCATCGAGTGCGCGTGCAATTGTATACAACCGCGTTCGCAACCGCTTTGCGAACGCGGATCCGCTTCCAGTGTGAATGAGCGGTAGCTCACCTAGAAAAGCACTCGGTGGTTTAGGATATCTCTTGCGGCTTCCGAAAACAGCGGGCAACGGAATCGTCTCCGTTAGTGCATCAACAACTTAGAGAACGTGTTGAGAACAAACAGCTCATTCTAAATAAATTGTTTAAAACGTTAACGCGCTATGGCAATCGTGGATCTAGGCCTATTTAACCATACCTACAATACCTTACCCGGTTTGTCAGTATATTGCAACCATTTGAAAAATCGATACCGGGATCCCCCACGAAAACATGGCTCAAATCAGTGTCTCTTTTTTTTTTTTTTCGTATTTAAACGATATCGAACAAAGCGCACTAGAGGTCATCCTTGTTTCTATGAAAATGAGTCCACTCTTTTTTTTTCTTTTTTCTTAAAGGCAAACATTCATTTATGGACGAAAGTAAAGAGTTTAAAAAGAAATGCAGATAGAACTAGCCGTGCTATTTAGACCACCAAATAGATTACTATCCGAAGTGTGTAAGAATCTTAGGCTTTTGCACACTTCCAATGGTGATATCTGTAAACAGTGCTAGGTTTCACGGAGATCTCCTGAAGCGTCCAGTCCAATATTAATCGCTTTCTGTGCGCTGCCATCTTTGTCCACTGGGCTGTGGCAGGCGTTCGGAGCGTGTACAACAGTCCACGAAATATGAGCACACTGTGTCCACAGCCCAGTGACCAGGCATTTCTTGGCCCGAGTCGTGAGCGTTGGAAAAGTCTGCACACAGAACAATCTGCAAATCCTCGGTCAAGATCGTTACGTGCTTTCGACTAAAGTTCCTACATAGGAGCTGCCTACAAGTAGCGACATTCTTTGAAGCGCCCACTGCGTGACGGTGCAGGTTTTAGGAAGCGAATGGCGGCGCACAGCAGAGGACTGAACTGAATGACGCCATTTTATTCCAGCGGAATGCGTTATCGTTACTTGTAAATAGTAGAGGGCTTCACTTTCGACGAGTGTAAAGTTGCTTTCATCCCATTCGTTAAAGGGATGCCGAACCAAACATTTCAGAGTGTCTATAATAAGTGGCGCACTATCTTTCCATGAGTCAGCAGCCGCAGGTGTGCGCGAGCACACGCAACGAAAATGACGTCATCATATCCCCCCTTGGAGCTTATTAAGCGTGAATGGGTGATATATGATGACGTACATTTCGTTGCGTGTGCTCGCGCACACGCAACGAAATGTGTATTGGTTGTCGTTACTTCTCAAAAGAAGTATCAAGGGACTTGAGTTCAAGGCTGCAGCCTAGGGTGACAAAATGCGAAGTCCGCTTCTGAACATCGGTCGTACTATCGGTAGTTTTGCACCCCTAGTAGACAGATGAACACGACGGTGGTGGTTCTTGCAGAGCTCCTTCGACTCGGAGAGCACGTGGACTGCCAGGAGCATCGAGAGACGAACGAGCAGAGAGGGAGTGGTCTCAACAGTCACGAGCGGCTGCTCGGGGGCGGGAAGCATACGCCCCTCAAAATAAACGATACCCGTTTTAAATGCGATAGCATTTCTTCGTAGGGATTGGACACGAGCCACTGCCCGAATGCATGTCGAGTTATCGCTTAACGCGAGCACAAAGCGAGTGCTCACGCAATGCTCGGGCGCAGTCAAATATCGTCACTCGGGGGACTATATATTTATGCCTACACTGTGACTTCCGAGCTACGTCGTCAAAGTTTGCGAAGGAGAGGCTGAAAGAAAACGCTCGCTTTTTCTTCCATGTGCGAGCATTAAAACCACAGAGAATCAGTGTTATGCAAATGGGCGATGCCAAATTCGACTTATCTTGGCACCATGCAGCGTCCTCGCCCAAGTGTATTCGCCGCGCCGCGTGTTCCGTTCAATTCAGTGTTCGGACCATAGTCGGTGACCGGTTAAAGGGGGTGCAACGAGTTCCGGACTTCGGTCAAACATATGTGGGTGGGAGTTGCCCTCTGACACTCCTAAAGTAAAGAACAGAAAACCGATTTCGCCTGCGTGTCCTAGTTAGTTGTGTGTTATGCAAATGGGCGATGCCAAATTCGACTTATCTTGGCACCATGCAGCGTCCTCGCCCAAGTGTATTCGCCGCGCCGCGTGTTCCGTTCAATTCAGTGTTCGGACCATAGTCGGTGACCGGTTAAAGGGGGTGCAACGAGTTCCGGACTTCGGTCAAACATATGTGGGAGTTGCCCTCTGACACTCCTAAAGTAAAGAACAGAAAACCGATTTCGCCTGCGTGTCCTAGTTAGTTGTGTGTTATGCAAATGGGCGATGCCAAATTCGACTTATCTTGGCACCATGCAGCGTCCTCGCCCAAGTGTATTCGCCGCGCCGCGTGTTCCGTTCAATTCAGTGTTCGGACCATAGTCGGTGACCGGTTAAAGGGGGTGCAACGAGTTCCGGACTTCGGTCAAACATATGTGGGAGTTGCCCTCTGACACTCCTAAAGTAAAGAACAGAAAACCGATTTCGCCTGCGTGTCCTAGTTAGTTGTGTGTTATGCAAATGGGCGATGCCAAATTCGACTTATCTTGGCACCATGCAGCGTCCTCGCCCAAGTGTATTCGCCGCGCCGCGTGTTCCGTTCAATTCAGTGTTCGGACCATAGTCGGTGACCGGTTAAAGGGGGTGCAACGAGTTCCGGACTTCGGTCAAACATATGTGGGTGGGAGTTGCCCTCTGACACTCCTAAAGTAAAGAACAGAAAACCGATTTCGCCTGCGTGTCCTAGTTAGTTGTGTGTTATGCAAATGGGCGATGCCAAATTCGACTTATCTTGGCACCATGCAGCGTCCTCGCCCAAGTGTATTCGCCGCGCCGCGTGTTCCGTTCAATTCAGTGTTCGGACCATAGTCGGTGACCGGTTAAAGGGGGTGCAACGAGTTCCGGACTTCGGTCAAACATATGTGGGAGTTGCCCTCTGACACTCCTAAAGTAAAGAACAGAAAACCCATTTCGCCTGCGTGTCCTAGTTAGTTGTGTGTTATGCAAATGGGCGATGCCAAATTCGACTTATCTTGGCACCATGCAGCGTCCTCGCCCAAGTGTATTCGCCGCGCCGCGTGTTCCGTTCAATTCAGTGTTCGGACCATAGTCGGTGACCGGTTAAAGGGGGTGCAACGAGTTCCGGACTTCGGTCAAACATATGTGGGAGTTGCCCTCTGACACTCCTAAAGTAAAGAACAGAAAACCCATTTCGCCTGCGTGTCCTAGTTAGTTGTGTGTTATGCAAATGGGCGATGCCAAATTCGACTTATCTTGGCACCATGCAGCGTCCTCGCCCAAGTGTATTCGCCGCGCCGCGTGTTCCGTTCAATTCAGTGTTCGGACCATAGTCGGTGACCGGTTAAAGGGGGTGCAACGAGTTCCGGACTTCGGTCAAACATATGTGGGTGGGAGTTGCCCTCTGACACTCCTAAAGTAAAGAACAGAAAACCCATTTCGCCTGCGTGTCCTAGTTAGTTGTGTGTTATGCAAATGGGCGATGCCAAATTCGACTTATCTTGGCACCATGCAGCGTCCTCGCCCAAGTGTATTCGCCGCGCCGCGTGTTCCGTTCAATTCAGTGTTCGGACCATAGTCGGTGACCGGTTAAAGGGGGTGCAACGAGTTCCGGACTTCGGTCAAACATATGTGGGAGTTGCCCTCTGACACTCCTAAAGTAAAGAACAGAAAACCCATTTCGCCTGCGTGTCCTAGTTAGTTGTGTGTTATGCAAATGGGCGATGCCAAATTCGACTTATCTTGGCACCATGCAGCGTCCTCGCCCAAGTGTATTCGCCGCGCCGCGTGTTCCGTTCAATTCAGTGTTCGGACCATAGTCGGTGACCGGTTAAAGGGGGTGCAACGAGTTCCGGACTTCGGTCAAACATATGTGGGAGTTGCCCTCTGACACTCCTAAAGTAAAGAACAGAAAACCGATTTCGCCTGCGTGTCCTAGTTAGTTGTGTAAAAAAAGAAAAAGATAAATATTGGCATTTATGGCAACCCTCACTCACTCCCAGTCTTCAGGGCAGGCACGTAGCCAGGGGGCAGGGGGGGGGGGGGGGACCCATGCCCCCCCCCCCCCGACATCTTCTATATTGCTGGGGCCTCCTCCCCCCCCCCCTCATACAGCATTTTGTCATGGGCGCCCCCCCCCCCCCCCCCTAAACAAAATCCTGGCTACGTGCCTGCTTCAGGGTCACACTTGGTCGCACTCCTAGTGACGTAATTCGGGGTGCCGCGTAGGTTCCCGTGTGCCTTCTCGGAAGAGCTTCCTCTCCCTCTCTCTGCTGACATTAGCGGGCGTTATGCTGCAGCTTAGAGCCCAACGAGGTCACGTAAGCTTCTCCCCGTAGTTCCTTCGGCTGCCACTCGCGGCTGCAGGTGGGGGAAGAAGCTCGACTTTTGCTTTGCGATTATGCAGCGGAATCGCGACATTTTTTAATGAAGGAGATGCTTTCTCTATCCTCCGGGACACGATAAACCACGTAAAAATGACGAGCTGTAAATTCTTTTAATCTTAAAATCGTTGCACCGGTCCCCCTTTAAGAGTTGAGGGGAAGCCCCTCCCACCGGCTTTCGACCACTTTAGCAGAGCAAACCTCTCCAGCATTCGGCCCTCTCCACGCGTTCGCTCCGCTAAAGTGGAAAGGGGTGGGAGGAGCTTCCCCTGAACTCGTAACCTGTCATCGACAGTAGCGTCACTCAACCTGAGTTAGGACTAAGCGCAGGTTCTATCTCCAACGCTGGTTTTGTTGCCAATTACTTGAGATATATGGGGGAGCTCGGAAGTTCTTACCGTAGAAATAAATAATCGCTTAAATATTAGGGAACTTTCGTCGATCGCCACCGCTGTCCCGCAACACTATCCGCAACCCGCTACGAAATCCGAAACTCTGCAGACAACGGCGCGCAAGGGCAGTAGTGGGGGCGTCTCCGTTGCGAAGAGCGTAGCGGAGACGGAGAATGGTCTACAAAAACTCCCTATTGATAGTGCATTGAATTTGCGTTCTATTTTTAACGCGGCACTCAATTCCACCCGCGGCCACAGACATGCATGTGTCCCCTGCAGCGACTGTTTCGAGTAGCATAATATGAGCAAAGCAGCGAAGTAATATAGGGAATACGTTTTGTGGCCAGGAGTAATTTCGAGGCGGTAATCCGTTACTTCCAAGAGCAAATCCTTAGTTGACCGCGACAGCGGGCGCGGGCCCGTATACTGATGCGCCATTGAGGATCCCTATCGGCCAGAGCCCGAGAATGCCCAATTCGTTAAAGAGATGCGAAGGAATTTTTCGATCCTTTCAAGACCCGAGTGACTCGGTATGAGGCGTGAAAAGAAGGACTTTCTTCCAGCTTCTCTCTCGACACTGGGAAGCAAGCAGCGGCAAAGGTGCGTCGTCACGGCGCTTGGCTCGGCGTCTTTTACCGACCGCGCAGACAAAAAGGACCGCATCATTGGTGACCGCAACGACACACTTTCGGCGCATTACATATAAACCAAGACATAAGGCAGCCCGCCATTGCCCAAACCAAGTGTGGGCACTGCGCGTGCGCAGAAACCAGATAGCATCTGCGCATGCGCGGAGCCGACAGCAGTGCCACCCCAGCGGTCTGACGTCAGAAAGTAATACGGGGAGAAGTGTTCCAAAATGCGTCTTGGGCGCATCGTAGGGGGCGCACGATGACAAGGAAGGCAGCACAGCGCGTGCAGTCATTGGTTGGGGTCGGGGGGCAACAAACGCACGAGATGCCGGGGAACGTGGGTACAGGCAGTGGAAATAGGCCAAGCGCTGGAGAAGAAGCTTTTCCTTGTCATCCCTGGCTCAGACGGCCAACCATGCTCATCTGCTTTAGAAGTTTAGATGAGGCTTGGGCCGTTATTATCCAACACCGTAACACCCAAGTAATCAACTTGACGTAACAGCGTTAGGTCAACAACACTCGATCGGTCAAGCGGGGGGACGAAAATCAGAAATCCCGTTCGCGTGCACGCGCAGCCCAAGCACCCCGAAAGGCAGCGAGCGCGTGCTCGACGCCAATCCTGCCAGTCGAGCCACGCATGCTGTGGTGCGGTCGGACGGGCGTCGGCCAAGGCCGAAGGAGGCCAGCGGAGCGGGGCCCCGCAAGCAGTCATCGTGGGCCGCGGGACCTCCGACCTCTGCGGACTGGCCCAGTTGCGGTCCTCCGGCGCGCACGCCGCAATTACCGGGCCGAGATGGGCCGAAGACACGCCAGCCACACGCTAAAAATAATCATCGGCGGGCCCCCGAAATAACGAAGACACCGTGTCGGTTCGGACCCGCGGGCCCCGTCGGGACGGCTTCGAAGCGCTCACGACGCAGCTCCCGTATGAGCTCACCTGTCAGCTTCCTACGGACAGCTTCGTCCCTCGCGAAGGCGTCTATCTGCGAGTGTTGGAAGCGCCCAAAAACACACGGAGCAGGCGCTCGGAAGCCTCCGGGGAAGGCGCACGGATTGGTCCGCGTGGTGGGGATGATTTCGGCGGGGTGGCCGAGGCCGGAGCAGGAGGGATCCTGACTGCGTTGCTCGTTGTACTACGAACCTCGTTACAGCGAGTGGGACAGTTCTCGCGAGGGGATCTAAACGGGAGCGTCAGCCCGCGTCTCGAGCGTCGCCCAGACCCTTCCCCGAGGTCGGACAGCTGAACCGGGGGGAAGGGTCCGTTCGCATCCGAAAAAAGGCGTCCAAGAGAACGGACCGACGAGACGGCGGCGGACCCGCGCCTGAGCGACTCACCCCGAGGCCGCGGGCAATCTGGCGGATGAAGTAGAGGTCCAAGTCTTGGATGACCTCCAGCTGGCGGCTGCCGAACGCGGCGTCCGAACTCGAAGAGTGTCCGAAAAGGCCGCGGGCGCCGAGGCACGAATCCATTGGGTCCTCGCTCGGCCAAGCTTTAGGCGCGCGCCAGTCGCGTCGCGGCGACTCGCACGCAGGCTTCGTTGACGGAGCCGCGGCCGTCGACTCGCGAGAGCATCGGGACCCCGCACAGTCGGACTTTCTGGGCCGGCAAAAGTTTGGCGTCCTGCCACTACCGACCACCGCTGCCACCGCGGCGTCCGTCGGCGAGCCGGCTTCGGCAGCGCGACGCGCGACACGCTTTCCCCGAGTCTTCCCCAAGTCAGCTCGTTTCTCCCTAGGGGCCCCACAAGGCTGCCAAGCGCCAGATGAACGTCGCTCTCTCCCAGTGCGCTCTCTCGCAGTGTTTTATGGTGGTTATGCTGTGGTGTCTCGCCCTCGGTCTCCTGGGGGTTTCTTCTACTGAAAGTTTACAAACCGCGCTGGAGAGAGGGGACGCTCGCCCGCGTCTGCCTCGTTGCCTCGTTCCTGCCGAAAGCTACATAAGTCTCTTAATAAAAAAAAAAAAGAATATTATGCCAAGCAGGCTGTGCGTTTCGTTGTATCCCGAATTTCTGGATTTGTCGACTAAAGTCGTGCCCAAACCAGCTTGTCCGGGCGCAAATGATTTCCGAAGCGCATTTGGTGCTTTGTAACGCGCGTCCTTTTCTTCCCGCGCAGTAAAAGAAAATACCAAATGGTAACCTTCGGAGAAGCGACGCGGCAAAGACCCAACCCATTCCAAGGCAGAGAACCAAATGGCCTCGCGCCGAACCCAGTTCGCGGCGGCCGCAAATAATCGCCACAATAACGGTTTAATTTCTAGCGCGGCGACCGACCAAGCTGCCGACGGGAGTTCCAAAGTTTCCCTAGCGCCTAGGGAAATTCAAGTCCCAAGCAGTGCCGGCATGAATGACGCACCCCGTTGACTGAGAAACACGTTTTCCGCGTCACGACGAAGAAAGTTTTTTTTTTTTTTTTTTTTTTTTCGAAGAAAACGTCCCAGTGCGAAGGTCTCGGGCTCGCAATGGGCTATAAATATCCATCGCAGCATCCGGCACAGTCAGACGCAGAAACTTCTCATGCTGCGCACCAGCGCGACCGATTGCGACCCGACGGTCCCCGTCGGCCTTCATCGGCGCTCCTTTCCACGGAACCCCGTGAGCGAGTTCCGTACAAACCGGAACCGGGCGTTCGAGCCGTGGGTTCCCGTCGCTCCCGCGATCAACGTAGTGTCAGGGACGCCCCCAATGGAACCCGAGGAGGACCAGACAAAGACGCCTTCTCCTGTTCGTACTAAAGATCGGGTTTGGGCTGCTGTACCAAAGGTAAAAAGAAAACTCGCGCTGGAGGCGGGTCAACTGAAAGACTTCCCGCCGTTCTCGCTCTGTCGGCGACTATTCATATCCACCTTTCGTAGCCCTGACCCCTAAAGCGAGACGAGGTCGCAGTTGTTGCCGCTCAACGGTGCCCCATGGGACCTCGTTCAAATGATCGGTCGAGGACACGGAACAGCTCCGGCCGCAGGCGCGTCAGCTACATCCTCCACTGAACTTCGCAGATCTAGGCTGAGCTCATCCAAGCCAAACCCGCCGAGTAATCGAAGTACACTATTTAATTACTTTCTGAGTAGTTTGTAATCGCAATTAACTACCCTTCGCTGATAGTAGTCGTCATTTTAGTTACTTTTACTTCGAGTAGTGGCAAAACTTGCACTTCAATTACAACTACATTCTGCGATTATATGTTGCGATCCTGAGACTCAGTTTAGAAATAAAAAATCTGAGTGCATTTACGCTATCGTGTAACGTTTGTCACGGCAACAGGGCCAGTAGGCCCATGACACAATCTTACGGGGGAAAAAAAATGCGCGTACGAGCATAGGTACGAAACAAATCCGTATTCAGGAAACGAAATTAGCGTAAGTTTCGTTTAAGTTCCGATGGGATCATAGGACAGCCCCAGAGGTTCTTACCCACTTCTTAGAATAAAATCAACATGGCCGACACACGTCGCGACGAATAACGAGCATTTATTGTTCTACGTGCTTTTCACGCGCGTCCCGACATCGACAGCAAGAGAAAAGAAAGAAGTGTTCGAAACTGAACGCCGCGGGGACGAACGCCGAATCCCCGGATTCCCGGAAAAAGCTACAACGGCAACGATCCACAGTTGGACTCGGCAAAGGTATTTAAGGATAAGTTACGAAATACCCGCTTCGAAGTATTTAAAGCACTACTTAAAAAGCCCCTAAAAGGAAAACAAATGTTTTTTTGGTTTTTTTTAACAGTGTGGTTGGGACACGCGTGTCAAAAAAAAAAAATTAATTGTACGCGAAAAAAATCATTTTAGAGCAATATTGTATTGTATTGCACTTTTATTGCACAGTGCCGCCCGGTGTGCAGGTATTCAGGGAAAGGCATGCGCCCATACACGTTTTGTGACACCGACGGCGCGAGCCGCGATTGAGTCGGTAGTCACCTCCTTTCCACTTGTTTTCTTTCTCGGCATTTCGGTCGCGTGGAGGAGAGGTGGATCGGCTTGGCCAATACATCTAGATGGAGAGAGCGAATTACTATCTCGTTGAGCGAATGACTATTCCGTAACGTCATGGACTTTGTGCGCAGAATTGAAAATAAATATCGCGCCGTCAATATTGCTCTAAAAAATCATTTTAGAGCAATATTGTATAGTATTGTATTGCACAGTGCCGCCCGGTGTGCAGGTATTCAGGGAAAGGCATGCGCCCCATACACGTTTTGTGACACCGACGGCGCGAGCCGCGATTGAGTCGGTAGTCACCTGCTTTCCACTTGTTTTCTTTCTCGGCATTTCGGTCGCGTGGAGGAGAGGTGGATCGGCTTGGCCAATACATCTAGATGGAGAGAGCGAATTACTGTCTCGTTGAGCGAATGACTATTCCGTAACGTCATGGACTTTGTGCGCAGAATTGAAAATAAATATCGCGCCGTCAATATTGCTCTAAAAAATCATTTTAGAGCAATATTGTATTGCACTTTTATTGCACAGTGCCGCCCGGTGTGCAGGTATTCAGGGAAAGGCATGCGCCCATACACGTTTTCCGCGTCACGACGAAGAAAGTTTTTTTTTTTTTTTTTTTTTTTTTTTTTTTTTTTTTTTTTTTTTTTTTTTTTTTTTTTTTTTTTTTTTTTTTTTTTTTTTTTTTTTTTTTTTTTTTTTTTTTTTTTTTTTTTTTTTTTTTTTTTTTTTTTTTTTTTTTTTTTTTTTTTTTTTTTTTTTTTTTTTTTTTTTTTTTTTTTTTTTTTTTTTTTTTTTTTTTTTTTTTTTTTTTTTTTTTTTTTTTTTTTTTTTTTTTTTTTTTTTTTTTTTTTTTTTTTTTTTTTTTTTTTTTTTTTTTTTTTTTTTTTTTTTTTTTTTTTTTTTTTTTTTTTTTTTTTTTTTTTTTTTTTTTTTTTTTTTTTTTTTTTTTTTTTTTTTTTTTTTTTTTTTTTTTTTTTTTTTTTTTTTTTTTTTTTTTTTTTTTTTTTTTTTTTTTTTTTTTTTTTTTTTTTTTTTTTTTTTTTTTTTTTTTTTTTTTTTTTTTTTTTTTTTTTTTTTTTTTTTTTTTTTTTTTTTTTTTTTTTTTTTTTTTTTTTTTTTTTTTTTTTTTTTTTTTTTTTTTTTTTTTTTTTTTTTTTTTTTTTTTTTTTTTTTTTTTTTTTTTTTTTTTTTTTTTTTTTTTTTTTTTTTTTTTTTTTTTTTTTTTTTTTTTTTTTTTTTTTTTTTTTTTTTTTTTTTTTTTTTTTTTTTTTTTTTTTTTTTTTTTTTTTTTTTTTTTTTTTTTTTTTTTTTTTTTTTTTTTTTTTTTTTTTTTTTTTTTTTTTTTTTTTTTTTTTTTTTTTTTTTTTTTTTTTTTTTTTTTTTTTTTTTTTTTTTTTTTTTTTTTTTTTTTTTTTTTTTTTTTTTTTTTTTTTTTTTTTTTTTTTTTTTTTTTTTTTTTTTTTTTTTTTTTTTTTTTTTTTTTTTTTTTTTTTTTTTTTTTTTTTTTTTTTTTTTTTTTTTTTTTTTTTTTTTTTTTTTTTTTTTTTTTTTTTTTTTTTTTTTTTTTTTTTTTTTTTTTTTTTTTTTTTTTTTTTTTTTTTTTTTTTTTTTTTTTTTTTTTTTTTTTTTTTTTTTTTTTTTTTTTTTTTTTTTTTTTTTTTTTTTTTTTTTTTTTTTTTTTTTTTTTTTTTTTTTTTTTTTTTTTTTTTTTTTTTTTTTTTTTTTTTTTTTTTTTTTTTTTTTTTTTTTTTTTTTTTTTTTTTTTTTTTTTTTTTTTTTTTTTTTTTTTTTTTTTTTTTTTTTTTTTTTTTTTTTTTTTTTTTTTTTTTTTTTTTTTTTTTTTTTTTTTTTTTTTTTTTTTTTTTTTTTTTTTTTTTTTTTTTTTTTTTTTTTTTTTTTTTTTTTTTTTTTTTTTTTTTTTTTTTTTTTTTTTTTTTTTTTTTTTTTTTTTTTTTTTTTTTTTTTTTTTTTTTTTTTTTTTTTTTTTTTTTTTTTTTTTTTTTTTTTTTTTTTTTTTTTTTTTTTTTTTTTTTTTTTTTTTTTTTTTTTTTTTTTTTTTTTTTTTTTTTTTTTTTTTTTTTTTTTTTTTTTTTTTTTTTTTTTTTTTTTTTTTTTTTTTTTTTTTTTTTTTTTTTTTTTTTTTTTTTTTTTTTTTTTTTTTTTTTTTTTTTTTTTTTTTTTTTTTTTTTTTTTTTTTTTTTTTTTTTTTTTTTTTTTTTTTTTTTTTTTTTTTTTTTTTTTTTTTTTTTTTTTTTTTTTTTTTTTTTTTTTTTTTTTTTTTTTTTTTTTTTTTTTTTTTTTTTTTTTTTTTTTTTTTTTTTTTTTTTTTTTTTTTTTTTTTTTTTTTTTTTTTTTTTTTTTTTTTTTTTTTTTTTTTTTTTTTTTTTTTTTTTTTTTTTTTTTTTTTTTTTTTTTTTTTTTTTTTTTTTTTTTTTTTTTTTTTTTTTTTTTTTTTTTTTTTTTTTTTTTTTTTTTTTTTTTTTTTTTTTTTTTTTTTTTTTTTTTTTTTTTTTTTTTTTTTTTTTTTTTTTTTTTTTTTTTTTTTTTTTTTTTTTTTTTTTTTTTTTTTTTTTTTTTTTTTTTTTTTTTTTTTTTTTTTTTTTTTTTTTTTTTTTTTTTTTTTTTTTTTTTTTTTTTTTTTTTTTTTTTTTTTTTTTTTTTTTTTTTTTTTTTTTTTTTTTTTTTTTTTTTTTTTTTTTTTTTTTTTTTTTTTGATCATAGACAGCCCCAGAGGTTCTTACCCACTTCTTAGAATAAAATCAACATGGCCGACACACGTCGCGACGAATAACGAGCATTTATTGTTCTACGTGCTTTTCACGCGCGTCCCGACATCGACAGCAAGAGAAAAGAAAGAAGTGTTCGAAACTGAACGCCGCGGGACGAACGCCGAATCCCCGATTCCCGGAAAAAGCTACAACGGCAACGATCCACAGTTGGACTCGGCAAAGGTATTTAAGGATAAGTTACGAACTACCCGCTTCGAAGTAATTTAAAGCACTACTAAAAGCCCCTTCAAAGGAAACAATGTTTTTTTTGGTTTTTTTAACAGTGTGGTTGGACACGCGTGTCTATACCAGACTGTGTAAAAAAACTTTTCTAAGATTCGAAAAGCGCCAGAAAACAAGGACAACAGAAGGAATAGACGAAACGATGTGCATCGTTTCGTCTATTCCTTTTGTTGTCCTTGTTTTCTGGCGCTTTTCGAATCTAAGATGTACCAACTTGCCCAGCTCCAGATTCTTCTACTTTTCTTTTCTTTTCATTAGCTTTTTAAGTTACTTTCCCTGCAGAGTATCCTGAACAGAGTAAATACTTAAAAATGTAATTCAATTACTTTCGAAAATACTTGTGTATCGCGTAATTTGTATCGAGTTAAGTGGCACCGGAATGATTTATTTGTAATCGAAAGAAGCAGACAAAACAAAGTCGCAGTGTTATTCAATGCAGTCCCTTTGCAGCGAGTAGCATATCGAGTGCGCGTTACCTGATATTTTAAGGCGCTGCGAATCACATATATTGTGCCTATGCTTCTCCTGGTTTTCTCATGCGCACCTGAACGCATCGTTTCACTTAGCGCCATAGTCACTAAGTCCGGAGTTGACGTTACACAACACTTAGTCACTATGTCCGGAGTCCGGACATAGCGCCCACTTAGTCACTATGTCCGGAGTTCGGACATAGCGCCAAAGTCACTATGTCCGGAGTTGACGTTACACAACAACACGTCACAATGCTTTGCAAGACGAAGGAGCGGTCTGAAGAGAATGACCATCTTTACTGAATTCTCCACATCTGGTGCTTAGTACCGCACCCTATAGAGTTCGTCGCAATTTAATCGGTGGAATATAGCCTTTATAGGAGACAAGCAATGCGCATTTCGACGTCGTCGTCACCGAAACACCGCGGAACACATGCCCGTTTCTAGCCTCGTGAAAACCAGGGGAAAAGAATGCTAGTAGGGCGTTTTAGAATAGCGCACGCTAAAGCTTTGCGCACGCAAAGTATTGCGTCATCCCCACTGCGCATGCGCCGAACGCTAACCACGTTTTGTGCTTTGCGTGCCCTATTTTTCGGAAATGGCATACGTACGCAAACAGTATTTGCGCTCCCTCCAAGGAGGACTTGTGATGAGAAATTGGCTAAAACCAAAACAAACACAATTTAAAAAAATGGCGGCTCCTAGGATTATGGTTGCGGCCTCTATGGCGAAGTCGTGAGGGCGACGTCGGCGGCATCCTCGCGACTGCGATTTTCAATACGGGACGACACTGCACTCGGTTTGGAAAACCCAGTATGGTGGGACTGGGCAACGATCACCGGAAACTTGATGCTTGCGACGCGCGAACATTTATCGGCACAAGACACCTCTTGCCGAGGCAACGCAAGCGGACACGACCGGTCAACCGCTCGCGTCGCATTCTCATGTTTAAACAAATCTGAAATGTTACTCTGGACCAAAATCTTGTTTGTTTGTTTGTTGTTTTTCTCAAGTTAAAGCATTTCGTGTGAAATAAAAATGGTGACTCTATCTTGGTGGCGCTGCAAGCGCGAGATGCTTGGGCTTTTGCGTCGCGGCGAAGAAACGCTATTCTAAAACTCTCTTGTGGAGCGTGCGCTAACGCAAGCGCTAAATTTAGCGTTACCGTGCTCAAATATTGCGTACGTTATTCTAAAACTCCCTAGTATTCGTATTTGATTCGACGTTCGACTTTTTGGCTGCTATTCGACACTATTCGATTCGAATTCGATTGGAGTTGAAATGTCACTATTTGCACACCCTATTTAAACCCCTGTCGCACGGTGTGATTTTGTCCAGTCGCAGTGCGATTTCCGTCGTTCTGCCGTGAAAACGACGCTGGTGCGACAGGGGAATCGGTGGCCGAGCGTGTTAGCGCGCCGCAGCTGAGCCTGTGAGCACGTGCAGCGGAAGCTCGCGCTGCACAACCCTGCAGGGTCCTTGGTTCAGCGATCAATCACCACCCCTGCCCGTTTCGATCAGACTGGTTGAGCATCGTATACCGGCGTGCGGCCGTGTGAGCAAGAATCGCGTCACGCGGCGTCACCATAGGAACCGCCAACGCCGTGCCGTCCCGTCAGCGAAGGTTGCTATGGTTACGCTGCTTGGCGGCGCGATGCGACGTGGTTTTTGCTCGCATGTGTTTCAGGCGCACGTTGGAGACCCTGCAGGTTAGCAGTTGCGTTTCACTGGCCTCATCTACAGCGGAGACTCTATAGATGCCCAAATGGGGCTCACTGACTTCCCGCTGACTAAACAAACGAAACACCACAATTGATTGCTGGTGCGGCATAAACAAAAACGAAAGAAAAGTGGACGGCAGCTAAAGTGCGTCTTGCGCCCACGTTTTTTTTTTTTTTTTTTTCGGCATAACAAAACTGGAAACCACGCAATTTTTTTTTTTTTTTTTTTCGCACGAGTCGCTTTATGTGGAACGCCCTTTGGGATTGCGAGCCGACTTTTTACGTTCGCATCTTGACCGATCTAGCCGGTCATGTCATGGTGGTAAAAGAAACGCTGGCTGATTAGTGGAAATCTTTGACAAAACACATTTCTAAAATGAAAGTTTTTTTTTTTTTCTGCTGAATTTAAATGAGAATTATGCATTTATATTACTTCAAGTTGTTCTCTTAAAAATGCCGAGGGTCCCGGCTAACTATTACAAACGGAGAATACGCCACTCTTGAGTTCTGGGATTTAATTGTCCGCTACATTTAACGGAAACTTCCCCGCTACATTATACCCTTCGTCCGTGACGTCACATTTCTTTGCATTTTTTGAGGGGCGGGGAAGAGGACGGGGGCGTCCAGAATTTGCCCCCCCCCCCCTCCCTTTCCAAATTCCGGAGCCTTCATTGGATATGACTAGAGCTCCGTGTATACGGATAGATCCGATAAATTCCGAAAATCACTCGACGGGAAAATTTTCGTCAATTCCGATTTATCCGAAAAACTGCCAATTTCGAGGTCACAAGTGCAAAATAGAAATGCCCAAGAAAAACAACGAATAAAGTTCGTCAAAACACAAAATAGCGGTCCTGTAAAAAAAAAAAAAAAAAAATCATTTTTTTTAAACTGTTGTTAAAAGGGAGTTTTCCGTTTATCTCGTCAAGGTTTGTTCAGTAAAATGAACCAATGTACTTCTGCACCACGACAAAAGCCACTGTTCCGGTTTCTAGTTTGCACAATCCTATTTATGCGTCTTAAAGAAAGGAGGGGTTGCGTTTTATCACAAGTTGTGAAACTATAGATTTCATAGGATGGGTAGGGTAGCTGAAGGTTTTATTCCCCTAAAAGTTCGACTATTTCAAAGTACCGACGTGCATTGAAATACTGCTTTCAAGATTTGTCCTGGGCCAGTCGGTACTGCCAATGGCGAGGGAGCCGATACCAAATGCAGCAGCAGAAGTATCTTTCGATACCGGTGATTTTTTTTATAAATTTAGTGTACGTTTTTGTATCACCATTATTTATTTTCATGAAAAAATAAGCGCAGATTAAACTATGAATTTCGGAGAATGGGGAATCTAGCAAAAATAAACTCCGATAACCCCCTAATTTCTACCCAAACATGAACTCCGAAAGCGGCTGAACACGAGCTAAAATCCAGCTCGAGTGACACTTTGTCTGTCCCTCTTAATCATTATCCTGTATTCCAAAAACCACCAGAACAGAAACAGGATCTTGTTCTATTATTTCATGCACTGTTATTGAGGCGAATCGCCTGCGTTGAGCACTCTAATTTTTTTCAAAGTAAACGCGCCGGTGAAGGCAAGGCACCTGATGAAGGGAACCAAGCCACGACAGGGATGATGTTCAGCACGGGCCGTAACGTGGTGACCAGTCCACGCACTTCCCGCCTGTAACTGAGATCCAACTACGAGCTTTTTAACCGCAGCAAGCGCGATAGTATTTCAGGAATACATTTCGTATCTGTATTTCTGTATCGCAATATTTTTTTCCCTCCAGTATCTGTATCGAAAAACATTTGGAATTTTGGAATGTTTCTTCGTATCGCGATACAATCATGATGAAATGTATTTCGTTACATTTCTTCAGAAATATCCCCCCCCCCCCCAAAACCCAAAACCCGAACAAAAGAAAAAACAACAAAAATGACCCGAACGCTTTTTTTTTTTTTTTTTTTTTTACTCTTGAGGGTTTTTGGTGCTGGGGCATTGTTACTATGCCAACCAAGGTTCCTTCCGATTCTCCAAACTATTTTTCTATGCGTCCTCTTCTCTCTTCTGAGAATTGTTGAGTAGTCGGGGACTCGAACCAGGTAGCGTGCCAGGAGTGGAGTCTTAGCATCTTCTGCAGCAGGTCCCTAGGTAAGGATTTCATGAGTCATTGTTTGCAGGCAGCCAATGCCCGCTGCTAACCGCCTCTCTTGCCTTAGGGTACACAGTACAACTAAAGTACCTTGATACTTCTTTTACAAGTAGCGACAACCAATACAAATGACGAAGCACATTCCGCTAGAACAAAATGGCGGCCTTCAGTTCAGTCCTCTGCTGTGCGCCGCCATTCGCTTCCTAAAACCTGCACGTCACGCAGTCGGCGCTTCAAAGAATGTCGCTACTTGTAGGAAGCTCTTATCTAGGGGCTTTAAGTACAACCAGCCGGTAAAGCTGAGTCACAGTCCGTTGCAGCACGAGCCTGGCGGTGGTTGACTTGAAATAGTAGGATGACTCACGCTGTGAGCTTCAACAGATACCGAATTCGTCTGCGCCCGTAATATTGCTCGGCTCGCAAGGGTAAGTACAGTACGTCGTCAGTCGACGTGAACGTGACCCGCTGCTCTGATGATCCGATACCCAGGAAGGAGGCTGGACATGGCCTCGCTGTGCCGACCCCAATGGCCGACCCAGACTTCGTACACCTGCGACTCGTCTCAAGCGCGCATTTTCTCGGAGAGCTCGGCTCGCACCTGCGCCGGCAATCTCAGGTCGCACTCCACGAGGGCCTCTGTTTGGATGACGCTAGGCGAAACTTGAGGACTGACATCCATGCGTCATAGCGTCGGCAGGTCGGCAGGAGGTACCGTCACAAGAGCGTGCCACCCTATCGTTTTTTCAACCGTAACAGAAGATAAGACATGTGTTCCAGGATGCTTCAGGTGGTCCAATATTCTCAAAAATGCCAAATGCAACTGTCTGCACGATCTCCAACGACGTCACCTACAAGCAAAGTACATACTGTCCTTTCATACAGCAGCGTGGGTAAAGTTTCATGTTCAAAGAGCCACATCTACAGATACAAGAATACCAGTTCATTCCACCGTGACGTTATGTGATCACTGTTGACAGGGGTGCCCTTATTGGACAGGAGCGTGGTGACGTTTTGATGGGATTTAGGGTAACATGGAATTTATACAGAGGTCGAAGTCTTTTCGCATAACTCGTCAGACAGACAGAATGTCAGGGAAGGGACCAAGGTCAATCCTTGATGGAACGTTTTTTGAGCCCACTGAAGACTCCTCTTCGTCCGGAACTACTACCTTCAAGGCGAAGTGCCAAGCCTGCGGGAAAGCAATTTCGGAATAAGAAACTTCAAACTTCATCTCAGTTGGCGTCTCAAACAAATTTGAAAACTGTATTGCAGTATCAGTATTTCAGTATTTGTATTTCTGCCCTCCCTAAAATGTATTCCTGTATCTGTATTTCTAAAGACTTTTTGCCTCTTTTTAAAGTGTATTTCCGATACGTATCGCGATACATTTTTACAGATATATTTGAGTATCAGTATTTTAGCTACTATTTTCATGTATCGCAGTATTAGTATTTCCAAATACATTTTTGAGAATTTCTGTCCAACCCTGATATATATTATATGAAACCCGTTTAAAACGAACCCACGTACAGCGAATTATTGTCGATATCGAACTCACGGAAAATTTAAATAAAAATGCATGTAAAGCATACCTTTTATAACGAACAACATATTGGTTATATCGAACTTCCCTGACGCCACCACGACCCCTGCAGAAAAAAATGAAGCAGACGAACTTGCGCTCCGCATAGAAGTTCGCTCCTTAGATATCTTGAAAAGTGCTTCAGCTTCCTTTTAATGCGCACACAAACTGGATCTCGCTACTGACGTATACAGAATCGGCTTCGAGTGAATGGAATTTCACAGTTCGCCATCGATATTATGTCCAGTGTTAACAACTGTCTATCGTAAAAAACCGTACAGCCACCGTTGAAAAACCTTACGTGTCCCCACATTTGCCACAAAAGACCCTACGCGAGTCCCTACAAATATAAAAAAAAGAATGCATGGACAATAAAAACAACAACGCGCAAGCTTCAAGCGCGCGACTACTTGGTTTTTGAATCACAGCAGTTTCGTTTTCTAACAGTGAGTGCGGAATATTGATTCAATTGTATATTTTAATAACTTGTCTGCCAATGCATTGAGAGGAAAAAAGGCAAATAAACTCTAATTTTAGCGAGTGCGTATTAATAAACGAAATAAATAAGAAGAAAAATAACTAGATAGACAACGCGTCTTTGTAAGTTTCCTTAATCTTTTCGTTAATGTGTAGTAGTTTAGCCACACGTTCAACCTTCCTAGGTAGGTTTACGAATAAGAAATCGCCTGTGGCTTTTCGCTATGGCATTGCATGACGAGGTAAGTTTAAATGAACTTCACGTACGAGTTCCAATACACTGCCTGTGAAATATCAATCCATTATTATGCTTCTTGCAAAATGGATTTGTTGTTTTGCCCCCTTTTTAAACGGTGATATTAATCAGTTCAACTCAAGCAAGCCCAAGGCTGTGCAATGTAATTTCAACAAGCGCGATATATTAAAAATATATTTTCCTGCTTTCAATCTCTATGAGCTTTGTTGCCTAATTTTTCTGCGTTGGGATTTTATTGTTGTAGTTCCGCTCCTCAACCCATCTCAATTAGTTCCCAGTATCTAGGAATATTTAAAAAAATAATAATGTTGTGTTAAGCGTTTGCAACTTCTAGCTTTTAAAACAAAATTTGTACGAAACTGAAAAAAAAAAAAAAAACATAATGCAGGTACGGGTATCATCTATTAACTATTTCATTTTGATTGTACACTTGCAATGCAAGCTCAGTACACACGTCATGAAAATCAGACCGGCGTCTCCTTGTCTGTAGGGCTAACACGAGAAAAGTAGGAAAACTAATACAGAAACGGCAGCCCGGTTCAGTTCAATATTTTCTATTTCGCCAGGCGTTCATCTGACGGCCGATGACATGATGGCATCTTTGCTTTTCATTTTTTTTATCGAAGATTTTTATCATTTTTATCATTTTTATCGAAGATTTTTATCATACTTTCTTAGTTAACGTCTTGGAAAGAACGGTTAATGAAAACTGGACTCTCTTCGAAGATAAAATGATCTACCTAATCGAACGTTTTATTCCACTGACCCGTATTATATCTGATAACACTAACCCTTGGTACAATAAAACAATTCATAGTCAATCCAATAGGAAAAAAAGACTCTATAAGCGGACTAAGGTTGTCAACACTACGGCTTCTTGGAACGCCTACCACGAATGCGCTAGGGCATTAAATCCGCCATTAATCATGCCAAAACTAAATTCTATAGTATCGACCTCCCCAACATACTAACCACCAAACCAAAGAAGTTTTGGAAAATAATCAATCCAGCACTATCACTTCCTTTGCAATTGGTAGATGACGACGGACTTCCGCTTTCTGATAAACACGGCGCTCTTGCTATTAACAATTTCTTCTGCTCCATCTTTACTAACGAGGACTTGCTAAATATTCCGACTCGTGCCAATCCATTCACCCTCTTATTGAACCTATCTTAATTGACCTCACTGGAGTACTTAAGGCTATAGATCAACTGAAGGTGTCCTCCAGCTCCGGAGATGACCAAATTAACTCTAAGGTATTAATAAACACTATACTTCGTTTCACCTTATGTGCGAGCGAAGGCAAAGCTGGAAGCGCGAGCGCGAAAGTTCCGTGTGTTCATGCTTTGCTCGAGCGCGCGAGCTGGGGAGAAACGCAAAAAGCGCTGGTCTCGCGCTTCTAGCTTTAGCTTCGCTCGCAGACAAGGTGAAACGAAATATAAACACATTTCTTCCTCTTTCCTCTGCAACATATTCTCTCAATCTCTTAAACTCTCTGAAGTTCCATCCGATTGGAAAGTTGCTAACGTCATACCCGTACATAAAACAGGCGATCGCCAACGAATCAGCAACTATCGTCCCATCTCGCTCACCAGCGTTTCATGCAAACTCTTGGAGCATATTCTCTATTCTAACATAATAAACTTTCTAGACTCTCATAACCTCCTTTTCAAGCACCAGCACGGATTTCGCAAGTCATACTCATGCAAAACTCAGCTAACAGCATTTCTAACTGACGTTTACTCAAATTTCGATTCCAATGTTCAAACTGACGCCATCTTCATTGACTTCTACAAAGAAATTGACAAGGTCCCTCATCAACGTATTTTAATGAAACTAAGAGATATTAATCTTCACCCCTCCGTAGTCCATTGGATTTCTGAATTCCTCACTAATCGCACTGAGTACACTTATATTAACAATGTCAAATCTACAACAAGCACAGTAACGTCTGGCGTCCCTCAAGGAACCGTTCTTGGCTCCCTTCTTTTTTTAATCTAAAATTAATAATCTCCACCATGGCATCACTTCTGAAGTACGTTTGTTCGCCGATGACTGTGTCATCTATAGACCGATTCATTCACGCCACGATCAAGTAATCATGCAGAACGATCTCCAACTTATAATTCAGTGGTGTAAAAAAAATGGTAAATGTCTTTAAACTATAATAAATGTAAATCGCTATCTTTTTCGCGCAGTTCACATGTTCTATCCTCCTCTTACCACCTTTCTAGCATCCCAGTAACTGCTTGTTCATCGTATAAAGATCTAGGAATTCATTTGACATCTGACCTGTCATGGGTCACTCACATAACATCTGTCATCGCCGATGCTAACCGCACTCTCGGATTTTTTCGCCGTAACCTCAGACAAGCTACATCCCCCGTAAAAAAACTAGCTTATACTACCTTGGTCAGAACTAAACTAGAATTCGCTACTTCCATATGGTCACCGTGGCAGGCATACCTAACTAACAACCTGGAATCCGTTCAAAGCAGAGCCCTCCGTTTTATTTATTCCGACTATTCCCCTTACGCAAGCATATCAGGATTTCGCCAATCAGCTAACCTTGACACTCTTTCTCACCGCCGCAGGGTGTCTGGTCTTTCTCTTCTTCATCGGATCTTTTATTACAACAGTCATCTCAGACAAAGTTTGCGATCGCCTCCTTACCGCATTTTCCCTCGTCTCGACCATTCTTGTAAACTCCGTCCGATTTCATCGTCAATTGTCACTCACCAAATGTCTACTTTACCATTGGCCATTGACGACTGGAACTCACTGCCTGGCGTAATTGTTTGCTTATCTGACACTAAGAAATTTTCTGCAGCCATTAGCTTATTTTTTCTAACCCATCACTAGATTACAGCGTGTTTTTGTCGATAAATAGTTGCGTTATTTGTTTGTTTTTTGAAGCGTTCACTCCCACGTATAATGCCCCCTGGGCCTTCGAGGAATAATAAATGATGATGATAATGATTGTTATAGACTGCGTTTTAAGCGATAAGCTTGCGTCGAAGACTCTTCAGTTTCAGCGCTGTCTCATAAAGTAGTAGCACGACTTCATAAATGCCTCGGCAGTACCGTGATACCAAATTAGGTGATACCGTCTAAAAAATCTGCCTACCCATCTGGATCGAAAAGCGCGCCGCGGAAGCTGCGGTGTGTGGAATTTCTGAAAAATTAGGTAGTCCCTGTACGTCCCTACCGGATCGAAATATTGCAAAAGAGTCCCTACGTTTAGGGACAGGTTCCTTCGGTTGGTAACACTGTGACTTGAACCCGAGAAAGCGATGGCGCGACTCGCCGATGGAGCGTTTTTCGTCGAAGAAAACGTTTTCCACTTGTCCTGTTGCTGCGGTTGAGAAGCACGACCACGCTATTGGCAGCGTGCGCCAACTACGAGGCAAGGACGCTTCTCTAGTTATCATCTTCATCACCTATACAGTGATTCGAGTCATTTTGGAGCACCTTTCGGTGCAGTCAAAAGTTCATTTTGGAGCAGTCAAAAACACTGTTGGAGCACAAGCAGACCCTTCATTCCATTGCGAATATACTATTTCAAGATTCGTGTGTTGCCCCGTTCAAATGAAAAGAAAAGTGCTTCGAATTTGCCTTTCCATTTCTGTGCAACATGTTAGCATCCACTGCGAAGATTATAATTAAATTCCAGGGGTAACTTAGTTTTGCGTATCAATGGCATCTTACACGTGGAGATTTGTGATGGGGAAGTCAGCATGTGGAGAATAAATATGCCACAAAAATACAGCTAAACTTACAAGTTTATTACCCAAGTTTTCATTGCACTGCTAAGTCAATTTAATTTCAGTTCCAACTTCTTTGACAGCGTCCACGAACAGTTGGGGACGGTGTGACGTGTGTCCTTATTCTTCCGCGTATCCGGTGTTATTATGTTGCTTAATATTTACCAGCTCGCCTGTGCTTTAACTCTTCTTTCAGTTGGGGGTAAGTTGGCAACCAAAGATAAAGAAAATAAACCTATGGTGCAGCCCAGCTACACCTTATCACTGCGATACATCGACCCTTTCCCAATACACAAGTTCAAACTAACACGACTGCGACAAATAACGCGCGCAACTTGTCAGAATGTCGCGGTCTATCACATAAGCCATACTACAGTCGCACTGGCTGTGGAAACCGGCTAGGAAACACCTTCTGCAAGCGCCGACAGATGGCGGGCGGAGTGCGGGTGCGCGCTTCGGACGCCCTCGGAAGCTCCTGCCGGCCGTTTTGGAGACCTGTGGACGCACACGGGCTGCGATTCCGTTCTTGGACCCAATGCACGTGTGTCAGCCCAACTGATGTATAGCATACCATACGATGCCGCTCATCGTGATGGGGGGACTTGGACGTTAAAGGGGCGGTGCAACGATATTCGTTTTGAGCGTTTTTCACTTTGTATGAGCTTACTGGCACTAGTGGGACCCAAGTACACTCGCACGCAACGCCACTGACCAAGAAACCTCTTTGTTGCGGTGTAATTTAGAGGAGAAAGCGAGCGTTGTCTTTCAATCTCTCTTTCGCAAATTTTGATGGCGTACCCTGGTGGTAGCAGCATCCTTCAGGGACGATATTTGAATGCGGCTCATAGATTCGACCCGAGCATTGCGTGAGCACTCGATTTGGGCTCGTGATAATTGATAGCTCGAGAAGCATTCGGGTAGTGGCCCGTGTTCAATCGCTGCAACGACGACAATAGCCGAGCCATAACAATGTCTGGAACTCAGCGCGTGTCCTGTGCTTTGCCAACCCCAGCGCGTGGCTACGATCAACATTCACCAGATCACGTGGCCGCTTGTTCTGGCTGCGAGTTGAGGGGGTGAACGCTGCTCGTTTTTCTTTAATTTTTTACTGGGACTTCCATTGCGTGGGGTGAAAAACGAACGCGTGTTTCATAGGTCATTAACGTCAGGGATCCGTTCTAAGCGGTATTTGCGCAAAGTACAAAAATTGTTGCATCGCCCCTTTAACGTTAGAGGCGGACACAACCAGTGGCTGGTAGAGCACATGCGGTCTCCGTACGGGCTGACGCCGTGCACGGACACGAACGAAGCCACGTCGCACAACGGCACCACTATAGACTTGATCTTCAGTCGCCATGTATACATAACATTCAAACGGCGGCATATGTGGCGTATTTCACATTGCACAGACCGCTCATGTGCATGATCTATCCGCCGCAGGATTAAACGCACGTTCGCGCTGAATAAATACGCACAACGAAATGGCTCTGTCGTTTAACGCGCATCGCCCGCGCGTCCTTTATGCACACTCTAATACTCTAGTTACACAGGCCGTTTTAACTATGGTTAGGTAAACGGCAGTTATCGGCCGCTAACCGTGGTTTCAGCCAGTGTTCGACAAAATACTCGATAAAAATATTTAAGTTAAGTTACTAAATACCTGCTTCATAAAGTATTTAAAATACTACTCAAGTTACTTTCACTGTGAAGTATCTTGAGTAGAGTACAAATACTTAGAAACGTAATTCAATTACTTTTCAAGATACTTCCGCATTGCGTGATTTGCATCGACGTCAGTGACAAACACAATTTACGGTTGCGCAAATCTAGTTTACCAGAATGGTTTCTTAACACCCAACAACACAAAACGAAAAAAAAAAAAAAACGTATGGCTATTTTATGCAGTCTAACCATAAGGAGCAAAATGTCACTGATACATGTTACAAAACATTTCTGAGCCAAAAAAAAAAAAAGAGGTGGCTTTAGCTATTTGCAACTTTCACGACCTATAAGGGGCGCGCTAGTGCCTAACAAAATGATCGTCGTAGAACAGCAGTAAGAGGCGGGGTGTGCTACGCGTACTTTATTCAAGTTTAAGCTAGCGAGCGCGATTCTCTCGCCTCGGTACCACCATAGCTGAAAGTTGCGAATAGTGACATCGCTGAATATCAGGTCCTGCGGCTGACCTTTGACACATCGTGTAACTACAACCCATATTCCCCATGTGGGGAGTTCACTATAAACGAACTAGGGCTACGGAAATGAGTGAATGAATAACAAAGAGAGTCCACATTATAGCCACGGCACTGGTTGCACCTTCTTCAGGTAGGTTGCGTTGAGAAAAGCACTCAACGTTAGGGGATGCTTTGTTAGCATTTTGAGAGGTCATCCTGCTCGCAGTTAGTTTCCTGTCCTGTTATATGCTGATCAATGTTCGCGAGAGCAATAAGTGCCGGACTGACGACAAAAAGAAAAGAAACAAAAGAAACCTCGACGTTTTGCCGTAGCGGGGTCAAATATACAACAAGCCGAAAAAAAAAAAAAAGGTGTCTTCTTTATGTGCCCACTTCTAAATTTTCTACTATTTGTAATTTTCTTGACACTGAAGTCTGCATTGTTTTCGTGGATCGTTTCCCGTTCTGCTTTGCGCCTCAGTGTGCCAATAATTACTTCCGTAAAACGACCCCTTTTGTTTGAGGGAAACTCTAATGAACAAAAGGCGCCTATGGGAATTGGCGATGGGGAAAACCTTCATCGTACGAACTTTGGGGTAAATATGAGTCACAATCGGCACAAAAGCGATGTTTTTACGAGATTAATCTAAGTCATCGTAGCTTATCGAAGCTAGCAACAGGCATTAAAACTTGGGTTTGGGCTAGTTGGTACATTACTGAATAAAAGGTAAAAAAAGCGCGAACAAACGGGGACAATAAAGAAACACGGACGACAGGACAGGCGCTTCACTCTCAATTGGTTTTTATTAATTTTCTTTTATTTGCTATTTTGGTTCATCGAACGACAGAGATGTTAGCTAGGGCTTATTTGCCCCCGCTCGCTACTCTGTTTCTGTTATAGGTGGCGACCTCTTGAGCGTCCTTCTGCGTCTACAGTGTTTGCAGCAAACCAGTTGTTTCTAAGCAGTCCATCAGTAGTTTAAACGCCCGTGCTTAGTTTCGAGTGTTGGTGCAGGGTCCTAGCACCTTTCGCATGGTCATTGGTTGGTCATCCAGGAGATTTAGTTCCTTAGTGAGGATAACACGCTCTTTCTCGTATCGTTTGCATCTAACGAGTACATGTTCGATCGTGTCCTCGGTATGGCAAGTTACGCAGTTTGGGGAATCTTGCTGCTTGTACTTGTAGCGTGGTCTCTTGTAAGTGTATACGTTATCTGTTTCTGAAAGCGCTTTCGACAAAGGGGATATCTGCGTAGAAGGTGGTTGAGAGTGGCTGTGTGGTAGGTATACACGAACTCAACTCTGTGACGTCACGGCGCGGTGGTGGCGCGTCGGGCGCACTTCCGGTCTCGGGCTGTGGGCGGAAGTCCCCCGGTGAGACGTGTATTCCTGCGTTGTTTTCAAAGGAACCAGACAAAAACCTGCCTTCTCGTCAAAACGCCGCGACTGGGGCTGTACCAAAAGAGTCGAAAAAGGTTTGAAGGTCAGTTCTCATGTGCTCGGTTCGTCCGAGAATGTGGATATGTGCCGCGAAAAGGGAAAACCAGTCGCCGTCGGACCACGATTGCTTGGGCGGGAAGCACTTTGGGTTGAATTCACGGATACTTGTGGTCATCAGATTTATTTGTTTTGTTCCAACATAAACGCCAGAAAACCGTCAAGTTGTACGGACCACCTGCGGACTACGTTCAGTGCGTCTTCAAGTTCAAACGGCCGCCTGATCGTTCGAACTGTCGTCTGCTCTTTCAAACGTTTCTGCTTGTCGTCTGCTCTTTTAGACGACACCGGCCCGTAGACCAAATGTTGGCCCGGTACTTCAAAATTCTTAAGTTTGAAGGTTGGTAAGCAGGCTCGATGTAAACAGTAGATAAAGGAGATGTTGATCATTGTTACCAGTGGCCATTACCGACTTGTTATGCCTAATTCACTTGGTCCGAGTCTGCTGGCGATTTTCAGTATCGACGTCGACCATCTCAGCTACAGTTCACGCTTTTGCAGCCCGAGCGACGTCGCGACTGAAAGTTAAGAGCGGAATCTCATCATGCCAATCAGGCTTTATTTAGCGTATACATTCTGCGGCGTCCACGCGGAATGAATCGCCGCATGTCACATTGGGGAATTGTAGTAGACCGTTTCCGCAGCTCGCTAAGCACCCGGATAGCGCTCCGTAATCCGCCACAAGACCTTGAACTATGCATATAAGGCTGGCGGCGCGCATGCGCAGCTGCGGCGTTTTCTTCACGGATACCGTAGCGGAGGAGAAAAACGGTCTACTACAATTTCCTATTATTCACGCGAAGTTTTGCGGTGTAACGGGCCTCGGTAATTTCGCTGAGGCCGCTCAAGTAGTCAGACATTGCCAGGAAGACGTAGAATCAACAATTCGAACGCGAAAAAGGGCAGGGGGACTCACACCAACGCCGACAACGTCGCCTTTCAATGGTTTGTGTATGGGCGACGGTGAGCTTCTTGCCTACACCCCATCGCGCATGCGCGGCGCCGCTGGCGTCCGCTAGGGGCGCTCCGGTTTGTTTGTAAACATGAGTTGGTGTATACCTACACTCTCAAGAAAAAAGGGTGTAAAAGGGTGTATCGTTACACCCTTTGTCCCATATAATACACCCCAAAACTTCAAATCGACGTACAGCGCCCTAGAGTCGAACAGACGGCCCGAAATTTTACGACGAGCTTGATAGCCATGTGGTACAACTTATTCAAATAGCTAATGTACGTTTTACTGACTACAAGAATATAATCGGGGTTTTCTTGGCCCTACTGTAAAAACTCTGGGTTTTCTTTCTGTGGTCTTTGGTACGTACTTTAGCTATTCAATAAGTTACATCTCACCGTTATCAAGCTCCTCGTAAAATTTGGGGCCGCCTGTTCGACTATAGGGCTCTGTAAGTCGAAATGAAGTTTGGGGGTGTAATATATGGGACAAAGGGTTTAACGATACACCATTTTACACCCTTTTTTCTTGAGAGTGTAGGCCCGAACACTAACTCTGACAGCGACGAGCCTTCGCAACGGAGACAGCAGGCGAGCACGGACAGTCACCTAAAGTGTCCGTGGAAGTTAATGGCACACCCATAACGTTCACTCTCGACACTGGAGCTTCGGTATCCACTGCCGGATCGCGTGACCTGAAAGAACTATGTCTACATAGTGCCCCAGAGGAGACGAATGTAAGGCTTGTCGCATATGGTGCAGGTCCCCCCCCCCCCCCCCCCCCCCGCCACTACTTGGCAAACTGTCTGTGACCATGCAGTACAAAAGTCACAAGAGCAAAGAAGACCTTCGTGGTGAATGGTGATCACGCAGTCCTACTAAGTTTTTCTGCGGCCTCGCGCCTCGGACTAGTTCACGTCACCTACCACATCAAAAACGCGTTGACGGAAAGCAACATCCGGCAGCGGTACCCGCAGCTCTTTCGAGATCTACAAGTGCGCCTGCATGTAGACGACAGTGTGCCACCGGTTGCACAGCGCCCACCGCCGCATCTCCTTTGCCATGCGGAAACCATTATAGAGGCGGAGCTGATACGACTGCAAGAGCTCGACATCATCGAAAAAACGGATGGGCCAACCCCTTGGGTGTCCCCAGTGGTGCTTGCGCCCAAGCCACACGACCCTGAAGCTCTACGAATGTGCGTGGACATGCGATGCGCCACCAAGGCGATTTGCCGCGAACGTCATGTCACACCAACAGTCGACGACAATTTTACAGCGCTCAGCGGAGCAACTGTCTTTTCCAAACTTGATCTCAAGGAAGGGTATCATTAGCTCGAGTTGCACGAAGAGTCCCGGTCGATCACGACCTTTTCAACTTACGCTCGACTCTTCAGGTACAAGCGCCTGAATTTCGGTATTAACTCGGCTGCAGAGGTGTTTCAACACACCAAACGACAGGTCATCCGCAGCATTTCGAACGTGCTTAACGTAAGCGACGACATCGTAGTTTACGGCATTACGAAGGAAGATCATGACAAGGCACTGGAAGCAACGCTTGAACGCCTGAGCAAGTGCGGACTAACGCTCAATCCGAAGAAGTGCAGCTTCTGTCATAAGGAGCTATACTTTATTCAAACATGTCTCTTCTGGTGCTGGGGTACGACCAGACCCGATGAAGGTGTCAGCATTCCGGAACGCTGCCCCGCAAACGAACGCCAGCGATGTACGTAGTGTCATAGGCTTGAACTATTGCGGACGTTTCCTTCCCAACCTTGCAAACCTAGCACAACCCCTACGACAGCTGTCCGTCAAAGGAAACGAGTGATCTTGGACCAGTGTCGAGCAGCGAGCTTTCAGGATAAAATCTCAGATGCCAACACCCTGGCGTACTTCGACCCTCAGAAAAACACAGAGCTCATTGTTGACGCTGTACCACATGGTCTGGGTGCTGTCCTTGCCCAGTCATCGGAAGATAAAGTCAAAGCGGTTGCGTATGGAAGCCGTGCTTTGACGGCTGTGGGAGCTCGATACTTTCAAATAGAACAAAAGATGTTGGCTGTGGTATGGGGCGTCGAGCACTTTCACATCTACATGTATGGCACCAACTTTCAAGTGCTCACTGACCACAAACCGCTCGTGAGCATGCTGTCAAGCTCACGTTCGTCCCCATCAGCAAGAATTGAGCACACGGTTCTTCGACTTCAGCCTTACAGCTACAGCATCAAACACACCAAACGGTCCACAAATTCCAGTGACTACTTGTCCCGACACCCATTTTAGAGTCCACCTATGTACGAGGACAAGCTCCGCAACCTCACAAGAGTGTCCGAAGAGTATGTTAACTACTTGGTGTAACGAAATCTCCTATGACCGT
This sequence comes from Ixodes persulcatus, assembly GCA_013358835.2. Taxonomy (NCBI): domain Eukaryota; kingdom Metazoa; phylum Arthropoda; class Arachnida; order Ixodida; family Ixodidae; genus Ixodes; species Ixodes persulcatus. Next base: position 247,206 of record JABSTQ010009369.1, on the reverse strand, counting down.
GGAGCAGGTTGCTAAAGAAACTTCAGCAGATTCACAGCTAACCAAGTTGACGACAGCTCTACATCAGGCCGACAAACGTGTGTGGAAGGATGAACTCCTTCGTCCCTGCTCACGTGTATCAAGCGAACTCATGTGTCCAAGGAAGGACTAATTCTGCGAGGGACACGCATCGTCCTACCAGCCAACCTACAACGCACATCAGTTCACCTTACGCACAAAGGACACCAAGGGATTGTCAAAACAAAAAATTGCTGCGAAGCAAGGTCTGGCTTCCTGGGGTGGATGTGCTTGTGGACGAAATTATGAATCATAGCCTGCCAGGCCGCAACACCTAAGCACCACCGTGATCCCCAGCCTGTGCTGGAACTGCCTCAATCTCCCTGGACCGAGGTGTCAATGGACTTCGCCGGACCGTTCCCCGATGGCAAGTATGCCAGGGTCGTCATGGACGACTATTCGAAGTACCCGGTGGTAAATATCCTTCGAACACTCACAGCTACGGAAGTCATCCGCAAGCTGCATGCAATCTTCACCCAGTTCGGCATCCGTGCTGTCCTAAAAACCGACAACGGTCCCTTATTTCAGAGCCGAGACTTTTCAATGTTTGCAGAAGAACTCGGGTTTGGGCACCACCGCCTTACACTAAGATGGCCTGAAGCGAACAGATAGGTCGAGAGATTCACGAGGACACTCAAGAAACTCATCGTCACAAGCAAAATAAACAGCAAAGACTGGACAAAGAATCTCCACGCCTACCTCCTAGCGTATCGTTCGACCCCACATGGACCCACACACGCATCACCGTTCGAGCTCCTGTTCAAACAGAAAGCGCGCGCAACTTGCTACCTGCACTTCCCAACTCAGGCGAAAGACCGCACCCACATCGAGGCGCAACAAACCGATGCAGCGAGGAAGAGATACAACGAGGCATATGTTGACAAGCGACGCCGCACAAGAAGTCTGTCACAAAAACCGGCCTGGTCCCGCCGGGCCACGCGTATTGTAAATGGCGCCTCGTCGGCTGCCTGCGGGGCCATGTGGTCGCCGCGGGTGGTGTGACACTCCCTGGTTGGCGATAGTTAGCACCTCGCCGGTCTCGACTGGGACCCTAACTTGACTTGTTTATGGCCTCTTCGACTCCCGGTCGGGGGACGCTTTTGCTCGATGCTTGGGCGCGCTAAAACTTCTTGGAATTTGGAAATTAGTTTGCCAGATGCCCACTTGAGCGTTTTTGGTATTGACTTTGTTTGGAGCTGGGGGTAACGAGTGTCTTCGCCGCTGTGACGGTCATTTCTTTTTTGTGTATGTGAATGTGTTGCGATTGTAGGGGAGCGGGTGTGTTTTGTTTACTTTATTAGAAAAGAGCGCCGTTCGGTGGAAACTGGGAAACGGCGCGGCAGTCGATTTGGGATTTTCGAGAGCGCAACCCGCTTTCCCAGTCGGCTCCGGGCGTAGCCTCGGGCACCGCGGTCAAGGGGAAGACCCGTCTGGACACTGAACGTCAGCTACTTCTGTGCTCCAACTCTGTGCGGCCTTCCTCTGCCGGACTGCCCCAGTGCGTCGACCGTCCGTGACGCGACAGCGTCTGAAGCCAACAACCCCCGCCTCTGGCGCACCGCGGCCACGTCGAGACCGAGCCCGTCGCAAGCGACCGACCTCAGGTGCGCCCACGCCTCTGCGAGCCTCGTCGTGCCGGACTGCGCCAAAGTGCGGTATCGTTCCCATTCCTCTTGTTGTGTAATCTCTGTACTGCCCATAGCCACTAAGTTTCTCTTGTATGATTCTGCCTGATTGAGACTGCGTCTGTATTATCCTTCTGCTTTTGTCACCATCTTATTAGCCTTTTATTAAATGTTTCTACTGCGCTGTTCGTCACGTGCCTTGTCTTTGTCCCCCCGTCCCTGGAGCCCACGTACTGTGGGATAGCGGGCGTCCGAACCCCCGTTGCGGTCTGCGGCGAGTGCGCTTCCCCTCTCGCTCCGCACCGGACCGTGACAAAGTCACAACTTCGTGCCAGGTCAACTAGTGCTCTGCAAGCAACAACAGCAAAACAAGTTTACCTTCTACGACCCGAGGCCCTTCACTCTCATCTCAATTCACGGATCCTGTTTTTAGGCCTCTCGAAACGGAAAGGTCGTCAAGCGAAATGCCAGTTTGTTTAAAAACGCATCGCAAGTGATCGTTATGCCCGGACAAGGGAAACCGGATGTCGAAGACGTGGAACCTCCTTAATCGGACCTTGGCGACCAGTGCCCTACTTCATCTCGTATTCCCGCTGTCTTGTCAAAACCAAAACCACCAAGTACAGCGCGCGGTACCTGTCACGCGTTCGCCGCCCGCCTCGTTATCTCTCGGACTTTTCAGCATGGTCAGCTCTCTAAGCTTGCTCTTTCATTTTCTCAGGGGGATAAATGTAGTGTTTCAGCGGTTCTACCCAGGAGGTCTGGCAACCAACAAACACTGGAGATGGCTCTCAACGTACAACAAACGCGTGTTTCCTTTGTTCTCGAAGAATAGGAGAAATCCGTGCCTCATAAACAGGTACACCGCTGCACCTACCAAACACGCGTGCGATGCAAACAAGGTTCAGGGCAACGCGTGCTCGTAGCTTGGCTCGCGCATCGAGTGAAACAAACTGCACGGAGGCCAGTTCAAGCAGCCGGCGTCTCGAGCAGGAAGTCGGGCGCGAACTGGTGCAAGCACTCGATCGCGGGTCACTCGCATTTGACTCGCAAATGAGCTGCGCATACCAACGTCGCGCAGGGGAGCGCAATCGCACGCCTTCGCACCGTTTTCCGACAAACAGTTTCGGCAGACAAAAACGGGCGCGGTAATGAAATCAAACAGTCATCTACTTCTCGCAGCAATGCGAAATCCATAGCGGTGATTTCTATCGAAAGACTTCATCCCTGTTGAACCCAAAACGAGGCAACAAACGACCGACAAAGCAAGTAAATCTAACGGAAACAATATATTGAAGACAGGATATGGGCTGAAGAGTCATTTTTCAAATTCCTGCAAGTGTCTGCGAGACTCAAATCGCGGTCTATCATATAAGCTATAGCCCCAATTTTATTCTGCAAATTTTCCTACAAGGTTACGTTTTCACATCAGGATTCACCAAATTTGTTTTATTTTCATTTTATACGCAAAGTTTAACGAGCGTACCACTCCCCTCTGGAGGAGGGCTTGTCCCCGCAGCATGAAGCTGTGCTGCGGCGAAGCGAGATACACAAAGATGTCAACTCAGCAGATGTCGCTTCTCTGCAGTACAACAGTCCACAGTGAGAAGCACGCTCAAAGGTGCTCACTAACCCGTGTGAACAGACCACGAACAATGATAACTATTACGAAAGTTCCGAGCAATGTTAATGTTCGATAAGAAGACTAGATCGAATAGCAGGTTATTCGAGGCAATCGTCGAAAGTTTTGAAAATTTTCCCAGGTCCAGAGTAACGATTCGTCAGTGTAGCGATGCCTGAGCTATTACATTTTGTATCAATAAAGGGAAATTAACTTGTCGCGCAATGTTGGCTCGAATTCCTCACATTTTGGCTCAGTGTAGCAGAATGTAGCAGACCAATTCACGACCAATCATGCACAGAATTATTCATAATATCACAGTCTATAATATAGAAGGCTTTTTTTTAATTCTAAAAGGGAAAATAATTAGAGGTGTACAAATAGTAAAATTTCAGCTCGAATCAAATTGGAATCCAATAGTGCCGAATACGTGCCAAAAAGTTATTTTAAATATTGAATATCGAACACCAAATCTTTTATGTGCATCGCACAGAAACTAAATAAAAACTGTGTTGACTAAACAAAAATGCCTATGTGCATATCCTATCGCAAGCACAGCAGAAATATAAACGACGCTATTTGTCACTTGCCAACGACAAACTTGAGACGCAGATGAAGAATGTCTAAAGGCTAGCCCACATGGTGCGTTTTTCTCCGTGTCTGCGTCGCGTCTGCGCCTGCGCTTTGACGTCACTTCCGGCGCCGGGACGAAACGCAGCGTTTTTAGGCGCATTCCGGCGTATCTGGAGGAGCCAGATATTTTGCGTCCAGGCGTCGCGTTTCGCGCTGCGTCTAGAAAGCAACAACCAACGAACGGCCGTGTTCACTAGTTGCAAGGAGCGTTTGAATTTTCTCTACTGTTTTCGCCACTGTAGGACTGTAGTTTTCGCCACGGACCTTGCGACAAAGGTGATAAAAATAATAATAATTTTTATTTGCACAGATTGCGATACCTACTCGGCAGCGTGCAAGGCTAGGCAGACAGGTTGAGACCCTTACGCAGGTGCGCCTGCTAGCCCACCGCCAAGTAGGAAAAGGGATACGGGAGGGGAAAATAAAAATGCAAACACTCAAAACAGAAAGATACACATACAAAAACGAGTAACAGCACTGTGCCATTCCACGGCAGAGCGCCCGCCAACGCTCGCAGCAGGGCGAAAAGGGTTACGTCCTTCCCCCCGCGGACATCAGTTTACAATACCTTTTGCACAAATCCAGGGACCTCTCCCTGCTCCGCGGGAGACGCTGACGCTCCTTCAGCGGAACAGAGAGGAGCTAGCGAAGTACAAAAGCATCCTGCACTCTTGCAGGCGAAATTTAAAGAATACAAGGACACCGAGAGACAAAGGAACAAAATTAATACTATCGGCAACAGCCGCAAGAACACAACCTCTGTAGCGGCCAGCTGTAAATGTTTTGGCTCGTGAGATGGTGATGCCGATGGCGTACCGAAAGGTGGATGAGGCGTACGCACTAAAAAGGATGAAAATGAGTGAAATTGAGCTTCATTGCATTTTATGTAATAAAAATGCGTGCTTACTATTAATAAAATTAAATATTTCGGCATGTAGCCATCATTTAACGCGCGATTTTTATCTAAAATTTGCGTTTGTTTCTTAAGCGCGTCTGGCTACGTTGGGCAGACGCTTCGGAAACGCAGACGCGAACCGCTGCCCGGTAGCGCTGCGTGTGGTTTGACTGGGCGCACGCGTCTGGCTTCCAAGCCGAGACGCGCGTCTAGACGCACTGAAAAACGCACCATGTGGGCTAGCCTTAACCATTCACGCGTGGATTCTCAACATCGGCAGCGTGCATGGGTAGAGAGGTACGGTTTAAAAGTCGGAGCGCCGAGAGCGACGTCCTGCGCTGCCTTGCTGCGTTGTTGCTTAGATAACAATAGTCATATTTGGTTTGCAGCGAAAAGAGCAGGCGGTAGGTGACGAAGGGACTTAAATTTAAAATGCCAATATGCTTTGTTTGAGCGATTTCCTGAGCGCGTCGAAGGAGATCGAGCGCGACTGCAATGTTCCAGGAATAAAAGAAAAAAAACTATTTTTTGGCGTCGGTGCTTGGATTCGGTGCGCACACCAACGCCAAGCAGTTTGCTGACGACTCCTCCACAGTGAGGCCGAGCTGGCCGGGCTTGGCGGGCGGTTCGTGTCGCACGTGAACGTACGCGTTCATTATCAGCTGCCGTGCAACTCGGTTGAGGACATCGCCGCTCTTATGCTTCTTGTAGAGGCGCCTTGGCGTAGACGGCGAGGCTGCACCAGACTCTCTTGACGAAGAAGAATCGGAGGAATTGCATTCCGCTGTCTCCACGTTGGGATTCATAACGGAAGAGGAAAGACGACTTCGGATTTGTCAAAAACGCGAATCGCAGGAACTTTCAAAACCCGAAACGCAAGTTTTTTTTTAACAAACGCAGCAAATGCACGGAATGTACCTAATTTGTGTAGGAAGGTTATCAAGCTAAAACCAACAACCATATAGGCATTACTTATAAAAGTTACAATTTTCGTTGCACTGAAGCCTTCTTTTTACTTCAACCTTCCGGAGCGAGTAATTTGCCTCGGCTAGGTGGCGCAAGCTGCCGCCCACTACAAGGTCCGTCTGTAGTCAATGTCTATCCATTAAAGCAGAAGGGGCGTTTTCAGCGAACTATTTTCTCGACTGCGGAGGCGTCTGAAGCGGGCGCATCACGCTTATGGGGAGGAGCTTCTACTACCTTCTTAACTTGTAACCGACTATAGTCAGCCAAGACTTCTCAAGGCAGGCTTGAATTATATTGTTGGAGCTGGGACGAGAGGAATCAGCTCGGACAGCGTTTGGATTCGAACTGATCTTTTAATCTCGCGCGCTGCAGAGGCATCTCCACCTCGTCGTCATCGTCTGTGCGACATGAGCAGGCCGTGAGTGTCGCTACAAGGCTCGCGCGCTGCAGAGGCATCTCCACCTCGTCGTCATCGTCTGTGCGACATGAGCAGGCCGTGAGTGTCGCTACAAGGCTCTACCCCCTGCAGAGCCGTATATTAGGAGAGTTTGGACAATAGGCGGAGCAAAGGCCGCCGCCAGCGCCGAATATTCCCCCCACGCTTAGAGCGTAAACTAAATTTGTGACACAGCGTCGACCAATCAGGAGACCTCTACTCCATCTCACAAATGTCTGCAGTGAAGACAAAGGCACAGGCGCGTGAGCCTAGCTCAGCGAAACGCTTTTGTTTGTACGAGACATCGTGCATAGGAGGCACTTTCCAAAGCCACGCGCTCGTGCCCATGCCTTTGTCTGCACTGCTAGAACAGCGTCCTGAGACTGGCTGAAAGAAAGCAGTGCAAAGGGTGGGGTGCGCGAGCGTCTTGAGACGCGGAGTTCCGCTCGGCACGGCTCAAATTATACTTCGTTTCACTTTATCTGCGAGCGAAGCCAAAGCTAGAAGCGCGAGACCAGCGCTTTTTGCGTTTCTCCCCAGCTCGCGCGCTCGAGCAAAGCCTGAACGCACGGAGCTTCCGTGCTCGCGCTTCCAGTTTTGCCTTCGCTCGCACATAAGGTGAAACGAAGTATAGTCGTGTCACAAATTTAGAGCACACGACCACCGCTAGGGGCTGTTTCGCGGCCTGTGGTTGGCCCCGAGATGCTCGCCTATTCAAACCAATGTATGGCCAAACTTTCTCAATAAACGGGTCTGCCCCCCTGTAGAGCCGGAGGCCCCGGGATGGCCCACGTGATGTGCTTTGGGCTGATTGTGCGCAGCGAAGGTGGAGACGGCGCGGCAGGGGTTGCAGCAGCAGCTGAGGTAGAGATGCTGGCTAGATATGCCGGCTTGACGCGGTCGGCTGTGACCACGTCACGACGGCCGTTGATGTCGAGTGTGAATGTCTTGGCTTTTCGATCAAGCAATCGGAACGGTCCGTCGTAGGCCGGTATTAGAGGTCGACGGACCTGGTCGCGTCGCAAGAATACGTGCGAGCAGGTCTCGAGGTCTTGGCTAACGAAGACGTGTCGATGGCTCCGTTGAGCTGGTAAAACGGGACGGAGAAGACGAAAGGTTTGTCGAAGGTCGTCGACGTAGCCACTGGGGTCTTCTCTTGACTCAGATGAGGGTGGAAAGAAGAACTCGCCAGGTAGGCGCAGTGGCGTGCCGTAGACCAACTCGGCTGCAGAACAACCAAGATCTGCCTTGAGCACCGAGCGAACGCCCAGCAGAACGAGAGAAGTGGTCGGCCCAACGTTCTCGCGGCTCGTATGTGGCTAGAGCTGCCTTCAACTGGCGGTGCAGCCGTTCCACCATGCCGTTAGCCGACGGATGATAAGAGGCAGTGTGGATGTGTCTGATGCCCCGGACGGTGGTGAAGGCGGCAAACAGAGCGGAATGAAATTGCCGTCCCCTGTCAGTAGTGACCACAGCAGGGCAGCCGAAATGGGACACCCAGCCGTCCACGAAGGCTGCAGCGACTGTTTTTGCTGCGCGATGTCAGGGACAGGGAATGCCTCGGGCCATCTCGTGAATCTGTCCACGCACGTCAGCAAATAGCGGGCTCCCTGTGATGATGGAAAGGGTCCCACTAAGTTGATGTGAATGTGGGCAAACCTGGAATCCGGTGGACGAAAGGGTGAGAGGGGGGTTATTGTGTGTCGTGTGATTTTGACGCGTTGGCATTGAACGCACGTTCGTGCCCAGCGACGTACTTCCGCGTTCATATTCGTCCAGAAGAAGCGAGCAGTTATAAGTTTCTGTGAAGCGCGGAATCCGGGGTGGCTCTTGTTGTGTAGATGGTGAAAAAGAGCGAGACGAAACGCTGGTGGTATGAACGGGCGGGACACACCAGTTGATGTTTCGCAGGTTACCGTTACCGGGGAAAAGGGGAGGGGAACGTCTGCAAACTTCAGCGATCCGGGAGAGGCGCGCAAGCGCTGGAGCTCAGGATCGTTTCCTTGAGCTGTTGCCAGCTTTTCACAGTCTAGTGATGTGCCGAAGAAAGAGCACCGACGCGGGAGAGTGCGTCAGCAGCAGTGTTTTCATGACCGCTAACATGGCGGAGATCGACGGTGAACTCTGATATGAAGCACAGGTGCCGGATCTCACGCGCTGTGTGGTCGCTGTGGTTTCGTTGGAATGCGAACGTCAAGGGCTTGTGGTCTGTAAGAACGTGGAAGTTCCGGCCCTCGAGGAAGTGGCGAAAGTGCTTGATTGACAAGTACACTGCCAGAAGTTCGCGTGCAAAAGTGCTATACTTTTGTTCTGGGTTCTTCAGTTTACGCGAGAAAAATCCGAGAGGCTGCCAGCCATTGACTGTTCTGTTGAAGGACCGCACCGACAGCTACGCATGACGCGTCGGTGACGAGTCGTAGTTCTGCGTCTGGAACGGGGTGAATAAGCATTGCAGCGTCAGCGAGCGCCTTTTTCGCTGAAAAGAAAGCAGAGGCTTCATCTTCGTTCCACTGAAGCGGCGCAGAGGGCTTTCTTGGTGGCGAGCAGGGCGGTCAACGGCTTGATCATTTGAGCGCAACTCGGCAGGAAGCAACGATGGAAATTTACGAGGCCTAGGAATTCACGCAGTTCCTTGAGAGATGTTGGCTGCGGAAAGTCTCGAATGGCCGTAACTTTTGCATCTAAGGGCTTGATTCCTTGCGGTGTCCCTAGATACCCCAGGAATTCGATGGTTGGCACGCCGAAGGTGCATTTGTTTGGGTTGATGACTAACCCGTAGTCATCAAGCCGGGTGAAAAGAGCGCGCAGATGTTCTTCGTGTTCGGACTGTGACGTGCTGGCGACCAAAATATCGTCGAGGTAAGCAAAGACGAAGTCTACACCTCGAGTAACCTCGTTGATGGTACGTTGAAATGTCCTGTGCGGCATTTCGCAACCGAATGGCATCTTTACATACTCAAAGAGGCCAAATGGTGTGGTGATGGCGGTCTTTGGTATGTCGGCAGGCTCAACCAAAATCTGGTGGTATGCCTTCAACAAGTCGATCTTAGAGAATATCTGGCAACCAGCCAGATTCGTTGTGAAGTCCTGTATGTGGGGTAGCGGGTAGCGGTCAGGCTGGGTGTTGGCATTGAGGGCGCGGTAATCGCCACGTGGTCTCCATTCGCCTGGGTCTCTTTTGGGGACCATGTGCAGTGGGGAGGCCCAGTTGCTCGATGATGGACGAACAATGCCAAGTTCAAGCATATGCTCAAACTCACGACGAGCAATGGCCAGGCGTTCTCCAGACAGGCGTCGAGGACGAGCGAAAGCAGGGGGGCCAGTGGTGACAATGTGGTGAGTGATTGTATGCTTCACCGGCGACTCCCTGGTGCGTGGCCTCGTGATCTTCGGAAAATTCGCGAGAATTTTCTCATAGGCCGATGCTGGTGAAAATGCTCGAAGTCCTGTTGCCATGGTCGTGGAGAGCACGCCGTTCACGGAGAGGCTGTTGGAGCTGGAACCAGCTCGGACAGCGTTTGGATTCGAACTGATCTTTTAATCTCGCGCGCTGCAGAGGCATCTCCTCCTCGTCGTCATTGTCTGCGCGACATGAGCAGGCCGTGAGTGTCGCTACAATATCAATGACCGAGGCCTGCAAGGGCTCCGTCACCATATAGAGAGCGTTCTTGAATAAACCAGAATTTTGTCCAGAAGCATTCCATTGAATCGAAATATTCAAAAACTAGGAATCCGAAAATCGAATCGAATTATTCGGGCAATCACTAATCAATTCCAAGTCGAAATTCGAATATTCGCACATCTCTAACAATAAAAACAAAAAAGGATACAAATAAAGAAATAACGATTCTTGCAGAATAACGTTATTGACCGCGGCGTACCTCAGGTTACGAGTGTAAAGTGGCAATTAGCGGATGAATTACCTAAAATTTACTAATAATTGCCTTTTAATAAATCTAAGGCAATCTGCTAGGCCATTGTGTTGCATACGTGAAAAGTTCTAGCATCACAAGGATTTAGCGATACTCCGAGTTTGCTGACGCTAGATGCCCACATTCACGGCGCTCTTCATCAGATAGTTTAACGCGTACCATGTGTACACACGATAGTTGTTCCTAGAATGAAGCGATGCTATCACTATTCGGGCTGAGAAACCTGGAGATCTTCCAGAGCCTTCCATACTCTCGAGCTCCTCTCCCTCAGTGCGCACAGGTGGCCGAGCTCTTCCTCACGTATACCCCTGTGGTCACATGACTAGAGGGGTAAAGGGGAGCTTTGACGAAATATTGATGGTCATTAAATATTCACCCGTGAGGATGTCTACGAAATATTTAACAAAAACATTCATTTTCTTTCGAGAAAATTAATTTGGAAGTTTACGCGTACACTTCCGAATCACTCGCTGCCACGCTACTGGCAACAACGAGCAGGGGCACACCGATCGTGACGTTAACGTTGCATCCGAGAGCAGACGACGCTCCCTACTCCAGGCGTTCTGCGTTGTAGCGATAGTGAGCGGCTTTGGTTTTGCGAATTGCGTCTGCGTTTAGGCCGTTTGCGGCATGCGATGGAGGGCGGGGGGAATTGGTGATGGGCTGTGGCTATGGCTGTGGGGTGCAATTACACCACGAAGCGATGCAGCTGAGTGACATCCTATTGGCTCCCGACCGAGAATTGTCTCCGCGACGGAAGTGGGTCCGAGCAGTGCGACGCGAAGGCTGGCTCCTAGCGTTTGCGTCGTGCTAGAAAAAAGTTGACACGTTGCTAGCAAATAATGGCTTCCATGCCATTCTGCTTCGAAGCGGCGTCTGGGTTCACGTGTCAGGGCTTCGCGAATGCAGCCCCCACGGGAGGTACCCTCGGAGGCGATGCCGGCGGATCGAATGCGAACCGTGAATCGTCCGAAATCTCGTGCTGAAAATTTTAAAACCTTTGCTGGTGGTCATTGCTCGACCAAAACGAGCTTGGTGAATCGTAGTCCGTTGTTTCCCACGTACGGTCGCGACGGCCTTCTGACTGCTTCTGACGCTGGACCAAACAGGCTCAGGCTGCCCGTGTACTGATGTTTATACATCTGATGTCACAACAAGATGGCGGACCAGTAAGATTGCAGGTTAGTTTCAATTGTATCGTACATGAACGATTAAATATTATTTAAATTTTTTGGGGAAATTTCTTTGTTGCTTTATGCTGAGTTCCTTTTGTTCTTTCAGCAAATATATTTAGTTGAAACGCTCAAATTGACGCCGGAGCTCTCCTTCAACCAATAAGCGCCGAGCACCTCACTCCTCCTCTCCCACTCGTTAACCAATCAGTGTCGAGAGTCGCGGCCACGCTTTTATCTGGGCTTCACGAAAAGCCGAACACCTAGCCAAGGAACGTTTCACGTTAATGATATTAGTTGGCACATTTCAATTCAAGATGTGTTGCCCGTCCTTAAAATATACCATGGGAGAGAATTCAGGCAACTAAATTCCGCTCCGCAATATTCTCTGGCAAACTTAAGTCTCAAGCAGACGAGGTACTGAGAATAGACTCCAAAAGAACGGCAGAAGTCCCACTGGGAAGCGACGTGAGCTTCCTGAGTGAGTCACCGCAAGCCGATTCACGTGGAAAAGACGCGCCGCACGTCTCCTGTCCCTTGGGATATGCAGCTGTCGGCGCTCTTTGTCTCTTAGTGTCGGTACGGCGGACACATGGGTCGGTTTCACGAAACGTCTCCTGTCCCTTGGGATATGCAGCTGTCGGCGCTCTTTGTCTCTTAGTGTCGGTACGGCGGACACATGGGTCGGTTTCACGAAACGTCTCCTGTCCATTGGGATATGCAGCTGTCGGCGCTCTTTGTCTCTTAGTGTCGGTACGGCGGACACATGGGTCGGTTTCACGAAACGTCTCCTGTCCCTTGGGATATGCAGCTGTCGGCGCTCTTTGTCTCTTAGTGTCGGTACGGCGGACACATGGGTCGGTTTCACGAAACGTCTCCTGTTCCTTGGGATATGCAGCTGTCGGCGCTCGTTGTCTCTTAGTGTCGGTACGGCGGACACATGGGTCGGTTTCACGAAACGTCTCCTGTCCCTTGGGATATGCAGCTGTCGGCGCTCTTTGTCTCTTAGTGTCGGTACGGCGGACACATGGGTCGGTTTCACGAAACGTCTCCTGTCCCTTGGATATGCAGCTGTCGGCGCTCTTTGTCTCTTAGTGTCGGTACGGCGGACACATGGGTCGGTTTCACGAAACGTCTCCTGTCCCTTGGGATATGCAGCTGTCGGCGCTCTTTGTCTCTTAGTGTCGGTACGGCGGACACATGGGTCGGTTTCACGAAACGTCTCCTGTCCCTTGGGATATGCAGCTGTCGGCGCTCTTTGTCTCTTAGTGTCGGTACGGCGGACACATGGGTCGGTTTCACGAAACGTCTCCTGTCCCTTGGGATATGCAGCTGTCGGCGCTCTTTGTCTCTTAGTGTCGGTACGGCGGACACATGGGTCGGTTTCACGAAACGTCTCCTGTCCCTTGGGATATGCAGCTGTCGGCGCTCTTTGTCTCTTAGTGTCGGTACGGCGGACACATGGGTCGGTTTCACTGAAACGTCTCCTGTCCCTTGGGATATGCAGCTGTCGGCGCTCTTTGTCTCTTAGTGTCGGTACGGCGGACACATGGGTCGGTTTCACGAAACGTCTCCTGTCCCTTGGGGTATGCAGCTGTCGGCGCTCTTTGTCTCTTAGTGTCGGTACGGCGGACACATGGGTCGGTTTCACGAAACGTCTCCTGTCCCTTGGGATATGCAGCTGTCGGCGCTCTTTGTCTCTTAGTGTCGGTACGGCGGACACATGGGTCGCTTTCACGAAGCGTCTTTTCACCTCTGCGTTCCACCATGTCGATGAACAGCGTCTCCAACTTTCCCCATTAGATTACATGCAGAGGAATACTTATCGGCGTCATTTTTGACGTTGGTGAAACGCAGTGCATGGCGAGATTTCCCCCTCTCCGCTCTTCTTAGTGATCTGAAAACTTTTACTGGAAGGGAGAGCCGTTACGTAAACAATCACTAAGTAGCATTTTTTTTTTTTTTTTCGACAGCCGATGCTTTTGCGTGCGCACCAGTCCAATTTCGGAGTGTGCTTTTCCCCTCGGGACGCGGCTGCGCTGCGGCAAAGCGAGTAAAGCGCAAATAGACGGCGTCTACTCTGCGGGTGTCGCTTTCCCGCAGTGCAACAAGGCGCGGCGAGAAGCGCACTCAACGGAGCCAACCAGCTCGCCCGAGAGCAGGAACAAAGAGAAATACCGCTTCCGAGTACTGTCACTGCTCGATACCTTGTAAACTGAGTAGGGTCAAATGCAACAGGATGTCGCTGAATAAGCCCTTCGACGTTGGAAACCTACCACAGCGTAATCACATTGAATTGGAGGACATACGAAAGACAAAGTTCATCTCATTTATTTTCTCTCAGCGCCCGGAGGTCAGTACAGAAAGGAGTGGGTCACTGTTACATACGTATAAAAGTAAGAACAATAAAAACGCAATATACAAAATTAGTACTAAACATAAATTAATGAATCATTAAATGCAGTTATAAAATCGGCGATGTTAGTAATTGTGGCTATGACTGCGGGAAGGCGATTCAAATCAGCGCAGGGTATACTAGCGCAAAAGGGCGTACGAAAAAAAAAAAAAAAGACGTCAATAGTAGGCTTCGCATTTGCTCGAGTTAAGTACGATCGTAAATGTGCACGTGAAATAAACAGGGTTCTATATTTTTAGAATTTCAAGTGCTCAGAGTGGCAGTTATTTCATCCACATTCACCAAGTTCTATTTTATAGATACCCGACGCGCGTGCGAGCACTACTCGCACCGAAAAAGTTTTCCCGTCAGCACTCGCCTGCGCAGTGCCCAATATATATATATATATATATATTTTTTTTTTTTTCTCCAAACGTTAGAGATGCGACTTTTCCAGGGGTGCACCATACGCGATTGTTCCGTTCCGACGATGCGAAGAGCGGGGACGCCGGTTATCGCAACTGGGCGCTCCCGGAGTAGCGCCCGTGACGAGCGAGGCATGCACGCGTGAAATGTAGTCATTACGGCACTCGCGGTGTACACGAAACAGACTAATCTCCGCACAAGTGGCGCGGGTCGCACCGATCGCGTTCCACGCGAGCGCTCTTCGCAAGTTTCGCTTCTCCGCAGTATGGCAGAGGCTGCCGAGAAGCGCCCCAAACGGAGGAGCTCACCCGCCCAGACAGAGCTCGAAAAAAAAAAAAAATGGAATTTTAGGGGCGAAGCTCCTTAGGGTCGAGCCTTGTGGGTCCGTCCGTCCGTCCGTCCGTTCGTCCGTCCCATCTGTCTTCTTAAAAAAAAAAAGAAAAAAATTTTGCGCAGTCGACCTGTGCGGGGAGACCCCAATGGATTTCTAGTCCATCGCCTTAACCACTCGGCCACGAGTAGGGGGCTCTGAGATGTGGTAGTAACTCAAGAGTGGGGATGTCATGGATGAAACGTTGCATAGCTGCTCAACGTCTATACAGGAGAGGGCGCTGCGGTCAAATGCGTATATAATCGCGTTAAACTTTGCATGCATTGGCTCTGCATTTCACCGACCATAAAGCAGTAATAATGAAGTCGAAACGCAACCCGGAACTCAACACTACATATGAGCAATAAAACAAAAATCAGCACCATCCGCACTACCCATGAACAATAAAATCAGTATCACCAGCACCACCAGAGCTTCGCCCCAATCAACATCATTCACCACGTGGAGATGCGGTCATTTTTTCCCCCGAAACTTCTGGCGATGGAGCAGTGGGGGCGCCTTGTCCGGCCTGCTTTCCGCCGAGCTCGATGCTCACTCAACGCAGGGCCTGCGGACCTTTACGTCATCTTCGTCGATCGAACGCCGGGCAGAGATTGGGCACCAATGCTGCGTCACGTTCGGCTGGGAATCCGACGAGTGCTTCGCAGATTGAACACGAGCCCCTTCGCTGACGCGGGGTTCGGCTACGTCAGTCGATTGATGCGTCACAAACACGACCAAGGATTGACGACGTTGTCCCCGTGGGTTTAGTAGTTCTCAATGGGTTCGCTAGGGGCGCAAAAATTGAATCTCCTTTTAAACTAAAAAAAAAAAAAAGTTGATTGAAACTTTTAGTTACCTAGCTAACTAATTAACCAAGTTCGTCTTTTTTCTAGTGACCTCAATGTCCACCAATTTAGCTCCAGAAATAAAGGAACCCTCACGCAATTTATATACTATACACCTGATGAAGAGCGGTCCCCGCTCGAAACGTCGTAATACACTTCGTATTAGTAACTCCGATAGTACGCATCTTTGACACATTAAGTTTTCCCGGTCCATTGTTTTTATATTTACCCTACTCTATCTATCTATCTCTCTCTCTCTCTTTATATATATATATATATATATATATATATATATATATATATATATACATATATGGTTATACTAAAAACGCAAACAAAACTTAAAACTACGAGGGGTGATCAAAAAGTTCCGGAACTGATTTTGTTGCGCAGAAAGTAAGGGCAGTACAGTGATGCGCGCGCAGCAGTCAAAGGAAAGAACCTTCGTGTCTCATTATACCAAAGCGCGTCGCTCTGTGAACATTTGGAGCTGCGCTACACTAGTTTGTTGGACCACATGTTCACGAGCATGATGGCGATCTTTCATACACTGCAAACCAAGGCGAGAACGAGCATCAATTTTACGTCAAGCTCAGCAAACATAAAACAGAGACCTCTAAAATGATTTAGAAGGCTTGTGTAAAAAGTAAGGTGTGCGAGGTGTTTTGAGTGGCACTCGCGCCTCAAGAATGGCAGAACGTCACTGAAGTCATGGAGAGATCGGATAAGGTCGCCCTATCGCTCTCCGTCTGCTAGCGATGCTCTGCCGTTCTGAAGCGCGAGTGCCACTTAAAACACCTCGCACCCTTCACTGCTTTTTGACATAAGCCCTCTAACCATTTCACAGGTCTCTGCTTTATATTTGTCGAGTTTGACGCAAAATTGATGTTCGCTCTCGCTTTGGTTTGTAGTCTATGGTAAAATCGCCATTGTGCCCACGCACCTGGTCACGAAAACTCGTGAAGCGGAGCTCCTAATGTTCACAGAGCGACGCCCTCTGGTATAAGGAGACACGAAGGACCCTTCCATCGACTGCTGCGAGCGCATCACTAATTCTCTGTTTACGCAATCAGTCCCGGAACTTTCCGATCACACCTCGTATATATCCAATTGGACGCGCCGAGTCATCACGCTTAATCTCACGCTCCGGAATCGGCTCCTTAATGCGCGTGTCGACGCACAAATGTCTCAAAAAAGGTCAGAAGCGTTACCAAGCACCTTGGGAGTTTGTAACCCAACGAACCGATCCAAAGAGAGTGCCGGCTTTCTCTTGCGTCCCTACCGCCCTTTTCCTCGGATCTCAACACAGATGGCGAAATTCGAGTTGGTAACATTGAATAACTCCATCACATAATTATTTTACTCAAAACTTCGAGTATAGTAATGCGACGGTAGTCACTGTAATACTGCGCCCTCTACGGAGCTGTTGCCTCCAAATTATGCTTATTTCGCCGAGAGGTGGCGCCCTCCTATGGTGTCCGTCCGTTACGTCAAGACCAGGATTTGCCTCGCCGTGACGCCGAGAGTTGTAATCCTGGCTACTTGTCATAAGTTGCCAACTACAAGTTCGATGGTGCGTTTAAAAAGCCCGATGAAAGCTTGCGCCGTCGAAGTTGGCATTCTGAGATTACTCTTATTTCCGTCGATGAAAGCTCCACGATCGGACGACTTTATCGATTGGAATACTTTATCGAAAGATCGTGATGTAGCCATTCCTTCAATTAATACGTTTTCTTATTCACTCACTCCAAATTACTCCAAATGAAGACGTGACAGTGAGCGCTTGAGCCATCGTGAATGCCAACCAAGCGACGTTTTTGGTCGCGCACGTCGCAAACATTCGGCGTCAACTCTTTCGTGCTACGTTGTCGAGGCTAGCCCATATAGCTCCCGCGGTGCTCCAACGCGTCTTCTGCGCACGAGAGTGACGACCAATGAGACGCAAGGTGAAGCCATGTGCTGCCGCAGGCGTGCGAGGCTGCAGCACCGTGGAAACTCCGCTATATTCGGGGACAACTTTTCCTCGCATTTCCCAAGTGAAAACCGCGCGAGCAGCCGTGATCGGCGCACGGGAACCATACCTTTGTAATCTGTGCTCAGAAAACTTGCCCCCAAGTATAGCCTTGACAACGCTGCACAAATGCGCGAAAAACCAACCGAAATCTCGCGCGTAATTCGGAACAATCAAAAATCGGTCCACACGACTTGCGAACTAGTGCACATTTACTGCAAGTAAATTTCAAATAGTCTTGTATAAAATACACACTCTCTCTCTCTCTCTCTCACACACACACACACACACACACAACACACACACACACACACACACACACACACACACACACACACACACGCACACACACACACAAACACAAATTTTCGATTTGCGCACGGTTCCTTTTCTATTTTTTAATGGTGCAAAGCTAGATTTTTTTTTTTTTACTTTTTTTAGTTTGGTTCATTTTCGGTTACTATTTTCGCGCACATGTGTGCCAGCCTCAAATCGATCGCTTCTCCAACCGAACACGACACCGAAATCAACGACGACGACGTAAAATGTCTACCATCGGAAAACCACGCTGGAGCAATTGACCCCGTGACTACGTCACAGCATGGCGTCTGGGTCCAGACAAACCGTTGCTAGGGCAGCTGTCTCGAACAAATGCACGGGGGCTCGACGCGAGGTTAAAATTGGTCTGATAAAACAAAAAAAAAATATATATATATATATATATATTTTTGTAAGCATTGTGCGTCCTCAATACCTAATCATGAATACTTTTTTTCTATCGTCTCAGTGCCACACCTTGCTAGCAGACGACACGATGGCTTCGCGGGTTCAGTGGTCCTTTTTGGGGGAGTATATGCGACTACGTTGAATTAAGTCGGTGACGAGCGACGAAACTTGTAGTCTCGGCCCAACCCTCATTCCTAACTAAGAACGTGGCAATCATACTCGTAAAATTGAAAGGTTACAAATCATACCCCGTTACGTCAATGGCTCCAAACGGAAGACACACTTTCTTCTTCTCCAAGAAACAGGACATGCCAAAAACATACCGGAATACCGCGGTCTCTACATGCCGGCCCGGTCACGGCACTCTCCTCCGTCTACGTTCGCAGAAACACACTGAAACGTTCGAGACACAGACACTCTCGTCCCTTATGCCTTATCCTACTATCCAGAATCCTCCTCTTCGACTCTCCCATTAGTTAATACCTATAACCCTCCTAAGCCATCTTCTCTCATTCTTTAGCTACTTCGCCCGGTTTTCGCGATACGCTCGCTGGCTTCAAATGCGCCGTGCGTATGCGCGGCGCCTCCGCATACGCAGGACGGTCGCACTCGCACGCGCCGCGCGTATGCGGACGTCGTCCGAGAAGTCGTCTTTGACGCCGACCTCGACGTCGCTCTTGAGGTCGTTCTAGACGCGATCTTCGACGTCGCCTATTGGATAAGAGCCTACCTCACTATAGACCATTCCATTTAGCGCTCTCTGGGTGGCACCATTTTGTTAGACAGCAGCGCCCTCTCTATACATCCGGGAGATTCAGCGGGTTCGGCGGGGTAAAACGAGAGAGAGGGCACGCGCCCGACTCCGCTAGCAGACGACAAACCCGGAGGTTGCCATTCTCCATCTTTGGGCTGTATCGGCGGGCTGTACGGAACATCGAACTCTCACTCGTGGCTGCCGTTGTGAAGTGGTTCGCGTTCTAAGAATAGTTATGGCTACTCCAAAATCAGCCTATAGCTCTTTGTTGTTCTATTTCGGTAAATGATCAACTAGCGTATCTTTTTTCCGTTACTTAAATAGCAGTCGAGTCAGCCGGCAGTACTACCCTCAACTACTGCGTGTATTGCGGCAGAACACGTTTTTATTTATTATTTCAGACTTTTCCACTCATGGTCGCTAAAGGCCTACACCAGTACGAACTTTGTATAGTAAAAAAGGTACAGCAACCGGGTTTACTTTTCGCCGGAGAGACCGGCCAATCTGACACAGTTTTCCCTATTTTTTTTTATTTGCACGCAGGTAACAGCGCATTTGGACCCGGTTAGTCTTTTTATCGAGCATAGCATTACACGATAACTTGCATATCAAAATTCGCGCATCTGCGCTTGAAATTTCCAAAATGACGCGATTTTAAACAGAGTTTGCACGCCAGTCAGATGCTAGCTACAGCCCACTCGGCGGAGCAGACGACATGCGGATGAGAGGGGGAGGACATTTTTTTCTCTCTATTACCCTCTCTGCTATGACCCTAATGGAACGGTCTATAGCACCGCGATCATAAACAATAAATAGCCGGCGAATGTTTCTTAAAACTTCTGTTAAAGAATATTCTGATCCACGTTTTGTTGAATAATTAGCGATGTGACGGAAACGGACGAATTTTATAATGCTCGGAGCTACGCGTTATTTATCGTGTGGTAAACGAAGTAAGAGAGAGAGATAAGACTGCGCGCTATTTCGCGATTCTGCTGAAAAACATGGCGTCAGTGGTGATCGCTGACGTGGTCGGCGTGGTGGAAGCTCATCGCTCCGCGTAGAGCGCTATCCTCGACTGAATTCTCGTCGCCTGTCGCGATGATAACCCGGCACGTCCTAGAAGGGAAGATCCATCTACTCGTGCGGCGATGTTATGGCGGCGCCCTCAAGAGAGCAGAAACGTTCGTGCCGTCGTTGTTTACTTTCACAATAATGGTGTCTCCTCGAACATCACCCGGATTTCTTATTTTGAGCATTCCATGCGTGTGCTCAAGTTCAAGATATTACTGGTGCGTACTGTACTCAAAGGCGTGTATGAAGGATGCAAAGTTTGGCGTGCTTTCATCACCCGAGAAAAGTGATTAGTGCTGGCATTCCTTGAACGATCGCAACGTCTATGTGATCACGAAATCATATTTCTACGTTGCTGTATCTCTGCTAAGATTGCATTGTCTTTTGAAATCGTAGAAAAGGCGTGTGGCGAGATTTGTACTATCAGTAAAGTCGTGTTTTGAGGTCGTGACCGTCCAAGACGGGGTACTGCATCTTTTTATTTTATTTTTTCATCCACTCTGCCCTGCGAGCCTATCCTCTCCTCTTCATTCTTTGTTTTTTTTGTTGTTGTTGAGTATTTTGTTGCTATTTTCTTTGAACTTTAGTTCTGCACATCTGTGTGTGCAATAATGGGCCCCAGGTTGGGACCGCAAGCCTCTGTGGTATGGGCATCACTGCCTTTTGAGACTCTGTGCGCCTGGATCAACCCCTCCAAAGTGCGAATAAAGTATTATTATTATTATTATTATTATTATTATTATTATTATTATTATTATTATTTAAAGTTAATAAAGTTTGAGCCCATAGAAAACTCTGCATTTTCTTCTACGCCAGTGAGTGACAGCGCGTCCCCTTCTTTTTAGAGATACCGCGGAAACGGCTGACGGCGGCGGAGTAGCGGCTGTCGTGCTGACGACCTGCTGCGCTTCGTACCGGCGTATGGGACCAGTCCCATGCTGTCGCTGTAGCGCAACATATCTAATTGAATTTCGCTCAGCTGCGATGTGTCCATGGCTATCGCGGCGATAGCCATGGACACCGCCAGCTCGCCGCTAACGCTCCCATTCTCCTACTGGCCGGTGCCATAGTACGTCACGACCGTCAAAATTACGCCGCTGCTGATTTTGCGGTTAGTATGAGGGGAAGAAAAACTGGATATTTCAACCATGTGTCGTGTAGAAGGTAATAAACCGAAACGAAAACGCATACCTGTTCGGCGTTCAGTGAACATTGAGGGTTTAACGTAAAAGTTATTTGACAAAAGTAAGGTCATTTCATGGTCCCTTTGCCCCCGTACGATTTTTGAACGATCGTTCTTCCGGAGCGAAACCCAATGACATGTATTCGTTCAAGCAACGCCCCTAGCAATGGTTCGTTTAGAGCGGTGAGGTCACACTTACGAGGTTCGTCTAACTCGGGATCGTCAGTTCCGTAAAATATCGTATTTTCAGGACACACGTTTAAAAGCAAATTTTACGCGGTGCGGACGATCTATACAAGTGCGTACTGTACAAGGGTCTGTATTTTCTCCACCGTTCACTAAGGCGAGACGCGCCTGAATTTGTGAACGACAGATTATACTACAGCATGTAAACTAACGCTTTTTAAGGCACTTTAGACGGCCCGCAAAAATCGGTGTCCCAACGTATATCGCGCTGCGATCTACTAGAGGTGCAAGCAGGTGGTGAAAGTTTGCTGGGGAAAATCAAAGAATAAACTTACGTCTTTGAACAAAAGAAAAAAAAAAACTTTGGGGAAATATACGCCCACTTCAGACGATCCACGTGTAGTGAGAGGTGCTGCCGACAGATGGCGTACGCCGCGTCAAGGGAGCGCCGGCAGATTCGGGTTCTTTTGTCGGGATCGTCTGCAATCATAATCCGAATCAGCCGGCACTCCCTCGACGCGGCGTACGCCATCTGTCGGCAGCACCTCTCACTACACGTGCATCGTCTGTGAAGTGGCGGCATAGATTGCCCAAAACAGTTTTTTTTTTTTCGTTTGAACGAAGTAAGTTTAATTTTTTATATTTTTACCGTAAACTTCCGCCACCTGCTTGCACCTGTTCAATTAATCGCAGCGCGATACGTCCAGAAACCGATTTTTACCGGCCGTCTAAAGTGCCATAAAAGCGTTAGTTTATATATGATGTATAATGTTGATTTTATGCGATACGAGCTTCTCTGTGCACTAATGAAGCAGGCATTTATAAAGGTGTGCGGAGTATGAGAATGTTTTACGTGCGGATCATGCCGGGTGCGGGCTGCTTAAAGAGAAACGTAATAGACACCTTTCAAAAATAACGTGCCCATTATAAGAAGGTCGGAACCACTGCACAATGGCGGAACAACTGACAACATGAAACGTGCAAGTCATTCCATAAGATAGCGAACGTTGAAGCGCTGCCAACACTAGGAGCCGACGAGCCAATCAAAGAGCGTCGAAAGTGAACGCCACTGCGCTCATCACCTTTTTCTCTGGGTGTGTTTTTGCTCCAACCAAACGCACGAAGTGCGCCTGGACGTTGCAGTTGTAGTCCGCCATTGTGCAGGGATTCTACAGCTACCAACAGAGGACAGTCTTTCGAAAGGGGTTTATTTCGAAAAAAAACCTCGAGAAGGGTAAGAAAAAAAAAAAAAAGCGGACAGGACAAACACGAATTGTGAAACAGCTGAACATTTATTGTGCAGCGGTGTTCAGCTGTGCTTGAGACTTCGTGTCTGTCCTGTCCCCCGTTTTATACGTTATCCTCCGTGTGATTAGTTGTGTGCAGTGCAGGCGATGGCAACACCAGGCGAAGAGAGAAAGGGTGACCACTAGGGCACTAGGAAGGCGGGACTGGAGAGGAGGACAATGAGGGGCGAGGGGAGAATGGGGGAGCTCTAGAGGTGTTGGCTCTAGGAACGTTAGAGAGGAGAGGAGGTTTCTCTCCTCCTCCCTAGCCTTACTAGTGCTTGCCCTTTCTCCCCTCGCCTGGCGTTGCCTTCGCCTGTACTGCACGCAAGTAGCGACACGGAGTATAGCATAGGCGGTTTTCGTGATTATGTTCAATGCACACCAGCTCGAGTGTGGACTAATGGCGACGTGCGCGACTTAAAGCGCCGCTGCGGTCGGTCTTCCACGATTGGCCAAACGCCCACTGTGACGTCTTGAATATGACGAATTCTACTCTCAAATAATGGAGATAAGAAGGACCTCAGGCTGTCAACTTTGACGGTGTTCGTTTAAGACGCGACGACACTACAATTGCTCCCACTGTGATTCTTTCACACACCATCGAAATTGTCTCTGGCAAGCGATAATCCTGGTGGTGACGTCACTGAGAGGAAGAGTGGTGAGCCACCGAAACATCTCGGCGCCATTAGTGCGGAAAATATACGCTATACTCCATTCGCTTCGTTCTCGGAGAGAGCACGGGGACGGCCGACACCCCTCGTGCAGGCACGAGTGAGATTCTCACCTCGGTCGGGATGAAGCAGAAGAGTACGCCTCTGCCGACCAGGGCGTAGATGTAGCGCTGCATGGCGGTCCCGCCAACGACCAACTCCGTCCGGGGACGGAGTGTGCCCGGAGGGGAAAAGCTC
Source organism: Ixodes persulcatus (assembly GCA_013358835.2). Taxonomy (NCBI): domain Eukaryota; kingdom Metazoa; phylum Arthropoda; class Arachnida; order Ixodida; family Ixodidae; genus Ixodes; species Ixodes persulcatus. The sequence continues at coordinate 223,702 of JABSTQ010009369.1, read as the reverse complement.
GGGACCCGGCGGCGATGCCAACGATGCGGCCGGAGCTCGGGAGCGCGCGCCACGGCACAGCCCGCCCACCCGTACCCGCTGCACACTCGGCCGCGCACGCAACGCCAGCAACCGCGAGCTGCGCCGGGCGCATTCCACGGACGCCCGAAGCTCGATTGTTTCCCCGGAATAATCGGTTCGTCGTCGCGCTAGAGCGAAGCGAGGGGGATCCCTCGGTGAAAACCAAGGCGCATTACGTCGCTAATTCCTGTACTATGAGGAAACAAGAGAGCACGCACGAAGCATGTTCTTAGTATTCTTCCAATATATCAAGTTTACTTTTAACAGGCTTTTAGTACAGGTGCCGCGTTCGAACTCTGGCTGAGGTGCCCGCAATCTGACGGACGCTTATTGCGGAGAAGGCGACGTGGAACGCGAGCTCTCGGTTACACATCGAAAGGTACCACACGCGTCGACCTAGTCTGGCAACTAGGGTGTACATACTAAGAGTATGTGTCTAACATGCTATTAGTAAAACTAAAAACATTTTAAGCGTATTTTGCGAGGTGTTTCGTCAAAGTACAAAATTAGTATACTTTCAGTGTGTGCCGCTCCTTACCGAGGAACGACGAGCTGATGTGGGTTAATTTCATACAGAGACCCGAGATTGGAGGAACACGCAGAACTTCCGGCGTTCCAAAGAGCGGCCGTTTCCTGAACGGATTTCTTCCCTGCACTGCTTGTCTGCAGCAACGGCCTGTAGGGTGGTCGCGACGATGTCCGGCGACAGTGGGCGCCCGGATGGCGGTGTTTCTCCACAAAAAAAGAAAGGGGACGAAAAGGTAGGGTGGCTAGCCACCATAGAAAAGATGACGGCAGCACCCAGCGTCCATTAAACTCGGCGACTGAACGCTGTGAAATGTCGCCGATTCGCTTTTGTGTTGCAGTCAGCGCTCAATGCAGCGGCAGAAACAGGCGGCCGAACACGGTCGCGGAGCAAACCTCCTCCTCTTCCTCCCTCTCTCCCCAAAAGTGCGTCACCGGGGCCCGGGCCCAAACGCACGTCACACGAGACCGGACTTCACTTATTCCCTTTACCCAAGCTGACAGTGCGGTGGAAGCTATGCGCTTGCCGGACCAATCAGCCGCCTCCCTTTCATCATCTGACCTCATTCTCTGCGGGTGGGTATGCACGAGGGAGCGTGATCACGTGGCAAAAGTGTGGCTGGTCCAAGGAGCGCGTAGCTTCCACAGCACTGTCAGCTTAGGGGTGAACGGGGTGGGGAAAGCAACTTTTGTCCGAGTTTTGAGCGACGGGTTTATCTTCTAGGAGGAGAATGGCTGTGTCCGGGTACACAAACGAGGGTCCGAGCGAAAGGGGAGTCCCTCCTTTCCGTCTTCTTGAACTGTTTGGTACAATGCGCAATTTCTGAGCTGAGGAGAAAAGCTAAACAGGAAAAAGTTGAAAAATCGTTTCATCACCCCTTTAAAATAAATAAATAAATAAATAAATAAAGAAGTATATTTTGCTGCCTAAAAAAACGACTTTAGAAGAAGAGTTTATTGACTTTCATTTCTGAAAGTTTGATCAGCGATCTTTTTTTTTTTTTTTTCCGAAGGCGAAAAAAAAAAAAAAAATACTGACGGCGGAGAATTGCGCTGAGCAGGTTTCAAGTCCAAGAGAGTGGCAAAACATTTCTAGCTGATAAGGGGCGCGATAGACGCACCGGCTGCATCATCATCAGAAACATGGCGGCGGCTTAAAAACTCGTCTTCTAAAGTCGGTATTTTTTGTACTTATAATTGGACCACCTCAGGGTAGAATAAACGGCGGTAAAACATACTTTTTCACACCTTTAGAATTTTTTTCTGTTAAGTATTTTGTTGCCCGGCTTCAAACATGTGGTATATGTAATGCATCTACAGGGCTTCCAATAAAAAAAGTTAGATTTGCCAGGCGCGAAACAATAATTAAACAAAAAATGTGCTATTTTTGCATTTTGCTGAATTTTATATATATATATATATATATATATATATATATATATATATATATATATATATATATATATAAACAATAAAATTTGCATAATCATCACACCATAGCAAGCAAAACCGTTCGAATTACATAAAATATATATTGCGAAGCGTTTCGTAAAGAAAGACGAGTGGAGGCGGCCGCGGCAAACCGCGGAGCGTCTTTGGCTGTAAACAGTGACTGTTTGCAAGTGCGGTCTCAGGGCGCGGCCAGAAAGCGATTATGACGCCTTCAGCGCAAACCGCATGGCGCGTTTTTCTGCACGCGAAAACGCGACGCGCTATGAACGCTCGCGCGGAAGCTGACGCGGAAACACCCGCATGCAGACAAAGCCAAGCGCCGCCGGCCGCGCGTTATCAGCGTTGCCAGATAACAGAATTCTCAACACGCGACGTAAATGTTACCGCAAATACTGCAAAATGAGAATTAAATGAATAAATAAGTAAATAAAACGGGTTTGTGTGTCAAAAGAAACACCTTTTCAATTTGTATATGGAAAATAAAAATGATTTTGAACACTTTGAAATGTGCTGAATACGAAACAGCGTACGGTGCAGGATCATGTGATAGTTCGACCGACCCTCATTGGGCGAGAGCCGCTTCGACGCCTCGGCGCGCGCGTCATGTTCTGGGTCGGATAGAAACCAACGCTCCCGCGAAAACGCGCGCCCGCGCGCAGGAAATGACGTCAGTTTGACGCTGACGCGCCTGAATCGCGAGCAAAAACGCGCCATGCGGTCTGCCCTTTAGCAAAGCTTCATAATCGGATTAGGACGCGTCCAAGCGCACCCCAGCGAGCAAGATGGCAGCGCCCTGAAGCCGGACTTGCAAGCGTGTCTAGACAATATGCGAAATGTAGAACGCCATCTAGTAGCGCGCCGAGAACTACGTCCGCCATCTTGGTAGCGGCGAGAAAACGAAACTAGTGACCCGACCGGCAAAGACCCCATGTAAACAAACTACCGTGCTTGACGAAAATAATCTCTGGAGAAGGGGAACAAGGGGGACAAAGAAAAACACAAGTCTCTAAACACAGCTAGGCCTGGTCCTGGTATGGAACCAGGAACCGCTCCATTTCCAGTGGAGCGCTCTACCAACTGAGCTAACCAGGTGTTAGATGTCAGTAGAGCAAACGGGTTTTATCAGCTGCCACCAGTCTAACACCAACAAGGGTGAACGGCTTACATTAAAGGGATACTTCAACGAAATTTGAAATATATTTGACGTGTTCGAAAATAGGTTGAATATGATCCACAATATCCGTAAATGACAATCGCACGTTTTTATTTTGAGCCTGGTGGCTGTATTTTTCGTTATAAGAAGCGCTCAGCAGCTGCAGCAGCAAAGTGGTCTACCGGTATCTGACCCAAGTTTCTACGCTTTTTCAGTTTGCGACAACGCAGCAAGAACACGCTGCGAGATTTCGTCAAGTGGACGCCAGTATCTTGGTCAAACGAAGCAGTTCGGTAATTGGTCCACAAGCCAGACTGCCCGCCACGTCACAAGTCCGTCACCGTTAAAAGAAGAACGCCCAGGAGGCCGCTGACAGAAGCGGCTTAAAAACTCGTCTTCTAAAGTCGGTATTTTTTGTACTTATAATTGGACCACCTCAGGGTAGAATAAACGGCGGTAAAACATACTTTTTCACACCTTTAGAATTTTTTTCTGTTAAGTATTTTGTTGCCCGGCTTCAAACATGTGGTATATGTAATGCATCTACAGGGCTTCCAATAAAAAAAGTTAGATTTGCCAGGCGCGAAACAATAATTAAACAAAAATGTGCTATTTTTGCATTTTGCTGAATTTTATATATATATATATATATATATATATATATATATATATATATATATATATATATATAAACAATAAAATTTGCATAATCATCACACCATAGCAAGCAAAACCGTTCGAATTACATAAAATATATATTGCGAAGCGTTTCGTAAAGAAAGACGAGTGGAGGCGGCCGCGGCAAACCGCGGAGCGTCTTTGGCTGTAAACAGTGACTGTTTGCAAGTGCGGTCTCAGGGCGCGGCCAGAAAGCGATTATGACGCCTTCAGCGCAAACCGCATGGCGCGTTTTTCTGCACGCGAAAACGCGACGCGCTATGAACGCTCGCGCGGAAGCTGACGCGGAAACACCCGCATGCAGACAAAGCCAAGCGCCGCCGGCCGCGCGTTATCAGCGTTGCCAGATAACAGAATTCTCAACACGCGACGTAAATGTTGACGCAAATACTGCAAAATGAGCATTAAATGAATAAATAAGTAAATAAAACGGGTTTGTGTGTCAAAAGAAACACCTTTTCAATTTGTATATGGAAAATAAAAATGATTTTGAACACTTTGAAATGTGCTGAATACGAAACAGCGTACGGTGCAGGATCATGTGATAGTTCGACCGACCCTCATTGGGCGAGAGCCGCTTCGACGCCTCGGCGCGCGCGTCATGTTCTGGGTTGGCTAGAAACCAACGCTCCCGCGAAAACGCGCGCCCGCGCGCAGGAAATGACGCCAGTTTGACGCTGACGCGCCTGAATCGCGAGCAAAAACGCGCCATGCGGTCTGCGCTTTAGCAAAGCTTCATAATCGGATTAGGACGCGTCCAAGCGCACCCCAGCGAGCAAGATGGCAGCGCCCTGAAGCCGGACTTGCAAACGTCTCTAGACAATATGCGAAATGTAGAACGCCATCTAGTAGCGCGCCGAGAACTACGTCCGCCATCTTGGTAGCGGCGAGAAAACGAAACTAGTGACCCGACCGGCAAAGACCCCATGTAAACAAACTACCGTGCTTGACGAAAATAATCCCTGGAGAAGGGGAACAAGGGGGACAAAGAAAAACACAAGTCTCTAAACACAGCTAGGCCTGGTCCTGGTGTCGAACCAGGAACCTCTCCATTTCCAGTGGAGCGCTCTACCAACTGAGCTAACCAGGTGTTAGATGTCAGTAGAGCAAACGGTTTTATCAGCTGCCACCAGTCTAACACCAACAAGGGTGAACGGCTTACATTAAAGGGATACTTCAACGAAATTTGAAATATATTTGAAGCGCTCAGCAGCTGCAGCAGCAAAGTGGTCTACCGGTATCTGACCCAAGTTTCTACGCTTTTTCAGTTTGCGACAACGCAGCAAGAACACGCTGCGAGATTTCGTCAAGTGGACGCCAGTATCTTGGTCAAACGAAGCAGTTCGGTAATTGGTCCACAAGCCAGACTGCCCGCCACGTCACAAGTCCGTCACCGTTAAAAGAAGAACGCCCAGGAGGCCGCTGACAGAAGCGCTCAGCAGCTGCAGCAGCAAAGTGGTCTACCGGTATCTGACCCAAGTTTCTACGCTTTTTCAGTTTGCGACAACGCAGCAAGAACACGCTGCGAGATTTCGTCAAGTGGACGCCAGTATCTTGGTCAAACGAAGCAGTTCGGTAATTGGTCCACAAGCCAGACTGCCCGCCACGTCACAAGTCCGTCACCGTTAAAAGAAGAACGCCCAGGAGGCCGCTGACAGAAGCGCTCAGCAGCTGCAGCAGCAAAGTGGTCTACCGGTATCTGACCCAAGTTTCTACGCTTTTTCAGTTTGCGACAACGCAGCAAGAACACGCTGCGAGATTTCGTCAAGTGGACGCCAGTATCTTGGTCAAACGAAGCAGTTCGGTAATTGGTCCACAAGCCAGACTGCCCGCCACGTCACAAGTCCGTCACCGTTAAAAGAAGAACGCCCAGGAGGCCGCTGACAGAAGCGCTCAGCAGCTGCAGCAGCAAAGTGGTCTACCGGTATCTGACCCAAGTTTCTACGCTTTTTCAGTTTGCGACAACGCAGCAAGAACACGCTGCGAGATTTCGTCAAGTGGACGCCAGTATCTTGGTCAAACGAAGCAGTTCGGTAATTGGTCCACAAGCCAGACTGCCCGCCACGTCACAAGTCCGTCACCGTTAAAAGAAGAACGCCCAGGAGGCCGCTGACAGAAGCGCTCAGCAGCTGCAGCAGCAAAGTGGTCTACCGGTATCTGACCCAAGTTTCTACGCTTTTTCAGTTTGCGACAACGCAGCAAGAACACGCTGCGAGATTTCGTCAAGTGGACGCCAGTATCTTGGTCAAACGAAGCAGTTCGGTAATTGGTCCACAAGCCAGACTGCCCGCCACGTCACAAGTCCGTCACCGTTAAAAGAAGAACGCCCAGGAGGCCGCTGACAGAAGCGCTCAGCAGCTGCAGCAGCAAAGTGGTCTACCGGTATCTGACCCAAGTTTCTACGCTTTTTCAGGTCAGTACGTGTATCTTCTTACTAATGATAATTGCTACTGCTGCTGCTGCTGCTGAGCTAGTTCCAGTTCTAGTTGTTTTCTAGTGTCTGCTTGCGTGTATGAACGAGAGAACGGCTATGGCCACCAAAGGTTTATGTCCTTCTTGTGAGAAATCGCTCCCTGATGGCGGCAGATTTCTGAGGTGTTCAAGATGTGGCAGTGGTTTTCATATTGGTTCTTGCTCCGGTGTGACTGAGGGAGAATACGGCAAAAAAAAGTAAGGCGGCAAAAAAGGCGTGGGAATGTAATAGGTGCCGCGAGCTTAAGCCTGAAGCAAGGGTAAGGTCAGATGACTGCAAAGATGTGCCTCAATCTGACGTATTGAAGGAGCTACTCAGGATTAATGGGGTACTGGCTGGAATCGTGGAGATAACCGAAAAGTTGGACACTTTGATGACAGTTAAAACTACCGTAAACAATATCGAGATCTCGATCCAGCAAATGTCAGACAAGTATGACGACGTGCTGAAAGAGTTGAGCAGACAGGCCAAAGAAATAAATGCCATAAAGAAACGACTCGACCTAGTCGAGGCCACAAACAGTGAGAATGAAGTAAGAAAGCTAAAAGCAGAGGCAAATAATCTTGAACAGTACAGTCTGAGACAAAACTTGGAGGTTCATGGGCTGCCGCAAACTGGGAACGAGCACTTACTACCTAAACTAAATGATCTTGCCAGAAAGTTAGAACTGAATGAGCTAGCTGACAATGACTTAGAAAGCGTTAAACGGTTGCCTGCTCGACCGGGCAAAATCCCAGCTGTGATTGTGCGTTTTGCTTCTCGAGTGAAAAGGGACCAATGGATGGAAAAAAAACTAAAGCTTAAAGAGGCAGGATCAGAGGTACAGTGCTAATCACACTTGTCTATAACGCGCGAGCGTGCGGCTTTCTCCGGGGAGCGCTAGACTGGTGGCATTCGCGGAAACTAAGCTAGTCACGTGGCGCAACATGAAACGTCCCGCTCGAGGGGTGTCCTGCCCACTCTATCAGCTGGCGGCGAACGCGGAAGGCTGCTCGCACGCTTTTTACAAACATCTATGCTCGAACAATAAACATACTAAAGCATGAAGGCGTATCAACGATGTCGTCATCAAAAAACAAAAAAAAACATATCATAAAGCACTTTACTTTTATCGCTTATCAAGCTGATAGAGTGGGCAGAACACCCCTCGAGCGGGCCGTTCCATGTTGCACCACGTGACTAGCTTAGTTTCCGCGAATGCCACCAGTCTAGCGCTCCCCGGAGAAAGCCGCGCGCTCGCGCGTTATAGAGAAGTGTGATTAGCACTGTACGTTTTTTCGACAACCTGACTGCACAAAACAAGAGGCTTCTCTGGTTGGTCAGAACTCGAGCGAAGGAAAACGATTATCAGTTCGCTTGGCAGAAAGACGGAAAAATGTTCGTTCGAAAAAGACAGGGTGACCGAGTTATCAAAATTGATACTGAAGATGACCTGGACAAAATATGCTGAGGGATTTCACATAAAGTATTGGCTTATCTTCTTTTTTTCTTCGCTTTATGGCAAGCTCGGCGAAAACGAAACGATACTACGATAACACGTCGTTTGTTGACCTTCTGCAGGGTTGTCAGGCCCTAATTAAGGGCAACCTCTCTTTATTTCACTTAAGTGCAAGAAGCATGAGAAACAAAAGCGATGAAATTGATGTGTACTTGGGCTCCCTGGATTTTAGGTTTGATGTGCTGGCTTTTACCGAAACCTGGTATACTTCTAGAAGTGACGTGGTTAATTTTGATGGCTACAAATATGAAGGAAGGTACCGAGAGAACAAACGTGGGGGAGGAATAGCGCTTTATTTCCGGAACAATATCGCCTTTATGCCTGAACTATCGGTATTAAACACTCATTGCGAATCTCTCGTTGTAAAATGTTGTGGCACTGTCATAGTCCTTGTTTACTGTCCGCCCTCTGGTTCAATTAATGACTTTCTGCTTTATATGGATGACCCCATTGATAGAATTTCGTTTCTAAACTTGCCTATGATTGTCATTGGAGATATGAATATTGATCTATTATGTTCTAGCCCAGCGTGTCGACAGTTTCTTGATGTCATTGAATCCTACAACTGTAAAAATGTGATTGATGTACCAACACGAATTACACAAGAAACTGAAACGTTGATTGATCTATGTGTTATTAGTTCACAGGTGCATAATGTAATCTCTGGTGTTTTGTCGTGTGACCTAAGTGACCACCTGCCTATATTTTGTGTATTACCATGTTCAACATCTAGAAAGTGTCCAAAAACTGAAATGTTGTATAGATCTATCAACAACGAGAAAATTAATTCATTTTGCCTACTTATGTCTGACATAAACTGGGATGATGTATATCATGAACAAAACCCGAGTCACGCATATGATATCTTTTTACAAAAGCTGCTCGACTGTTACCACTTAGCATTTCCGTTGTTGAAATTACGTACGCACAAGAAGGCAAGGAAGCCCTGGATAACGCAAGCGCTCTATAAACGGATTGGTGACCGTAACAAGTTATACAACAGATTTATTAAGAGCAGAGACAAATGTGTTCTGGCAGAGTATAAAAGGGTGAGAAATAAGGTTAATTGTGAGGTTAAGAAAGCACCACTGGAATATTACAAGCATAAGGTTTTAAGCATTCAAGGCAATCCGAAGAAGATTTGGGATACAGTATCAAGCTTTAGCTCGAAAGATGTAAATAGATTTCCGGACCCATTAACAATTGATGGTGTCCTGTTCTCTGGTGAATCTTTAGCAAATAAGTTTAATTCCCACTTTGTGGCTTCTGATGCATCGCCATTCTCGATGCACCACGAGGGAGCGGGATCTTACGTAAGCAAAAATGTACCTACCTCAATTTTTCTGTCTCCTACATGTGAGGAGGAAATATTTACTATGATCAATGCTTTGGCTAATAGTACCGCATCTGGCGAGGATGAAATAAAAGCTGAACCGATTAAAGCGGTGTCTAATTTAATTTCAGCGCCTCTTGCTCACATTTTTAACGCCGTATTAAGCAAAGCCATTTTCCCAAAGAGAATGAAAATTGCTAGGGTGTGCGTATTGCATAAAGCGGGAGCACCAAATAATCTAAATAATTATCGACCAATATCGGTTTTACCATTGTTTTCAAAAATATTAGAGCGACTTATAAACGCAAGACTCACCAACTTCCTTACAGCCAATGCTCTGATCGTAAACCAGCAATATGGGTTTCAAAAGGACAAATCAACCGAAATGGCGTTATTGAAAGTAAAAGATAAGATAATCAGCAATATAGAAAATAAAATTTTTACACTCGGAATTTTCTTAGATTTTAGAAAAGCCTTTGACTCGATCAAGCATGATATTCTCTTAAAAAAATTGCCAAGATACGGTATAAGAGGTACGACGTTGGAGCTAATTCAAAGTTATCTAACGGAACGGTCACAGTATACGGTAATAAACGGCGTGCAGTCAAGGCTTGAAACTATTGAGTATGGTGTACCTCAGGGATCTATCTTAGGTCCCCTGTTATTTCTTCTATACATAAATGACATTGTTAATCTGCCACAAACACCCGACATTATCATGTACGCAGACGATACAAATGTATTTTTTTCTAATATGAACTTGATGGAACTAGAATTCTTATTGAATGAGTGGCTAAACAATTTATCACTATGGTTGCGGTCTAATAAACTTCAGCTTAACACTGGTAAAACAAAATATATTCTTTTTAAACCAAAAAATAAACCGATTAGTTATGATATGAGTATCAAATTTGAGGGAACTATTATTGAAAACGTAAGCTCACATAAATTTCTTGGTGTCTGGTTTGATGAAGGTTTGACTTGGTCGCGCCATGTTGAACACCTCTGCTCAAAACTTTGCCAATCTATTGGCATATTACGCAGGCTTAGATTGCTTCTTCCATGTTGGTTAAAACGTCAATTATATTACGCACTGATATACTCTCACCTAAACTACTGTCTACTTATATGGGGTACAACAGCAACAACAAATCTTAACAGGTTACTTGTCCTACAAAAGAAAGCGATTCGATGCATAGACAATTTAGATTTTTGCGCTCACACCACTCTTTCTTTCTCCAAACACAATATTTTTACAATTCAGCAACAATATAACTTCAAATTAGCCTTATTAATTTATAAAGAAATAAAAAACAGCGAGTCTTCGTCTCTAGATATATATCCAAAGAAAATTACGACATATAATTTACGGCATGAGTTATTCCTTCAGGAGAGAATTCGCACAAATTACGGGTCACAGAAATTGAGCTTTTTGATTCCGGAATATTTAAACAAATTTTCAGAAGTATTAGATTTTATAAATTACTGTTCTTCTTTGTGGAGCTTTAAAAAGGAAATAAAAGAGTACATTTTTACGCTCTCGGCTTAAATATTGGGCCGCTGCTTCATGTTCTCCAGATTCAAATGATTACTATGTTATGCATTCATTTATAAATTGATTTAAGGCAAATCATCCCAGTTTGTGTTTGTTTTGTGTTTAATTTGTGTTTTGCTTGTGTTTAATTTATGTCAAGACAGTCTCTTTGAAAATATTTTAGGCTTGAATTTTATATGTATGACCTCTACTCTGCTGCTGCGACTGCTGTAGCGCCGAAAAGGGGAATGGAGCCTCGTCAGGTAGCTTCGGCAACCTTTTGCTCCTCCCTCCCCGACATTTCATATGTCAAATAAACTTCAATTCAATTCAAAAGGCAAATCTGGCAAGCGCTCGGAGAGCAGCCAGTGGAGAGCACGTGACATCCCCCGCAATCGCGGCGTAGTTCGTGTTCGTCTCGGGACGAGCAAAGCTGCGGCGAGGCTGACGTCGAGAGGATTTCGTAGTCGTTCCAGCCACCGAAGCGGCTGCTTTCGTACGAATTTTGAGTGACGGGTTAATCTTTCATAATCTTGTAGATGGACAATAGCGACTTCTGGGACTCACAAAAGAGATTCTCGGGGAGAGGGTATTTCCTCCTTCCCCTCTACTCTCGTGGTGGCCGGAGGCGAGACAGTTAATGGGGCAGTGCAATAATTTTAATGTTGAAATAATTGGCAGTTTGTATTCCTTATATTGTTTATGCAAGCCAAAGTGACCAAAAACGCGTCACCTTTCCCCGAAAAACTGCTATTCTGCTGCGTAATCGCAAAGCAAAAAACGAATTATTTGCCGATCTGCAGCAGTCTGTCGGGGTTACCGGAACCAAAAAGACAGCGTCTCTGGGGGATACGCGGAAGTCAACAAAGCCTGTCCCACTCCGCTGCTACACTCGCCGTCAGCCCCGTGGCGAACCGTCCTTTGTGTCGATCGCTCGCCGCGACCTTCGACGACGCTAATCCGCGACCTTCGACGACGCTAATAAAGTCGACAATCACGCAGGAAGCGGCTGGGGTCTCTGAAGAGAGGACCCAAGGGGAAGCTACGTGAACCCCCAGAGTACGTCACTCGAAAGTCGGCGTGGAGAGTTGAGAGGCACTTTGACCTTCGATTTGTTTCATTTTTTTTTCTTTTAAATAAGACTAGCGCTCGCAAGAAAATACGGTTTTCTGCTTTTCGTTCCATAGGTGACGCAGATTAATTTCCGCAGTTAATTGGCCAAAGTCTGAAAATTGTTGCGCAGCCCCTTTAACGTCATTACCTGTCAAGGTTCCTAGACGGGCATTACAAACGAGGCGTTAGCGATATCCACCAGGTGCTCTTTGCTAATCGTTTAATTCGTTTTAAAATTTCTTTTCGTGTCTTTTTTAACAGGATATTGGTGTGTCCGATGTGATACTGGTCCTTTGAACACATATACACCAAAAAATAAGCGCCGAAATTTCGTAGTATCCCTTTAAGGTTATGATTATAATGCAATTAAATGCAAAGGTGCAAGCGAGCTGGACAAGAGATGAAAGGAATGACGGCCCAGTCCTTTGTCCACGTTCGGTGATCGGAAGTCAGAAAACAATAAAGTTTCCGAATCGCACTTAGTGGCAGAGCGTCCATGCCCTGGAAATGCTGAGAAACCGAAACTCAAGATGCGCGTACGCAGATGGAGAGGAGATTTTGACTCAAAAGACAAAAAGGGGTGCGTACTTCGGAGGAGCTTCTGCTATGCGTTTTCTGGCACTGCTCACCTGCCTTGCTTTTCGCTTGCTTTTGCCTCGCTGTTGAACCAGTTCTGGCACTGAACTCGCAGGCTCTCTGACGTCACGCCCCTGCGGCGGTGGCGCTGCTGTCTGCACTGCGCATGCGCAGAAACTTTATCTGACGCGAATCTGGTTTCTGCGCCCCTGGCCTGGGCACACGATCGGGCTTATTTTCTAGGCCAACGCGCTGTTTCCAAACGAGCCCTGACGAGGTGAACGCGCAGTTTCCGCACGACGTGTGGGCACTGCGCGTCGGCGCAGGAACCAGATTCGCGTCAAGAGGAGCGTCCGCGCATGCGCCCTGCAGCGGCGTGACGTCAGCGAGACGAGCTGAAGCACTACCCTCAAAATTTGTTTAGTGAATCCCCCTTCCCAGCACAACACCGGGGAATTCCGAGGATAGCTGACAACTCGATAAGGATGTGCATCACAAAATCGAGGAATGACCCCCCCCCCCCCCCCCCCCCCTCCCCTTCAAATGGCCATCGGGCTAAACCGCCCTAAAATACTGACCTCTCAATTAAAACCAAATTCTCGAAAAGTGTATCAATATTATTTTGTCATTTTAAACTGCAAACACCAGAGGCAACATGTAGTGCTCTGGCAGTTGGGATAAGATACCAAAGTTCCAGAACCTACTATCGTTACATGATCTGAACTGCTCGTGCAGATAATTCACAGCACGGTCGATAACCATCGGGGCAAGCACGAGGTGCGTCCGCAAAGTAAGTTGCATTTAACATAGGAGAGTTACGCAACACTGCTTTATCGAAAAGACGGTGAGTGTGCAGGCGAGCTGGTGGTAGCTAATCATGTATTACACCTGAGACTGCGGTGGATGAATCGGAAGAACTTTCAGTAGAAGGAACAGACACAGAGACGTTCTCCGTGTCGGTTCCTTCTACTGAAAGTTCTTCCGATTTCATCCACCGCAGTCTCAGGTGTAATACAACATGACTGCTTTATCCTCGACGAATTCTGCAAACCTTTTAATAGATCAGAAGCTGTAAAGCGTCGGTTCTCCGGAATGTTTCCTCCACGTCCTTCACTAAATTTTCTGTGACCAGAGAAAAGTCTACTGCTCCGTAATGCTTAATGAACAATCACCCTTTATGAAACATTGGAGCTTGATTCTGCGCCATTCCTTCGCTTATTCAGTGGCGTCAAAAGGGTTGGGGGGGCAATTGCCCCCTAGACACCTTTTGGCGAAGGCGAGGGAAATCCCCCCCCCCCTCCCCCCAACAAGTCAAGAACGTAGGAGAAGCTCCTCCCACAAGCGTGATGCGCCCGTTTCAAATCCCTCCGCAGTCGAAAGAAGAGTTCACTGGAAACGCTCCTTGTTCTGCTTCAATGGATAGATAATGGCCACAGAGTGGTGCCAACTTGTCTTCGACTTCCATTTTTTAAGAAAGCGACCTTTGTATTCATCGGAGGGGGAACCGAGCCCCTGAAAGCAGCCTTTGTATCCATCGGAGGGGGTACCTAATCCCCTAAAGTCGTATTTGTTTCCATCGGAGGGGGAAAACTCTAATCTCCCTCTCGTGGCTTCCACAATGCTAAGTCAAAGTCGAAAGATAAAGCAAATATGTACAGAAAGGCAAGACCCTCCTCGCGCGTCGGCCGCAACGTCACGAAAACGATGGGACACTATTGGATGCGGAGGTGGCGGAGGGATATGTGATTCCCTTTGAGGGGCATTTGCCGCTACCTTCTTAACCTGTAACTTACTATAACACTTCTGACGCCCCTGCGCTTATTATATTTAGTCTATACATTTTCCAAATCTGTCGATGGATCTTTTGTGGTCTACATAGCCTGCCATTTGTTGCAAAAAAAAAAAAAAACCCAACAGATTGGACTTTGGGGTTGGTGGGATCGCTCTACTCACAAGAACTGCAAAACTATCCGTCCCACAAAATGGCGTCCGGGTGTGACCAGGGACTCAAACCGAAACCGAGAAGCGTTTAGGAACAAAATGTTTAGGGGCGAAGCTCCTTAGGGGCTAGCCATGTCCGTCCGCCGTCCGCCGTCCGCCGTAGGCCCGGCGTCGGGTGCTCGTGCTTCTGCTCGTGAGATCACGTGCTCGTGTAGGGCTAAAAACAATTGAAAAAAAAAAAGATGAAAAAAAATTATGAAAAAAGAAAAAGAAGAAAAAATGCTTAAAAAAAGAAAAAGAAGAAAACCACACATTCTCCTCCTACTGACATGAATGAAAAGGCTCGGCATGCTGCGGCTCGGCGTCTACGCAGACAAGCACCACCAGAGCTTCGCCCCAAGCAACATCATTCACCACGTGGAGATGCGGTCAATTTTTTCAGTAACCGTAACCGGAACGAAACTGTTATTTGAAATTTATTAAAACCGTAACTGTAACCGTAAATTATTTACCGGTAACCAATACTAACTGATATTAAACAAAAAATAAAAATACTAGTTTTTCTCAAGAATGACCGCGAGGGGGGATCTTGAAATGTCGTGGTCATTTGACAGAATTACCGTCAGCGAGTGGTGCATCTGGTAATACATTAACGTTGAATCTAAATTTAGGATTAAGAATACTAGTTGGAATCAGTGGTCAAGCTTATAATGAAAAGTCTCTATTTTGAAATCTGCCACATGTATTCAGTATGTGTCGCCTTCAGGGTATGAACTAATAATTTAGAATTCTGATATGTCCATCCGACTCGGTTCTTTCAAAAGTACCGATGTTCCTGACCAGCAACTGAGGATGTCGCGAACCGGTTGAGGTTCGAGTTCGACCAGGTTCGACGTTTTCAAACTTTTATTGAAAAGTTCGAGAAAGTCAATTAGGGTTCGACTTTATGCACATGCGCTACAGTGTACTAGAATACAAGGTAGTGTTTGGACCGGCGCGACTCGACAATGGGAACTTGTGAGGCTGCGCGTGTAGACAACAATCGCGGCGCTGCAGTCGACAGGACAGCAGAAAGTTGCTGCAGTCCGCACGTGCAGCAACAACGGTGTGCTTGCTCTCCTTCTATTAAAAACTGCCGGTGCTGTGGTGTGGCTGTGTTTTAAATCTTTATAACATCATGTGGGGGCCCGAAGTAGTCGTACATGCAAATGAAAGCTAAAGACTGCAAATCTGTGTTTACAAAAAGCAGACAGCCAAGGTTCCTTGTCTAGAAACTCTTTGGGGTGTCGCTCAAACCTTCAGCTGCTTTGCAACGTGAAACACCACTGCTGTTTATTTGTTTATACCTTTGTCCCACAATAGAAAAAATATTGCCCCCCCCCCCCCCCCCCTCCTTGGCCCTCGTCCTTTCTGGGGTGGGCTATCTGGCCCCCACACTCGAATGAGTTTGAGACTGCTGCCCTATAGAAACACTGAGTCGGAGCTTGCATTGACACCTAAGACCTTCTCCATGGCACAAAGCTCATTCTGCCAGCAGAGAGCTCGCTTACAAAAGACACATGGGAATTGTAAAGGCTAAGCAATTTCTCTGCACTCCTGCATTGTTCCCATAAGCAAATATGCTATAGTGGAACAAGCGATGCACAAATGCACTCCACACCTGCCCTCGACGTCCAAGCTACATCGCGTCACTGTGGAACCAACGTGTCCAAATAGTCAATGGGAAAAGTTTTGCTCCGACTTTGCAGGTCCATTCGCCAATGGCAGGCACCTGCTCATGCTCGTCAAGGAACATTTACACTTGTGATAGAAATGGTACCATCAACAAATGCAACATCGGCCCTCTAGTTCCTGAGAATCACCCAGCCGGTCAATGCAACGATGGACCAGCTTTGAACTCGAGCAAATTCAGGTATAACGGAACTAGGCTTCAAACCCGGGCACCGCTTTGGCCGAAGGCCAACGGCAAAAGGTTTACCACTGCAGGACAAAGGAGGGGACCAGATGCAAGATACAAGCGACTTTCTAATATCCTACAGAGCCGCTGCTCATGATGCAAGATCTCCATACAAACTTGTCTTTGGCAGGCAGATGCAAACAGTACTACATGACAGGCAGTAAACAATAAAGCGAACCAGAACATTGATGTGTGCAAAGGTGACGAAGCGATAAAAAAGAAATCTAAACATCTCTGATTGGCAACACCCTTCGAGACAAGGTGACAGAGTACTGCACAAAGAAAAAAAGCAGAACGAACTAACCCCATACTATTAATCTGATCCGTTTACTACGATAGAAGTCCGAGGATCAAAAATTATTGTAAGGCGACAGTAAAAACAAATTACTACACAAAATCAAGCTTTTTCTGGAAAGGGTACAATCTGGGCAAAGGTGGCATGAAAATGAGGATGATTCCAATTCCCGACTCAGGATACCTCAGCACAAACAGGACAAAACACTGGAACCACCGGAAGAAATAGAAGTCAAAGGCCAATTCAACCAGAACTCTACCACAGCATCGAGGGGACTCAAGCCCCTGCAATAGACACTGCCAATGAACTTTCGCAGTGGACAGTGACGCTTGTGTTTTCATTTCATAGAGTCATTCGTAAGCACCAGTCATTTAGAGGGCTTTTCAAGTGTTCTGTCGCCTTTAGTTCATTAAGGTAGGGGGAATATTGTTCCGTAACAAACCAGGCTGACTTTTAGGAAGGTTGGAAAGCAGAAAAAATCCAAGCCAATCCAGTCAGGATCATGAATAAAGACTGTTCGTTCATTTTCAGTTTACATCACGGGTCCCGATTCTTTGCAGGCATAACAATCGTATAGTACACAATGTAAGCATATTGCCTCCGTGCAGCATTTGAGGTTCACCTAACCGATGCCAGATTCCCGAGCACTTCAACTATGGTCATTTAATCTAACTGGCTCATATAATGTAAGAGGTTGTGACGTCTAACCCTGTTTTACTCATAAATAAAAAATTAATGTTTGGCTAGAGCGTGTCCTCAGAGTGCATCCCCATTCACTACGACCTGCCAATGGCACAAGCCAGTAACTGATGTCCAAGCCTGATACCGTATAATCGCGCGTAGGGGCCGCACCCGTGTAAGGGCCGCACCCCCGTATTTAGGACAAAGTATTGCAAAAAAAATTGCAGAAATTATTCATGTATGAGCCACACCCCCTTGTTTTTGAGGCGCGCCGACTGTAATGCCACGTTTCTATGAATATGTTTCGCTAGGTGGCGCTAGCCACCCCCCGAGCACGTAGCGGCATGCGTCCGCATCCCCGATATTTGCTCTCCACTCATCCGTATCACCGCATGGCAAAATGGCTGTCGACCTCGATCGTGGTCGGCCGCACTGTCGGGATGCATTTATGTTGCGGCAAGGCACTGAGAAAAGATGAACGATATGTCAGGTTTCGTGGTAAGCGCGAGGAATGGGGATTCAGCGGGCTCTGCTCGCGCGTGCACTCAGGTTTCCGAACGCCACTGTACGCTCTGGGGAGGTTTCCTTTTGTTCTTCGATTCTATCAAAGCGTCGTGATTTGTCTGGCGTCTTGATTTGTCTGCCTTTTTGCGCAATCTCAGAGCTATGGGCAAGTACCACTTCAACAGTCATACGGGATTCAAGTCGAAAGTTGCCGCGCATGCTATCAAGTACGGCAAAGAAAAAAAAAAGATGAGTAATGCGCAGTATGTAAACTAATTAAATCCGACTGACGACTGAGTCAGGATTCCGGAGTGAAGGCGTTTCCGACCAGTGCAGCCGAGCGCGCCCATGTACGTTCATTTCAAAACTTGGATACAGATTCTTTTTTTATCCGTGTATGGGCCGCACCTCGAAAATTTGCCCTCAAATCGGGAAAAAATAGTGCGGCCCTTACACGAGTGTATACGGCTCGAGCATTTGGGTAGCGGTGACTGACTATGCTGATATGACACTGGCAACGAGAATACACGGATTTGCAAAGCCTGGGGATCTCTGCCCATGAGCCATGTTCATGCAAGAGAAAATGAAAGCCTTCTCAGGCAAGTGGTGGTCATTGTGAGTCAAGTGCCAGCTCATTTCACAGCAAATGACATGGGCGTGAAGGACAAGATGCAAGCAAGAACATTAAATGAAGGACTCGAGCCGAAAAAAAGTAATGGTAACGTTACAATCACCATAATATTTTTGTAATTGGTTTTGTTGGGGGGCAATGACGCTGCTTCAAAGAAAAGGGAACTGCCGTCATGACGGAATGTGTATTTTGTGTGAGCGAAGCATTTTGGCTTGCGATCCGGCGAGACATCGAAAACGGATGACTACTTACGCTCGGGAGTACTGGCCTCTAGGCGAATCATATCTATCCCCCGCCCCCAGTCTACTACAACCTACGCCAGTAGTTTAAACTTGCCCAGGCAAGGTGCAGGAAAACAGGAAATGGGGATACGGTCTATTCGTCACATGGCAATTCGTCACAGTACGACTGGTAACAGGCCCATTGGTCATAGGATAACTCGTTACGAGGGCATCCCGTCGCACAATGGTTTGTCTCCTAAAAGGTGTTTTTTTGTTCTATTCGGGTCAACCGGGCAAGGCCCCCACAAGGTCAGCATGGTCGATCGAGGCTGAAGAAAATGAAGCAAGTGTTGCGTCATTGTCAAAAATAGAGGTGATCGCGCCGGTGAAAGATGGAGCGATGTTGACTCGCGTCGGGTTTCTGTGTAAGTACACATAACAGGAAGAACAAAGCACTATTTTATTGGAGTTGCCGCAAAAGACCTTGATAGAAAGCAGAACTCACGAGTGATTCGTCTGCCAGTTGTACTGCTACACTTGCAAACAACCCTACCTTTGCGGGGGACCCAACCGAGATCTGCATAGAGTCATCTAATCAGTAGGTGTACGCCAAAACCTTTTCTATGTTTAGCATTGAAATATTAGCTTTTTTAATCACTTGTTTATGTTACAACAGAAAATTGTAAAACTCCACATAACATTTTATCGGGCACTCCTTTGGCCGTTAGTGATGTCACCGAGTTTGAAACGCCCGCTTCGTCGCCACTTCAAAGTCGACGAAATGAAGGTCTCACAGGCTGAAGGTTGCAGAAACATTTAAGGCCCGTTCCCACACTTGCAACCGAGTAGGACCGACCGAGACAAGACCGGTTTTTAAGCGTCTTGAGACATCGTAAGACCGGATGCGCTGCTGCAGAGCTGGTCCTACGCTGTCGCGAGAGGCTTAAAAACCGGTCTTGTCTCCGCCGGTCCTACTCAATTGTTATATATTTAGAGACGCATGGTTGGTGGCGCCCCTTCGTGGCGCTTTGTATTCTCTCACAGGACGTGTTATGTATTCAGAGACGTATGGTTGGTGGCGCCCCCTTCATGGCACTATGTATTCTCTCACAAACCGGCCTTGACACCCACGTGTGCGACTCAGCTACCCTACGCCATACAACAGCCATGTGCCAGGCGTCGTTCCCGTTCTCGTAATAAAGTTTGTCAACCAAAGACATGTCAGGTTGCAAGTGTGGGAACGGGCCTCTACGGGCGTTTTAAAAAATAAAAAAGACACGCCAACTACAACAGTCAGATACACTTCATTGCTGGACAGTACGACATCACTCGCTGCATTGACAGCCTAGTGCAGTGACTCAAAACACTGTGTTTTGATGTCTTGGACTTATATCGAAACGGTAAAGATTCTTTGCAGTGTCTAGCGTTGCGTCCAAAGGAACCCGAAATAAAAATTAAAGTTAAGTCTGACGTAACTTTACCCCAAGGTTTCAAGTTACGTCCAACGTGACCCAAAATAAAAATTAACGGGTACGTCCGACAGAACTCAAAATAAAAATTGAAGTTACGTCCCACAAAACAAGAAATTGAAAAAAAAAAAAAAGCACCTCGAGCTTGATGTGGCAACGCTCTCCGAGCACTCGCGGACGTTCGAACCAATTATTATGAGAAATAAAATTACAGTAAACTGTAATAGAATTAATAATGTGAAATGAACGTCTGCTGTTTAGAGCAGCAGGGTTTCTGGCAGACTTGTTGAAAACTGGCGCAATCTACACATACCACTCAAGTCGCTATGCGTGCTAGCTTTTGCAGTGTTTTCTTTCAGACTGTCTCAAATAAAGAGCTGTTTGGGGGAGCCGCCCGGGTGTGAGAATGACAATAGACCCTCTGCCCTTAGCCGTACCAATTTTGCTCTCAGTACGAGCCAGCAAGGGCTACCCGCTGGCTTAACAAATGCGGCAAAAGGGGAGGGCATTCCCATTTGGTCTTTCCTTTTGAGTTTCGCATATAGCAAGTTTTCAGATTGGAAAAAAAAAAATTGTGATAAATCATCTTAAAGGAAGGAACAAAAAGAAGAAAAAAAATGTATGTGACGGGCATCGAGCCCTTCCGGATTCAGGAGCATATGCAGGGAACAAACCCCAGCGCCCTCGACAAACCTGGAGGCATGGATGAAGACGCGATTTGAACCGGTTTAGGAATGCTGCATGGGACGTAACGCAGTAATAATTCACATTATTTTTGAATTTATGTCATCTGTAGGTCGTAAAGCGAAACATTCAATAAGGTTGCGTAGGTTACACAGGACGTAACTTTAACTTTTATTTCGTGCTTCGTCAGACGCAACTTTAATTTTTATTTGAAGTTCCGTCGGACGTAATTATATTTCGAATTCCGTCGGACGTAACTTTAATTTTCAATTTGGGTTATGTCGGACGTAACTTGAAACCTTGGGGTAAAGTTACGTCGGATACACATTTTGTGCCCCTGACCGGGGGGCGCTATAGACCTTTACAGAAAGAGCCCTCTGGCCGCCGCCATTTTGCGAATCGAGCGACCCCTATCAGCCAAAAATTTCTGCCACCCGCCTGAGCTGTGGAAACCCGGTCAGTGCTGCTCCCCACCTGCATTGTGCATTCGGAGTTTGCCGGCTTTCCTTGAAAGTTTTTACTTTATTTGCCTCTTCAGGATGCTTGCGGGTTTTGTGTCACCTTCCACTGTGAGAACCAGGGAATACCAGGGCTCGTAGACTGATCGGCCTTCGCAGGAAACGAGCGAAGAGAGTGAATGTCAAGCAGCCTGTGACGCGGGCCGTTCGACGTTTATTTCCATTGGGATAATCTCCGAAAAGCCTTCCCGGCTATGTTCCCGGTCTTGGCCGGTCTTGGTCTTGACGAGAAGTAGCTGATAGTGTCCGGGGTATGGGGGCTGAATAGACACGTTCGTTCATTTGCTTTAGTGCTGTGTAAAAAAGCATGACTCTTCAAAACGTACCTCAAGACAAGCCGGATTCCGTCCGATCATTGTGAAGTGACTATCGTCGACACTGCATTTTGGATATGCTGTGTTATTTGAAACCATTCTCAAATCCTGTTCGGATAACGCGGCACCGTGAGGTACATACAATATATTTTGTTTCATTGATGAGACTCGTTGAATTTCATGTTGTGAGCGGGGAATGCCCATGCAGTTCGGCTATCCTGTGGTGTAGTCAAATATTTTAGGCTGTTAAGACCATATTAGATTGACACGGCCGAGTGTATGGTGCCATTAAAAAGATCAACATAAGGTGAAACAAACATTCCAGTTGCATTTGTTCTGTCGCGCATGGACTCGCCAAAAGGGGCTTTCATTTGTTTGTTTTTGTTCCAAAAAATAATGCAATGCTTTCTTAAAAACTCAGAGAAATTCTCTTTGCCATAGAACACAAAACAAAAAATAAAACGGGCAATTTTGCTGCCACCAGCCTCCGGAATTGCGCCTACGCAGGTTGCCACAGCCTACTGACGAGAAAACCCACAGCCCAGCGCAGTCAGGCAACACCGACGTACACCAGACAACAAGTCCAGGTACACATAATGTACAGTACCTAAATAACATGTACACATGCACGTACGCATGCACGCACACACTATATGGGGGACGCGATTGCTCTGCACAGTTGCCGAATGTCGTCACGGTGGTCGGGTGGCCGCCAGTCGGCCTGCGACGAGTGCGCATGTGAGGAATCGTCCTCATCCCGATAGGATAGATGGACCCCTTTCAATGACAAGTGCTGTGCTGCGGAAAAAGCAAGTGTGTCTGGAAGCGACAAACCAAACATGCCTTTTTTGCGGAGGGCCCGTACTTTCTGCGCAGCCTATCCTTCTTGTCTTCGCCCAGAAATCGGAGATATTCGAAGTTATTCAAACTTTTGGAGCAGTGAGTGTTTCTTCGACGACGTTTTAAAGTTGGCGCCATCTTGAAAACTGCAAGAACGGCCGAAACCGATTTGAAAAACAAACGCGAACACTTCTGATTGGCTCTTGGATTGGCTGCTAAAGTGGCTAGAGTGTAAAGTGGCGCCATCAAGACATTCAAGATAAGGAAGTGACGCCATGACTAAGTACCTAAGATAGTAATTTTAACACAAATTAAGTTAGAAGTATTTAATGTATAAAAATTAAACTTTGTTTGATGAATTATTGTTTTTTTTTCATGCTTTCTGTGTCTTTCCTTGCGTGATGTAGTGTCACATGTCACTACAAAGCGCCGTTCCACCTCCGGCAAACACCGTCGTACGTATTTTTCGAATGCGCTTGTGGCAACTGTGGCGACTTTGGCAACTTTGGTTTGGAGCGAAGCTGTCGAAGCGGTGCTTATGTCTGCCGGTGTGTTGCTCGCACGTTTAAAACTTGTTGATTGTGGCGTTTATCTGTGAACTACCGTGTAAGTAAACAAAAGCCTTTTTCATTACGCGCAACAGATGCATCCTTTGATAACTGCTACTTCATTAATGCCACCGTTAAGCTTGTGACAATTTGAACACCGTGTCCGGCATTGTATCATAGTCGTGAGCATTCGTCACCCCGGCGACTTTTTCTTGTTATACGCCTTCTCAAGACAACCTTTGCTATTTAATTTCGCTTGAGCAGCGCGTGCGAAAGAACGGGGTGGCATCGACAAACGAAACCCTACTCTCCGCACTTGTGATCTCTGTCGATGCTGCCGGTGCCCGCTAGAAACTGGGATCTTTTGAAAGTCTGCGCGCAATTTGTCGAATCAATCACCGTGGGTGGATTCCTTCGAAAGGGCAGTTGGGCCTCCTCGGCCAATCGGGGCTATTGGCCAAATACCCTTCCCTTTCAAGTTTTATTGTACCACAGAAGGCCGCAGACCCATACCCGTAAGTTTCTGATGCCTTGCAAATTACAATACACCGTTCATTCCATAGCTCACAATGCGTTGGAAGCTACGAGCTCGTTGGACCAATCAGACGTCTATCTTTTGCCACGTGATTACGCTCCCAATCATACCGACGCGTAGGAGCAGGGGCAGGTGATGAAAAGAAGGCGGTTGATTGGTCCAGCTTGGGGGTGATCGGAGTGTAATCGATACATACAAGGTGAGGCTGTAGAGATCACTACATTTGACACGCCTTGCAAAATTCGATTTCCAAATGCGCTAGCTGAAACTGGGCACACGAACATCGTTTCACAGGAAGTTTTATGTCTAAATTTTATCCGATTTTATCAAATCTTATTTTACTAGAGGTGGTGAAATATAAAATAATAAACAAAAACGGTGGCCATGTATTTGCCTTGCCCCATTAGCGGTGAGATATTTTGGCGGCGCCCGCCTATAGTTCCCTCTCGTGACGGCATTACCTTGCGAACAACAAGTTCAATGGTGTTTGTAATTAGCATGTTGGAAGCTTGAAATCATTGCGCTACCAAAGCAACACTGCCAAAAATTTAAGTTCTTAGATTACCCCCTTATTTCTGTCGATGAGAAATCCTTTGCTGACGTCGTAGTCAGCATTCGGCCAATCGTAGAAGGCCAACCAGAGCGATGCTTTCGATCGTGCACATCGCCAATACCAGCCTGTTTGTCGTATGTTCACTGGTTTGCGAGCTCGCTCCCGGGTGGCTTGTAGAACACACAAACGCTTAGAACGCCTAGTAGTGGCTGTCGAAGAGCAGGATAATTGCGTCAATCATTGTAACTAAATAAATAGGAACGATGACCACGTGGAGCAGGTTTGCATACCAAGACGAAAAACATCCGGTATAAGACTAGGAAAATGCACGGCCGCCGTTTTTGTGCTATTTTTTTATATTTCACTACATTTGAGTTGAGCTCTAAAAAGTAGACAAAACTGTGAAACGGCATTCGCATGACCAGTTTCAAGTATGTAGAATTTTGCAAGGGTGTAACTGATAATCTAGGATTGTCAGTTTAAACCAAGTTTGATGATGTGTCAAGAAAGCAGGATAGAGACTCGGAGTGATTGCATTCTTAAATCAACACCGCCAAAGTTGGACAGTCTGATATTGCTCTTATTTCCGCTCATGAAGGCAGAATGTAGTGAAATACATCCCTGCCATTCTTGTCCCGTCGCTCGGCTTTTTTGGCTAAGCTCAAAGTGTAGCCCGATGTGGCTAGGTCAATGTCAGCCGAGTAGCGTAAGGTGACTGGATCCTGGGAAAGTTGAGCTATTGCCTTCCCTGCCTGCTAGCAGAACACAAACAGATACTGATATGCAGACAACCAAAACTTTGCAAGGCGATTGGCTGATCTGTCTTGTTCGCTATGGCAGTTGCTATTTCGGTCCTTTCAAATCTTCGAAGTTTTGAAAGGGGTGTCCTGAACCAGGCCATGCGAAGATTGCTATGAAGCGCCGTCGTGCTGAGAGCATTCCTCGCCAATATAAGCGTCTTTAGCACTGTATGCAATCAACTTGTCAATCATGAAAGAAGGCTAAGCACGCAGGCAAGCTTGTGAAAAGTTGACGTAACTTAGCCCAAGACATGGAAAAGAGAAGGAAGGCACATAAAAAGAAAGGACAACACACAACGTCTCGGAGACATTACGTTTTGTCCCTTCCTTATATGTACCTTTTTCTTCCCTGTCTCGGGTTAAGTTATGTCAACTCATCAATCATACTTATCTCCGCAAATCTCTTACAGTGATATTGTTCTTCATGCATATTTAAAGTAAGGAAAATTATTTTTCAATGATGCCAAGCACCGACGCCACATTTGGTGGTGGTGCGAAAATGTGCATTTGTTTCACCGGTGTGTTTCACAAACCTCGCTAGAATTTGAGAAGCGGGAGAGTTTGGATGATAGACATCCGCGTGAGGTCATCGTCTCAAGAGTACAATCATCACGCTCCGCAAACTTCAGCTCCAACTTTGAGTTTGACGAGCCTAGCGACCTTGGTCACGAAACTTCGGCCAGAGTTTGTTACAGGGTCAACAGCTGCCGCCAGACGGTCCACTGTCGTTTAGGATGCCTTCTCATTTGGTCACTCTAAGCCAGTCCACTCCGAGCGAGCCACTTCTAAGTCAAAATTACAAAAAAAAACAATTTTCCGTACACCGACTTTTTGTTACGCCTGTAATTGATCACTATACATGTACTGGTCATTCTTTATCAATCTATAACAATGGAACTTGCAAATAAGCTTCTTTCATTTGTTTTCAAACAAAACAATGCTTTGGCACGCAACAGAGAGTCGGGCAACTAGTGCACAGATTCGCAGTGCCTCTACTTCATGGCACTGAATTTTGACGGTGGTGGTGGCATTGAAAAGTAATTTTGAGACAAGAAAAAGGAACGAAAAATTATATTATTTTGGGGAATGTTGTTTAAAACAAAGTTTGATCAGTTGACTGAGTGTACAGAGCTGAACAAGCTTACATTAACGAGAAACGCCGTCAGTGCAACTGACGCGTCACCGAGATCTAAGGGTGGCTTTTTCAGAGTGGGTTCGAAATTCTAATGATGCTTCCTAGTTTTGCCAGACTACCATTAGTGCTAGTTAGATTGGCGGCTCTCTGCCCCCTTGTCAACGCCAGCTCCGCGTGCGGTCGGGTACCAACATCTCCTATTGGCAGCGCGCATGGAAGACGGTGCACTTCTCTAGCTATCATCATCATCGTTTGTGACATCACTGGTAGGACAGACTGGGACAGACCGTGCAGATCTTGGATTTCTCGGCTCGTCAGCTCACTTCATGCGCTGTTTGGGTAACGCGCGGCAAAGCCTGTTTCACGCGTTATGTTTCTTTGGTGAAGTGATATTTCTACTAGGACATTTTACCAAAGCTTGAAACCCTGGCACGCGTAGTCGTGCTAATAAACACTTTTGGTGCTAAGATGTTGGAGCGCTGGGATGGTGGTGTGCTGCTCTCCACCCCATTCAAAAAGCTGGATAACGAAAATCGAATATCCAGCGCTTTACCCCACTAGAACATCTACCACCGCGAATGACGTGTATTTTTTATTAGGATTTGGACAAAATCAAACTGAGAAAGGAATGTCTCATCAAATTGAAAATAGAAAAGCGAAATTCGAGAACCTCTCGCATGTGTAGTAAACACTTCAGTGAAAGCAACCCCGTGTATTGTGTTGGTTCCGATGTGCTTTGTGAGTGGTTGTCTCTTATTAGTTTCAAGTTGATTCCTTTTTTTAATTTTGTAAACCAGTAAACAAACATTGTCTTAAAATAACTGGCAGGAAGAAGCGGTGGCTGGGCTCTGGAGTCATTTCAACTAAATACCTGATCATTCACCCGGTCGACGCGATACGTGCGAGATTCCCTCACAATCGAAGTCTTAAATCTAGTAAGTCAGTGACATCTCAGCATCCCAAAAAATTAGGTATACACCTGCTATGAATTACTACCGTTTGTATGTTTAATTTTGTGGACCCAAATGTGCATAATGCGTGATGCGCTTTTCAGCGAGCTATTTTAAATATGTAAACAATTCTTAGTAATACTTGGACAGAACAAATTAAATAAATTGCCTAATTTGCCGGGCCATGTGCGACAATTTAAGAATTTATTAAAATTTCTGCTTTTCTTTGAGCAAAAGTCGCAATGTGACAAACTTATTTGCTATGTATTCTATGCGGGAGGAGCTAAGCATCAGTTGCTGACGAGCATTTGCTCGTCAGTAACTGTCGAGTCACTCTTGGATAGGAGCGTCTGTATCGCAGGGGTGCAAACGGCTGCGCCATTTGCGCCATTTGACGCCAGACACATTTGTCTGCGCCATCCTGTGCCATTTTGCGGAAACTGCGCCACAGCCAATACCTCGCGCCATTGTGCTCCAAATCACTCAACGTGCGCCAAAAAAATTATATGTTGTCTTGGTTTCGGTTTTTATCGACTCGATTGGCAACAATGAGCGCGTTTAGCTTGGTCGGCCTTGCAATTTTTTGTTCGTTTATTTTCCCTGTGTATCCCGAGTCGGAAGCGCGGGAGAAACTCGGGAGTCGGATTCCAAGCGCTGCATCACCTGCGACTGGATTCTTATTCTTCAACCATAAGCGGTTCAGCAAGTCGGCCAACGTGAGGTCGAGTCGTTAAAGGGATACTGAACCGAAATGTGGATTTCGCAAAATAAGGCCGCAGAAGCGTTGAACGGGACGCTACGAACTCCAAAACATCAGTCATACATCGATATCTCAAACGGATGGCCGTACTTTTGGAAAAGAAGGGCGCGATGAAGCGAGGCCTTCGACGTCACTGTCCTCCGGGAGAATTTGAGAATGAGGGGAAGCGGCCTCGCTTCTCTCCTCCTCGCTTCGGTTCACCAGCTCGAGGGAATGAAGCGAGGAGGAGAGGGAATGGGAATCGTGACGTGCCTTGTCTCGTCGGCCTCGTCGGCCGTGTTCAATCGCAAACTTCTTTTCCAAAAATACGGCGATCCGTTGGAGATATCGCTGTAGGAGTGATGTTTTTGAGTTTTGCAGCGTTCCGCCTATCTATCCAGCCCTGTTTTGTGAGCTCGAAATTTCAGTTCAGTATCCCTTTAAGCGTCAGATCGCCTGAGGCTCTGCGGCCCGGGTTCCGGACGTCAACCAGTTAAAAACACATTAGCAAAAGATTCCTTTTAGTGCTTCATCGTTACAAGTTGGAACCGCATTCCTGCAAGATAAATCGTGATTTGATTGAACTGAAACGCGGTCCGATCCAAAACCTTGCCGGCCAGCAGCTCTTACCCGAGCGGTAGATCTGCTCGGCGTACTTTAATCTTGTTGCGGCTCATCGCTTCGAATACGACAACTCCGTTAATCGTAGTCTGCTGCTTCGATATTGAGTTGTACAATATGATAAACTCAAAATTTGTTGCCCTGTTCCTCCGCGCAACTGCACGTACGTTGCTCACGCACATCACGTGGTTCGTACATATAATTACTATGTCGAGCACGAGCAGCTGAAAGCCACTCAGAAAATATCAAGGACACTATCTTCAGAAACATATGGTACTTGCTTTTTGGTTCTCACTAAGGCCAAGTTTTTGCACCTGTTACACTGTTATGCCATCTATACCTAGGTTCCGAACCACTCATGTTCATCTGTGCTGCTAAGCACAATTGAAATTGCTCCCGTGCTTGTCTAAGACACGAGCTGAAGTGCAATGAAATCTGATCTGAGCTGCTCCTAGCCTGCTCCAGAATGTAGTTTTAGCTGCTCCCAACCTGTTTAAAACAGCTGTTTCAGCTGCTCCCGTGGCTGCTCCCAAGTACATTTCATGAGTTCCACCTCTGGTATCGGCAAGCTCAATGTAGCTAAAACAAGCGTGCGGCGCTTTGCAACCTAACTTTGCGTGAGTGCACAGCTAAGAAGACACCACATCATTTACTCTAGTGAATGCAAAACCTTTTTCTACAGCAGTCTCCACAGATCCGAAAAAACGAGAGTCGGGCTGTGAATAGCCCTGATGCTCGCCGCGCAAGCTGTTATGTGAAGCTCCAGGCTTGTTTTTGAACATGTGAAAGTTTTCTTTTAAATATAAAAAGCAACTTCTATACTCCGTTTCACGATAACTTGGCTAACTGTGAAGGCTAGGACCCCGCGACCCAATAAGAGCGTCGGAGCGAGGCGCGTGACCCGACGTCACGGGAACGTTTGTGTCACTACGCCAAATGCGAGGCGCGAGATCCGGAGGAACCGGCTTTTTTCTGCTAGCCAAGAGTCGTCTGCTCCGAAACCAACCAACTTCGGATGAACGTCCACCGCAGCAACATTTTCGTCTGCTAGATTAGCCAGCACTTCAGGAACAGTTCATGAGACAACCATAGAATCAATTTTGCCGCGAATCTGTTACGAGTGCTAATGCCAGGGCACAGTGCTATGTTTTGAGCGGAAACGGCCGATTACACGACTGCGATCGCCAACGGCCACAAAGCTACAAGGCGAAAAAAATTGAGCGCATGCGAATGTGGTGTCACTTTTTTTATTTAAATATAATTGAAACTCATAAAGTTGTGATTATTTAGTGTTTATTCTTCATATCTTCTCGTTATAG
This sequence comes from Ixodes persulcatus, assembly GCA_013358835.2. Classification (NCBI taxonomy): domain Eukaryota; kingdom Metazoa; phylum Arthropoda; class Arachnida; order Ixodida; family Ixodidae; genus Ixodes; species Ixodes persulcatus. The sequence goes on along the minus strand of JABSTQ010009369.1, from coordinate 194,052 downwards.
ATGGAATCGCGCGAGTCCAATTGCCATTAAAAGAAAAAGAAGCCTAAAACTACTTTTTGTTACGGAGGGCTCTGTTGCTGTGGTGGTAATGAGGCCCCGGTGGCCTTGACCATGGAGTGTTACCACTTGTCTTGCTCCGGTGCCCTTATTGGGTCGCGGGGGCCGCAGCCTCCACAGTTCGTCAAGTTATCGTGAAACTAAGTATAGGAGCTGTTATTCATAAGGAAGATCACTCACTAAAATGTCATACACATTTCTTTAATAAATAAACAGTTTTTAATCGGCACAGATGCAAACTAACATAGCCACCCCGTGCTTTGACATAGCGTGTTGTCTGCTCGCATCCTACCAGCTCCGTCACAGGAGGGCGCCTGTGAGGTGGTGCCACCAAAGCATCTCGTCGCCAATAGCGTTGCAGAGGAGTTTCGTGACCAGTAGCGTATTGAAGGTATCAAAATTTCCCCGCACTTCCAGTGGGGCGACAACATGTGTTGTAAAACTTGTAAATTGAGCAGGCAGTTTTAAAAACAGTATGTCACGCATTTCTTTTTCCTTTTTTCTCGTTCTGCTTTTATGCGGTTTTTCACCATTCATTTCGCACCATCAAACTTCTTGTAACCCGTCGGGAGCAAGCTGTACTACTCAAATACGGGCCAAACTCGTTGCGCGTTTGGTGTTGCCAGCAGAGCCTCAAAAACGTTGTGAAAAAAAATTGACCTGTAATTTAGGTTACTAGTTCAGATGTGTCTATTAATGTATTGAACCAATTTTGAGGCAAATCAGCAGCTACAAAAATTTCGACCAGAGTTGCCCTTCAAAGGGCAACTGTGGTCAAAAACAAAACCAAAATAAATGACCGGTATCGCTTTAGTGGCATGGATTATGATCACAGCCGGAATATTGCGTCGAAGTGAAGCCGTGTACCCCACTAAAACCGATTTCAAAAATGCGACCAGCCGCTTTCTAGCGGGCGGCAAGCAAGTTAGCTTTTGGTCAAGCAACACTGGGCGACGCGTACTGCAGCACGCCCATGATGTCACGTCGCGGTGGTGCTGCAGCTGATTCCGCATGTCGTACCGCGTACCGGAGCACCATGGTGACGTCCTGTTGCTGCCGTACAGCTGATGATCAGTGTTGCCATCCTTCTGGAGCAGATAGTTTCGGGTTCACCGTAGACTCTCGGAATGAAACTTTGAGCCGTAATGTTTATAAAACTAAACACAATATCTGAAGAAGAAAGAATAAAAAAAAATTATAGCTTGTAATTTAGGGACACTGAGTGGGCTGAAAACAGCCTTAATCCCAAATTGGAAAATATTGACGGGAGATCCCTTTAAGAACCCAGTTGATGCTTCGCCTGGAACAGGAGCTTTGTGCCTTTGGTAATGCTTTGCGGCACACGCAGCTAATGCGAGGCGGAAGGCGACAAGTGTAAACTGGAGGCAGAGCGTCTACTAGCTTCCTAGCCTTTCACCGACTATTAGCTCTACACATGGGTACAAATCCAATGCCCAGCACATTGCTCATGTGCAAAGACCAAATTGTATCACAATTGGGGATAACATGGGGAACAAAGAGAAGCTGTGCGTTCACCAGCGAGAACATTGGTGGCCTTGACGGGCGAACCGGGCAGTGGTAGAATTTGGCAGAGTAGTAACAGTGGAAAAGATATGCTACCAAGTTTCATACTTTCTTTGCAATGCGTGTGCAGAAGACCCTTGGTGTTCAAGTTTGTGTCTGCAGTCCGTCGGTGTAGATTAGCACAAATGTCGACGGGTGATGCAGACATTGATCCAAGGTGATTTCGGCTGTCAACAGAAAAAGAAACTGCCCCATGGAAAACCGGGTGCACTTGTCCTGTTGTTGATGGCTGTACGCGTCTTTGTTTCACCAACTCGTTCGGGTCGTTTTGATGAACTAGCACAGGAAGCCTGTTGAGGAACTTAGCAGTGCGGTTACGGTTTCCGGGCGTCGTAACTCGCAGGTGGGTCAAGCAGCCAGGAGCCATGACGGAAGCACCCAACGAATTTCGGCTCCAGCAGTCGCCCACAGACGCCATTTCGTCCCTTCAATTTGGGCCCAACTCAAACCAGTTCCTGCTTGTCTCTTCCTGGGACTCAAACGTGCGGCTGTACGACGTTGTCAGTAACACCGTGCGTCTCAAGTACAGCCACAAACGTCCAGTCCTGGACTGCACCTTTCAGGTAGTCCTGCGACCTCTTGCAAGAATCATTCTGCTCTCTCTACACGGTGCTTTTTTTTAGATTGAAAATAATTTTAATTACTCGATTAAAGGGAGAAGTTAGTGACGCTTCGCGAGTAGCCGCTTTCATTCAACCACAGTTCATGAGGTAAAAACTAGTACAAACTGCCACACCTGTTTTAATGACGGCCTATAGAGCCTGGATTGGAATGTGAAAGCTATCACAAATATTTACCAAGTTAATTTGTGAGTGACAAGTAATTACATACCTAGCTTACTAGTTGTCACACCCCAGCCACTAGACCACTAGACCCAACCAGTCGAATTATTGACTATGTACAGGTACCAATGTTTCCAGCTCATTTTAAAATCTTTTTTTTTCTTTCATTGTGCTACCTTATATTTGTGCTGCTATACTAAATATAAATTAAGTTCTCTTTGAAATCTATCGGGAAAGTTTCCGAACCACATTCCTTGGAGCCTTACAACATTTCTCGTTCCACATTGTTTATTCTGCAAAGGTACAAGACATTGGAAGTGGTTAAAAAATACAGTAAACCTTTCTGAGAAAAGTTTAATCTGGATTTTACGCACCATCACGCCAATATGCTTAGTCGCTTTGCTTGATTTTGGTTTTAACAGCTCACTCTAGTTGGCGCGATCATTGCTCCAACCCTAATACAATTTATATTTATCGCTTTTATTTAGTTACTTTTTTATTTGTGTATACTGCGAGCCCAAAGTGTCCCATTATGTTTGAGAATATATGCCCTAAAATAATGGCAGCAAAAAAAAAAAAGATTCTGCTACTTTAAGTTAATAAAACAAAGTGTCATCAACACTAACAGTCTGGATACTTAATCAGAGATACTGTAATACCAACAACATTATGGGACACTACGCAAAATACAGAAAGTTTGCGAGTAACTAAGAAAACAAATAAAAAAATTGACCGCATCTCCACGTGGTGAATGATGTTGCTTGGGGCGAAGCTCTGGTGGTGCTTGTGTGCGTAGACGCCGAGCCGCAGCATGCCGAGCCTTTTCATTCATGTCAGTAGGAGAATGTGTGGTTTTCTTCTTTTTCTTTTTTTAAGCAGACAGATGGGATGGCATCTCAGAATTCCCTACTCTTTTTTTTCTTCTTTTTCTTTGAGCCTTTTCATTTATGTCAGTAGGAGAATGTGTGGTTTTCTTCTTTTTCTTTTTTTAAGCAGACAGATGGGATGGCATCTCAGAATTCCCTACTCTTTTTTTTCTTCTTTTTCTTTTTTCATAATTTTTTTCATCTTTTTTTTTCCAATTTTTTTTTTTTCCCTACACGAGCACGTGAGCATGTGCTCACGTGCTCGTGAGCACGTGATCTCACGAGCAGAAGCACGAGCACCCGACGCCGGGCCTACGGCGGACGGCGGACGGGCATGGCTAGCCCCTAAGGAGCTTCGCCCCTAAAAGTATGCCGCGTTCTGCGGTGAAACGTAGGCGCAACATCAGCGTGTACTTTGCCCTGTTCAGCCCCAACCACGTTTTCTCATTGTGACAAACTGTACTTCCTACAGTGATGCCAAATGGAAATAGAGATGCGAGTATATATTTAAAAAAAAAAATAAGAAGGAAGGTTAGTGTGGTAGCATACCCGAGCTTGAAAGTTGGTCCCTCCCTAGGATGCAGTGCACGCCTGGAGCGGAGGGGTGGACTGCCAGGTCAAGTCGTTCGACTTCAACTGCAGCGCGGAGACGGTGGTGGGGCAGCACACGGCCCCCGTGCGCTGCATCGAGTACTGTCCCGACGTCAACGTGGTCATCTCGGGCAGTTGGGACTCCACGGTCAAGCTGTGGGATCCCCGCTCTCCGACCAACGCCGGCACCTTCAACCAGGCCGAACGGGTACTGGCTCTTTTGAGTGTTGTGGCTGGACTGCCTTTTCGAAATTCATTCTGGCAACTTTGATCACTATCATTATGTATGGCTTCTGTACAAGGACGTTTAAGTAGGGCAACGTCATGCCCAGCGACGCCGGAAAAAGAACTCGAACCCAGACTGCGTTGCACCCCGACGCGCTCTCATCCAAGCTCCCATCGTCTTCTCGCCGCTCGGTTCACTACGTTAGGCTTAGGCTATGTCTGTTCTGTGCCGGCGGTCTGCTTTGTCTGCCCGTTGTCGCTGCTGACTTTCAATATCATAGGTGCACCAAAATAAGTTTCGATGCGAACGCGCAGTCTTATGGCGGAGGGAAATGAACACCTACTGGAAGCAGGGCTTGTATGACTTTCTGAACCCGCGGTACCATTCTCGGCGTTCAAGCGTACGACGACTGACTTGCTCACTTTCCAAAGTCGCGCTATGACGACTTGCTCTCAACGACGCTCTCGGCGCTGTGTCGGGAGCATCCGCTACAGATGGGGAACTTAGTAAAAGAAAAAAGACACGGGAAAAGGATTGTCTCAATAGCCGACAGACTGAGGGGACATTTCGTGGCCACGCCTACTTCCGTTACACTTTGCTTCATGTAGGGAGAATACGGACGCCGCCTTCTACCCACTATAACCTCCTTGCATCTGTACTAAACTAATGGCGGCCTTGTTGAGGTAGGTGAAGCAAGAATTTGAAGACACCAACGAGCAAAGAACATATGAGGCCTGTTCGTTCCAGACGTCGGTACAACACGACGCGTGAACTAGATACAACGGCTCCATAAGCGTTTATTTTGGAGTGCGGTCCAATCAATCTCTTGGCACAAGTTTGGCTCTAAAGCCTTTTAATGAGGGAAATTTATTCAAGGGGCTTATGGGTCGCTGCTTTGTACTGGTGAGTTCTTATGTTCACACCATCGAAACTGAAACAAATCGAGAAAAAATTGTGGGGTGATTGAAGAACGAATCGAATTTTTATCTACCATTGACGTGCGAAAGAGAAAATGCCCGATGAAATACCGTTTCATGATTATCATTAGTTTGTTGAAAGTGAAACTGCTTTTTGAGCCATCAGATTGCACTGAATTTTGAAAAGGGTCTATGCAGGTGTTGAAAACAGTAATTAGTAATATAGGTGGCTTGCCTCATAGACTGTCTTCAATAATGGGACCAATCTACCCAGACGTTGTGGGTAAGACAACGTCAAATGCCCTCCTTGTCGAGTGCAGACTTCTCTCTCGTGCCCCGTGACGCCCAGCGGGAGGGGAAATTTCGTGCATGTGTGACCTTCCTTATGTAAAACTAGGTTGTCTGATGTACGAGGTGCGATGCCATACCTTCCTAGATGTGTGACGCCATACTTTCCCACGTAGTGTACATCATTTTTTAACCTGCGCGTGTGACCTTCGATCCACTATTTGTTTTTTCAATTAGCGATTTAAGAGTAGTTGCTTTCATTTCCCCTTGTTTCTTTGAGATAACTCCAAAGAAGTATGTTGTGTCTTTCACATCATGGCTTGGGGAGTAATAGAGATCCTCAGCTTCTAGTTGACGAGGGATCACTTCATATGGATGTACATAAACCCATTTCAACGGATACTTTTTTTTTTTTTTTTGCTTGCGGACTGCATGGACAAAGACTCCGGTAAATTGGGGTTGTGGCCCGAGGCTATCTCGCTGAGTGGAGCTAAAATACACAGTCCCGCATGGGAGTAGGACAGGAAGGTGCGAACCCTGCGGGGGATGTCGTCGAGCAAGAGTTTGTTGACGTCGCAGGTGTACACCATGTCGGTGTGCGGTGACAAGCTGGTGGTGGGCACGGCCTTGCGCAAGGTTCTCGTCTGGGACCTGCGCAACATGGGCTACGTCAAGCAGCGGCGCGACTCAAACCTCAAGTACCAGACGCGCTGCATCCGTTGCTTCCCCAACCAGCAGGGCTTTGTGCTCAGCTCCATTGAAGGTGGGCCTTCCGCTTTTGCGGCTTGACTCGCGTCTTAAAAATATCTCCGTTGGTATCTCATTATCATCTCGGTAGAACGTGAAACGACTCGCACTCATCCAAGTAGACAAGCTCACTGAGCTACGCTGCGTAGGCGACTGCTCGCCACAAATGCCAGCTGCCATGTTTGTTATTGTTTAACATCAAAGCGGAGGCGGTGGTCTCGTGATATGTTTTCAAACAGTTAATTATCTCCAGCCAATAGACCATTTGCTATATCCCCCAAGCGCCCCGGCCCGCTCTAAAAGAACCATGGGAACGGTGTTCCTTCAGCTCCTTAGGGATCGGTAATTTCGACCCTATCATTGATTACACAGCTTTTGAGCGTAATTCGGAGTCACCCTGAACAAGCGCCTGATATACCCCAAGGACCTGTCATATCGCTTTTAAAATTTCTCCTCAATGTCAGCGTTTTTGATACTGTGCATGTGTCCACCCTTCAACCTGGATGGGCTGCAGAAATCTCTTACATTATTATCATTCTCGTACAGCTTCAAAGACGCTGATATTAACTTGGAAACGGTAAAAATGCCATAAACAGCCCCGTGGACTCCGAGCTAAATCCTGGTTTTTGTTGTTGTGAATTCTCGGCTTTTTAAGCAATTCCTGCTCAAACAACAATCACAAGAATGATAATATTGTAAGAGATTTCTGCAACTTAGCCAGCTTGAAAGGTGGATCGCATGCACAGTAACAAAAATGCTGACATTGACGAGCAATTTTAAAAGTGATATGACAGGTCCTTGGGGTATATGAGGCGCTTGTTCAGGGTGTCTCCGAATTAAGCTCAAAAACTGTGTAACCATGGAAGTGGTCAAAATTAGCGATCGCGAGGGAGCTGAAGGAACACCTTTCCCATGATTTCTCGAGTGCAGGCCGGGGGCGCTTGGGAATATTGCAGAGGGTCTATTGGAGCCGAGAAGTGGTGCTTAGTAAACTAAGCATCTTTCGTTACTGGGCAGGACCTAGAGTGAAGCTGCCTCCACCTAAATTGCATCTCTTAGATTGTGCTAATTTGTTTTTCGTAAAAAAAAATTATTTTGTGACATTTGTGTCTCAACTAGGCACTTCAAAATATTTTTTGAATGGAAAAATTTATTTTGTGACGTACGTGTCCCATCTAGCCACTTCAAACAGATTTTAATGGAAACATTTTTTGTGTCGAATCTTTCCTTTCTAGGAACTTTGCATTTTTTTTAATAGAAAAATACTTTTTTGATGTAGTGTCCCATCTAGGCGCTTCTAATATTTTTTACAGCGGTAGCTGTGAGCTCCCCTTCTTGGCAAAAAATGCTCATCTATGAATGAAAAACCGAAAAGCCGTAGTTGCGCGTTGTTGTCTGGTCCGAGGTGCCCAAACGTGCTGGTCGCATATCACTCTGCGAGCGCTGCAGACGCGAGCAACACGATCGTCCTCGGTATCGTCTGCTTCCCAGACTTTGGAAACACATTTTAAAACATGGCTCGCGTTAGAAAACAGCGCGATTACACTGTACCCAGTGACTACACATAATGTTTAATGGTCAAGGAACCTTCCAGTTGGTTCGATTGTAGTGTAGGATGTATATTTTGCAAACACAAAGCGAGAAACATGCTCTGCCCAAAACGTGGCGCCTGCAACCTTCATGCGGAAAAGCGACCGCCTTCCCGCATGAAGGTTGGATCCAGCTCGCCGCACGTGACTGCTTCTCCGCCAATACGGAGTTGGCAGGTAAAGGAGAAGGAATGCAATACTCTGACTCTGCAAACAGAGCCTATATGGTGGCTCTGATGTGTCCCATCCAGGAACTTAAGAGACATGTGCCAATAGAAAATATTTTGTTTTTACTATTTACCGTAAGTAAATTTAATTTTTAGGTTATGGTGCTCAATTTTCTATTTATAAATCTGGTATTAGTTTTGGTATGTCTTGTTTTTTTTTATGTTCTGGGTGCAATGCGCATGCAGAAACAACATGTCCTTGCACATGCACGATACATAGTAACGCACTTAGAAGAGCCTAGTAAAATACTAAGCTAACCTGCTCCTTTTAAGCCCTTGCCAACTAACCTTTTCTTCAAGGAACGTACTGCAAAATTTTGTTTGTTGGAAAGGCTGAAGGATTCGTCGTCACATATGCCTGAGCATTAATCCCTTTTAAAAAGAAGGCTTTTGTATCTTTTTGTTGGCTAAAACGGACCCACCGCCAAATAGGGTTACCAACCGTCCCGGATTTTGCGGGACTGTCCCGACTTTTCATAAAGCGTCCCGAGTCCCTCATCGTCCCTGTCGGGACAGCTATATGTCCCGAATTTGGTCCAGACGGTCGAGCTAGAAATCTTATATGTGGTCCAACGTACACCCAACAATGCACGCCACGCTGCAAAACACTGAGTTTGCACGAATCGCACGAACAATGCTGCGGTTGCTGCGGTGTCTAGCGTTGGCTGCGAGGTTTTAGCCACTTTAGCATGCAAGAGCAAGAGCAAGCAGGAAACCGCGGCGGGCGCCTATTATCATCATCATCATCATTTGTATAAACCCCTTTGCCATCTGCCTTCTCCCTCGCGCTACCCCGACCCCCCCCCGTCCCGACTTCCTTCATTGCAGAGTTGGTAACCCTACCGCCAAAGCCATGTTTTTTTAGCGTGAACGCTCACGAGCGACTGCTTTTATTTTTTCTTGGCTAAATGGAGCGTTCTCTCTCTGCCAAAGAGCCAAACAAATGAGCAAACAAACCAAGGAAAATGGAGCAACAGGGCTTGTTTTTCCATCTGCCAGAGAGCGCGCTAAACAAGCGCCGAAACCGAAACGCGAGTGACACGCGTGGTCGGGCTTTATGGTCCGTAAGGGGTGGCACGAGTGACAATCATTATTAGTAGTCGAGGGGTTAAACAACTGAGTGCAATGAACAACAAAAATAATCTGTGTGGGACCTATTTCATTTTAAAATAATTGAAAATCACAAAAAACGCTGTTTTAAACGGTTAAGATAAGTTTCTTAAATTTTCCTAAATATAAAAACTATACATTCTAACGAAACATAGATACTTGCACTCTGCATATTCTAAAGGATATGTATGCCAAATTTGATTGTGACAGGACAATATTAAGAACACAAATACTTGTGCACACACTGTGAAGATGCCCCAAAATTACAAAAAGATAAGAATGCGTTTGAATAATACCATAGATGTGTAACAATACACTTTTGCGGCAGGAAAGAAAACAAAATTTTTATTAATTGTTTTGTGAAAAATAGAAGCTAGAGAAGAATACGATGGGAGAGTAGACGGCTAGACCTACTTCTCAAAATAATGTGACTCCGGGCGACGTCACAATTTGAAGAACCGCGCGCACGGAAGTGGCTCAAATATATGCCTTTCTGGATTGCCAGGTGTTCTTTAAAGGCGCATTTGACTAATTTTGCTATCATAACCGGTCCTGATTATATAAAGATTCAAAGATAATAAAACACCAAAAATCCAAAATCACTTTTTTTTTTCAAAATATCGCTACTTTCCAACCCTTCAAAAAAAATTTTAATGGAAAATTTATTTTGTGACATTTGTGGCGTCTAGGCACACTTTTTTTTTATGGAAAATTCATTTTGTGATTTGTATGTCCCATCTAGGGGCTTTCCTTTTTTAATAGAAGATTTATTTTGTGATGTTTTTGTCCCGTCTAGGTACTTTAAAATATTTTTTAAGGGAAAATTTATTTGGTGACGTACCGTAAAATACCCGGCAAGCGCCCACCCCACTTCCACTGAAAACTGGGTTAATCTAGACATGGGCGCTTGTTCAGTCAAATCGGGTGCTTAACATATAATTTGTTGAATTTCGAAGTTTCAGAAATGTTAATCATGAGCGCTTGAACGAAGTGAGCGCTTCCGCGATATTGTATCGTATGTTTTCCATCTAGGAGCTTAACAACTTATAATGAAACATTTATAGCGTTACTTTTGTGTGCCGGTTATTGACCAGTTTCGGGTTAGTGACCAGGCACTAAACCGAAAGGGTTAGTGCCTGGTCACTAACCCTTTCGGGCTCAGAGTTTTTATATTTCGGAGTCGGCGACTTAGTGCAATTATAATTGGTCGTGGAAAACATATTTCTTGAATGTCATTAGTAATTGTTATAGACATGTGACTCGCAACATCTCTAAATTTGTTAAAGATGCCTTCGCCAACTACGTTATGGAAAAAAGAAGCGAGCTAAAAGTTATTTTTGTCCAATAAAGTTTTGGCACAGCAGTAGTTTAGCCCCATGTTGCAATACAAGAAAGTTCATCCAAATTGTGAGCTAAAAACATACTTTTTATGTAAGTCTCGTCAAAATATTATTGGCGCTAGAGAGAATCGTCCATCCGCGTTAAGTCTTTATTTCAAACTCTTTCTGCTCACATTCCGCCCACTGAAAATCACGGCAAAGTGGCCCAAGTATGCAAGTGATCTCGCCTCCTTAAAGTCTGTCTGCTATGGTCAGCATCACCATGGCAACGAAGCACCTTTTTTATGGAGGAACATGCGAATGCAGTGTCTGAAGCCAGCAACGGAGACGCCCGCTTTCAAATGTCGTCTGCTAACTTGAAAACGGCAACACTGGCCAAAGTTGTGCGCCATTGTGGAGGTCGAAGCTGAGAGCGGAAAGCAGCCGCCTGGCGAACCCTTGGCGGTTCTGGCGAGACTTGATGCACTCGGGCCCGAGATTGTCTTAAAGTGTCCCCGAGTGAAGCGAGGCGTGACTGCGCACAGTGCGATCTGTTTGGCAGCCTACCTTGGAACCCAGGCTAGTGTTGCCGCGTTGGTAGCAGATGGCACTCGAAAGATGGCGCGGCTGTAGCTGGCTTCAGATGCCACGTTTGCATGCGCGTCTGTTGACATTCCGTGACCATAGCAGATGGACTTTATTGTGCGGAAGGACATGGTGGTGTGGCGAGATCAGGTGCATACTTAGGCTCTTTTGCCGTACTTTTCAGTGAGCGAATTGTGAACAAAAAAACTTTGAAGTAAGGACTTGGCATAGGTGGCCGATTTTCTCCAGCGCCCAATATTCTGACGAGCCTTACGCAAAAAGCATGTTTTTGTTTGCTATCCGACAGCTGGTTTTTCTTTTCTGGGAAATAAAACTAAAGTATCAAACTGACAATTTTTTTTTTTTTAACTGTTATATTGTTTGTTTTTGAAGCATTTGAGACCATAAAGAAATGTATTGATGTTGGGGTTGTCAGTGGCCCTCGAATATTAATTGATGCACCGATTGTTACCAATTTCAAGTCGACCGGCAATGCGGTGCCCGTGTTTGGTCTGCGAGCTGCATTCTACCTTGAGGTGCATGGCACCATTTGGAACTGGGGAGATTGTGGCAAAGTTGACGGGCTTTTCCGAAGAAAAAAAAAATGGTCCGCTCTTTATTCTTGAAAATTTTTAGTAGAAACTGTGTTTATGGCTCCTCACCCTCACCTGCCAGCTCTCTGGTGTCCCCCTCCAGGATATTAAGCGAGTGAAATTCGGCCCTGAATTAACTAGCATGCGCAAACGCGTGGCTGCATTTCTTGCAGGTCGCGTGGCAGTGGAGTACCTGGATCCAAGCGCCGAAGTGCAAAAGAAGAAATACGCCTTCAAGTGCCACCGGACCAAGGACAGTGCGGGCATCGAGTTGATCTACCCGGTCAACGCCATTGCCTTCCACAACCTGTACAACACGTTTGCGACGGGCGGCAGTGACGGCCACGTCAACATCTGGGACGGCTTCAACAAGAAGCGCCTGTGTCAGTTCCACAAATACCCCTCGAGCATTGCAGCCCTCGCCTTCAGCCACGACGGCTCGCTGCTCGCCATTGGCTCGTCGTTCCTCTACGAGGAAGACGACGTTGAGGTCATTCCCCCAGACGCCATCTTCGTCCGCCGGGTCACCGACCAGGAAACCAAGCCCAAATGATTGTACACGTCAATAAACTGTGGTGCCTGTGCAGCGTCGTTTTTCAGCATCACCATTGTAGGGAAAGTCTTTCTTTTTTTCGTGCAACTTGGCGTCTACCGTAGTTTCCGCTGTATAACATGCGCCCCTAGAGGGCGATTTCAAGTCTCATATTTACGATTTGAAATCTCGCCGTATACCATATGGACAAAGTTTCACCCTGTCTTTCTATGCATAGTGGCGGTGTTTTCCAGTTTGCTCGAGTTACATTGCGTCGTGACCGACTGTTCGCCAAAGTAGTCGGCGACACAAGGAAGTGTCGTCCGGTACTGGATTTTTATACGTACCAGCCTTTATTCGAAGTGCAGACGAGCTGCCGCTTGAGACGTCAACTCGTTGGCAGCCAAAGTGGCCCTGGGGTTTGGTCGTGGATGCGATTGAGATCTTTCTTGGATGCCGAGTACTAGATGTGGTGTCACAGCTTTGTTTATTGCGCATTATCATCTAATGAAAAAAAATTAAAGCCGTTTACAACTCCCTGTAACGCCGAATTAGAGCGCAGCTCTTGAGGAGGAGGAGGAGGGAAGGGTACTCTGGGGAGGGTATACCCCTCCTCATCCTCCTCCTCCTCCTCCTCCTCCTCCCACTGACAGTGCTATGGCAGCATTTTGTTGTCGCCTGTTTTGCATTTTTCCAGAGAGCACGTGCAGTCACATCGGGTGCTAGTACCACAAAGAATGCCATCACCCTAAATGGAAGGACATTGAGGCAACCTAATCAAAGCTGTGGCATAGCCAAGTGATAATGCGCATGCAGCGGACACAGGGTCGAATCCCGCGGGAGGAGGGCAATCTTTTTGAAGGATTTGGCAACGTCAACGTTGAACGCCCTATGCCTACGCCCTGCTACGACAACTACAACCTCAGCTACAATGGACGTCATTTCCAGTGGTGGGAAGAGCCCATGACAGCTATCGCTGTAAAATGTTTGACCCGTTCGTGAGTTCACAATGGGGCAGTATTTTGATGAGCACTTCTCACCAACACACAAATGGTTAGAGAGGTCTCGCGGCTTCCAATGTGCTTGTCCGGAGTGCTCCTTCATCCACCTGTAAATGTCGGCTTGTGTGTGGCAGAACAACTTGAGATTTGTAAAGCAAGCACTGGCTGTCAATCCCTTCCACTGTGAAATAGCAGATGATCACAATTTCAGCCTGTGTCTGATATCACTTCGTTGTGGCACTCAATTCATAGCAGACAATCCACTTTTTTTCTAGTTTGTTTTTCAATTTTTGTCTGCGAATGAGCTTCGTAGCAGACACCCTGTTCTTTGCTTTCATTAGCAGATGAACCGTCTGCTAACAGTCAGTGGCATCACTGGGGGGGCGGGAGAGGCGGACCGCCCCGGGTGCAGCTGACCCTGGTGACGCCGCAGCTAACAGTATCTTAGCTGGGTCTCCGAGAAACAGATTAAATCTTGTGGTAATAAAAATCTGACCCCAATAGATGCCGCCGGCATGACTCCGAAAAGAAGGAAAGCATAGTAAGCAAGAGCTTATGCGGCTCACATTTCTGGTCGAACATATCGACCTCTGTCGTCGACGGAGTCGCTCACCAGGATTCTGCATTACTCATCAACACCAAAAACAATGTCAATAACCGATCGTCTGCATGCAAACAAATGGGGAAAGCAGCGGGTGCTGGTTATCAACATGGCAGAACAGTGCTTACCGGAAGTAAAACCGCCCTAGAGGCAATTTCACCCTTTGCAAAAATCAGTCCACACGTGCTGGATCTTAGTCCTGCCAGCACACGCTCGCATCTGCAGCCAGCCAAAAACTACTTCTGTGAAATTTTTCACGTAGCAATGAAGGTGCCCTGGGACACTTATGGAAAGGTTTATATAGTTTGGGCGTAACTTGAAATGCCACGACCCCCTCGAGCCAGTCGGTGACGGAGCGAAGTATGCAAATGCTAGGTTGGAAAAACACCTTTTTTTTATTTTTTAATCGAATAAATCGGATTTATTTTATTTAAATCAGTGTAGCTAGAAAATAGCACTTCTTCACCACTCTACTCATTTTCACCTCAAAAACCTTAGCAAAAAAAGTCTGGCTTCTCGTGGGGCATCACTAATTTCCCCTTTTAAGTGGCAAATTAAGATCTTATCAAGACGTACACGTTTCTAATGCCAAAAGCATTGCTTCCTCCGACAACCAAATTTTGCAAGAACTACTTTGCGCCGTGTATGAACAATGTGCAAAACTTCCTTTTTTTCTTAAGGTGAAAACGAGTATATAGATGCATTTTTCATTTTCAACATGGCAGATTGATTGATCAATTCGTCCTATCACTGATAACAATGGAGGAGAAAGAGCTACTGCAAGTATAAAGCAGTTTAAACTTTTTATTGCTGTAATCCCCACCATATTAGAACAAAAACAGCTTGATGTTTCTAGTTGATTAAAAATCTTAATTTGATTTTTCTTTTGAGTTCCAACTTGAATGCATCGGGCACTCTGGTGGCACCGCTTAGCCTGAAGCAAGAAATACTGGGTAGGCCAGGAAGCCGTGATCGCGTACCATGCCAGTACGGCCAATACGTACGGCGGAAGCTATGACCCTGGCAGGCTAATCAGAATGAGAGTTCAATATCCATCCTGGTACGGGCCACCCCGTTTTTTTAAATCTCGACGGAGTTTTTTGTGCGTGTGCGAACATGTGATGCGCGTGTTTGGCAGGGAATCAACTCCACTCCACGTTGCGCGCTTAAGCGGCGCTTGCAAAATTTAAGTTAGCTTCCCTAAGAATGCAATTCTGCACTAAAACTACTAAATTTTGTGATGCTGCATGCCAATGTCATCAATAAATATGCTATACTTTGCGAGAATACTTGAAGATGTTACTTTCGTACATTCCCTCAGTACTTCAGCAACATTTCAGAATCTACACTACTCGAAGCACCATTTCACCATACTTTCCAAGGAAAGGGGGATACTGGACTTCCCAACACGTTTTTCTCTCAAAATCCACCTCATTGGGTTAGCATCACAAAATGACGCTGGACGAGCTAAAAAAAAAAAAACTAGAGACCAGCACTGCTTACAGCAGACAGACGAGGAGATGACACAAGGCTCAATTTGTACTGGGGGTAACATTTCTGCAGCATTTTGAACTTCCTACTTTTTGTTTCCTTTCTACTGAGATGTGAAGTGGCTTTCTCGTAGCTTCTCTCTTCTCACGCTCCCTGGTACTTGGGGCTTGGGTCAGTGCAGGCTTGTGGGAGTTGTGCAGATTACATGTCCATACATGCTGCAGGGTGTTTTCTTATGTTTTACAGCAGTGGCAAAGCTCACTGTACACGCGGAGTGCAGTAGTGCCTAGAAATAGCCAGCAATCGTCGATGGAGCTTTCTCAAACATACAGACGAGAACAAGTTGCACACAAAATACCAGCTCTACTTTGAGGCAAGTGGCTTCTTGTCTTCCGATACAATTCAATGTCGTGTCCAAAGGAGTGGTTGTGTAGGTTTGATTTTCCGTGGAATGGCCTCTCTAAGGATTTTGATGGAGCTTTCCCATGCTAACGAAAACAAAAGAATCTTGCACACCTAGAAGGCCCTATGTGGGGCTGGAAACAATGTCCCACCGAGGGATTGAAACTTTTACCTAGCTCAGGACCTGACTTCAACACAACATATGACAGGAGTGTATTTTCAAGTGCAGATTCCAGGTCTGTAATTAAAGAATGGCGTTATCTGGAACTATTGAAAACATCAATATGTTCAGACTTTCAGCAGCATTATTTCCTCTACAGTGACAAACAGAAGATACAACAATAATGCCGAAGACTTTCTTCAGCCAGTGACATTATTGTAAACTTCCAGTTTCACATTCCTTTCTCTGAAATTATTAGTTGCACTTTGAACAATAATGATTGAGCGAAACAAATAGCATCCCTGGGTAGATCTATTTTATACAAATCCAGTGATGTAGAGTTCATTACTGCTGCATAAACATGACATTCCAAAACCCTTTGCAAGGTGGCACCTCATGTTCCAAAGCATCAAACTCGGACAAAACCACTTAAAAGTTTCAGTCCACCATTACTTTCACTAGGGCAGAGCATTTATAAGATATTTATATATTTCGCAATCAAATATAACGTTAACACCTTGTGGAGACATCCTTTAAAGTGTATATGCACTACAAAAAATAAAATTCCAGAAAGGGGAGTGATTTTTATGTGAAGTACTCTTTTTTGTGTTGGTTTAAAGCATATGCGTCAACTGCAGAAGCAAGGGGGCTTCAGCCCCCTCTGAAGTTTCTCAGGGTGGGTAGTGGTGGTGAGGGGCATGGCCTCCCTCGTGTGATGTTTCAGGAAGCGGGGTATCACTGGCACTGACCAGAACGCTGTGGTTCTAAATACATATTTTTGTCTTGCCACAAGCCACAAACAAGGTGCATATCTCCCGTCCCAAAATTCCCCCGCCAACTGGAGGTGGTAGCTAAATATTCCCACTCAGGAAATCGAAAACTCTCCACCCGTAGTTTAGGACCATTCACAAAAGTGGCACAAGTCGGAAAAACTCGGTCGACTTGTGCGCTCATACAAATGTTAGTCCCAGTCCTTCTCGTGGTTGGGAGGGGTGGGATGGCTGTTGGAAAAAATAAGACATGCCTTGCCAGACAAAACTGGTACACACACTACGAGAGAAAATCCCAAATTATGCCACTACACTCATCACACGAAAGAGTTCCAGTTGGTTGAAGCACAAACTTTCCGTTGCAACTCGGAAATTGAAATGGTACACGAAAGAGCACTGTCCAAGCAGCGTTCCTCTATTTCTGAGAATTGTGTTTATTTCATGTACAAAAAAAAATATATATATATTGCATTTGTAGAGCACAAGTGACTATGCTTTTGCAGCATTTATTTTAAGCTACAATACCCACAGGACCCCCATGCAACTAATGAACTTGGCAAGGAACAGGTCCCCCAGTGGCATTCCACACAGAATTGCGTCGTCTAGCAGTAGCTGCATGCGAGATGCAATTCAGCAGTCGTGAAAAGCGGAAGTGAACGGCATTACTGAGAAACGAAAATATGGGCACCAGAAAAAGGGCATTGTACAATTTGATCACTTTCAAATATAATTCATAATAGTACAAGCATATATGTTGCACAAAACTAAATCTTCAGCAACATTGTCGAGCGTTGCTGCAGCATGTAATAATGTGGGGAAGTAGTTGAAGTTTCAATTCTTTCACTACAACCAAGACTGACAAACAGCTGCAAAACTGAAATTTGTATGCTCAATTTATTTCAAATTTTATTTTCACATTCACTCCGGATTTTTAGTCCAGACTGCCTGGGTCATATCTGGCAGGCTTGCTTCTACACAGGCCATGGTTCAGAATGCATTGAAAGAAAGAAGAGTAGTTACTAGAAACGGCTCAACCCCGAGCTCTGCAAAATTATGCATGTACACCGAACGACAAGTGCAATAGCCACGCACGAGCAACATGTTAAGAAAGAGGTGCCCAGTTTGAAAAAATAAAAGTGAAAAGTGGCGAAATTTGGCAAACCTGTTAAATGCAAGGCTCATTTGCTGTGAAGAGCCCAGCTTTGCAACCAGACTGGTGGTGCAGACGCCAATGGACGCATTTGGTACGCCACTTTTAACTCTCCTCCAAAGACGGCCCCAACTGCAGCAGACGGTTTCAACTTCCGCGAGGCAACCGAGTGACACTTTCAATTGCCTCATGCAACTTGTAGCCGAGAGAAACAGTTTTGCAGCTCGGAGTGCTTCATGCGGGCATAAAACCAAACGTTTCACAAGCACACGTTCATGCTATTTCCAGTAAACCACAACCTTGAAACAAGATTAAATGGGTGGCACACACTCAAATACATTGGAAAAAAAAACAACAGCAGCAGCAGTCACTCTTTTACATTAGCCTGCCAGAATGTTGACTTTTAATCTTTGCTGTAATCAACTAGGCTCCACTAACCTAATTTAGAAACCATGGTCAACTACTTATCAAATGAAACATCATAACGCATTACTTCAAAAATAAGAAACTTCATTTGCACAACAACATTCTTTCGCAATTACAGCACCCGCTCCCCACCGATTAATTTAAAAACTTTTATAAGAAACAGTTCCACGCGTGAAACCTTATTCCTACGCGAATAGCCCAAAAGCTATCAGAGAAACCTTCCTCGTGCCTCAAGCACAAAATTTCAGTGTGCACAGAATCGTAAATAGAAGAAGGGCAGCGGTGGGGAAAATCGCCGCTTGACTCAATCGCACCAGCTAGGGCACAGTCCTCGGGATGCAGCTGATGTTCAAAGACACAACCACCGTCCTCAAAGAAATAAGAAACTGCACGTTGAGATGCATACAGGAAGACCAAATGAGAAAGTCAAGAACTGCGTGAGAAAAAAAAAATAGAAATAAAAGTATGGACAGTCTCTCGGTCTTCTTTTTCACACCAATTTCTTTGCCTCGAAGAAGCTCTTGAGGTGGCGCATTTGCCAGAACCCCATGAGAAGGAGGATGATGGTCTGGCCAACCGACCACCAGAGCACGCGCGAGTTGGTGCTCTCGCTCGTCAGCCTGAAGCGCTCCTCCCGGTACTGCAAAGAAAACGGGGTTGAGAGCCGGTGCTCGGTGGGCATGCAGGGCCACTTGCCCGGACTACGGTGCCTCGAGCACGTCTCCGACTGGTTCACCGCGTCCCCAAATGTTTTGATTTCTGCCCACCGACGTCGCAGAAGCGTCTTGCTGTCACCTGCCACAGTCCTGGCAGTGGCACACAAGTGGAGGCGAACACGGCAGACTGCCGTTCTGTTGCGGCTCACTTTCAGCTTGGTAGTACGCAGCAACGAGTTGGGGCATCGCGACTGCGGCAACGCTGGTGTTCACTCATCATTATTGCCGGAACTTCTACGAGCAACCACCCGGATCGCGACCTCCAACAGCGTGACCCTCCTGTGACGTCGTATGTCTAGGGACCACTTTCAATGCATGGGTGGGATTGGACGCTAAACACGCCAGTCTGAGACGCGTTCTGGGCACCCGGTCTGCCCACTCACCCGCTGGTAGTTCTGCTCCTTGGTGATCTGCTCCACTTGGTCCAGCAGCTGTCGGACCCGCAGTTGAAGCTCTGTCAACTTCTCCTTCTGCGCCACGCTGCCGTAGTCGACGGCGTGCTCGCCCACTTGGATGTCCAGGTGCACTCGCTGCGAGCAATGCCCCAGACCGTTAAGCCAGGCTTGCCCACTGTCTCGCTACAAAGCGGTTGGCTAAGAAGGGCTCGGAGGTTTGAGTCACAGAACTACGAATTGGTTTTACCAGCTCATTTGGAAACACTGTTCGTCCTTTCTCAAGGATTGTCGCGGTGAACACTCGCGTGGTTGGTACACAATATGTATGTCAAAAAACACAATCGGCTTTAGCAGGCAAAAAGGCGGGCCGAAGACTGCGAATGTTTGAAGAAGGAAGTGACAACAGAAAGTACTATTACAATCTATAGACCCTTGAACATCTTTGTGCGAGGATCCCCAGCTGCTTTGAGGTCACACGCAGCTTTCAAAGCGCGTTTACTTTTACCTGATCTCGACGTCGCTTTCACCATCGTGTTATGGCGCATTTTCGTCTAAGTGACCAGTCTGTTGCCTCATTAAGTGGTGCCCTCAGCAACGCAAGAGCGCGCCTTACTTTGTCTCTGAAAAGGAACCGTTTGGTAGCCTCAGTGTAGCTGCCAACATTTCGCTAGAAAACTTGGTTTCTTCGGGACTAAGTTTCCCAGCGAAATATCAGCTGCCACCCTGGGAATATACCTTGTTACACCTTACGATGGACCGCAGTGGGCGATACAAGCCATCCTAGCAAATCTAGCGCTATGGACACATCACGTGACTATGTGCCCCACTGCTGCACCCCTCGGACCCCTCCCGAAAGTCGTGACACTCACCCGGCATTGGATTGACTCCGATGGATCGTCCACTGCAGTCCATCGCAAGGTGAAATGGAGCATACCAGATGGTTCATTGTCAAGCCCTTCCTACCAGCCTCGACTACCCCCGTGTTCTGTTTGAATTACCCTAGCCCCAGTACATAATGCCACAACGCTACACCAGTACACCCTTGTGGATTGCAGTGTGTTGTACTTTAGCTGGGAGCTTGGTAGCTCAATATGCCAGTTACGTCCGAAGCACAACAAAAGATTTGCAGTAACAAAGAACGGCAATCACGCAAGGCGTAACTCGAGAACGAAATGTTTGCCATTACGGAAGAACCCGTCTGCACTGAAGGCAGCAGTGCATCTTACCAGTTGGCTTCCACTGAACCACTTGGAAGAGTTGGAGTAGAGACAAATGATGTGCTCTCCCGGCGAGTGGGACGTGAAGCTGAAGCGACCCTCCGAGCTGTACACCTTGGAGAGGATCGTCTTATCCTCGGGGTCCCGGATCTCGACGTGCATGCCAATGCCCGGGCTCGACACCATGAAGCCGCCTGTCTTAGGGTCAAACAGCTGACATTTGTAGTTTCCTGCACAAGGGCGGGGCAACAGGCTTTTTGTACCACGATATATATCTCTCTGTGGGAGATATAGAACAGGGGAACAGCCTGGCACCATGTAGAGATACGGCCATCTAACACTGCTAAAGCACGTTCAGCACGATAGGTGGAACTTTACGGCAATCCTAGTGACGCATACACAGTATGGGCCGAATTAAGCGTCTACTCTCAGCACTAGAGCAAAACAATGACCTATGGCAGTGCAGGACTTTGCTCGCAAACATTAATCATCCCTCCGGTCGAACGCCCTCGGACATCTAGTATGTAGATCCAGCTGATAATAACGTCGCGTAGGGAACACGAAACGTTTGTCCGTAGAATGCAGTGCCCTCGTAACTAGACTTGAAAAGTCAAGAAGGCAGTTTCGTTTAACATAATGAGGCGAGTCATTTGTTTCCTCTAGACATGAAAAATAATGACAAGACAGATTTCTTTCCTGTATAAAGTGGAACGTATGCGGTTCAGTTACTAAACAGCACCACTACGTCCGGGGCGAACATATTGCAGGTGGCGGACTGAACTCGGCGCTTCTGCGCTCATCTCAGCTCACTGTTATACAGCAAACAGAATTTTACGCACTGGTGTACAGCAAAGAAAGGGCTCAAATAATGCACGATAACACCATCCCTCCGACCGACAGCAGGTTACGACGGTCGGCAAACGAGACCGAACACGATGCTTACCAACAACCAGTGTCTCTTCGGGAACTTCTTCGATGAAGCATTTCCGTTCCGTTTCGGAAATGTGGAAGTAGAGACCCCAGCTAGAATGAACGAACGATAAAAGGCAGCAACACAGGACAATTCCAATCTTCGAAGAAAGCATCGTGTACGCGAGCACAAGTCGATGCGCAATGTGACGATCGCCGGACACGTTAGATAACCAACCAACCAACAAACCGGTCGCCACGTTCGACACCAGTGTTGCCAGCTGCTCAATACGATTCTCGTTATTCAGGTTTCAAGAATGGATAGATTTTGTGAAGAAAAGGGCAGTTTTCCAAGAAGATGAAATTCACAGTAAATGGTTTCTTTTGGATTCAGATACTCGTGTGGGAATTACTATTTTTATTCGCCCCAATTAAATGTACAGTCCGGCGGCACCCAAGGTGTGTTGCGCAAGTTGAAAGAATGTGCATCTTGTATTCTTTTATACTGTTTATCTTATCAGAAGTGAGAGAAAACGCACCACTATTCCCAGAAATACTGAATTTTTGCAGCCTAATCGCCTAATCGCAACCTACCGGCGTGTGGCGATTATTGGAACTACTGTGTGACGTAATTCAGAGTACACTCATTTGTCATCTATCCTGTATGGATAGATGATAATGGCTATACCCTTTGTAACGGGTGGCCGCTTGCGCCGCCTAGTATTTTGTCTCGATCGCTTGCTGCGACTTTTAACTCGAACCTTGAAAAGTCGAAAATCGCAGAGGGAGGGCTGGGGTCCCCGAAGATGGAACGGATAGAACCGAACGTAGTACTCCGAGAAACGTCACTGCGCACCTCACTCGAAAGACGGCGCCGGTTGAGGGCTACCCCGACCTTCAACTTGTTTAATCTTTTTCAAGAAAAACTAGCGCAAGAAAAATTGGTTTTGTGTTCTTCATTTTATAGGTGACTTAGAACAATTTCTGCAATTAAACGGCCAAATTCCCAAAATCGTTGCACCGCCCTTTAACAAATTATGTAAATAAAAAAAATAATATAGAAAAAAGTTTACCTGGGTAAAGGAAACAAATGTTGCTAAGTCTAGAGCCACTCAATAAGCTATGCTTAAAATTCATTCTTACCAGTTATCTTTAATTGCTGATGCTTCATCCGATAACGCCAAACGCTTTTTGGACTCTCACCGATTATGCCCGCTCTACATTAAACATAGAAATGGCAGCGCTAACAAGATAACCAGGGAATGGAATGGCGATACTCTAAGCCAGGGGCCTCCAAACTTTTTGGGTAAGGGGCCGGATCATGGATCTGTTGCTGTCTCAAGGGCCAAAAAATAAACAAGTACCGTAATATCCTGAGAGATAGCCCGCCTAAAACCAAGAGCAAAACCAAAATATGGAGTGGGCTAACTTTCGGTGTACAATCAAGAAAAGTTTTAAAAAATGCTATTTTTAGGTAATGTGTCCCTTCAATACCACGTCCCTTCCAAGCTTGTTATCATGGCGAGGGGGACAACTAAGCAAAGATGACTGTACTTCCCAGTCAGCGACGTTCGCTTACATCCCGTCCATAGCTAACTAGCCGCATTTACGCCAAGGCCATCGTTGATCCTGACAATACTATTAGGAGTGGGCTATCTTTTGGTGTTTAAAAAATGTAGCAAATCAAGCCAAAAATAGGGATGGTCTACCTTTGGGGGTAGACCATCCCTATTTATATAAATTAGAAAAAAGTAAATAAAAAATCTTATAGGTAAGCATTTAAATACAAAATTGAAAGATAAATATTTAAAAAAATAATAAAAGGTGGATGAATGTATTACTTTATGTTTAACTCCAACATTTAGCTAATTATGACATTACACAATAATTGGGACCCAGAAAACTCACCAGGCATAAATCAAAGTGTATAGAACTTTTGGCAAGTTCCGACAGGGTAGAATGCTATGAGAATGATAGAATTGATGCTGCCAATATGCAATAGATACGACACAGGGCACTAAGCACAATGTATACATGGGAACGCAAAGCAACTTTAACATGCGTAGATGCACGCATGGGGGACTAATAATAATAATTATTATTTATTATTCCGTGCTTCAGAACGACCAAATCTTGATATGGTGATGCTGGTCATGACAGTGTCCAACGAATCATATGACGAGGGGACACAACTTACGATGGGCAGTTTTTTCCGGTATCTTCGTTTACGCGGTTGGTCCGTGTTGCGACACTGTTTCGTTACGCGCACTTATTTTTGCGCCAGGCGGGCCTGTTGGAAACGGGCCGCGGGCTTCATTGAAGGAACCGCAGTCAGCAACGGGCCCTATTTGGCCCACAGGCCGGGGTTTTTGAGACCCCTGCTTTAAAGGCGCGTTCACATTGGCGACTAGTGACAGACGCGAGAGCGACTATAGTGAAATATACGACAAGCGACCACCGACATTCACGCTGCGGGCAATAGGCGAGTCGCCGATCGCAGTATACGTTACAAGCCGGTAGGACCAATCAGAGCGTCAAAAGCTCACCATCATGGTGCCTGTCATGTTTCTGTATGAGTTTTATCATGGCTGAACCAATCAGAATCAAAAAAGGCCTAGTAACTTGAGCTTTTGACGCTGCTCGATTGGTCTCGTTAGCTCCTAGCGTCGGCTGCGTCTTAACTTAAAGGGGCACTCAAATAGAATCTGAGATCGTCTATTTACGGTGAGAACTCAATCTACGGTCTCCAAGCATCCTAAAAAAAACCGAAATTACACTCATGGGCGACCGATTTCCCCATTAAAAATCTAATCAGAGATCGTGACACGCCCCTTTTTCAGCACCTCGGAGCAGACACCAGGGGGCGCCGTCGGACGGTGTTTTCAAACAATAATTGCAGTAGTGCGTGTCCCACACCCAAAGGTTTGACATTTTTGTCAAAATATAAAGCACAGCGCGCCTAAAAAGAGCAATATGTAGTAACGTTTGTAATCTCCACGAAATTACTGTAAAACCCTTTATTTTCATAGCCCCTATTTTTCGTGAATCGGTCACAAAGGACATAATCGTGGCCACTAAATTTCGCGAATTCCAGACACCTGCATTGAAACTCTTAAATTTCCGGAATTTTTCAAATATCGAAATACGCAAAAAATTAAGGGCTCACGAACATTAAGAATTTTACAGTAACTATTTGCATTAATAAAATTTCATGGACGTGGTGGAAACCAGGAGCGCAGCCAGAGGGGGGGGGGGGGGGGGGCTTATGGGACTTCAGCCCCCCCCCCCCCCCCTTCGAAATCCAGCCGGCCCTGTAATATACACATGCATTTTGACACCCCCCCCCCTCCCCTTCTCCACACCCCAAGTCACCAAGTCATAAACATCGTAGACCCCCCCCCCCCCCCCCCTCACTCACTCACTTCAGAAAAAAATCCTGGCTACGCCACTGGTGAGGACCTGATGAAACTCGCCAAGCTGCTGCTTCTGCCACAGGTAAAGAAATAATGGACACACGAGAAGCACACCGCGGAACTTCCAACATGTCTTCCACACAAACCCTCCATACAGGCATTAGAAGACTTGAATTTCTGGGTCATGTCTCGACCTTGAAAAATGCCCCGGTCATAGTATTGGCTACTAGTAGACATCTACTAAGCGATTTCCATCTGGTGTGCATAAACCTTGTTGTTCCGAATTAAAGTTGAGTGTCCCGACAAATTACAGATTGTCCCGATTTTCTAATAAATGTTCCGTTATTTAACTGACACACCTGTACACATATTCGTTCTTCTTTCACCTGTTGATAACATTTTTGCATTGGCAAGGAGCGAGTGCAACATTCTTTCATCAACCCTCCAACGGCATCCGAACCGCATGTGCTGGCTAATGGGAGCACCTGCCTTCAGACATGTGCCCTCTGCAGAATGAGGGTCCCGTATGAAACACATTGTCGTGACGACCGATTAAGCTTCATATATGAAAGTGAGCGAGTGAGTGAGAAAACATTTAATTCTTTGTAGGATGGTAAAGCAAACGACCAAAATCAACAGCGATCGCCTAGGTCCGTCCTTTGTAGAGGAGCAGCCCAGGAGGTTCTTACATTGACAATCTATACAGTGGTATGGTAAGTCAACAAGGTATGAAAGCCTGGTTCCAGAGTCTCAAATGCATGTTTGCCAACCTTGCTTCCATTGCTCGTGCTCTGCATCGCATGGCCGAGCAAATTCGTGCGATGCACCCAACGAGGGAGAGGGAAACTGGCAGCTGAACGTCACTAGATTACCTCCAGTTGCGGAACTCCCCCCTCCCTCACTCACTCACTTCAGTCTACCTCCCGTCGTTTGAAGCGCCATCTAGAGTTTCGTTTCATAACTGTGCATTCCATAGAGCCAGAGTTGGCCCGTGGGCGTGGCGACCAAGGCGCCGGAGAGGAGAAAAGTGAAAGCAAGGGAGGAGAGCGCCGAAGGAGCGAGAGAGAAAGAAGGGAGCAAAGAGGAGACGACCGCCATTTTGACGCAACGCTGTCGGCGCCCAGCACCGGTGAGGCTACGCGTCGTCTGCTAAGGGCTTATTTCTTTTTCGCCTGATTAAAAGTTTGCGTTCAAACGTGGAGAACTTCATTCGTTAGCTTTTTAAGCCACCGAGCAATAACACTATATCATTTTCTTGCCAGAGCCCGCCAAATAAAAGGAAAGAACCGAAATTTGGATGTCGATCCCATGCATTCCGCCGGGCGAATGAATGAACATGACGGCCCTCCCCGATCAGCTGGGAGCAGCCGGGAGTTCACGCGCATGCGCTCACGGCTCTAGCTCTGCGCCGCTGGTTGATTGGCTCACTCGGGAAGGGGGCGTTACGGCGGCGAGATCATGGACTGGCCAAACTAGCCCCATATACGGCTCTGCATAAAGTAGACCTTGAACGCCATCTAGACGCTGTGCTTCGAAACGTATGTATTATGGTGCCTGGAGTGCGTCTCCGACTGGTGTGTTTAGCGTCCTACCTCACCCAAACATCAAAAGTGGTTCCGAAGTGGCAACAAATGACGTCACAGAAGCCGGACTGTCATGCTGTTGCATGTCGCGATCCTTGCGGTTGGTCGTAAAAATGCTGGCGAAAAGCACAAGCGAACGTGAGTGTCGCTGTCGTCATGGCGTCCCAACTTCTGACTGCTGAAACTTCCGTGGACTGCCACACTGGAAGCGACCTGCAACGGAACAGGCATCTGCCACATACACCGCCGCTGCTGGGACGCCGCCAGGATCGCGACCGTCGACAGCATGACACTTGTATGACGTCATCAGGCGGGAATTGAGGGACCACTTTTTTGGACGCGGTAAACACACCAGTCGGAGACTCGTACCAGGCACCATAGTATGTATTCCATAGAATACACTGCAGTTACCATAGCAGCCGCCCAGCGCGTTGAGCGACGAGAAGCGAGTCGTAGTGAGTGAAGGGGGTACTGCTCGTGCAAGCAGCGTCTACGAGCAGTTCCTAACTGAGCTAATCTAATAACGTTGCCTATTGGCCGCCGCCATGTTGCACATTTTTGACCAACAGACATGTGACCTTATAGTTTTACGTCTAGATTGTAACGAAGTAACGCGCACAAATAATTAATTATTGACCTTTAATCACAGTACCGACGAGATAAGTTATGTTTCATTTAAGTCTAAAATCTGCTTTTACGACAAAAATTCGGGCAGCTTCGCAGTTCCTCCGCTAGAAGCCGTCAGCTGCGGTGCTGCATTTGGGGTTTTTATTGGAGCTAGCCACTGATCTCTGAGGCTAACAGTATTGAAAGAATAGTTTATCATGTTTTTTTTATAGTGATCGTCTTACAAATCGCAGCTCAGTTTTGCGTAAAAGGCTCAGGATTTGGTACGGTCACGAGTCTAGTGTACACGGCGGCAGCGAAGTGGGGGTCACTTTGGCCTGATGAACGGGATCCCAGTTTGTCGCTCCAAGCCCCTATACCTCGTTGAATGCACCCTACATAAATTTCATTTGTCTCTCACAAAAAGAAAGAAAGAAAAAAAGTGCTCTTGAAATCTGCAAAACAATGTTCGCTCTTCATCTCCGCTACAAACCTACCCTTGTCTCCCGATCCTGTGGCGACCCGATGAGGCACATTTCTAAGAGCAGTGATGTGCTACGCAGCAAGCCACAGTAAGCTGGCAGACTTTGTGAAGAAATTAAAGCTGACAACTGCTGCCGTGAAGCTGCAGCAAGAAATCGTAGCCAGCGATGCTCTTGCCAGCAAGTTGTAGTTTCGAGAAATATAGATTTATTCCGTACGCGATTGCAAGGCTGGAGACAGTGGGGCATTATCTGGAGATGCAGTTTGAAATCGTAGATTCTGTAGAAGAGAAGGGACTGTCTTGAAAAAGACAAACTATCCAAGTCGCTTGAGAAAACCCAACATAGTGTGGATACATTCACCTAGAACTCCAAGCGGCACTCATGGCTTGAATACAAAACGAGCCGTTCAGGTTTATGCCCATCATCTCCTAGTGGAGCAATCGTCCTCCGACTTCAACAATCTTAACAGAAAAAAGGCACAGCCCAAGGAAACACACTTTGTATGTTTGCGAACATTTCCTTCAATGCGAGCAAACAGAATGTGGTTTTGGCGAAAAAAAAGGAAGAGTAATTAACGCCCGTAAAAGCCCTTTAAGCGCATTTGTAGAAGCGCACAATGTCCCTAAAAGTGGCATAATTTTTTGGCTTTTCCCATTCCAATTTTGTCTCCATTTCATGCAGTAATATATTTGTACCGGAATTTCCAGCTCTATGTATCAAGCAACACAGATCCCTCTTTGACCCTTCCGATGTTCCCTCAGATCCCTCTTGTACCTCGCACTTCTATGGCTTCTTACGTTGGTGCGTCCCCCCGTGTTTCAACAGGCTGTAATTGCTCGCGTATGCTTTCCCACATGTGTTGCATTGGTACGGCCTCTCCCTCGTATGGACCCTCCTGTAACATACCAGGTGAGAACTCTGCGCAACCACCCTCTGACAAACTTCGCACCGGAACGGCTTTTCCCCTGTGTGAATCCTCATGTGCATTGTCAGGTTGGCCCTCTCGGAAAACGCTCTCCAGCACACACGACACTTGAAGGGCTTCTCCCCCGTGTGCGTTCTTTCGTGAGCGGTGGTGCAATGTGCATAACGACTGGAGTAAGGACAGAAGCGGCACTGGGGCGTGTCCCCGCGAGGTTGCAGGCCACGAGGTGAATCATATCCAAGCTTTTGTTGTGAGCGAAATACTTGTCCAACTAGGCTGAAAGGCATCTAGAAATATTTTAATAAAACAACATTTACTAACGACTGCAATTTTACTTCTCAGATGTGCGTGTGAATATTGCATCTAAACAAATTACAGTGTTTCTGTTGACTTCAGCATTGTAAAAGTAGCCTGCGTTGCGTGGCCTCTAGTGCAAGAAAATACCGAGCACAAGTGAGGCCTGAAACTAGGCAGGAGCTCGAGCCGAAAAACACACTTTCAAAAACACACTAAAGAAATGAAAAGAAGTTTAGCCAAGCAAAATGGTTTCATGTCATCTCCCAAGGGAGATACGGACACTGCGCTCCACTGCTAATACGAACATGATAAAATCGCTTTTATTTGCAGTTTATTTTAGAGCGCAGCTCTTAGGCGCCCGTTTCCGGCTTGAGCGGCGTCGGCGTCGGCGTAACCGCGCGGTGCATTATGGGAAATATCCCATAATGCACCGCGCGAGCCCCCCCCCCCCCCCCCCCCCCGGGGTCAAGTTACCTCGGGGGGGGGGGGGGTCACATGATCTGAGGGGTCACGTGACCCCCCTCCCCCTCCCCCCGAGGTCACGTGACCCCCCCCCCCCCCCCCCGGAGGAGATTGAAGAATGAGGGGAGGAGGAGGAGGAGGGGTATACCCTCCCCTGATTACCCTTCCCTCCTCCTCCTCAAGAGCTGCGCTCCAATTCGGCGTTACAGGGAGTTGTAAACGGCTTTCACTTTTTTTTTGACAGCTATTGAGAGAGCTCAAATTTTGTCGCTCAGATTAGTGCTCCAAACAAGCGCTTTATTCCACACCAATAGGTTGATGTCAGCCCCTCGAATTTAAGGTGAAAAATAAAAACAGGATATTGATTGTTCGCACTAACGGTGTCGCGCAGTGTACATAAACACCAAGGCACCCTATCACAAACCGAAACATACGAACAAGAAACAACTCATTTCATTGGGAAGACAAAAAAGTAGAAATATAAATGAAGCACTCACTTTCGTTAATTTGCACTGTCTTGCTGCCTAGAAAAATCGAGCCCGCTGGCTTAGACAAGGCAGCACCTGTTCCCATCGTTCAGGGGCCGTGAAAGGATTGCGGCACCGATTTCCCGAAGCAGCCAGAGGTTCTCAATCACCGTGAAACGTTTTCTTGAGGACGCCGTTTCAAACAAAGTGTGCGCCGCCATTTTAGTGCTGCGAGGTTCATAACGGTCAAGTAGCAAGCACCCATTTCGAATTCCCTTCCAGAAAAACACCATGTACTGAAGCTTTACTGAGAGTGGAATGCGCTTCCTAAAATGGTGATGAAAGCGGAGCTGACGCTTCACGCTCAAATCCCAGAGCGGGTCGCGCGTGAGCGATGGCGATTCCGCTTTCCATAGAGCGGAGCGAGAAAGCGAAAACGGTCTACTAAAACTCCCTACTGACTCTGGCTCGCCACGCGGAGCCTCTTATGTACACGCATGGGCTTCTGGAACAATCGGCGTAGAAGGTTCGGTGTGTAGAACATTCGGACCTTGAAGAAGCAACAGGGCTCTCGAATGTACCAGAACTCGACATCCACAGAAATAACAAAACTGCGTCCGCTCCCAAGCATCGACTCTCGGCCCCTTGCGTGGTAGCCAAAAACGATGACCATTCGGCCACGGGCGCTCCCGCCCATCAGTGCCAGCAGTCATCCATTCTGGAAAAGAGAAACAATAAGTGACCAAAGCACAAAAAACAAGGACTGTAAAATAAGAGAGGCACTTGCAACACAGAAGTAATCACGCTTCGGGGTAATGCAGGAAAGATTCGCGTACACCCCCACTAACACAGATGTTCGGGCTTTTGTGTGCTCTAGACTTGCTCTAACAGACTCGGCACACATTGTTAAGACTTCAAGCGACAATGAGTAGGACTGCAATGGAATCTGGTATTGCAGCAACTTCTGTGGGGCACCATCAGAGTCTGTGAAAAATCAGTACATTGCAGGGACCGTCTTCAAAATGTAACTGCACCAGAGGAAAGTCGATACAAACTCATGCACCATAGTGGTTTCATTTACACGAATGTGGTGGATGTTGCGCTCACTAGACTGGGTGACAGTCACATTGACTGGATGCTGTCGGAATGGAGTAAACATGGGCACTGCTGGGGAATGAGCACCGCAAAACCTGGGCATCAGTGGTGGAGAGGACCTGCACTCCAAGGCAGCAATGTGTTATCCCCAACATTTTTCTTGGGGGTAAGTTTGACCTGCAAGGTTTCGAGGTGGGTGTATTGAGAAGAGGCAGTAGCTCGCGTGAAGTAAACACGATTGCTATACTCCGTTTCACCTTACGTCCGGGCGCAGCGGATGCGACGAGCCATCGGAGCCAATCCAAGGCCGTGCGAGTGTCACGTGATCTTAGAGAGGGGACACAGCGATGCGCGGAAAGCGTATCACGGGCTACGTCCACAGAACAGGATTGGAGGACAGCTCGTAGCGTCCACTGCGTCCGGACGCAAGGTGAAACGGAGTATAGCAACACATGGCACGAATTTAAACGGGCACCAAAGGTCAATTCTAGAAAAAGAAATTGCAATAGAAGTGCATAGAAAATAATCCACAAGTAACAAGAATGACCAGAACATTATTAGAGTAAACTTCCAGTGTATTTCACCACCTGTTATGCTCAAAGTGCAGACTGGGTGATCCAATCTGCCTTTAACCTCAGCCTCTCAGGTAAGCGCTGTCCAAATAAAATCCTTTTGCCTCGGCTTGGCTACCTGGGCAATGCACACCGAGTGTTAGCTAAGCTGTCATTTCTAGCATAACTTTTGGCAAACGGCAAGTCCATGTGGCTCAGCTTTGAGAAATAAATATGAGCCACACATTGCCACAGCGAAAACTGCCAAACTCTGATACTGCCGGTGCACACTTCGACAGTATGACTTTGGGAGGTGTCCAGTTTCGGGAGGTTCTTCATACTGGAGTCGAGTGTGTGCCACAATCAATGCCTCGTCGTCCCTAGCGTCTATGCTGTAAAATGGAGGGCTGCATATCAGCATTCATCAACTGTTGCTTTGTTTTGTGTTCAAATACCCGCCACGTTGGTTATGTGTCGGGAGGAATGCTTTTCTCAAAGCATGTGGCTGCGCTCTGCGGCTTAGGGACATGCAAAATCGCTGCATACAAGCCCATCTAACAATCTAGTGTAGCAGGGCCTGAGCTACGAGTTTAGCATTTAGGGAGAGAAATGAACTTTTGTCACAATGGTTGCACAAATTCCTCACATTCCGGTAAAATGTAGCAAGGCAAGCACTTTGGCGCAGTAATCACATCTCTGGAAACTTGGATAGAATCAGAACAAAAATATGACTCCGACGGGCAACATTGATTTCCAGTCATGATCATGAGGCGCATGGCTAACCGCGCTACAAACCGCAGCATGATCTATGTGACGGATGAATGGGTGAAAAGGGGGAGGGCGGACAGCGCTTTGCCTTTTTTTTTTTTTTGGTAACTAGATTTCTTTGAGCGCCTACTGTTCATGGCCTCGTGAATCCTTCCTTCCTTTCATTCGCACAGCTGTGACCCAAGAATGCGACTTTAGTGCATCGACTCGTTATTGAATTCAATGTGAACAGCACAATGCGCTGCTAGGGAAGTGCATCGCATTCAAGCCAGGCGTAGCACGATTGCCCCGCATGCAGAATCCCTGTCGCAAAAGCCCTGCGTCATCAGCCCCATATTTCAAAAACCCCGCGTTCAATTACCACGTCCCGTAATCCCAGCGTCCCGAAAGCCCTGTCCTCACTGCCCCCGTCCCAAATTCCTTTTCACGGTCCACCCTGCATTGTTCAATGTCTTAACCTAATCTGGTGAGTGTCTATGAAGTGTCTTTTCAGTGAAGGCTGTGGCTGGGGTTCTGTTCAGACGGAACAATTGTCATAGAGTTCCGTCGGGATGGAACCACTACAGTTCCGTCCAGACGGAAAGTTGGCAAACCCTGTAGAGTTCCGTCTAGACGGAACGACAGTTGCTACTGGGGTTCCGTCCAGAGGGAACTATTGACGACGTGACAGATCGAAAGCGTCGCGGTGGTCGGCCCTCCACGATTGGCCGAATGCTGACTTTGACGTCAGCAAAGGATTCCTCATCGACGGAAATAAGAGTAATGTAAGAACTTCGATTTTGACGGTGTTCGCAGTATTGGTTTAAAAGCGCAATGATTTCCAGCTTCCACCATGCTAATTACAAACACCATCGAACTTTTTTGTTCACAGGGTAATGACGTCACGAGAGGTAACCATAGGAGGGCGCCACCCAAACATCTCGCCGCTAATAGCCGCCGCTAAAGTTCCGTCCAGACGGAAGAGAAACGCGCCGCTGAAGCTCCGTCCAGCATGTACGCGGGGTTGATCACTAGATGCTCCACCCCTGACCGATTTTCGGAGTAACACCTGGCAATGTTCCTATGTTAAGTTTAATTTAGTGTTTCCTTTTAAAGTGAAATTCACTTGTCCAAGCAATCCCATAACATTTCTACTGCTTCCTGGAAAACAGTTTGTCCCACCTCTGCAAACCACGCACCTCCGGCCTCTATTACTTCGTATATTCATTAAAAATCTCCTCCCATACAGGCGTTTCTTTCATTGTTTCTTTTAGGAGTATGTAGTTACTGGGAGTTAGACACAGAGAATGCGGTAGATATCCTTTTCAAAGCTTTATTTAGGAATGACAATCACTCTAACGCAAGACCTGAGGCTGGGTGCATTGTTTTAATGAAGGAGCCCTCCCTGTCTCCACTTCCCACGCCGTTTCTCCTTGATTGCGGCATATAACTTTGTAATTAGGTTTGCATAATACGAACCTGGTATTGTGGCCCCACCTTGTAAATAACCACAAGAAAAAACACCCTTGGCATCCCAAAAAATTGACCTAGAGCTTGTTATTTGTCCTTTAGCTTGGACACGAAAAGGAACAATGTTCTCTATTGAGCCCTCGGGACGGAACAAAAGGGGCTCGACGAGGCTTGTGGTTGTTCCGTCTGGATGGAACCCTACTGGGCCTGCTATCGTTGTCTGGACGGAACTCTGTTGGGCCCGCTATCATTCCGTCTGAACGGAACTCTGCTGGGCGATTGTTTCTGCACAAAAGATGTAGAGAGGACAGTTCTCTGTGAAACGAATTGAACAACGTAAAGTACAATATCTCTACAAGAAATGCATAAATAACTACTTCCCACTTTCCTTTTTTTTTCTCTCAAAATCACTCATGAAGTGCACCATTCGCCCATATTCTCGAAAATGCATCGCCTAAGTCGGGATATTTATCGTGTCAAAAAAACTCGGTCCAAGTTTAAAAGAAATTTAAATCAAATATGCTCTCTTTATGCTTAGACAGTTTTTAGGTTTTTCGGGCTTATGTATATAATCTGTCAGGCTCAAGCCAAGCTCAAGCTTATATAAAAAAAAAAAAAAAAAAAAAAAATTGTCGGGCTCGGGCCGGGCTCAAGCTTCTGTCTAAAAATTCTGCCGGGCCCGGGCAGTGTCTCTTCCGGGCCGGGTCGGGCCGGGCCTAGAATTTCGCGGCCCGTGCAGTACTCTACTTGAGCGAGCCTGAGCCCAGCGCTGCGTTGGTCTGGCCCAGCGCCCAGTCTGCCGAATCGAGCGCCGAGCGGCCGAGCCGCGACGGCAGCCGTGTGCCATGTCACATCTAGTGTCGCGCACTCCGCAGTCCAGTCAGTCCAGCGGATTACACGACATGGGCTTGACGCTTCTGCTTCAACCCTTAGGCAAATCCAGCTGGGGTATGGGCCTGAAAGTATTTATTGAATGTGTTTATGGTTAAAACCCCATATAATCTATATTTCCTTTTTCTAGATTATTGATTGATCTACGTTTACGGTATTCATGCACGAAAACACAGTCGAACGTACTGATAAACAAATACAAAATAAGATTTGCTCTAGGATTCCAAATTTATAACGCTTACCATGACAAGTAGGCAGGGCCGTACCCAGGGGGAGGGTTTCGGGGTTCGAACCCCCCCCCCCCCCCCCCGAAATATATTCGCCCCCCCCCCCCCCCTTTCACTGTCGGCTGGGGAAGGGAGGAGCGATGGGGCGCATTTCGAAAGAGGCCAGGGGTGGCCTCGATTTCGCTAAAGTCACTGAATCGGGAGACCCAGTGGGGGACCCCCTGGAGTTTCAGCGATGCTTTTAGGGGTGCACGTGTGCCTGTATATATAACGCAGCATTACTTCTAACCAGAGGCGCGTGAATTCCAGCGCGTCTTCGCCGCGCCCCGAAAACCGCAACGCACCCGGCCACAACCGGTCTTTTCGGAACCACTCCGATAGCGCCCTCCTGTTTTTCCCTCTCATCCAAGTGCCTGGGTGCAAAGGTGGCTTTGCTGGGTGCCATCCCCCTCGGCAGAAGATCCCCGGGAGCCTCGCTTCCCCATCCTCATACCACGCTCCGTTCCACTGCACAGTGGACCGTAGCGAATGCTAGAGACCGTCTTCGCCAATCGAGGGCTGAGAGAGAATCGCATGACATTGAGCTTCTCATAGCACACCACAGAGGGTAAGGTGACACTCTGAGCTGGATTGGCTGGGATGGCTCGTAGCGCCCTCTGCGGTCCATTATAAGGTGACACAGAGGAAATGTTCGCTCGAGCAATAAACACGTACGTTTGAGGGAAGCTCGTATCGTTCTCTGTTCGTTAGGCTAACTTCCCAGAACACCGCGAGCGTGCGACGCCTGAGGGGCTTTGGGGGGCCTGCGGGGGTATGGGGTGTTTCGCGCGGTGAAAAGAGGATGGAAAGAGAATGACGAAGATTCGTTCCGAGCTGTGTCTATAGTCGCGGGGTTCCGAGTGTCACCGGACCCTGCGGAGGATGCGCGGGGCTGCGGTTAGGGAGCTGGGTGAAGTATATGGCTGTATATATTTTTATTATTCTCTTACACCCGGTTCCATCTCACCCGTCATGTTTACTGGGGTGGAGTTTGGGCAAATAAATAAATTTTGACTGTAAGCTGAAAGTAAGCTTTGAAACAATTCACTCCCGCTGTGATGGTGCATGTGAAACATTTCGTTGCTCGCTGTTGTTAATTATAGGCCGCTGTTCGAGGCGGGGTTTAAGCCGCACGTCCGGAGGCCTCCTGGCTCGTGACGACGACCATTCCCCGAAGTGAAGAACCCAGGGGTCCAGTGGAGGTGGGAGAATTGGTAACGTAACGAACGGTTTAATTACATGGTTGCGAATACAGTCGTCCAAATCCGAGAGAACAACGGAGCAGCCTCACGCTCCGCCTTATATAGGGTTCGTTTTC
Source organism: Ixodes persulcatus (assembly GCA_013358835.2). Taxonomy (NCBI): domain Eukaryota; kingdom Metazoa; phylum Arthropoda; class Arachnida; order Ixodida; family Ixodidae; genus Ixodes; species Ixodes persulcatus. The sequence continues at coordinate 158,225 of JABSTQ010009369.1, read as the reverse complement.
TCCCTCACTCCCCGCCAGGGCAGCAGGTGCGAACGTAGCAAACCGCCGCCAAGTGCGTTGCAGCAAAGACCGCCGCGTCGTAGCCAGAAGTGCGTCGTAGCCATGGTTCTCCGCAGTTAGGCCCTGCCTCTCTCCCTTTCAAGTGCGATGTAGCCAAAGTTCTCCGCAGTTAGGTCATGCCTCTCTCCCCTTCCGGAGCGCACGAATCCACACGCACACACACACGCCCCGTTGACGTCACGGACGCGTTGAGACTCGTTGTGGGCAGGCTCCGACAGGTGGGCGACAGTCCCGGACAGATCGTGACTCGTTTTGGGAAGGCTCCGACAGGTGGGCGACAGTCCCTGACAGATCGTGACTCGTTTCCGCAGCGTTGAAATTTGGAAGAAGGTCGCCAAAGGTTCCATTCTTAACAGCCCCTCCGGGGCCAGGGAAACCTAAAAAGGCCGGTGGTACAATCGCTGGCCTGAAGAGGTGGGCTTGGAGTAGGCCTTGAGAAGACGCTGCAAGCACTAAACAAACTCCCAAACCTCTTACAACGGAGGCATTAGCAGAAACGTCCCCCACAACTCCACGCCACACCGCAGTCAAACGCTCGGAATCCGCCAGAGACCCGCCAGACCGGACTACGGATTACCAAAATTTGGTACAATTCCGGGTATCGAGACCCCCTGCCGCCAAAAAAACTCATTTTTCCAACGAGGCCACTATGAACAAAATACAAAAGACAAAACTTCTTCGCAATTTGTGAGGTCATTTTGGGGTTTTAACGAAGTGCCCCCACTTTGATCCTCATTCCCGTGGATGACGAAGACCTCTGAGATCATCCCTACCGCTTTTCGTGATGTCAGAAAAATCTGTTTAACCCATCGGCATTGCCGTTAAATTTGTCTTTCCTTTTTCTTACGCTGAAGTCATAGTGATCGATTTTCACGTGATTTCTAGACGTGAAAATGCGGTCCTTATAGCGCCGATAAAACAATCCGCCTTTTTCATGCCCCGTCACATTGGTCCTAGCAATCTCCTGAGCTGTACAGCGAAACCCTGACACACAAGGGTCGCTCTTCTGCTCGACTGTCAAAGACACTCTGTCTAATCGTAGCAGAGGACCAAAGTTACGTGACGCCGGAGCTACGAGAGATCTTTCACTGATCCCGTCTCCCTCCGCCTTTTTCGCCGGCGCGTTGGGACGGCGTACGCTTTCTAGTGCTACGAGGTCAGGCTGTTCTACAACCTGGTCCCTCTCATCCCGGTTTTCTGCCTCCAACTCTGGGAGTACTTGCTCCCCGTCAGCTGCCTCTGGATCACTCGTCAACAAAGGGGCGACCTGACGCGATTTGGACCTCGTACACGACTGAACTAGCCCTTCTCCCAGTTGTTGACCCCTTTCGCGCAGCAGGAAATCTGACCGGTTAGAAAAAAAATAAGGATACTCCAACGGGACTGTTTGCGAGACAGCCTCCTCTGTCACTAGCTCTCCGAACGGGCCAGTTATCCTTACTGTTGCCATAGGCAGACAGACACTGTGCTTTTCGAGCAGCTGCTTGATCCAAACTACCTTTCCAGTAAAATCGGAGGTCGTTACATACGACGGATGAACAACGTCCATCGTCGCTGCACTGTCCCGAAGCACCCTGCACGGCTTTCCGTTTACCTGGAGCTCGTGAAGATAGGGACGAAGAAGCTTCAGGTCCTTGTCACTACCGTTCACGTACGAGAACACAACCCGCGGTTTCTTACATCTGGCCGCTGTGTGTCCCGGCTCCTGACAGTTGTAGCACAGGAACGACTTCCTTGCCTCGAACTGCCCTGTTGGGCTTTTCCGCGCCTCGTCTCCGTTCGAGTGTTCTGCGCTCTTTTCTGGGACCTTTTGTCCTGCTTCGGGCTTTTCGGGCCCGTTTTCTCGCGAGCCGTTTCCCTGTCGGAAGGTCTTGCGCTGATCGCTCCGGCCGGGTTCGCTTTCCTCTCCGCTCAGCTTTCTACGCGTTGCGTACTCTTCGGCTAGCTCAGCGGCCCTTTCGACAGAGTCGACTCCCACCCTATCCTGCACCCAGAGCTTGACTGACTGCGGAATGCTACGAAAGAACTGTTCGAGGCCCACACACTCGACTACCTTGTCTCGGCTTTCGTACACTTCCTCGCTCTTCAACCATTCTATCAAATTGGTTTTAAGCCCGTACGCGAATTCCGAGTAGCCCTCGCTGCTCTTTTTGGATGCGTTTCTAAACCTTTGACGGAACGCCTCGGCAGAAAGGCGGTACCGCTTCAAAAGGCTGGACTTCACCTTGTCGTAGTCGTCCGCGTCTCCAGCACTAAGGTGCGCGACAACCTCTGCAGCCTCACAGGGCAACAAAGTCAAAAGCCTTTGCGGCCACGTTTCTGGGGCGAAGCTCAACTTCTCATATGTCCTCTCAAAGTTAACTAAGAACAGGCCCACGTCCTCCCCAACTTTAAACAGCTGCAGGAGCTTCTTCATTTGATACGACTCGGTCTCACTTGCTCGTACCGGAGCCCCAACTCTACTGTTCTGCGAGTTTAATCGCTGTTGTTCAATTTCGAGCTCTAGCCTTTTCAGCGCTCGTTCCTCTCTCGCCGCAGTCTGCGCTCGTTCCTCTCTCGCTGCAGCTTCGCTCTTAGCGTTCTGAAGCAGTTCCCACGCAATTTTAATTTCCTCTGCTTCTGCGCTCTCTGAAATCGCTTTACTGATCTCAGATTTCTTCATCTTTTGCTCCACCTCCACACCCAATTCTTCACATAAACAGAGTAAATCTGTTCTCAGTAACCTCATTAGATCCATGATCGCTGCTTTTTAGCTTTGGATTTGCTCTAAAACTTGTCGCGAGGTTGTACACAAACCTAGCGCACGAGTCAAACACTAAGGATTCCCAGCAGTTCAAAATTAATTACCCATAATCTGAAGCCTGGCGAATCTCAAAGCAAAGTCCAAACGCTCACCCACAGATGTAGCACGATGTCGCATGGTCCGATCCCAACCGCTGCCAACCAGTTGGTCGAGGCGGGGTTTAAGCCGCACGTCCGGAGGCCTCCTGGCTCGTGACGACGACCATTCCCCGAAGTGAAGAACCCAGAGGTCCAGTGGAAGTGGGAGAATTGGTAACGTAACGAACGGTTTAATTACATGGTTGCGAATACAGTCGTCCAAATCCGAGAGAACAACGGAGCAGCCTCACGCTCCGCCTTATATAGGGTCCGTTTTCTCCCTCACTCCCCGCCAGGGCAGCAGGTGCGAACGTAGCAAACCGCCGCCAAGTGCGTTGCAGCAAAGACCGCCGCGTCGTAGCCAGAAGTGCGTCGTAGCCATGGTTCTCCGCAGTTAGGCCCTGCCTCTCTCCCTTTCAAGTGCGATGTAGCCAAAGTTCTCCGCAGTTAGGTCATGCCTCTCTCCCCTTCCGGAGAGCACGAACCCACACGCACGCACACACGTCCCGTTGACGTCACGGACGCGTTGAGACTCGTTTTGGGCAGGCTCCGACAGGTGGGCGACAGTCCCTGACAGATCGTGACTCGTTTCCGCAGCGTTGAAACTCGGAAGAAGGTCGCCAAAGGTTCCATTCTTAACACCGCTCACATGCTTCTGTTTTTAAAAAAAGTAAATACAAAAAACGGCCATTCAAGGTGGCCACCGTGTTCCAGAACCCCCTCCCCCCCCCCAAAGAAATTTTCTGTGTACGGCCCTGCAAGTAGGTATATGCTCCCGAGACGCATGGGGAGGTGATTCGTCATTACAAATCCGTGTTATGCTTGTCGACGGCAGCGGTGAAACAGATGGTGCATCTGCGAAACCACAATACAAGACCTTCAATAAGACCCCCCCCCCCCCCCTACTTACAGAAATAGACGTAGACAGTTGACTAACAATTTTGCTTCAGTACTCTTCTTCGCGTGTGCAATCGTCTTTTTTCAAGCTCTTTATGTATACATAAATTAACTATTAGCTTTAAATAAAATTTACACAAGACAATTATTAGATTTACCATTACCCGCTCTTCCTACGAGTAGTCTCACACCACACATACTATTTTTCTTTGCTGCGGATTGTGATGGACAGTCATCTGGTTGTTACACATCACAAATACTGTTTTTCTTTGGTGTGGACAGTGATGGACGAGGCGCTAACACATCTTCCCCGTGTTCTTCGATGGCCAGTGCCCCGAGCATCTCACGCGCAAACGGATTCTTCTTTGTTGCCTGAATGGTGATGTTGCTGAATGCTGCACTGCATTTGCAAGTCTTACAATGAGCTGGTAAATGGCCTGCTGCTGTGCCCTTCACAGATGCTGCATGTTCTCTAATTCTGTCGTATATCCAACGGCCTGTTTGTCCAATGTAACATTTACCCCACGAAAGGGGAATGTGATAGACAACTCCTGTTTGGCACTGGGCATATCTTGTTCTGTGGAAAGTGCTGCATGTTTTCGTTTGGTTTGTTGGTTGCTTAACTCTTTTACACATAGAGCATGCTTTGTTTGGTGCTGAGCAAAGTACTTGAATGTACTGTCGTCTTCTTGCGATCTTTTTTAGAGCGCAGCTCTTAGGCGCCCGTTTCCGGGTTGAGCGGCGTCGGCGTTGGCGTAACCACGTGACGTCACACGTGACGCCCCGAGTGACGTCATGAGGGTCACCAGTGACGTCGGGACACGAATGACGTCACGAGAGTCACCAGTGACGTCATGAGGGTCACGAAGGTCACCAGTGACGGTCACGTGTGACGTCACGAGGGCCACGAGTGACGTCACGGGGGTCACCAGTGACGTCAGAGGGTCACTCGTGGCGTCACAAGTAAAGTCACCCTCGGGACGTCACACGGGCATATCCTCCCTTCCCCTCCTCCTACTCAAGAGCTGCGCTCTAATTCCGCTTTAGAGGGGATTGTAAACGCCTTTCATTTTTTATCTTGTGGGTAATCCCGTGAATGTATGATATAACCAGGGTATCGAACCGAACCTGAACCGTGAACCGAAATCCGGAAAAAAAACCGTTATTTTCGCACGAACCGGAGTTGAATCGGAACGAAATATTTTTTTTTCGTTCCGGAGCGGAACCGCTATGTTTTCTATGCGGTTTTCGGTTCATATGCGAAGCCAGGTCATGTGAAAAGTGTGCGGCGAGAAACACAGTAACCTGAAAAATAAACAAAAAAACGCAACATTCTTTTTTTTTTTTTTTTTTTTTTAGCGCAAACCGGAGTTGAACCGGACCGAAATAATTTTTTCTTCGTTCCTGGGCAAAACTGATAAATTATTTTTGCGGTTTTTCGTTCATGTGGGAAGTCAAAAAGGGAGAAATATACGTAGCAGAAAGCTCTGTAACGTTCCATTATCAGAGTTTCACATAACGGTCGTCTTCATAATTTATAAAGTTTGTCTCGAGAACTCAAACGAAATGATTACAGTAACTATAAATTCTCCGGGATTTGTGGTCTTTTGTAGTTCTTTAACAAATGCCCACATTCGTCCAACCTTTTCTTGGGGACCGGAAATAGTTTATCAAAGAACATTTATCACTAGAACATACCCAATTCGTACATCAGCAAAAGTGACCAATTAATGAGCCTGTTTGGTGTTTCTTGTCTTTAATTTTGTAGAGTTGCGTGCAATTTATTTTGAACGCCTTGATTTCATTGTACGACCGATTGGATAATAAAGCGATACAAAGGCCGATGGATATTTTAGAACCTGCACTAGTTGCCATTGTGTGGCGCATCTAATCTGCTTTTAAAATAACTCAGCGGATTTAATAATTTTACCGAAATTAAAGTCTATCACCGGGAAGGGAAGGGGGGATTCAATCAACAGTTACAGCTACAGAAAACAGCAAAACAGCTTCGATCTCTGGTAGCAGAAACAGCAAGGACCAAAACGTTTTCTCCTCAGAAACACAAACATCAATCAAGACGCACGGCTCTTCTGAGCATTGCTTCCTTTCCACCCTCCAAACGCGTTCTCGTGTTTTTTTTTTTTTTTTTTATTTTTTTAACTAACGGCGGGCGGCCGACGCGCCTCGCGAGTTGCACCTATTCTGTCCAGACCACGGTGTAAGATAATACTCTTCAGGTGAGGACATGGCGGGGCTGAACGCGCGGCGCGAGGAATCAGATAGTGTTCGTTCGACGGGCATCCGAAAGGCTGCATTATTCCTCGGCCACCGTGCCCGCGGCTGACAGTGTCGCCGGCGGCCAAACGGCGAAACTGTGTGAGAGCCAACGTTACTAAAACACTCAGTTGGGAAACTGCCATAGAGACTGCCCTGAAAAAGTGTCCCCGATCTGTCCTCGCGAACCGAGCTAATGGCGAACTCAACGCCGCCATTTCTCCCGCAGCGGCCACTCGAGGAACCGCACGTTACTTCCATTTTGAATATAATCGGCCAGAACAGATACAGTGGAAGAGGTTACAGGGGTACCACCCCCGTCTCCCCAGCGGACGCGCCGCGTCTTAATAACCGAAGTTAAAATGCACCTAGGTCGGGACGTGCTACCTGAAAGCACCGCTGACGCATGGTCGTATAAAACCAATATTAAATATGCCGCAAAACCTTGCAAACTATAGATTTTAAAAACATCACGCGCCCTTCATTTTGTACTAATCTCCAATAAATATCATACAAAAAAAGTATTTTTCGTTTGTTTTTACGCAAAAACATGCTTTATAAAAGCTCAAGGTGACCACAGTACAGACAAATGATAAAGAGTGGCGCTGTTATCGCATTTAGCTCGGTCTCGGTGGACGCCAGCGGCCCAGGTTTCGACGGCGAGTGAGAGCGAAACAAATTATCTCGTTGCCATGACACCGGCCGGTACACCGTGGTCTTTCTGCACGAGCGACAACCTTGCTGGAGCTCTGCGCGTGTCGAGCATGAGGCGGCACGAGCCGTCTTTGCCGTACCCACGGGTCGACGAGTCATCTGCCAGCGCCGCTTGAAACCATAGTGAGAGAGAGAAAGAGAGAGAGTGAAAAGCGAACTTTATCTGCATCGTAAGCAGTGATAAAGTGCAGGCGAGCTGGTACTTATTCGACATCTTGGAAACCCTGAGATGGGGAACGATAAAAAAACGGACGAACACAACAAAATCTCAAACGCAGCTGAATTTTATTGATATCAACACACCAATAAATAGACTTTCAGACAAAAGAAAAAGAGAAAGGGAAAAAAAGAGAGAAAGGAAAAAACTCAAACGCCAAACCAGACGACCAACGAGTTCACCCCAGGTGAGGACTGCGCGAGGAGCGCGCTGTCCTCACCTGAAGAGTATAGGCAGCCGGCAACGGCCAGGCGGCGCCAGCAGGGTGAGAGCGCACGGTCATACCCTGTCTCGTTGTAACTTGGCAAACGGCGAACGATAAGCCCCACATTGCGTGCCGAAGGCTTCGAAATGCGCGACGTATACGAGCGCAACACACACATATTGGAGCATGACGCAGCGAAAAGCCTGATACTTCTTCGGAGTTGAGGCGCGCTCCGGTGATACGCAGTCACGTTCCGATTGGCTCGCCAGGGCCGTAGCTTCCGCTCAACTGGCACGTTACGCGATCACGGCTTCCTGGGATACCCAGTATTTCTTGCTTCAGACACTAGGTTCAGCGGCGCCACCAGAGCAATAGCTCACGTTTGAACAATGCAGCCGCCACTCCCAGGGGTACCCAATATTTCTTGCTTCAGTCGCTAGATGGCGCCAAACCAAACAGCATTGCAGGTTGCCTATAGACCTATTGCTAAATTACCCAAGCATCAAGGAGAATGATGGGAATGTATGGACACGCGCCACACGCGCTCGCCTTCCCCGTATTAAAGATTCGAAGTAAAACACCAAAATAAAGCGTTGACAAGCGCGCGTGCAAATGCCATTTGTTTTAGACATTTGCTTTAGAAAAGCTACTACTGCTGACGCCAGCACGTGCAGCGCGTGTAACTACACTCGGAGCATGCTCCCTGGCGCTTGGGAATTTCGCAAAAGGTCTATTATCTTACACCGAGGTCCAGACTCTCAGGCGCATTCAGAGACGCGACGACTCTCGTTGCTTATGCTCAGCTTCAACCTAAGATGGACCGCGGCCCTTCCTACGAGCCATCCTTAAAATTCAGCGTTCTGATCGTACAAAGAGACTTCACGTTCCGCGCGTCGCTGCTCAGTCGGGAATATATAGCTCTTAGCACTGCATATGCTAGGCGAGCTGCTAGCGTTCGCTGCAGTCACCGTGGATCTCTGTACCAGTGTTCTTTCTCACTTGCTTTTCTGCGAGGCCCTCGGCTCGGCAATTCGGCTGGTTCGGGTTGAAGCTAGGGTTGAAGAAACCAGTGCTTGATTGTCCAACGCGGTGGATGTCCACGCAGCATATGCTCACCAGGCTACTTGAATTAAGAGGCTTCGCTGGAGGGTTCCTCTCGAAATAAGAAAGCTCCAGGTTGACTGAAGGCGTATGGGCGGAAGTCGAAATGCTCGCAGTATCGCTTCGCCCGGCAGAAGTGGCGACGAAGACATTGCAAAAGGAACAGCTCACTGTAGGACGTTTCTACTGCGCATAGCTGAGATGTTCCATGGACACTTCCAAGATAACGTCGCCGTTAGCAAAGATCCAGTCAATGAAAAAGAGGGAGCGACAACTTCTTGACGCGGATGTCTTCTGTGCAGCAGTGTACATGGATCCCCGCTACCGCCTTCTTCTCACCCCTGAGCAAAAGTACCGGGCCACATTGCATTTGACAAAGACTTGGAGTCGAATCACAGCTCTGCAATGCGAGCAATATTCTACCCTTTCTTCTGAAACTGCGGCGGTACCAGATGATCCGGAAGACGCCCTGTAAGCTCCTCAAGGAAAAGAGGTTGAGGCTGGCGTGCACGTTCGAGGTACCAGTAGCCCACTTGATATAGCATGCCTCCTGGAAATGCTAGACAAGGAGCCGCGGCTTTCAGCGGACGCTAACGTGTTGCAGTGTTGGGCGGAGAGAAGGGAACGCCATCCAGAACTCTACGCATTGACGCAAGTATATCCCTGGGAGTGCCTGCGACCCAGGTGAGCGTGGAGCGAGCCTTTTATGCACTCAAGTTCATTTTATCGTCCCAGAGGTGCCGTCCTTCCCCGAATATGCTTGACGACGTCCTGCTTCTTCGGTCAGCTGCCTGACATTGAACTGCACTTTCACCCACGTCCCGAGGTGCCTTACTTAGCACTAGCTCGTTTGTTCCACGCAGTAATGTGAGCCTTTGCTTTTTATATGTATCACTTTTATAAAATATGCATAGTTTATCTTTTGCTGTCGTTAATTGTTTTTGTAGCATATGAGAACGAACCGGTTCGAACCGGTTTGAACCTTTATTTGTTCACTCCGGAGTTGAACCGGGGCTGAACCGTTTTCCCTGAATCGGAACGAAAACCAGAACGAAAAACATTTCGGTTCGACACCCTGTATATAACTATGTTATTTTTTCGGGTATTTTATTTTTCTTTGGAGTCTGCCGTTGTGCGTTTCAATTTCTTGCATATGTACTCACTCACAGGCGAAGCGGAGCCTAGGAGAACTATCGCATACAAGGTTCAAGATGCTGCAACACAGATTATCAATGAAGGAATTGAATGCGTTGCAAGCCAAAGAAATTCTACAACCACGAGTATGAGCTTTGGCTCAAGTGTAGATGAGCTACGTAAGGAAGATCTCAAACTATCTGTTTCGAATAAAGAAGGCGGATTTGTAATTTTAGACTCAGATATATACGAAAAGAAAGCTTCTGCTGCCATGACAAAAACTTCATTCCCGTAGAAGAAAAAAGGAGCAAAGCAACTAAACAATTCTATGCAGACTCTCGACAAAAACAACCGGACAAAGCTTTGCACAACGATCAGAAAAAAGAAAGAAAGGTCACCTGGAAGTCTTTTTCTCGGCGAAAACTCACAAACAAAACGTACCTTTTCGGGCAATTATGTCACGAAAGGGGAACTTGGCAAGTGCATCTTTCTACATTTTTTACAAAAAAACCTGACGCTGGTAAAGTATAAAGATCCTATTGTATAAAAAATTCAAAAGAACTGAATACATATCTACGAGATAATGGAACAGATGTCACCTCAGGATTCTCCATCGATATCCAAGACATGCATTACTCTATACCCCCCGTAAACCAATGAAAATTCTCCGAGCCTGCCACCGAGGAACAAGGCGACATTTATTTTCAAAGTGCCACTGCAGTAAATTTGGACTCCTTTTTGACAGCGACAGTTGTATTATATCAAGATAAAAAATATGTACAAAAAAAGGGGTGTATGCATTTAATCTAGGGTGGCGCCTCAATTATGTGATCTGTACCTGGCAGCATGTGACAGAATAATCCAAAATAACCTAAATGGCACAAGGATCAAAGGTATCTTTAGGGTACGTGGATGATTTCCCGGTACTCTATGCCGCAGAGATATATAGGTGACCAGAAAGAGGGATACAGAGAAAATACTATGAGGTGTTTTCAAAACAGTTGCCCGGGTCTGGTGTTCACACACACACTTGCACGTAATCTGTTGCAACTTACAAGTAACGAAATTACTTGCAATCCCTTACTTACATTTATCGGTAATTTTGTAAGAGAATAATTACATATTTCAGAAAGCAATTGTAAAGTAATTTCCTTACTTTTTTTACGTAAGGGGATGATTATAATCCGTTACATTTTGTTTTCATTTGCGGCGGAAAAATGCGAAAACTTTGAATATCGACAAAAAAAAAATCGGTTTTTTAAGGGTAAGTTTTACCAGAATCACACTGTCACCTGCATTTGCAAAACGCAAGGCCTGGCATTCTTTAGAAGTTTAGATGCTCAAAGCCTTTCTTCTCGTTACATAAAACCTCGACTCAAATCTTTTTTTTTTGTGTGTGTGTGTGTGTGGTTTGGTTTTTAGCAAAACTCGTCAGCTTGCTCGTCCACAAGGAAGCGGGAAGCACAATTATACAAAGAACCGGACTCTCCATGCAAACAATAGTAGGCAAACTCCTGAGCCCAAAATGTTTAATTCCTTAAAAAAAAAAAAAAAAAAAAGTCAAAGTGCACGCGAGCGGGTGCAGCGGATCTGTGTGCGCCTTTTCTTTTTATCTCCAAAACATCATTGCTCGTTTTTTTTTGTTTTTTTTTTACATTTGTTTTAGGATTGCGGGAGCGCTTATGTTCACTGGAAGTGGCCAGTTGACTTCGACGATGTACACCAGCCACACCCACAGATTATTTCAAGTTCTGTCATCTCTCTTTAGAGGAGAGTGTTAGCCGTCGCTTGGATGTCTTTTTGGTCTAGGTGGCACCATGTGACACGGAGGTGACGGCCGCGACGTAATTTCCTGGACGCCGTCCGCCGCTACTTTCATGGTCGCTTCCCTCGCCTAAAATATGCCCCCCCCCCCCCCTAGAACCAATGTCTGGGACCGCCTCTGAGGGACAATTTGATCTCCCAGGACATGAGGCTCACGAGTCCCCTGTAGTAGACACAATTGCTGGTTGGGGGCCGTGGAGAAGCGCAATGCGCTGCTGAAGATCACACCGCAAAATTGGCCAACCTCCTGTCAACAGCCGAAAACTCACCTAGAAATTCCAGCAGTCCATGACTTGAAGCAAAGTAGACACCACCCCCGAATGGCGATGCGTTGTCCGCAGTTCCAGTGGGGCCACCTGTCTCTCTCATATGTTAGCTAGCCCACCTTGTTTGTCTAGCCTCAGTCTGAGCGGTGATTTCGCACATGATGTGTGATGTATATTCACAACGCGTGAAGCTTTCGCGAGCCCGCCAGGATCAAGCAACGACTTCAACGGTCGCGATTCGGACTACTGCAACTTGCCCAGAGCACCTGCCTGGGAACAAAAGATCGTCTCGTCGACAGAACAACCCGATGCACGCCACCTAACGGACGCGCAAGAGACCTATTCATGTAATCAAAGTTAACCCAGTTAAATAAACGGTAGTTCATTTTCTTCACAATTCAATTTCGCATTACTAAATAAACGTCAGCACCGGCCACCGCCGACACATAAATTCAGTGCAGTCACAATCCTCATGTCGACCGTGGCCGCTTACGACCCCTCGAATGTCCGTAGAAGTTCAACGGCCAAAGCCAAATACGAAACGTCGAGAGAAGAATGAATCTAGCTACAAAGACCTCGGAAACAACGACGAGACTCCGGGTCCGAGACTCCGGGTCGGAGACTCCGTCGCCTCGCCTTTTCTTAATAAAAAAACAAAAACAAAACGGAAAGCCGTGGGTTAATGGAAACGCCCCTTTCCCCTCCTCATAAAACAAAAAGTAGTCACCGTTTAGGCCCGCAGAGAAAGCGGTGTATACTCTGCCGGTTCGCCGTCGTACATAGCAATAACAATGCACGCCGCATTGTCATTTCGGTTGCTGCGAACACAACGAACAAAAATGTGTGAACCAGGCTCCAGCCTTAATGATCCATGTTTATACCACTTCGTATGGGATGCGGCATCGCTTCTACATAGTGCACGCTCGGAGCGCAGTTCAAGGATCACTGCGGGACGGTCGCTGTACTTCGTTTCAGCTTAGGCCCGAGCGCGGCCGGTGTTATGAGCCGAAGGGCCAATCAAACAGCGAAAGGGGCACAACGTCATGGCGTGCTCTCTGCAGTTGATAGGAATAGCCGGAATTCACCGTCTCTCTGTGCGTGCTCCTCCGCCGGCTAGTCCTATCAGGCGCAGAGAGAACGCCATGACGTTGCGCTTTTTTAGGGGCGAAGCTCCTTAGGGGCTAGCCATGTCCGTATGTCCGTCCGCCGTCCGGCGTCGGGTGCTCGTGCTCCTGCTCGTGAGCTCACGTGCTCACGTGCTCGTGTAGGGCAAAAAAAAAAGAAAAAAAAAAAGATGAAAAAAAAATATGAAAAAAGAAAAAGAAGAAAAAAAAAGAGTAGGGGGTTCTGAGATGCCATCCCATCTGTCTTCTTAAAAAAAGAAAAAGAAGAAAACCACACATTCTCCTGCTGACATGAATGAAAACGACCGAAAAGCTCGGCATGCAGCGCCTCAGCGTCTACGCAGACAGCAAGTTGCTCCGGAGACCAGGGCGCGAGAAGCTGCTGCACAGCGTCAAAAATCAGCACCATCGGCACTACCTATGACCAAAATCAGTATCATCAGCACCACCCGAGCTTCGCCCCAATCAACATCATTCACCACGTGGAGATGCGGTCATTTTTTGCGCTGTTTGATTGGCCCTTCGGTTCATTCGTTTTGCGCTGTTTGTTTGGCCCTTCTGTTCGCTCGTTTTAATGGGCTTACTCAATTCAACGGGCTAGAAAATGTTGCCGGAAATGTTCTAGATCTATTCTTTTCAAATTATCCTATTGACAATTTGAGTAAGTGATACTCTTGTTAGCCCTGATGTTTTTCACCCACCTTAAGTGTGTCATTTTCTTTTTCCCGAAGACCGCGTGTCTGTCAAAGTTCCTCTAGCTACTCGTACTCCACTGGCGATTACCTAGGCTTATATAATTTTCTTCAGGGATGTAACTGGTCGACAATTCTAAACGAAAAATGTATTGATACCGCTGTCGAAAATTTTACAGCTATAGTGCGAAAGGGCATTGATGTGTTTGTACCGAAGCGTGTCATAAGGCCTCCCAAGTATCCCGCTTGGTTTTCCAAGGAACTGCGGTATTATATGCAGAAAAAAGCGCATTGTCATAAACTATATAAGGCAAGTGGCGTGGAGTTGTGGGATGTCAAGTTCAAGATCTATAGAGCGCTCGTTAAAAAACTGTTTGCGCACGGCAAACGCACTCACCAGGTCCGAGTAGAAAATAGCTTGTTCCGCAAGCCGCATGAGTTCTGGCGATTTGTCAAACAACACACAAAGGACACAACTAACAGCATTTTTCTACGGAGTGGGTCTGGAATATACGTGTCTTCTCCGCAAGAAGTAGCTAATGGTGTCGCAAATCACTTCCGAGAGTGCTACTCTTCAGATATATTCCTTGGTGCTACCTCGTCTGAAAATTTTGTTTGCGATGACGCTTTGAATATCACTCGCGTGGATACGGTTGAAATATTGGAAGCGATAAAGAAACTGAAGCCAAAGTTTTCAGTGAGCGTTGACCAGATACCGAGCTTTATCGCTAAGGGCTGCGGACAGTTATTTGCGCCTGTTTTGGAGCACATTTTTAACCTTTCTTTGCGACTGTGTATATTCCCGTCCCTGTGGAAAAGTTCGATTGTCGTACCAGTCCACAAAAGCGGTGACGCTTCTGAGGTAAACAACTACAGACCGGTTTCTTTACTATGTGCCTTTTCTAAAGTTCTTGAGATAGTCATCCATGCCCGACTGTCTTACTACTTTCGGCATAAGCTAAGCGCTCTGCAGCATGGTTTCTCGAAGGGTCGTTCGGTGGAAACGAACCTCTGTACGTTCCTTCAATATTCTGTTCCTTTTGTTCTCACTCGCAGTCAAGTTGATACCGTCTATACTTCGACATGTCCAAAGCTTTTGACAGAGTAAATCATAAATTACTTTTGCATAAGCTCTCTTTGTATGGTGTTTCTCCCGTACTTACCGAGTGGTTTCAGTCTTATCTTACTGATCGTAAAAGCAGTGCGCGAATTGGTGACAATTTTTCTGACACGTTTGTTCCTTCGTCCGGTGTCCCACAGGGGGCTAACCTGGGGCCACTTTTGTTTCTTATATTCATTAATGATGTTGTATTGTGCGTAAAGAACTCGCTGTTGTTGCTATTTGCAGATGATCTGAAGTTATCTTTGAATGTACGATCAGTCGCTGACTGTGAACTTCTCCAGGACGATGTGTCACGAGTGCAGGAATGGTGTTCGTCAAACTTTTTGTTGATTAATCCCGATAAAACGAAAGTGCTATCAATGTGTAGAAGACGGGAGGCGATTTCTAACGACTATTTTCTTGATTCTATTGTTATATTACGTGTGTCAGTGGTTCGTGACCTCGGTGTTTATTTCGACAGTCATCTCTCTTTTTCTCATCATGTTTCTCAGATTGTGGGTTCAACTATAAGGTTGCTAGGCATGATCTCGCGACTAACCCGAGAGTTTTCAAACCCAATATGTATTATTCGATTATTTTCTAGCCTTATTCGTTCGCGGCTTGAGTTTGCAAGTGTTGTGTGGAATTCTATTACAATGACGGATGCTTTACAGATTGAAAATGTTCAGAAGAGGTTTATTAGAATTGTTTACGACCGATACTTTCAACGTAGGTGCTACTACGACTATGCCTACATACTCGGGAATCTCGGCTTACAAAAGTTATCAAGTCGAAGAACTGCGAGAGATTTACTACTGATGAAAAAAATTAATTCATGGCCAGATAGATAGCAGCTTGGTATGTTCTTTTAATTTTCATGTTCCGGTACGTTTCAGCCGACACGCATGCTTGTTTTATCCTGATTCACAGGAGAAGCTCTGTCCGACCGCCCGTATGCAGCTCTGTTTTAATGACATTCCATCGAAATCTTCTTTAGATGCTTTTACAGATTACATCTCTTTTAAACGTGAACTTGAAATTTCACTCTACGATTCATAGTCATGTAGCATTCCCGCATGTGTTTTGTTCACTGTACGCATGTGCCTCATACCAAGACTGACTTGAGTCGTTCTGAGGCACGGAATAATAAAAAATAATAAAAATAATAATAATAACATCGTCCGCGCTCGGACATAAGGTGAAACGAAGTATAGTGACATTGATTGCAAAGATCTACGACAAGTATTTTTCTGCAGTTGCTCATTTTATCAGGCTGCCCTTCGCTCGCCATACATCGTTGCAGCTTAAGTCCAGACGCAGTCAACGCTTTGTGGGACCAATCAAGCAGCATCAAAAGCGCATGTCATATGAGCCTTTTTTCTCTTTATGATTGGTTCATCAATCATTGAACAGGTACAGAAACACAACAATGATGGTTCCCTTTCGACGCCGTCTGACTGATCCCATCAGCTCGTAGCGTCGGCTGAGTCTGGACTTAAAGGTGAAACGAAGTATAGTGACATTGATTGCAAAGATCTACGACAAGTATTTTTCTGCAGTTGCTCATTTTATCAGGCTGCCCTTCGCTCGCCATACATCGTTGCAGCTTAAGTCCAGACGCAGTCAACGCTTTGTGGGACCAATCAAGCAGCATCAAAAGCGCATGTCATATGAGCCTTTTTTCTCTTTATGATTGGTTCATCAATCATTGAACAGGTACAGAAACACAACAATGATGGTTCCCTTTCGACGCCGTCTGACTGATCCCATCAGCTCGTAGCGTCGGCTGAGTCTGGACTTAAAGGTGAAACGAAGTATAGTGACATTGATTGCAAAGATCTACGACAAGTATTTTTCTGCAGTTGCTCATTTTATCAGGCTGCCCTTCGCTCGCCATACATCGTTGCAGCTTAAGTCCAGACGCAGTCAACGCTTTGTGGGACCAATCAAGCAGCATCAAAAGCGCATGTCATATGAGCCTTTTTTCTCTTTATGATTGGTTCATCAATCATTGAACAGGTACAGAAACACAACAATGATGGTTCCCTTTCGACGCCGTCTGACTGATCCCATCAGCTCGTAGCGTCGGCTGAGTCTGGACTTAAAGGTGAAACGAAGTATAGTGACATTGATTGCAAAGATCTACGACAAGTATTTTTCTGCAGTTGCTCATTTTATCAGGCTGCCCTTCGCTCGCCATACATCGTTGCAGCTTAAGTCCAGACGCAGTCAACGCTTTGTGGGACCAATCAAGCAGCATCAAAAGCGCATGTCATATGAGCCTTTTTTCTCTTTATGATTGGTTCATCAATCATTGAACAGGTACAGAAACACAACAATGATGGTTCCCTTTCGACGCCGTCTGACTGATCCCATCAGCTCGTAGCGTCGGCTGAGTCTGGACTTAAAGGTGAAACGAAGTATAGTGACATTGATTGCAAAGATCTACGACAAGTATTTTTCTGCAGTTGCTCATTTTATCAGGCTGCCCTTCGCTCGCCATACATCGTTGCAGCTTAAGTCCAGACGCAGTCAACGCTTTGTGGGACCAATCAAGCAGCATCAAAAGCGCATGTCATATGAGCCTTTTTTCTCTTTATGATTGGTTCATCAATCATTGAACAGGTACAGAAACACAACAATGATGGTTCCCTTTCGACGCCGTCTGACTGATCCCATCAGCTCGTAGCGTCGGCTGAGTCTGGACTTAAAGGTGAAACGAAGTATAGTGACATTGATTGCAAAGATCTACGACAAGTATTTTTCTGCAGTTGCTCATTTTATCAGGCTGCCCTTCGCTCGCCATACATCGTTGCAGCTTAAGTCCAGACGCAGTCAACGCTTTGTGGGACCAATCAAGCAGCATCAAAAGCGCATGTCATATGAGCCTTTTTTCTCTTTATGATTGGTTCATCAATCATTGAACAGGTACAGAAACACAACAATGATGGTTCCCTTTCGACGCCGTCTGACTGATCCCATCAGCTCGTAGCGTCGGCTGAGTCTGGACTTAAAGGTGAAACGAAGTATAGTGACATTGATTGCAAAGATCTACGACAAGTATTTTTCTGCAGTTGCTCATTTTATCAGGCTGCCCTTCGCTCGCCATACATCGTTGCAGCTTAAGTCCAGACGCAGTCAACGCTTTGTGGGACCAATCAAGCAGCATCAAAAGCGCATGTCATATGAGCCTTTTTTCTCTTTATGATTGGTTCATCAATCATTGAACAGGTACAGAAACACAACAATGATGGTTCCCTTTCGACGCCGTCTGACTGATCCCATCAGCTCGTAGCGTCGGCTGAGTCTGGACTTAAAGGTGAAACGAAGTATAGTGACATTGATTGCAAAGATCTACGACAAGTATTTTTCTGCAGTTGCTCATTTTATCAGGCTGCCCTTCGCTCGCCATACATCGTTGCAGCTTAAGTCCAGACGCAGTCAACGCTTTGTGGGACCAATCAAGCAGCATCAAAAGCGCATGTCATATGAGCCTTTTTTCTCTTTATGATTGGTTCATCAATCATTGAACAGGTACAGAAACACAACAATGATGGTTCCCTTTCGACGCCGTCTGACTGATCCCATCAGCTCGTAGCGTCGGCTGAGTCTGGACTTAAAGGTGAAACGAAGTATAGTGACATTGATTGCAAAGATCTACGACAAGTATTTTTCTGCAGTTGCTCATTTTATCAGGCTGCCCTTCGCTCGCCATACATCGTTGCAGCTTAAGTCCAGACGCAGTCAACGCTTTGTGGGACCAATCAAGCAGCATCAAAAGCGCATGTCATATGAGCCTTTTTTCTCTTTATGATTGGTTCATCAATCATTGAACAGGTACAGAAACACAACAATGATGGTTCCCTTTCGACGCCGTCTGACTGATCCCATCAGCTCGTAGCGTCGGCTGAGTCTGGACTTAAAGGTGAAACGCAGTATAGTGACATTGATTGCAAAGATCTACGACAAGTATTTTTCTGCAGTTGCTCATTTTATCAGGCTGCCCTTCGCTCGCCATACATCGTTGCAGCTTAAGTCCAGACGCAGTCAACGCTTTGTGGGACCAATCAAGCAGCATCAAAAGCGCATGTCATATGAGCCTTTTTTCTCTTTATGATTGGTTCATCAATAATTGAACAGGTACAGAAACACAACGAACACAATGATGGTTCCCTTTCGACGCCGTCTGGTTGATCCCATCAGCTCGTAGCGTCGGCTGAGTCTGGACTTAAAGGTGAAACCAAGTATAGAGAGCGTCTTGGCCTAAACAAGAAAGAACAAGCCGCTCATGTTTTCATGGTTGTCGCTGTTTTCACCAACATATCAATCGGTTTTCACAACAACCATTTCTGAAGTAAAAGGGATTTGCGCCAACTGAGCTCACAAACCTTTCGTGCAGCAAAGTGCAAGGCCAAGCTCAGACTGTTTAATCACTGCGACCGATGGGTCCGGCCCTTGCTTGGAATGAGATAATAAATATTATTTAACATTGTCCATTTGTCCTCTTTGTCTGCTTTGTGATCGCTTGATTTTCCAAACACTTGTGAGGTTTTAAAATTTTTCCGATTCCGGCAGCAGTCATTTTATCGCATCAAACATTTAAAAGGTCGCGGCATCGGCAGCGCGGTCTCTCTAAAGTTTAAAATGAAAGCTCGTCGCCAGGGTGTTGAACCGGAACCGAAAAAAAACAGTTATTTTTAGCCGAACTGGAACTGAACCGGACCGAAATCTTCACCTCCATCTTGGACATGAACAGGAACTGAACCGGAAAAAAAATATAACGGTAACCGGTTCAAAACGGTTGATTGTAATTTCGTTTTACTTTTTTGTTAGGATCACAAAATTAATATTTGGGAATAAAAAATTGGCAGCTGTATTTTTATGTATTGATAAAATCTCATGAACAGAATTGCAACGAATAAAAAATTTTAGGTTTTCGTGGCGCTTAAATTTATATTGGCCTTATGATTAACCATGTGTCACGTGGTCACGTGACGTCATGTCACGTGAGTATCGTTAAGTACCGTCCTCCCGTGTCGGCCTCAAGCGGTTGCGTGAACTTCATAATTCATGGAAAATATTTTTCGTTACTGACTGAAGATTTGACAACATAAATAAAGGCCGATCACCTTAAAGATATACACCACAAGTAAATGCACCCCCAAATTATCTGAAAGATGCGCTGAAAATCTTTTCAGGCGTCTCTATCCTCGATAGGCAACGTTGTAAGTGAGAGCCTTACACAAATTTCTGATTTTGAAGCTGCTTTGAAGAACTGTGAGTTCCTGACACATGTAACTTCTCAAACATATAAAAGTTTGTTATTGCCTCTTTCATGTGGGGAACATAACTTTCATGTGTCTGTGGGCTGAACAAAAATAAAGCACACAGTCGCGCGTGGTAGAACTATGATGATTACGCCCGCGGACCGCCAGGAAGTACGCAATTATGTGGCTGCCATGTCGAGTAGATCATTCAATACTGCTTCGTTTTATTTCAAAACATCAGTTAGCAAGGGTGATGCTTATTTGGAAATTGTATTGACCGGCATCTTGTCAAGAACAAACCTCAACAGCCAGACTATGCCAGTCTATCCTGTAAAAGAAAATGTTAACTTGGGCATGCGCTATTTCAGGCCAGATTCGATCCAAGTACGAAGGCGTTTATAGATTAGAGTGAAAAATTTCGATCACTCCTTTCTGTATGATTCGTCGCCTGCATCACGGTACTGGGTGGAAAGCAGTCTAGATGAACATTGATTGCAAAAGGTTCTACGACAAGTATGTGTTTCGGCAGTTGCTCAGTTTATCAGGCTGCCCTTCGCGCGCCAACATCGTTGCAGCTAAGTCCGACCAGTCCACGCTTTGTGGGACCAATCAAGCACATCAAAAGCGCAATGTCATTGAGCTTTTTTCTCTTTATGATTGTTTTCATCAATAATTGAACAGGTACAGAAACACACGAACACAATGATGGTTCCTTCGAACCCGTCTGGTTGATCCCATCAGCTCGTAGTCGTCGGCTGAGTCGGACTTAAAAGGATGAAACCAGTATAGAGAGCGTCTTGGCCTAAAACAAAAAAAACAAGCCGCTCATGTTTTCATGGTTGTCGCTGTTTTCACCAACATATCAATCGGTTTTCACAACAACCATTTCTGAAGTAAAAGGGATTTGCGCCAACTGAGCTCACAAACCTTTCGTGCAGCAAAGTGCAAGGCCAAGCTCAGACTGTTTAATCACTGCGACCGATGGGTCCGGCCCTTGCTTGGAATGAGATAATAAATATTATTTAACATTGTCCATTTGTCCTCTTTGTCTGCTTTGTGATCGCTTGATTTTCCAAACACTTGTGAGGTTTTAAAATTTTTCCGATTCCGGCAGCAGTCATTTTATCGCATCAAACATTTAAAAGGTCGCGGCATCGGCAGCGCGGTCTCTCTAAAGTTTAAAATGAAAGCTCGTCGCCAGGGTGTTGAACCGGAACCGAAAAAAACAGTTATTTTTAGCCGAACTGGAACTGAACCGGACCGAAATCTTCACCTCCATCTTGGACATGAACAGGAACTGAACCGGAAAAAAAATATAACGGTAACCGGTTCAAAACGGTTGATTGTAATTTCGTTTTACTTTTTTGTTAGGATCACAAAATTAATATTTGGGAATAAAAATTGGCAGCTGTATTTTTATGTATTGATAAAATCTCATGAACAGAATTGCAACGAATAAAAAATTTTAGGTTTTCGTGGCGCTTAAATTTATATTGGCCTTATGATTAACCATGTGTCACGTGGTCACGTGACGTCATGTCACGTGAGTATCGTTAAGTACCGTCCTCCCGTGTCGGCCTCAAGCGGTTGCGTGAACTTCATAATTCATGGAAAATATTTTTCGTTACTGACTGAAGATTTGACAACATAAATAAAGGCCGATCACCTTAAAGATATACACCACAAGTAAATGCACCCCCAAATTATCTGAAAGATGCGCTGAAAATCTTTTCAGGCGTCTCTATCCTCGATAGGCAACGTTGTAAGTGAGAGCCTTACACAAATTTCTGATTTTGAAGCTGCTTTGAAGAACTGTGAGTTCCTGACACATGTAACTTCTCAAACATATAAAAGTTTGTTATTGCCTCTTTCATGTGGGGAACATAACTTTCATGTGTCTGTGGGCTGAACAAAAATAAAGCACACAGTCGCGCGTGGTAGAACTATGATGATTACGCCCGCGGACCGCCAGGAAGTACGCAATTATGTGGCTGCCATGTCGAGTAGATCATTCAATACTGCTTCGTTTTATTTCAAAACATCAGTTAGCAAGGGTGATGCTTATTTGGAAATTGTATTGACCGGCATCTTGTCAAGAACAAACCTCAACAGCCAGACTATGCCAGTCTATCCTGTAAAAGAAAATGTTAACTTGGGCATGCGCTATTTCAGGCCAGATTCGATCCAAGTACGAAGGCGTTTATAGATTAGAGTGAAAAATTTCGATCACTCCTTTCTGTATGATTCGTCGCCTGCATCACGGTACTGGGTGGAAAGAATGTTTCGTTAGAAAAACAAGCATTGTGATTGCCGCTCAGTGTTTCGATCAAAAGATAGACTGAAATGGCTGGTTCTAAAACAACCGTGACATTTTGAAAATTGTATTGCTTTTAGCTGAGTTGTGTCATCATATATATATTGTGAAATGTATTTTGTAAACCATAGTTCATGATATATATGGCGACGAGTTGCGCATTTCATGATTTTATGCACTGTAATTAATTACTTAGTTCAAGGGCACAACAACGATTTAACTTTTAATACTGCGACGCAAAGTTGTACCAATCACGGGTATTTTATACGACCTACCACACTTCGGATAAATAGATCAGCTTGTAAATAAATCACCTTGAACTATACTTAAACACGAAGCAAGAAAGCACAGCATTTACAAGTATGTACTACCAACAAGCTCAACATTTTACTGTTATTTAAAGATTTTGATTCAGGTAAAATATATGTGACTCCGGTAAACAAAATGATGTTGAGTCGTATGAACACGACATTTTGCATGTTAATGTAAATTTTCTTTTTCTGTTGTTTCAGAATTAAATAACACAATTTCATATCTTTGGTACCTGAAGATAAACGTGGTTGTACGGAGAATAGAAAACACTATATAGTTAATCGTTTCACGGCGTAAATAGTGCTTATTGTTAGAACAACGCGGAAAATATATTCTCAAGTTAGCGGTTCAAACCGGTTCGAACCGGTTTGAACCGTTATTTTTGCCCCCCGGAATTGAGCCTGAATTGAACCGAAAGTCGTGAACCCGAACCGAAATGATAAACAATTTCGACTCTCATTGGTCCTATTGTTTGTGTGGAGCAGCAGACAGAAATCTCACACAAACCATTTTCCGGCAAAGCGGCAAAACTGATCTCGGCGCGGTGTCAAGCAAAGGACTCGTGCCTCAATTTGCTTTCGGTGCAAGCTCGTGAAAACAGTGACAACAACAAATGCCCTGGCTTGGGGGCATTTGGTGCTGGTGTCGCCATCTCGTTGAACCCATTGAAAATAAAACTAGCGATGACTGCCCTGCCAAATTTAGTTACACAAATACGCCAATACCTAGAGATTTAGGCTGCCCGCCAGGGTCTTCAAATTAAGATAGGAGACACCTTTAGTACGTAATACCATTCGTTTTGTCACTTTCATCATCTAAGTAAATTTAATTTCAAAATTGCCGCAAAATGTTCATATTTCTGGATTTGATTAAAATCTCCAGCGCTCTCAGGAGAAAATCCAAGGGTCGTACGACTTTCATTACATGTTCACCATGAACCTCGAAAATAATCGTCTGGGACATTCCTGAAACTCAGGTTTGTGTAGCGAAATTCGCCCGTTGAGTGACCAGCGGGTGAATCATGGTCCAAACGCAGCCGAGCTAATGGGGCAAATCAAGCAGCGCCAAAAGCGCAAGTCACGGGGTCCTTTTTGTTTATGACTGGTTCAGCGATGATAGAACACATACATAAGCATGGCGAACACCATGATAGTGTGCTTTTGACGCTGTATGGTTGGGCCCATTAGTGCGTAGCGACGGCTGCGTCTGGACTTGAGGTGAAACGAAGTATGGCTGCGAAATCAGTACTAAGCGAGTGGAAGAAACCCGAAAGAATGTTTACTTTTTACAGACGTAATGTTACAAAAAATACTATGAAACTTTTAGCTTCCACACTGTACAATGCTGACCTTTTCCGTAGTTGCATTTTCTAATACGTTTTTTTTTTAAGATAAACGCGTGTGTCGGAGGCTCTTCTATATTACTAAATTTGACGTGCTTCGGTTCGCAACATTTATTTCGCATTGCTAAAAAATGGAGGAAGAAAAGCATTTGTGTTCTTAACGAAGAACTCTGGAAAAATAAATTCTCCATAGCACCATCGATCAGAGAGACGTTCGGACAGAACAGTCTCCAACGTTAGTTCGCGAGCGCGCCCCCCTGGAGCCGTCCAGGGGTGCCGCGGCAAGACCCACCACGCGTCACGGTGCGCCGTGCGGCGTCTCTCCAACTTTTCCCAGCAACCCGGGACGACCGGAAGGTCAGGCCGCTGGGCTGCCTTTTGGTCCGCTTTTTCTGCCGCGAACCGATTGTCAGATGGAACGATTCGATATGGCGGATTGCCCACACCGCGTCGGATGGCAGGAGCACGACCCTACAACTTGCTGCTAGTTTGACGGACAACAATGACTTCTGCATCTAGCCCATCGTCAAAAAGGAACAAAAAACGAGCGGAAGATGACAGCCAGATGTTCGGATACCCATTCCACATAGCGTTAAAAAAATTAATTATAAATATTATCAGGCGCGTTCCTTAAGTCTTTCGGCACCCAGGTTCAATCAAAAAATACCTCGATGTTATACATAAAGATCAAAATCAGTTAGAGATTTCTGCACACATGGTCGTGATGAGGAATCTCTAACTGATTTTAGTTAATTGAGGTAATTAGTTAGATAATCATCACTTCACACTCGTTCTCTTACGTCTGACGGCTAACGTCATCTCGAAGGAATCATTTATTTATTTAAAGTACACATTTATTTAAAAGTATCTTCAGTCTCCGGAAAAAACACTTTGTACATTTGAGTAAGATGGGGCTCACAGACATATCAGTTACAATGAAAAGTAATTAAAGAATAAAATAAAGGTAACAAAAACAAGAATTACTAACCACGTGGACATTACGAAAGCTATATTCAAGAAAGACAGTTGCGAGTTACACACACCAGAACGAAATAAACAAAGCGACTTGAACACACTGCAAAAATGAATGGAAATAAAACACGGACTTTTGAGGGGCTGGCGACAGTCCATTTGTTTCGTTTCCATACAATTTTTTAGTGACAACTACAAGTAAAATATTTGACGTACTTCAATGGCTTAAGCATGTAACTAAGCGAAGATGCTAATAAATGAATTGCGCAGGGAAGCCACTTGAGACTGGAAATGATTCTTTAAAAAAAAAAAAAAAAAACGTTTCACTGTTCACACTCTGACATCCATAATATTACAGGGCTAGGACTGACACATTGTAGTTAACGAACGCTAGCTATGTCTGTTGCAGCTCAGGAGCAGCTCATCCCATAAAGTGCCATTACCACTTTTAGCGCCTTTGTACAGACTTCAGCGCGAGCGGCAGTGAGGAGAATTATTGAAATGCTGGAAGTGGTGAGGAGACTAGTTAAGGGAGACTTCTCTTTTTCTTAACAGACGACAGACTATTTTATGGTACTTGTAAATGATCTTTTCAGGTCCTACGTGTCCGTCTAACGCGCCAAACACTATCTGGGAGGTAAATATGTGGCTCTTCTAACTGCAAACGCGGAAGAACTATTGTTTTGATCTGAATAACATGAAATGGCCGATGTCAGTTTCTCCTCATTCATGGAGGTCTCGTGCAATCACTCTTAAAAATTTGCCGTTTGTGAGGGCATAATCCCAGTAAGCAGAACAAAAGGGCAAACCAAATACAATAAAGACACATGTATACACAGAAAAACTTGAATGTTGGCTACGCATGACGGTGTTGTTAACCTACTATGTCAGCTGCATCTCCGTCCTTTAGTCCACGGCCTTCCAGGAAGATGCGCCTTCTGCGGGGGGTAGCGCACTCAGCTTTCGCAGGCCGAGCGCCACAGCCAGTCACACCGCATTTGCAGCGTTTCTGGCCGCCCCAGTGCAGCGTCCCGCAGAGAGCGGCTACTGGTTGACGGTGTAGATCAGCGCGTTGTCCGTGCACAGCCTATACGCGTGCCAGCAGGCGAGCAGGAAGCCTATGAAGTGAAGGCAAAGTAGCACAATGGCCGTGGCTCCGACGGTCACCATGCTGTCTCGGAAGTGGACTTCGAGGCGGCTGTCGCACGAGGCCCTATGGACGCCGCGCCCGTGGCACCCGTACGACGGGCAGCACGACTCGGGCACGGGGAGGCCGCGGGCTCGATAGTCGTGCTGGCCGTGGGGGCCCCCGCAGCAGCGCAGGGAGCGCTGCACGCCGTCCAGCCCCGTGCCCTGGCAGGCGTCCAGGTCACGCAACACGGCGGCCCTCAGGTGCGGGCCGATCACATGGCGGTACTCAAAAGACGCGATGGCGGCGCCCACTTCGCAAGCCACCAAGGAGCCCAGGAGGGCGCAGAAGAGTCCCAGGGGACGGGGGCCGTCGCGGAGGAGCGCCACGGCGAGCAGTCCGCTCAGCGGGAAGGACAGCACGCCCATGACGATGAGGATGACCGGCGTGCCGACTCTTCCCGCGTAGAAGGCCGAGTAGGGGAGCAGCTGCACGTGCACGCAGCTGCCCACCGCAATCAGGGCCACGCCGGCTAGAAGCAGGGAGCAACCGAAGGCCGCGAGCACCAACCTTAACCCGGCGAGCATGACGGCAGGGCGACGCGCGACTGACGATGGACGTCGCGGCGGCGGTGTCGTGCCTGCCCGAAAGGGCTTCTTCGCTCAGCGACCCCGCTGCATGTCGTGCTCCAGTTTTCGCCTGTTGACGAGCCGTGACCGCGATGCCAGCAACTCTGGGGCCAACGAGGAGCGCCCTATGTGCCACCTTCGAGCACCGGGAGAGCACCCTGGGCCTGCGAGCGACTCTCGAGAGCCGTGTCTCCGAAGGTGCCACCCGACATTTGCGCGGGGAACGCAACCACTATTGTTCGTTTTGGGCAGCCGTCACGTGATTTGCGTCGACTGGATAGCCGCGGCTCTACGACACGTGTTAGTGGTGACAGGTCAATAGAAACAATCGTGTCGCGAGAACAGTCCCTTGATAGTTCACAAGTGCAAGCAATGCATTTTTTATATATTTTTTTTATGCGCATTGAAAGCGGAAGTGTTACCGCTCCCAGTCTGCATAACCCAGTAATGTCTATACCCCATTCCACAAAAGGGCCTATTCAAATGTTAATGCGTTTCTTTTTTTGCGTGATTTTTTTGTTTGACATACAAGGAGGTAATCTAGCGACGCTGGACTATACTATCTTCGCACACAGGGCCGGGACTTCTTGTAAACAGTAAAATGTTCTATTCGGACGAGTATTCAGTAAGAAAATTCCACGAACGTATTTTAGTAATATAATAAATTGGCTTAGCTTTTGTAAAACCTGCTGATGTGCACTAGACGAGGCTGTTTGTGTGCAAATACGATGCTTCTAAACGACAATTCCGGCCCAAACTCGAACCAAGTAAACGACTGATATCGATTTACGGGGAATAAATACGATTAACGAAGAAATAGTCAGAGTGCAGACGAGCTGGTGTAAGTTGAACATGATGGTAAACCTGAGGCTGGGGTTGGAAAACGGAAAACGCGACGGAAGATTCCGAGTCAAGAGATCCAACGAGTCAAAATATCCAACGCGTCGAAAGGTTCATTATTGGACCTCCTGACTCGTTGGACCACTTGACGTGTTGGACCCTTTGGCCCACATTGGATATCTTGACTCGTGTTTGAAGAGTCAGGAGGTCCAACGCGTCAAGAGACCCATTATTGGACCTTGTGACTGGATGGACCTCTTGACTCCCTGTCCGATCACCAGAAAAGGGCGCTTCTGGTCAAGAGATTCAACGAGTCAAAAGGTCCAATAATGGATCTTTTGACTCGTTGAATCTTTTGACTCGCCAGACACAAGTCAAAAGATCCAATATGGGTCAACAGGTCCAAAGAGCCAAGAGATCCAACGAGTCAAGAGGTCCAACGAGTCAAAAGGTCCAACGAGTCAGAAGGTCCAATAATGGATCTTTTGACGCGTTGGATCTCTTGACTCGGCAGACACGAGTCAAGGGATCCATTGTGGGTCAAGAGCTCCAATTACTCGAGAACTGCAGCTTCATAATGCAAAGGAGTCACGGAAAGCCCCTCACCACTCCTGCCCTAGTCGCCGGGAGGCGTTGTACAATAGGGAGTTTTCGTAGATCGTTTTCGCCGTCCCGCAACGCCCTCCGCAACCCGCTACGATACCCAGAACTCTACAGTCAAGGCAATCTGCGCGCAGGCGCAGTAGCAACTTCTTCCTTGCGGAGGCCTTAGCGGAGGGGGAAACGCGGTCTACGAAAACTCCCTAATAATACAGTAAACGATTTTAGGTAACTCAGTTTTTGCTAAAAAAAAAAAACAAGGTGAAACTATTTGAAGTCTGATGCGCCACCCAACTACGCACCGTTTTCCGGTTTGCGGCCGGAAAACCGGCTTGAAGGGGGCACCCGGAGACATTCAGTTTCGTGTTGTTGGCTATGGGAAGTGGGGAGGGTGCGCTTTTCTTCGCTTCGGGTAGATGGCGCCACTAAAACTTCGCGTAATAAAAGTCAAGAACATCAGGCTTTTGACGCGTTTTCACGTTTTCACGACAACATTAAAAAAACAAATTAGCCTCAAATCGAGCAGACACTTACTGAGCTTGCTAACTCAATACAGATTCAACCAGTTCACGTCATGCGCGAAGTTTGTTTGGTCGGCCCAAGCGGCTGCAGGACGGAAAATAGTCCCCTTTCCTCTTCGCGATATCTCCGGACACTCGCGACATTTTAAAAAAAATCACGGCGTGTTTTTTTTTTTTTTTTTTTTTTTAACTTGTGTTAAACGAAAATGACACACACCAGATTCTTTAAACATTAAAATCATTTCACGGCCCCTTTAAAGGGGTCATGAAACGTGATCGGGTTGGTACGTTCATGACCTTGCCGTTTCGTACTGGTCCCAGCCTGGTCCAAGTATACTCGCACGCACTCGCACAGACCGTCACTGATTCAGAAACTTCTTTGTCGCGGTGAAATTGTGAAATCGCGAAGATAAAAGGGGACTATTCCTTTCACTCTTGACTTTACAAAGCTGGATGACGTGATTGTGGAATCGAAATCACCCTACTGACGACAGTCGAGCGCGGCTCATGCATGAATTGGACACGAGAACTACGTGGGCACTAGGGCTGGGCGTCGATTCAAAATTTTAACCCGATTAATCGCCACCCTTTAATCGATTAATTAATCGAATAATCGGTTGCGTTGATATTTACAAATAATATATTAAAACGAATGCAACAACTCGTCTTGCCTTTGAAGACTTATTTTATTCTCTGTTACACGGCGCACAGGACATTTACAATTGAGGATACATATAGTTCAACGATTCAAAGACTACATATTCTTGCTCCAGCTCCGAGGACAAAGAAGTTTGTCCCCATTCTCCGACAGGAAGACAAGAAGGCAGGGCTTGGGCGATGCTTTCTTTTTTCAGAGAAAGAGGCGTCGATGAGAAGGCGTCGATTGTTGTCTGCGTTTTGGCGGATGGTCCTTGCTGCAGCGGCGTACATGGGTGCTTCGCTCGTAGGTGATACTGAAGCGAACTTACGCTTCCACTGTACGAAAACAGCTTTTTGCAGATGATGCAGTGGACTTCCTTCGAGCTAAAATCTTCAGCGCTGGAGTTTACTTTAAACCCAAACTTTCCAGCGAGATTGCCTTTCATACGGGCCGAATACTGGAACAAGTAACCATGGCGTTGTTAGCTTTCCAGCTTGTTTTTCTGCTTGTTTGTCTTGCCTGGGCAGGATGTGTAATAGATCCTCAACACGTGAAGTTTCGTGGTCGTCAATTGCGGGCCCGGCTTGTTCGTTTGGCCTTGGTAGAACTGTAATGTATATCCTCGAACATGTGACGCTTCGCGAGCGCGAGAATTGAACCTTGCTCATACTCATAGCACCTGGCTGGGAACAGAAAACCACTCAGTACAGAACGACGGGATGGACGCCACGCAGCGTTTTCCTTAAAGGACACATGCAAAGGAAAAAAAAAATTTTTTTTTTAAACAGCTTAGATAAAAAAAGGATATCATAAAACGATTTTACAACCAAGAAAAAAAAATTTAGAGCTATATTTGCAGCGCTATACGAATTTGTAGTAAAAGTGGCCCTTATTTATCACGTGACGGGCCCATATTTGTCACGTGGTGCTTGCGCTCTTTCGGAAGTTTCCTATGGCCTCTAAAAGTAACTTATTCATCTTTATTTGAAGTATAACAAAAAACTAAGGTTTATAAGTAACCTTTAGAGCACAAAGGAAACTCCTGAAAAAGCGCAAGCAGACGTGATAGACCTGTGCGCCGGTCAGATGACGGCGGCGGCGCCCCGAAGCAGACGAACTTGTGCGGCGGCGGCGACGGCGGAATGGAGAAACGCGTTGAAGCGGCGTCGTACAATGCTCAGCGTGCGGCGGCGGCGACGCGGGGCGGCGGCGCACAGGCCTAGCACGTGACCAGCGGCGGCTCCCGCGCGTCAACTACAAACTCGTACAGCGCCGTAAATATAGCTCTAAAAATTTTTTTTTCGTCATAAAATTGTTTTATGATATCCTTTTTCCATCTAACCTGTTTAAAAAAAAAAAACGTTTTTTTTTCTTTGCATGTGTCCTTTAAAGGAGGGGGGGGGGGGGGGGGGGGGGGGCACGAGCCACCCCTAGTTCGGGCCGGTCGTCCAGGATAGAGTCATGCGTGCGTCCAGTTGACTTCTTTTTGAGTACTGATTATAAAACCGATTAACCGGTTAAAACATTTCATCGCGATTAAAGCCTTAATCGATTAATCGGAAGGTTAATCGATCAATTGCCCAGCCCTAGTGAGCACTCGACTTCAGCTCGTAACAATCAATGCCTCGGCGTACACTGGGGTAATTTATTTATTTATTTATTTATTTATTTATTTTGCTTAATGT
Organism: Ixodes persulcatus; assembly: GCA_013358835.2. Lineage (NCBI taxonomy): Eukaryota > Metazoa > Arthropoda > Arachnida > Ixodida > Ixodidae > Ixodes > Ixodes persulcatus. The sequence goes on along the minus strand of JABSTQ010009369.1, from coordinate 127,484 downwards.
GCCCATAAACAGCTCGAGGCCTTACTAGTGCGCACATATTACAAATATTAAAATAATCGATACAGACAAACAAACAAGCAAGACGTGATTTAGAAAAGATAAAAGGAAATAAATAAAACTACGGAGAACAATGGAGAACAACAGAGCACAGATGTTTGTCAAGTGGCCAACAATGCTCTTCTAAAATTTAAAAGGGGTGAAAACAATTCTAAATCACTCCTATCGCGATTATAAAGGAGCTGAAGGCGTGTCATTGGGGACTGGACACAAACTTTCTGCGGGTAGAAAAGAAATTAAAATCTGGTACGCTTTTGAGGAACACTGAAAGAAATCGCACATAAAAGTAAAAGTGCGTCAATGATAGCGTTCACTATCTTATACAAAAAAGTCATGTCTCGCGCTAATCTTCTTTTGTGCAAGGGTACCAGGTCAAGCTGATTAAGTAAGTATTCATACTCAAAATAGATGCGCCTCCCAACCCATCGATCGTAAACTATACGCACGAGACGACGCTGCACTTTTTCTAAAATACATGATTGAGTCGATCCAATGGTGTTTCATATGACTGAGCAGAACTCAAGTTTAGACAAAACAAGGGCGCGAAATAGATGAATCATGCTTGCGTAAGTACTAAAATTCCGCGTCATTCGGGAAATAACGCCTAGGACCTGATAAGAATCATTCACAACTTTTGAAACATGCTCAGTAAACGAAAGGCGGGAATTAAACAGCACTCCCAGGTCACGAATAGTACGGACCTCGCGATAGCTGAACTTAACATGGTATACGGATATTCAATGCAGCTTGTCTTACGGGTAAAGGAAACAACCTTGGTCTTACTGGGGTTAAGTACTAAATTATTTTTTAAGCACCAGTTTTGAACTACCTGAACATCGTCTTGCATCATTAGACAGTCAGTAGTTGAATGAATTTCGCGATCAATCTTAACATCGTCTGCAAACTGCAGCACGTTTGAATGCTGCACACTGTCTACCAAATCATTCACAAAAATATTGAATAACAACGGCCCCAGATTGGACCCTTGAGGCACTCCAGTATTTAAAACATATGAGGCAGAAAAACACCCTTCATACAGTACTCTGTTAGGTCTTCCGTCAAGATAACTAGACAACCAACTGCAAAACGAGCCAGTCATGCCCAACGTTGAACATTTGGCGAGTAACAGCTTATGATCTACGAGATCAAAAGATTTAGAGCAATCGAAATAAATAACATCAACTTGTCCACGGGACGTGACCTTAGGTAGAGTGTGTTCCAAAAATGATACAAGGTTTGTTTCCACTGAACGCCCTTGACAAAAACCATGTTGGTTGAGACAAAGAGACGATTTAAAATGAAAATAAATATGCTTATACATTGTCTTTTCAAATACCTTAGAAAAAGTGCAAAGAAGAGAAATTGGTCTATAGTTATTAACGCAGTCAGTGCGACCAGATTTATGTATAGGAACAACCACCGCATTCTTCCATCCTTGAGGAAATACTTTGGCCTCTAAGGACATGTTAAAAACATGTAGCAACACAGGGGCAAAAATATCCCTGCATCCCTTTACAATGAAAGCAGGAATTCCGTCCTCACCGCATGACTTTTTTGGAGCGAGCTCATTTATTGCGGAAAGCACATCTTCAAGCGTAAGATTCGGAACTGCCAAGCTGCGGGTAGATTCAAGAGGAGCATCGGTCATAACAGTGCACGGAGTAATCAAGTTACCGACGGAAGAGAAGAACGTAGCAAAAAGATCACAGACATCGGACGGCTCAGATGTACATCCAGAGTCGTCTTGCAACGCAATAGTTTTCGATCGACTAGATGTCCTCGTGTACCTTGCGTAATTCCACAGAGCAATAGGATCGCGTTTTAAATTGCGTTCAACTGAATTACGCCAGTTCTCCCGATCACGCCGTATCAGCTTTTTGGCCGCTTTACGATACTCTTTAAACAAACTCTGCCATTTCTTTATGCCGGTGTTCTTGTACTTTTTATGATACCTCGCTTTTTTACGCAACGCATCACGTAGCTCTCTGGAAAACCAAAAAGGATAGTTGCTAGTGCGACCACTTCTGCGTGGAATGAAATTATTCATGGCTGCAGTTACGATTTCTGTTACACCTTGAACTGCGCTATCGATATTGGAACAAAGTGAAATAACGCTCCAGTCTGCGTTACGTAGGTGATTGTAAAGACCAAGGTAATCCCCACGGGCGTAGTTATACCCGAGAGACTGATTACTCGCCGACGTCCGAGCAGGAAGTACGATAGAAAGGGTGAATGGTGGATGCCACTTATCGATAGAGAGAAGAGGACAGTCAGCAGCCTCGAAAGTGATTGCTGATATGTTAGTCATGCACAAGTCAAGCGTATTTCCAGCCCCGTTTGTTGTAGTATTAAGCTGATAAAGCCCATTGATGTTCACAAACTCCATCGTTTCTTCGGCCCTAGCACGTGCCTCCCTTGATGCAGCACTAATCGTGTTTGAATTCCAATCAACGCCAGGCACGTTAAAGTCACCAACGATCATCACATCATCGGTTGAAAAATCGACATCACCGGAAATGTAGTTCAAAGTGCCTATGAATGATTGTGTGTCAGAACGAGGTGGAAAGTAGTAATTTCCAATTATTAAGTTAGGCTGGCCCGGAAAACTGATTTGCACCCAAACACATTCATTTCCTTCTTGCAGATCAAACCTACGAAAACATGATAATGACTTATGTACCGCCGTGAGTACCCCTCCCCCCAGAGTGGCCCGCGAACCAGTTGAATCCCTATCACATCTGTAAACGCAATATTCGTCAGTAAAATATTCGTTGCTAGAGATTGTTTGTGTAAGCCAAGTTTCCGTGATACAGATAACATGAAAATCGGAAGTCGTGACACCTTCAAAGAAAACATCAGGTTTGTTTCGTAACCCACGAGCGTTTTGGTAGTATACACGGATGTTATCCATCACGAGTCCTCGTTAGCTGTTGGTCGCTCTGAATCCGGGTCACGCAAGGGCCCCCAAAAGGGCCTAAAGCGACTACCTTCGGGCCACACGCTAGAGTCATTAATTTTGATCAGGCAATCAACAGTATAGTGCTCACATGAAAATAACTGTATGAATCGTGCTTACTGCGAAGTTTGGTACACTGAAATGTTCCAGTTTGGAGCACTGAAGGCAGGTAGTTGTTCACATCCTCGCACGTCGTGTCCGGGCTCAGCCTCGTCACGAAAAGTGCCCTCTTTCATGGCTCGTGTCCAACCACTGCGGTGATGAGAATAGCCGAACTCTAACACTGTTTGAGCTCAACACGCGTTCTCTACTTTGTCAACCCCAGCACGTGGCTATGATTAACGCTGGTGGCATAGGATAGGCACCAGGCCACGTGGCCGCTTGTTCTGGCTCCGTGTTGAGGGATGAACGATGCTCATATTTCTCGAGTTTTATTGGCGACTGCCATTGCCTACAAATAACAACTAAGGCAAGTTTATTCAGTTATTAACGTTAGGGAGTGATTCTAAGTAGTATCTAGCAAAAGTAGAAAAATCGTTTCAAGGCTCCTTTAGGATGCGCCTTAGAGGGCCACTTCGAAGAGAGAAACTCCGGATAATTCACCGGTTCTTTTCGTGCAGGTCAGATATCGAACTTTCCAATCGGAAGGCAATATGTGGAAAAAGGCGGGTTGATATCATGGTAAGCTTTTCCTCTCTAATAAACTTTCAGGTTCGATATAAGATATATTGAAATTTAAATTAGCATTTGCCAAGCGGTTGCTGTATTGGAACATGGGATGCAGGGTTCCATATATGTCGCAAAATTGTGGAAGGTACAATGTTTTTTTGTTTTTTTTCTCGGCTTTATTACATGCGAACAAAATAATTCAGTTTGCACGGACAAAATTGACTAGGTGCCGTATACATATGATTTCCGTGTTTGTGCAAACCCCCCCCCCCCCCCCCAAAAAAAAAAAAAAAAAAAAATATATATATATATATATATATATATATATATATATACGTACTATCGCGATACATCAAAAGACAATAAAAGTGTGCATGGCTTTTGATCAATGCTGCTCAACCTGAACACGAGCCAGTGAAGCGTGTGCATGCACAGCAAGCCAAGGGGTACTAGGGTCCTTCTCCAACTCTAAAATGCCTCGAACACAAAGGTGTTCAAAGCGCCGCGTGAGTCGAGATGGCCCGTGACGCTCTCGGCTTCTATCATATATGCTGCGGTACATCCTTAGGTGAAACGGATTATTAGCGGCGAGATGTTTCGGTGGCGCCCTCGTTCGGTTACCTTTCGTGACGTCATTACCTTGTGAACAACAAGCTCGATGGTGTTTGTAATCAGCATTCTGGAAGCCTGACATCATAGCGTTCTCAAAGCAACACTGCCAACACCGACAAAATTGAGGTAGTTACATTCCTCTTATTTCCGTCGATGAGGCATCCTTTGCTGACGTCATAGTCAGCATTCGGCCAATTGTGGTGGGCCGACCACAGCGACGCTTTCGATCGCTCACTTTGCCAATAGCCTGGGGTCTTTGGGTGCACCACGCAATAGTGATTACACGAACGCACGCCGATGCTGGTTCTCCGTACAGCGTGGTGCCAGTAAGCAGTCATGCTGCACTGGCCGGCAAGATACTGCGACATGTTGACCCTCTAGATGACTGCCAAATATTACGCTGTCCAAATGATCCACACAACCCTTCCTCCCAGTTGAGCTCATGCTGCGTGTAAGACCAACGAGCTGTTTCCATAAGAGCCCTCACGAGGTGTGGGAAAAGGCAGTTTCCGCGCGAGGTGTGGGCACTGCACGTGCTCAGGGAGCGCGTCAAGTGGACCGTATGCGCGTGCGCATTGCCGATAGCAGCACCACCACAGAAGCAGGACGTCAGCACCGCGTGTTCGTCTATACGTGTCGTAATTCAGTCACCGATTGACCGTTCGTTGATTTCTAAATTCGAAAAACAACCTACGTCCCCGCGACCGTGCAGCGTGCACAACTCTCGGGAAATTCCTGCGTTAGTCAAGCATGCCGCATGAAAAGATGGCGTTGGTCACCAGCCGATTGAAATGGGAAGCACACAACGCCGTGACACAGCCAGCCATTCAGGATCCCAGAACCTCGCATCCCCGAGCCGCTGTATCCTCTTCTCTCATCTCCCTCTGTTTTGTTGCTTTGTTATTAAACGCGGGATCCCACCCCGCTGCAGTGCACTGACCGTCACGCCCCTCCTTGCCACCCGAAAGCCGTCATTCATCGTAGTTTTGCTTTTCTTTCTCTTCCTGCTCTTCTTCAAAGTATGCGTGGATGTATGCATGGTGTTATGAATTGTGCGCATGATTTTTGTTTTGTACTTAAGTGCCTCATACAAAGACTTCGGTCGTTTTGAGGCACAAAGAACCAGACTTGTGCCTATCTCAAATACTCTACTCAAGATACTGTATCTTAAATCTTAAATCTTAAATCTTAAATCTTAATTACAATTTCGAGTAACTTGTACTCATTATCTTAAATACGTTTTTGACATTCCGCCATTTTCCGAGTTTTTTGGTATGAAGTGGCGTGGGCATGGCACGAGCAAACGTGAACATTCTTTCGAGCAACCAAATCCTGTTGCTAGCTCCGATTTGCTACGGTGACTTTGACTGAGCTCGTGAAAACATCGCTTTTTTGCCAATCGTGACTCATTTTTCAGCCCAAAGTTCGTACAATGAAGGTTCTCCCCTCGCCTTCCCAAAGGCGCCTTTTGTTTCTCTAGAGTTTCCACCCAAAAAAATCTTCAAAAAGGTGTGGCTTTATGGAAGTAAAGATTCCACGTATACCCTGAGGCGCAACGCAGACCGGGGAACGACCTACGACAACAATGCAGACTTGAATGTCAAGAAAATAACAAATAGAAGAAAATGAGAAGTGGACACACACAAAAAAGTAGACATTTTTGTTTTGCTTTTTTATATATTTGACCCCACTAAAGCAAAACGTCGAGGTTCTTTTTTTCTTTTGTCAGTCCGGCACTCATTGCTCTCGCGAACACTGTCTGTAAGCGAACATTGATTAGCAGAGAACAGTACAGGAAACGAACTACGAGCTGGATTACCTCTCGAAATGCCAACAAAGTGTCCCCCAACGTTGAGTGCCTTTCTGAACGCAACCCACTTAAAGAAGGTGCGACCACTGCCTTGGCTATTATGTGAGTTTTCTTTGTTATCCATTCACTCATATCCGTGTCCCAAATTCGTTTATAGTGAACTCCCCATATAGGGAATATGGATTGTAGTTAAACGATGCGTCTAAGGTGCGCCACAGGACGTGATATTCAGCGATGTCACTATTGGCGTAGCGCTCTGACCCGTTTGTCACCCCCCCCCACCTCGGTGTTTACCCAACACAAGGTCTGTGCACATGCCCACAAGCCTTGTGGGCATGTTCATGTCATCTTTTTTAATCGAGCGCGGGGCACAGTGTAATGAAAAAATACCAACAATTAGTGAAGTGACGTTAAGTGCCGGATCTCTCCCGAAAGCAGTCGTCAGAGGATGCGAGCTTGACCCACTTGGGCATTTGTGCTGAGCTGGGCACCGTGCATGCTGCATTGTTCATGCAGACCGGAGTGATAACAAAAGAGCCCCTCCTCCCCCTCACCGGAGAACACGAACTCCAGCCGAACGCTGACGCCGCGTTCGGTTAAAGGGGTACTCCGGCGATTTCTTCATGGTCCCCGATTTGCTTGAAATTTTGCTAAACTCGCCAAACAACATCGCTAAAATAGTATCCCAAATATAGGTCAAAATAATTTTTTTTTTCACGAAGTTATTGACTTTACAATTTTGGTCCTCACCGTGTTTTTCAGACTGAAAGTCTCTACTGGCAACAACGAAAAAGTGACGTCAGTGGAAGGCAGGGGCTCACTTTTTGGGCTGTAGAATTTATTCCCAACTGATTCCAAGCAGTTTCATGGTGTCAATTAAATGCTTTGGAAGCTCGCTCCAGGACCCGCGCGCCAGCACGGATCAAATGATTGGCATATTCTATTTTTTAGACTGCTTGCTCGACTGGCAAGCCTGCCTGCCACTGACGTCACAGCACTGAAAAGTGCGGGTATATTTGAATGTTGGTTTTTGCATCATTTTCATTTGCCGATTTCACATTAACTAATATGAATTTCGCGATACTAAATAGCATACTGGAAAGGGTAAAGGCCGGGGAGTCAGAAAATATAGTTAGTTGAGGTAGCTCGAAAAATCACCGGAGTACCCCTTTTTAAGTCAGCCGAGCGCTGAGCCATTGTATTTGTTGTCCCCATCCATCTAGTTCTAAAGTTAATCGCTTGGGGCGCCACGGTCTGATCTCGTCCCCAATAGCTAAAGCGACCTTTTTCTTGTTGTCCCAGAAATGTTTTGTAACACCTATCAGTGATATTGCCACGCCCGCTGCCCAGCGAGCGCGTGGCCTAATGGTTACCGCGCTTTGCTCTCGCGCGGAGGCTCCGGGTTCGATACCAGGGAGCGGACTTCTCTTTTATTTATTCTTTCAACTTGACATTCTCGTAAGTTCGAGAACCTTGTCTGATCGAGTTACGGATGTTCTACGCATCGAACTTTCTACTCCGAATGTTCCAGAAACACGCGCGGGTACAAAAGGTGCTCTGAGTGGCGGTCCGGAGTCAGGCTCGCCCCAGCGGTCGATCCTGCTGTTTCGCCGACATCGACGCCTGCGACGCTACCCTTTGTCTATTTTGTTTTGGGCACAAGTTCGCCCAATTAAACTTTTAGTTTGTTCAGTTATTCGCCGCCTCATCATTTGCCATTCGTGACAATATTTTGCTCCTTATAGTCGGACTGCATAAAATAGCCCTACGATACTTTTTTTTTTCTTTTTTCGTTTTGTGTTGTTGCGCGCTAATAAACCATTCTGGTAACCCAGATTTGCGCAGCTGTATAATTGTCGTTGTCACTGACGTCTATACAAATTAAGCAATGCGGAAGTATCTTCAAAAGTAATTGAATTATATTTCTAAGTATTTGTACTTACTCAAGATGCTTTACAGTGAAAGTAACTTGAGTAGTATTTTAAATACTTAATGAAGCAGGTATTTAGTAACTTAAATAATTTTATCGAGTATTTTGTTCAACACTTCAAAGAACCAAATAAATAAATAAATAAATTATAAGATAACGCTTGTACTTTTCGCAATTTGTCCAGTATATTAACAGCTTCTGGAATTTGAAAACAGTCGTCAAAGATATCTGGGGCTAGTTTGAGAACGATGGACCACTCACCACCAAGGTGGAAGGGTGGCATAACGGACTGCACAGCCGGCTGACGAGTCATCAACCAGACTTGGCTTAATTCATACAGTTCCTGCAAGTTATCCAGCATTCCTCGCAAAATAGGATCCAGGCACTGCTCTTGGATCCCCTCGCGGCGGCGTCTGCGCCGGCGGTTCAAGTGACCAAACGTAACAAGCGGCTGCTGGAGGAGATGGCTATGTCTTCGTGCTATACTTGGCGACTGCAGTTCCGACATTTCAAGAAGTGCTCAACTACTTTGACAGGATTTTAATGATTGGAGTCCTTCCATAGAACGAACTGACTAGTACGTGAGCCGGCTTGCCTGAAAATGAGTAATTTTTATTGATGTATGCTTGTGCACACAATAAACCGTTTTGAATGCCTCGGCCAATACTGGCGTTTTACTCAACGACCTTTCGCAAAATATCATAGCGTCGCATCTCGGAGTGAAAGTCGGGGCACAAAGTATACTCCGTTAACCCCTTGGCCTACAGCGCGGCGGAAGCGCTGTGGAAGCCATCTCTTCGCAACTGCAACCAATGGCATGCTTCTTCTAGCTTGACATTGTTCTCCGCGCGCGAGCATATACGGAGATAGGGCGATCACGTGGTGTGACGCCGACAGGTCCAATGAGCGTGCAGTTTATTCTGCACTGTCAGCCTCGGGGCGAAAAGAGTGCAGTATGAAACATGTAATAGCAGCCCTTCATCGGTCCCCAAATATGGCCTGGAGCATAAAATGTATTCGGCCTTCCGTTCGCATGCTTCTCCCGCGTCTGCCTCTCGTTCAGCCATTATTTTGGCTTCCCGAGCTCACGCTAGTGCTGCACGATTTCTGACCAGTTGTTAGACTTTAGCTCCGACATTATTAAAGGCACGTGGAGCCCACTCCCGAGCTTGATGATTTTCACCGGTCCGCTTATGGCGTCTTATTTCGCCATAAGCGATAAAAGACGCCATAAGCGTCTTTTATCGCTTATGGCGCTTATGGCGTTGCTCCGCTTATGGCGTCTTTTATCTCGTGCTAGCACGGACACTACTCAGAGACCATCGCCCGCTTGGCTGGTCCTCCGGATATGACATGTACTATGCTCGAACCGGTGAAGGAAAATATCAAAGAGGTAGAGGACCTTAGAGCGATAAGCTGGCAGCTGAAAGTGACCCCCAGTTGGCCGCCGCCATGTTGCACATTTTTGACCACTAGACACGTGACCTATATAGTTTTACGTCTACATTTTAAGGAAGTACCGCGCACAAATAATTTATTATTGATCTTTAATAAAAGCATACGACAAGATAAGTTATGCCTCGTTTGTTTTAAGTCCAAAATGTGCTTTTACTATAAAAACTCGGGCAGCATCGCAATGCCTCCACTAGGTGCCGTCAGCCGTGGTGCTGCATTTTGGGTTTTTATAAGAGCTAGACACTGATCTCCGGGGCTAACAGTATAGAAAAAATAGTATATTATGTTTTTATAGCGATCGCAATACAAATCTTGACTCAGTTTTGCGTAAAAGCCTCAGGATTTGGTACGGTCACGTGTCTACACTTTAAGAAAAATGGGAGCGTGACTTGCTCCCTCAAGGGAGCAAATACGCTGCCACAACCATTAGTCCCCTATGGGAGCAACGGTAACGGGAGCAACGTTTGCTCCCCTACAGTTAGACCCTCGCAAAACACATCCACACGGCGTCGATTCTTGGTCGGTATCCAAGCTTGCGATGGCACGGAGACACAGCACTTCGGCGTGCCAATGAAGGCCTGTTGACACATGCAGTGGAGCGCTACAATCATAGCGCTGACCTCGCGCTAAGCGCGTGCTGACGGGAGCGTTCACCAGCTTTGTATCGCACCGGCAAAACTATTGCTCATGGCAGGCGATAAGTAGCTAGCGACACATTCGCTGCATGTGAGAACCGGCCTTGAAGCTTTGAACACTCCGCGAGACCGGCATAACTTGATTTCGACGATTTGTGCCTTTTTCCTGCGGCACTGCGCTTTCGGAAAAATTTCCACGTGTTCTCAACGGCAAGTCTCACAGCTGACACAGGGTTTTAAAAAAAAACTTCTTCGGCGAATGACGACGAACGAGTAGAAAACGTGTCTTTAGCACGCTGCCGCCGGCCTCTGCAACGCTAGCAAAACGAAAAAATTCTGCAGGCAATATGGCCGTCCGGTGGCCACACTCGCTCTGCAGCGAACAAGCGGGGACAGAGCCGTATATTAGGAGAGTTTGGACAATAGGCGGAGCAAAGGCCGCCGCCAGCGCCGAATATTCCCCCCACGCTTAGAGCGTAAACTAAATTTGTGACACAGCGTCGACCAATCAGGAGACCTCTACTCCATCTCACAAATGTCGACAGTGAAGACAAAGGCACAGGCGCGTGAGCCTAGCTCAGCGAAACGCTATTGTTTGTACGAGACCTCGTGCATAGGAGGCACTTTCCAAAGCCACGCGCTCGTGCCCATGCCTTTGTCTGCACTTCTAGAACAGCGTCCTGAGACTGGCTGAAAGAAAGCAGTGCAAAGGGTGGGGTGCGCGAGCGTCTTGAGACGCGGAGTTCCGCTCGGCACGACTCAAATTATACTTCGTTTCACTTTACCTGCGAGCGAAGCCAAAGCTAGAAGCGCGAGACCAGCGCTTTTTGCATTTCTCCCCAGCTCGCGCGCTCGAGCAAAGCCTGAACGCACGGAGCTTCCGTGCTCGCGCTTCCAGTTTTGCCTTCGCTCGCACATAAGGTGAAACGAAGTATAGTCGTGGCACAAATTTAGAGCACGCGACCACCGCTAGGGGCTGTTTCGCGGCCTGTGGTTGGCCCGAGATGCTCGCCTATTCAAACCAATGTATGGCCAAACTCTCTCAATAAACGGCTCTGAGCGGGGATGCGCGATCCAGCAAGTGTCATTGAGATCAGTGCTCATTACATTCACATATGAACAACGTTTATTTCACATTGGCACACGTACTATTAATTTTTAGCATAGACAAGGAATTAGAACACAGACGACACACACGCGACGGCACAATAATTCAATCGCCACCCACAAAGGCTACCCATGCGCCTTTTATACTGATCATATGAAAGGAGTCGTTTGGTCAGTGACCATCTCAACCATGAACGATGTTACAAAACTAGTGCTGCTTTCGCACCAATATTCTTCTCCAATGGTGTTGCTAAACTTTCCAAGGAGCGTGCCTCTAAGAAGAAACGGTACACTGTACACACAGTAATTCTTTCTGACAGTCTAATAAAACAGGGCTCCCAGCAACCATGTTCTCGCTTCCCCGCAAAGACTGCCCCATTTTGCGCATGCGCGTCTCCGTGGCAACCGCACCATCTGTTGCGAAAAAAAAAAAAAAAAAAAAAAACATTTTTAAAGATTACAAAAAGAAAACAGAATGAACCTTTTTTTGTCTTTGGAAACGTTTTTACCGCGTCCTAATTGACTATTTTCATTCCAGTTAAACCAAAAAGAAAATATAAACGCTTTCGAAGAGCGTTCCAAAAAAAAAAATGCGAAGGGGAAGGACGCCAGGACAACGGTCAAAAGCCGCATGGCCAATGCGTCAACGATGGCGGCGCTCGAGTCAGCGCTGGCTTCTACGACGTGCTGGAACAGAGGCTGCTATCGTTATAAAGTCATCTCCAACACATTTCTCCTTGTGCACTTGTTTATGCTAAGATTGTCTGTGGTTGCCTCCCCCTGCGTTCCAACACAGTTACGGGCTGTCATGGGCGTACCAACCGGGGGGGGGGGGGGGGGGGGGGGCAAGGGGGGCGCTTGCCCCCCCAGTTCTCAGAGTGGGGGGGGGGGGGGGGCAAGGCATGCGTTTTGCCCCCCCTGAAACAGCCGCCACTGGGCTGGGCAAACACTGGCCGGCGGCGCCCAAGGAATACCAGGGGCACCGCCCCCCGACCCGCGGGGCCAGATTTTTAACGCGCAGGCGATACAAACCCTAGCAACGGCGCTCACGCCGGATTGGCTGGTTTGTGGAGATAGGCGCTGCCGCCGTCAATATAGGCAGTGGTTACAATGCGAGTTTCCGAAGCGGTTGTGTAACTTAGTTGTAAGATGTCTGCCTCATACGTAGCAGACCCGGGTTCTATCCACGGTGTGGGCTTCTTTTTTTTTTTTTTTTTACTCAAACATTTTGTTTTGTTGAGGCATTTGGCGAT